>JASPKZ010004216.1:1335000-2041530 GCA_030220185.1 Diploptera punctata | reverse complement strand
TTAACTATGGAACCAATAGGTTACATTTCCCACATTCTCTAGAGTCACCAAGCTGGATGTACTGTAGCAAAAGAAAATTATTTTTCTCATTTAAGGGAAATGGACAATATGAGGTTTTTTTTAATTAATAATAGATAGAATTTA
Organism: Diploptera punctata; assembly: GCA_030220185.1. Classification (NCBI taxonomy): domain Eukaryota; kingdom Metazoa; phylum Arthropoda; class Insecta; order Blattodea; family Blaberidae; genus Diploptera; species Diploptera punctata. The sequence goes on along the minus strand of JASPKZ010004216.1, from coordinate 2,041,386 downwards.
AAACGACTCACCTCATAATTGTAAATTTCTTGATGCCATCCTTTAACATACAATAAGTTCAAAAAAATGTTCAGCAAATTTAACATTAAATTAGCACGAAAAATTATTATAGCCTGAAATAGATTAATAAAAAAACCAACAAAAATGAAAATATTGATGAAGGCAAAAATCAGGGATTTATCAAATTGATTGCAAAGACTGTGAAAAAAATGTACATACGAGAACAAAAATGGAACTTAAATACAAGATTGAAAGAACACCTTAGAAATGTTAAAAAGTGGGAAATAGAACAAATCTGCAATAACTGCACATGCATGGTCAGAAAAACACAGGATTGAAACAAGGGCTAAGTTAGTGAAACAGATAATCTAAGGAACTCACAGTTTTGGAAAAAATTCACATCCATAAAGATAAAAGGAAAATCATGAATTTTGAAATTCCCAGGGAAAAAGATTTAATTTGGAAGTTCATCAGTCAGCCAAATGTTATCTTCCTAACAGTGAAAGTCTCAAATGAATCATGAATTCTTCTTACCTCATACATCTATTTTTTTAACACAAGAACTGCAGTCTCAGGAAACATATCAATCCCATCTTCAGCTTTTTTCACGACTGTCAATTTTTCATTATGCCGGTTATTTTTCTAAACTGGCATCTGGTGTACTTCTTTCCCGATGTTTCCCAATACTGCAGTTCTGTCTTTAAAAAAACATAGATGTATGAAGTAAGAAGAACTCACAATTCATTTGATTCTTATTAAGAAAACCTCATAATGTAAAAATTCCCAAATTTATTATATTAAAGTCCCATGTTTTAAGTACTATAGTTCCCATGATATTACAACTCATTTTTACCTTCATAACAGTGGAAGTCCCTGTATTAAATGCTATTCTTTCCTAGATATAACTTTGTTGTCTAATTAAAAACAGGCTGTTTCAATAAGTATATTACATTTGAAAATACAATAGGAAGTAACATTATAAGGTTTTACTTAATAATAAGTTTTGTCTGTTAAATTCTTACCTTTGTAACTAATGAAGATGAGGCTAACAAGCCTTGAAACATATGTCTAACAGAAAAAAAACGACATGAGGTAAGAATTAAACAGACAAAACTTATTAAATATATTACATGTTGTAGAAAAAGAGTGTGTTGAGAATGCAGAAAATATTATATCAATTTACTGTAAGTGAGGTTAAGTTAAATGTTAAACCACAGAGATGGGGTGGGGGAAAAATCTAGCAATAGTGTCACATCCCATTAAATATTCCACTCACTATAGCAGGTCTCCACTGGTTTCTTATCTTCAGCCAACTGAATCAAGTTCATATCACCGATATGCACTTCCCTAACAACTATCTGAATTTTATTTGAAGAGAAAAATATACATCTGAATCGGTATTTGAACCCGATGCCTCTGAACCAGAGACGACAGGTTCAAATCCTGATTCAAGCACATATTTTTTCTCTTCAAATAAAATTTGTCTTTTGATAAGAAGTGGTAAATTTAATATTTTTTTATACAAATGCAGGGACTTGACAGAAGTCATTGCCCTAATATGAGTAAACAAATAACTAATAACAATAAATTAAAACAATAAAACATCATAGCAAAACAGAAAGTTTGGCTTTAAATTTAATATCTAACAAGGGAACTGACAACCATTGCATGCCGAAACTACCTTGAAATTTCTTCCAGAGAAACATTGTGATGTACCAAGGCCATTTAAAAAAAAAGATCTGCCTTTTTAACTGCAAGGCATTAAATCCAGTTTCTAAATCTCTCATTTAAACTATAGGGAAATAATACATGAATTGGTAGATTGGATAACCCTACTACCTCTGTCCATGCCACATCCTGCCCCACTTCACGCCACTCTTACTCATGCAAGGAGTCCATCTGCATCTTACAGTGGGTTGTCATTGCTGGATTCTAGCTTCGATTTCTGTACCTTGCAGTTAAAAATGGCAATTTTTTTAGACTCGGCCATGGTACACCACAATGCTTTCTTGGAGAAATTTCAAGGTAGATTTTGGCATGCAATGGATAACAGTTCCCTTCTAAGACTGAACCATCTGATTATCATCTTCTCTTCACAATTACATCTAGGCCTTCCAAATGGTCTTTTTCATAATTCTACAGTTTATGGAACTTGTAGATTCAATGCCATATTCAGTCAACTGAATCCAGTTCATATCTCCAATACCAGTACCATAACATCCATCTGTACATCATCCCCACTTACATTGCTAGTCTATCTCTTTATGTTTGTGATTACAAAGTTCTTTCACAACTATCTTATATACTACACAAAGCTATATGCAGTGGTGGCTTGCAACGTGAATAGATAACTGACTACCTGGAGGTTCATACCTGTGTAGACATAATCTCTCTATGCATCCCTATCCTGAGTTAATATTTACAAAATCATTTAGAGTATAATTCACCTTCCTCAAATCCAAATGTTATTCTCCCATATCATTCTAACTCACTTGCATAACTGAAGCCGTAGACTCACAGCAGTGTAGACATATGCTCTCCATACATTCTTATTCTGAGCTAATGTTTGCTAATCATCCCCTGTATAATTTACCTCCCTCAAATCATTGTTAATGATATCCTTATGCCTTATTCTTGGTCTACCTACTGAGCGGCGCTTCTTAAAGCTCTTGGCATGTACGAAGGCGGGTCAGGCAGATCCAGAGCATCATGGAAGTACATATTCTACCTCTTTAATATACAATAGTTGCAGGCAATTGACTATCTGAAAGCATTATGATGTAGATGCAAATAACTCACATAAATATGACCACCTTTTCTTTGTGCTTTTACTATAGGTATTTGAATTAAGCCTCTCTCCTGGCACGACAGGCCTAGAGGGCACTTAGCATACCAGCCGGCTGCTGGCCTCATATCCACATGTGTCAATGACAGAGGTAGATGATCATCAGCCAGTGTTGGGGTGACATGTGGTCAGCATGTCGAGTCTCCCAGCCGTTATAGCTGGTTTTCTCAACCTGGAGCCGCTACTTATTGTAGCTACCCAAATGCCTCACGATGCTGGGTGGACACCAGTCCCATACTAGCTGAAATACCATGAGAAAATTTCTTCCTCCATGGAGACTCGAACCAGCGCAAGTCTCGTAGCTCTGCACCAAGGTTTCCTGCCTTATCCACTCGGCTACGGCGCGGGACTTTGAATTAAGCCACTTCTTCAAAATTTCCTTCAATTGTTATCAACTGTCCTTTTCATTGTATAATAAATTTCTATAAATGATCATGTATTTAGTTTTATTGGTGTTTTGTTCCAGTCCAAATTTCTTAGTGTAATTCTACTTTATTCTACTGGGAATTTTCCCTCTGGTTCTCCTGCAACAAGTTTCCTACCCACTGCAGCCTGACAAATTAACTAGGTAACCACTGTGGACATAAGCTCTCCACACATCTCAAACCTGAGCTAATATTTTCCAATCATTTCCTGCATAATTCACCTCTTTCAAATAATAGATGATGTTTTTATCCTCCCTCATTCTATTGGTGACTTTCCCTTGGTTTTCCACAAGTTTTCTGCCCATTACAGTTTAACAAACTAACTGCCACTAAGGACATAAGCTCTCTCTATCCTGAGCTAATGTTTTCCAATTAATCCCTGTATATATATTATATAGGGTTACCCATACTGGACTGGTCGAAGGTGATAAGCCAGAAGAAAAAAGTACCTTGGTCTAAAGAGTGACGATCTTTCACCGTAAAAATTCAACCGTCAAGAAACGCAGACATGGGTCCACTGGAGTAAGATTTTCCGGAGGTAAAATAGTCCCCCATTCAGTTCTCCAGGTGGGGACTACTTCAGGGAATCCATGCCAAAGGCTCAAACACAGGGACATGTTCCTAGGAATGTTATGACTTTATACAATAGTGGGGCGCTAGAGGTATTAGATAAATCACTCTTGGATATAGTTGCTTTATAGGAAGTTAGATGGCAAGGAGAAAGTAGTCAGGAATTAGGAAGCTTTGCATTATACTACGGGGATGCAGAAAGACCTGAATTTGGAACAGGATTTCTAGTCCAAAGGAGGATCCTGTCTGCTATCCAAGATACGAGGGTCATACTGAAAGTCGTGAGCAACCCATTGTTAAAATTCAAATTTCAACAATGTAACGAAAACAACTGCAGGATCGTAATCTACAGACTTTATACCACAACAATGCCATTTTGTGGCATCATAGCTTCTATCATGTGACTACACACAGTGTTTCCAAAATGGCAGACATCAATGTTTCGTTTCGACAGCGCACTGTCATTGAATTCCTTGTTAAAGAGGAACAATCTGCTGTTGATATTCACCAAAGACTTCAATGTGCTACGGAGATGCCTGCATGGCTGCCAGCAGTGTTAGGAGATGGGTGAAACATTTTAAAGATGGGAACACGAGTATCAAAGATGAGCCTCGTAGTGGTCGCCCACGCTCTGCCTCCACGGATTGCAACAAGGAAAGATTAATGTGCTCATTAGAGACGACAGATGTATCACAGTGAATGAAATCGCTACAAAACTTGCAGTAGGACACAGTGCAGTGCAAGAAATGATTCACAGCTTAGGTTACCAAAAAGTTAGTGCCCGTTGGGTTCCACGTTTATTGAGTGAAGACCACAAATTTCAGAGAAGAACCGTCACCCATAACCTTCTTCAGAGATTTCGAAATGAAGGTGATGATTTTTTGACAAGTATTGTGACAGGCGACAAAAGCTGGTTTCATCGCTATGATCCGGAAACAAAACGCCAGAGTATGGAATGGCACCACGAATTTGCCATTAAAGAAAAAAGCGAAGATAGTGCAATCTGTTGGGAAAGTTATGGGCAGCGTCTTCTGGGATGCGCAAGGTTGCATTCTGGTTGAATTTCTTGAACCTGGACAAACCATAAATGCTGCCCGCCATATCCAGACACTTGTGAAGCTCCGTCGTGCATTGCACGACAAACGCCCTGGAAGGAAGGTCATTCTGTAACACGATAACGCGCGTCCTCACACTGCTCGTGCCACTGAGGAGAAGATCAGGACATTTGGGTGGGAAACTCTTTCACATCCTCCCTATAGTCCCGATTTGGCACCCTCCGACTACCATCTTTTCGGTTCTGTGAAGGAGCAGATGAGAGGCCAACGCTACGAGACGCTGGAGGATATTCGGAAAGCAGTGCGTCAGTGTCTTCGAGCAGCTGGAACGGACTTCTATCATAAGGGAATTTTCAAGCTTGTAGAACGCTGGACAAAATGTGTGCAAAGAAATGGAAACTATGTTGAAAAGTAGCACAAAGGTCTGTAGATTAACGGTGTACTTGGTTTGTCTAAAATAAATATTATGATTGTTTAAAAAAATGTTGCTCATGACTTTCAGTATGACCCTCGTATTAAGTTTGACAGGGATGTATGGAGAGCTTGTGTCCGCACAGCCAAGAACCTACGGGCTTGAATGTGCCAGTGAGTTAGTTTTTATAATTCACCTCTCTTAAATAATGGTTAATGTTATTCTCCAACATTATTATACTGGGAATCTTTCCATCTGGTTTTCTTACAAGTTTGCTGCCATCAAGTGTAATTGACTGGCAAAATGAACATATGCTCTCTATACATGTATATCCTGAGATATTTTTTTCTAATTATTCCCTGTATAATTCACCTCCCTTAAGTCATTGTTAATGTTATTCTCCCACTTCATTCTTAGCCTACCTAATAGTCACTTTCCTTCTGGTTGCTTTTTGTATTTTCTCATTATCACCTTATACTACATCATCAGCCTATACTAATAGATCAATAATACCATTGAGTTTGTATGCCCTCTTTACTCTCAAAAGATTTGATTGCAAGCTCTATTACAGAATTGAGTAGCAGAGCAGATAGTGCATCTCCTTGTGAATTTCAAAAGCATCTTAAAAGTGATTGCCTACCCACATCCTACTCCTTGTGCCATTTAGACACATTCGAATAAGTCTAACTTTTTAGAATTCTGAATTTCAGCAGGATACTATACAACTTCTCTTATTTAATTGAATTGTATGCCTTTGTGAAGTTTTATATATATTTGATACACAGGGTTATTCAGAAAGAAGGAACAGACTTCAAACTTTTATTTCTTCCAAACTGCAAAAAATAGAAACGCAATTCCAATGTGAAAGAGAAAAGTTTGAAGTTCCAATCACGGCCGCAATGGCGCTGTTGCTTGAAGTTGCAATCATGGTTGCATTGGTGCTGTTGGATTGGAAGAGGAGGAGCAGAAGATCAACTTCATCGCTGGTGTCCTCCCAGGTCACCATACCTACCCCTTGTGATTTTTATCTGTGGGTTACATAAAATACCATGTTTTTATCCCCTATGCCTGACACTCTTGAAAATCTGTGACATCGAATTGTTAAAGCTGTGAATTCAATAACTAGAGACCAGCTGATTTGTGTGTGGCAAGAAATGAGCCACCATTTTGATATTTGTCGTGCAACACATGGTGCTCATATTGAATGCATAAAATAGTGAAATTTGAACTTTCTCTTTCCAGGAACGTTGGAATTGTGTTTCTATTTTTTGTAGTTTGAAGAAATAAATGTTTGAAGTCTGTTCCATTTTCTGAATAGCCCCATACAGTGTTATTCTTTTCTAGAATATATCTTATGCTAAAGTTTGATCTATTGTAAACCTCTTTCCACTAAATGCACATTGATAATCACCTATTATGTCATTAATGTAGGGAATATCTTTTTACTAACACATTTGCAGAATGTTGTACGAAGTTGAAATTTAATGAAATATCTACAGTTCTTGCAATCATTTTTATCTCATTTCTTATATATGATAAAGTAATTGATTATTTTCATTCATTTGGAGGAACCTCTTTCTCCCTATTCATACTAAACAACTGATATATTTCAAATTCCCTCCCTCCTACTTTTGTCAGTTCTGCTGGAATACGATCTGAGCCTAATGCTTCGTACATCTTTAATTTTTCTATCGCCATTTCAACCTCTAATGCACTTAATTCTGTGACTAATGTCTGCTGTCTGTAAATCATCCTCTTCAAAATCCTGTTCTATAATACATTTAATAGCTATTAATTTTTTTATTGTTTTCATCTATTTGGTATAGTCTTGAAATCTGCAATCATATCCCTATTTTCATTCCTGTATATTTGTTCTATCCTGAAACTCTTTCCTTTTCTATCCTAACACCCTGATTTAATTATCTGATGTTTTTATTTTTTGCATTCATTTCAACATCTGAATCTTCTCTTTTAAACATTCCTTCTTTTAATCTTTAAAATCTAGTGGTTTTCAACATGATGTAACACAAATTTTCATACATTTTTATTATATTTTCACTTTACAAAGCCACCCCTGTTTCAACATTTTTTTTCTTCTTCAATTAAGTTCATTATTTTTTTAATTTTCTAATCAGCAACTGTCTAATTTCTAATATTATAATTCATAATAATTTCTGTTCACAGAAAAATTTGTATTAAAGCTTTTATTATGTCATTTTAAATACTGGAGAATAAATATTAATGAAAATGGCTACATAAAGAGGAATATGTTGTTAAGAGGGATAAAAACTGTCTTGTTATAAAGAGTAATATATCTGATTCTAATTATTTGATGTTATTACAGTTTTGTGTTAAGTTAAGAGTACATTTAGTTTTAAATTTATGTATATATAGTTGCCGACGATCAAAACCTCTTAACTCGATCCAAGAGTAAAATCTGGCTTTTTGTATTATTCAATAAGCAAAGGCATCGTCTTGCATGCTGTTAAACCCTTGTAACTCCAAGATCATTTTGCTGCCTTCTATTAATGATAACAAAAACCATGCATTTCCTCAGCTATTAACCTCAGGACCAAAAACTCGCATCTCCAATTGGGAGAAATCTGACCCATGCCTCCACCCCTTGGGATACCTCGGTCAGAGACCATACTTCCAAGTCCCAGATACTTATCTTCCCTTAACTATCGCGTCCATGTTCAAGGTTCTCAGCAATAAAATCAACACCTCAGGGAGAAGGTGTTGGAGTCACAACTTCAGGGCAATTGCTGAGCTATATAGTACGTCAGGTCGCTCAATCCTGACGACCCCACAGTTGGTCCACGGGCTCCTCGAGCCTAGCCAGGAGGACTGTTGTCACAGATCCACCAACCATTCCCCTGTTCTACCTCCAGAGACGCATCCTGCAGCCGTTGTGAGACTGGCTAGGGCTTGAATCCTCAAGCCCCACAGTGTGAGACTTTAGTACATCCAGGTGCTCATCTCCTGGTGATCCCACAGTTTGTCCATGAGCCCGTAGGCTTAGCTGGAAACCAGCACAGTGCATTATGAGCTCTTTTAATAAATATGTACAATTGACCTACCCCCTTATTCTCACATACATATTTTATACAATATTTATTAAAGAACCTTAGCCATGTCGTACATCTGAAGTCCATTATAAAGTCACATTTTTAAAACGTTTATTAGAAATGGCTGTACACTAACATCACTCTTCCTAACCTAACAAATCTTAGAATTTTATCACTTCTAGTAGGTTTTCTTTGAAAATAGATTCACATTAAAAACGTAAACAAACTTGAATTTACTTACAAATTAGAGTAAAATAAAATCTAAGTAATGATTTTAACTATCGATAATATATAATTTTTACAGTACCGTCTACAGAGAGCGAAAGGATAGCAGTTAAAAATTTTAAATTTACAAAATGGCAATTTCCCATAATCCTGAGTGAACACGCTGTGCACGACGCCGTGTGCCTTGCATTTGTTTTATTTAGTTACATATTCTGTTACTAAGAAACAGCGCTACCATTGTAGCTTGCTCATTGTAGTTCATCGTAAACGACCGAAATTTTTTAGGTGTCACTGTACTCAGTTTCCCCTCTATTCGAAATTTCTCTATGTGGAATGCACTCTTCAAGAAGTAGAGAAGAAACTTCCCTCACTGAGGCCTCAATACTTGAGAAAAAAAACGGAAGTAGAAAAGAAAAACTCTTTTCGTTAGTAAACTTCTAATCCATCATCTCGATCGTTTTCGCCTTTTTTTTTTGGTAGAAGTTCATAGTATGCGTCTGCCATTACCACGAAAGCTGAAACAGATGAGTTGTCCATATCACTCAAATATTTGAACCTCAAGAAACAGTGGATAGCACTGTATCTTATTCACTGTATAAACTGAAATGGTAGTCTTGCTCTCCAAACCTCTATACTAATGTTGCAGATGCCGGAGGAAATTGGAAACAGTAGAAAGAATGACGCGCAACATGTGCCGGGACATGTTGCGCGTCATATGCCTGGAACTTGTCAGACTAGAAACGAGCCTTTACCAGAAGTATTCTGAATTATGAATATAGAAAAACATTTCCTGAACCACTCCTACAGAAAATTTTGACTCAGTACAGAAATTTATTTGATCGCATTGGACTAAAAAATTAATCAAGAGTTCTCTACACTTCAGCTGAATATCTTGGAAAGGATGTTCACGAACTTGTTAGTATTATGAATGAAAGTGTCCTCTCTTCTGGGTTTAGTGAAGTGTGTAACTTACTAGGTTAATACTGATCATTCCTTGTACTACAAGCTCTGCGGAACGTTCTTTTTCTGCGTTAAAGACGAATCAATACTTATTTAAGAAGTACTCAAACTCAAGAAAGACTGTGTAACTTAAGTTTGTTATCAATTGAAAAGGAGTTAGTGCACAAAATAAAGGACAAGGATTCATTTCATAACGCTGTGATAGAGAAGTTTGCATCACAAGAAAGAATACAATAGCAAATGTTTAAATGAATGAGGTACGTAATTTGAATTATTATTATTATTATTATTATTATTATTATTATTATTATTATTATTATTCAATTCTGGAAATGCGTGCTATTATGCATTGCAGAGACTCTTGATGTCCCAACTTCTTTCAAAAAACGTTAAACTGAAAATATATAAAACTATTATTCTACCAGTTATATTATATTGGTGCGAAACATGGCTTCTTAACTAAGGGGGAAAGGAAGGAAGGAAAGGGAGATTACAAGTATTCGAGAAGAAAGTATTTAGGAACATTTTTGGACCAAAGAGAGATGAAAAAGACAGAGTGAATGGAGAAGACTTACATAACAATGAACTACATGATCTGTATCGGAAGCCAAATATAATAAGAACAGTTAAGACTTCGTAGACTGCGGATGGGCAGGACATGTTGGACGTATGTGGAATGAAAGACTTGCATGGAAACTTCTTGTAAGGACACTTCTTGTAGAAAGCCAGAGGGAAAACGCCCCAGTGCGTAGACCAATAATGAGTTGGGAGAATAACATTAAACTCTGTGTGTGAGGAAAAGTAGATTTATATAAGGGAATGTGATGTGGGAAAAGATTTTATTCAGGATAGGGATATATGGCGAGCTTATGTCCGTGCGGCCATGAACCTACGGGTTCGATAGTGCCAGTGAGTATTATTATTATTTTATATTTAATGCCCAAGATTGTCATTTAGACATTTCTGGTGTTCTCTCCTGGCATGGTGTAATTGTAACCCACATCTGAAGTTGGGGCACCTGGAAGTCAGAGTCACGTTACCCCAATGATATAATGGATGATAAAATGATAATGAAGCACCAGGCGAGTTCTTAACCTAAATTCCAGACCATGGGCAACCACAGGAATAATTCTCTTTAAGGAAAAATTCCTGTGGTTTGACCGGTAATCGAACCCGGGACATGGTGAACAATATTCAGAAACGTTGACACTTGCCCACGTAAATGCATGGAAATGCTGTTAATTACAAACAATAGTAAATGATCTATTAAAAGACAGTTAATATAGACCCGAGATTTCACTTATGAGAATTGTGTGACTAGAGACCAACTATATATTTTTAACAGAACAACCATATCCAGGTTCACCATGCGCCACTGTATAGTAGTACCGTTGTTTGGAAATTCCAAGTCCAGATTCAAGTTTATTCTGTTTACATTGCGTTGAAATTCAGTTTCTACAATATATTAATTTAAAATAAACGTCTATAGTAGTTTTTCTATTCTCAGTCCGAGTACAGTTGATCCTCATGCCAAATCTTTTTTATCATTTTACCCTCGAATTTTAAGAGAGGTGCTTATACCGGGGATGGCTTATTTTTGGATCAATTAACACCAATAGAGAGGTGCCTATTCACACACATAGTATAGGACATAAGTTTTTTATTTGTTTATTTATTTTATCTGATCACATCTAGCGTAGAACTTACGAGCCGCTACTGATTTTGTGTTTCTTTTTTATATTTAAGACCGATGTACGTATGTAACGTGAAGTGAAGCATTTATCTTGAAAATAATAATAATACATGAACATTGATTATTATTATTATTATTATTAATATTATTGAAAACGCCCAGTTGGTAGACCAAGAATGAGGTGGGAGAACAACATTAACTATGATTTGAGGGAAGTAGATTATACAGGGAATGATTGGAAAGCATTAGCTCAGGATAGGGATGTATGGAGAGCTTATGTCCGTGCGGCCATGAACCTACGGGTTCGATAGTGCCAGTGAGTAAGTATTATTATTATTATTATTATTATTATTATTATTATTCAACAAATCTTAAATGTACACACATTTCCTGTGCTAGTATTAAGTTTTGAAAGTTAGAGGTATCGGGTTCAAATCCCGATTCAGGCGTTTATTTTTCCTTTTCATTTCATATATATACACACACACAATCTCTCTCTCTCTCTCTCTCTCTCTCTCTCTCTCTCTCTCTCTCTCCCCACTCTCTCTCTCTCACTCACGCACACTCACTCACACACACTCATATTCAGACACTCACTCACAGAATCACACACACACAAGGTTATATTTATGTATTTATTTATATGTGTGTGAATTTGTGTATGTGTGGATGAGTAAGTGAGTGAGTGTGCGTGTTTCTGTTTGTGAGTGCGGATATGTACATGTGTGTGTGAGTTCTTTTTTTTTCTTTTTCTCTTTTTTTTAAGGTTTAAATCCGCGGTTTAAATGAGTAAATACACTTTCATAGATAGGATTATGTATGTCAAAGTATAATAAAACGCAGAGTAGGGAATTAGGAACAAATAACTTAGATAAGAATGTCTTAAATTGGGCTATTGAAGAGGCGAAGGCTCTGATACCATTATAGGATAAGTTAAATAGGTTATCAGTTATATAAAATCCGTCTATAAAGTGAATGGTAGCTCAAAAGGAGTGGTTTTACTCTTTAATTCTTGTAAGCAGTCTCTGGATAATCTGTGATCCCACAACAGACCCGGAGGCCCTTGGGGTAGTAGGATGTTAAGGCTCCCACTTTTTCTAGACAATCGGCACTTTATGTCAGCCGGGTTGTCAGCCCTGCGTGACGGCCGCCTTTACCCCCAGAACAAGCGTCTGGTACTCATTTCAGTTAGAGGCTGAGTCGACCCCAGGGCCATAGTGCCGCCAGTGGGTTTGGGTCAGTTTTAAAAATCCTGACCCTAACGGGACTTGAACCCTCGACCCTCTGGCTTGTAGCTCAGTGCCTTAACCACTACGCTACGGCGTGCCCCGTCTCTGGATAATAGTACTGCATTTATGCTCTCTGGCTATTATTGAACAGATAAATGTAGGATTTGTGATTGACGTAAGAGACGTCCTAGTTTCGTAATAACAAATAACGACAAGACTCAATGTTTTCTCTCAAGGCTAAACCTATCGATCAACGGAGGTTCTAACCTTGATATTCGCACTTCGAGTACCACAAGAGCATTTTGGTTTCTACTACTTTAATTATTTAGTTCTTTATTCAGACTGGACAGGCAGACTGCCCTGAGCATCGCGACCTATATTACTCTATCCCAGTATATTATGTATGAATTAAATTAAATTAAATCTTACGATGTTATGATAATTGTAGTTCGTCTAGCGGTCCGGCACACCAGGTTCTTCTCTCAAGACCCATACCACCATTTTGGGTTGGGCCAATGACCTAGAGGAGAGACTACAACCCTCCTGTTGGCCCCATCTGCCCTTCCAATTGCTCAGGCTCGGAGTCATGAGCTAGCACTCTGGTGGGCCTATCCACTAGATCCCCACATTCATATATTTTCAACATATTTGGGTGCCAATCAATCTATTTTTCCTAACATGAGACGAGGTGAAATATGATATGAAATGAATAACAAATGAAATTACATGAGAGAAGGAAAGGGAGAATGGAGAATGTTGGTGGGATAAAATTTGAGGAACGGGAGAACCCCGAGAAAAATCCCGGTATAGCCACCACTTCCACTTCTTATTTTTGATCTTAAAATTTTAAACAATTTAAACCTAGTTTTTAATAAATAGGCTACATAAATCGTTGTTATTTATAATGCGCTTTAAAATATAAGGTCATCGCCTCTAGAATCTTTGGTTTTATTCAAGCGGACTTGTACTTCCGCAGAAGACAATTGATTTAAGTAAATAATAGGCATATTAAGAAATAACTCTGATGAATATGATAGGCCTAATTGTTGGAAATTCTAACACATATTTAAGTTGACAATTATGAAAACCAGGGAAATCCTCCAGTCAGAATATATTTAACCGATGTGATTAAACATTTCTTGCTGTAGGGCTATAATAGCTATTAAGTAATTATGTTATTGTGACAATATTTAAAAATAAATTTAATTCAATCAGCAATCACTGCAATGTATAGGGGCCTACATTTACGGGCATATGCATTCTAAAACAAAAGTCTAGAAGGCCCTTGGCCTACCAAGGCTGCTGACCTCATATCCCCATGTGTCAAACACAAGGTGTGGTATCATACAATTAGTATACAAGGATGTGACATGTGGCCAGAAAATCGGGTTCCCCAGCCATTACAATTGGTTTTGTCAATATAGACCCGGTATATATAGGCCTAGTAGCTGTCAAAATTTCCCACGATGCTTGGAAGACATTGATTTTTTATACAAAGACCAAAATTCCATGAGAAATTTTCTTCCCCAATAGACATGAACCAGCATGCACGTCCCATGTCTCTGCGTCAAGGATGGTTAAGATTGATCGGCCATGACGCGGAGGTACGAAACAACAATTTTGGTAATTGTAGAAATCTTTATATAGGCCATATGTATCTTCTGGTTTTTACAGCTGCTGCCAACTTCCCGTGCCAAACCTCCAAAGCCTTCGATCCTGGGCATCTTCAATGTTTAGCCCTCTTGCTTGCGTTACTATCCTCATGTTTTTCTTCCAACTTTGATCTCCCTCTTTTCTTCTTTCTGGTTGGTTGCCATTGATATAGTAGTTTCGGCCATCGCTCATCTTCCATTCTTAAAATCTGCCCTGACCATTTTAATCCCTTGTCCTTAATTCTTTCAATTATGCTTTCTTCTGCTTCCATTAGGTTTCTAATTTTCTTATTTGTGATATGTTCTAATTATATATATATCGCTAAACATACAGAGTTTAGAGACTCGGGTTCAAATCTCGACTCAAGCATTCATATTTCTTTTCATATCATATTTGCCTTCATTGCCAAATGTCAAAAATATAGTTATAACATCTAAATATATATATATATATATATATACTTGCCTCATATCCTTCCTCAGAAACATCTGTCAGACATCTCTACCTTTCCCCAATTATGTCCAATTCCATCCAAAATCTTAAATTATACCATATTTCCATCAAGTTTTATCCCTTCTGTATTTTTTCCCCTCTATAAATTGAAATAGCTGTCTGTCATTAGGTTTGAAGGAAATCGGTCGAAAATCATATCTCCACACCATCTTCATCGACCAACGTTTATAAAACTAAAGACATCCAAGTTTTTTTTATATGGGATGAAAATTATAATGCATCGTCAAACTTTTAGAGGTTCAGAGATGTGTTTTCAAGCAGGAAACAATAAATTTTATCCTATGACATATTAAATTGATATTTGTGTGTCAGTGTGTGTCATGAGCATGAAATTCATTATTAAATAACATATATAACCACCTACATCATTATCAAGATACTAGATAATTCCTAGAATGTATAACATATCCTATCTTCACAGTGCAGACATTTCCTTACTGAGAAATCATCAACAATAAATATGGTGGCAATTTTCAGGAATTATTCAGGAAAACACGATTCGTTCAAGAGATTAATATTTCCAGAAAAAAATAATACTGATATTTCTTATTTTTATTTCATAACAAAGATACACATTTAATATACATGGTGTCCCATTCAAAGCTCCCACATTTTAATTAATCATAACTAACAAAGTATGAGGAATTATGAAATTAGGCCGGTATTAAACGAAACAGAAACTCAAAGAATTTGCATTGCCACACACTAAAACACCTCTATATGTGCACAATTAGTAGCACGAACAATATCAAGTCTGTATTCGATCTCGTGCCACGTTCTGTCCAAAATGTCCATTGGTACTGTTGCAATTGTGTCAAGGATACGGGTTCGTAAATCGTGAAGATCTTGTACTGGAGTCGCAAACACATGGTCTTTTACATACCCCCAGAGGAAAAAATAATACGAGTATTTTTGTTTTATATCACTATTGTCAAACATGCGACAGATGAATTAACTGCAACAATGAAAAAAAAAATAGTTTCTCTTTCTTTTAATACCAACCTCATTTCATAATTCCGCATACTTTGAGAGTTATGATTAATTAAAATGTGGGAGGTTTGAATGGAACACGGTATATTTAACCATTAAATTAGCGAAACAATAATTTCTCCTGCCAATTATTATTTTAATGTTTCGGACCGAAATGAAAATAAAATAATTTTAAAACTCTTTGAATTTGTTCTCTGGAGTCGGCTTCCTCATAAAGGAAAAGGCGTTGTTCTCTATAGTGAATATACACCAGCAAATCAACGGATTTGAGATCATCAGGGATTGTCTTGTTCCGTATGGAGAGAATTAAAATGCAAGCCAATGTATCGGCGGTGCATTCTTTGCCGGGCATGTCTAGGGACGATACCCTCTGCAGAGAGCACGAAACCCTTGCACACGTCCTTGGGGCTTGTCCATTTGGGGAATCACTGAGAAACATTCGGCACCACACTATTCGAAATATGATGGCAGAAGCCTTGCGAGATTATGGATACACAGTTTATGAGGAAGATCATGGTGTGGCCTCTAATGGAAGTAATAGACGAATAGATATTATTACATTTAGACCATCTTCTAAAATTGGTATGATATTAGATCCCACAATCCGTTTTGAGACTCATAGTGGCAAACCTGAGGAAGTTGACTCTGAAAAGAAAGCCATATATGAACCAACAATAGACTATTACAAAGATAAATACCAATTAGATAGTATAACTGTCACAGGATTGATGATCGGGGCAAGAGGTACTATACCAGGTTTCTTAGCTAAATTTTGGAATTCCTTAGATTTGGACAGGGTGTATCTTTCTAAAATTTCCATCGCTGCCATTAAAGGATCAATTTTAATTTTAAGAAACCAACTTTACAAAATTACTACCTTATAAAATATATTTAAAATACAATTTGAAATGTTGAAAATGTATTTAGAAAATATATTTCAATTTTCAAAATCAATTGTATAACTTTGTCCTTGTGGCAATCATCTAATGAGGAATGTTTATATATTAAAAAAGTTAAATATTGTGTAATTTGTTACAAATTTAAGTTATTTCTACTCGTTTGTTTTTCTATTGTTTTTATAAACAATATTAAATTTTCGCCTTGCTCTTTATCGAATTCTCTTTACCAGCTCATGCTTTTGTGATAAAGAAAGCTCTTTTTTTAATATTCTGAACAGGTCAGAGCATTATTTTGCAGTGATTGACTCTCCAACAAATACATTGAATATAGCAAATAATGAACAGATTCCTTCGAACTACACATTTAATAATTTGTGTGTTGAATAATAGTTTTTAAATATGATTTTACTGAGTTGTTTTCTAAAAACATAAATCAATAACCTATAATGTTGATTATAGTATACAGTTTGATGTGCTTAATTTTTTCTCCACTAGGGTGCATTATTACAATACTGCGATCCTATTTGGCAATAAATAATATGATCAAGTTGCAATGAATAAACAAATTAAACATAACCATACATTTCTGATTTGTTTTCAAACTTCGCCGTTTACATTAAATATTTTAAAATAACTACATTTAAATAATGATTTTTGAGCAAATAGCTTAAATTTATTCGTTAAATAGTCCTAACAAATGCCACTCTTGATTTCAAATTCTCTAGATAAATTCACTCCTCACTTCGTGAGTCATGGATTTATCGATAATTTGGAAATCACTCGTGGCGTTACTTATGACTATTTAACTCATGCCCCAAATGGGAGTCAATGACCAATCACGTTTCAATGATTTCTGTTTTACAACCAATCAGAGTCGTGTTTCACGAAATATTTATCAGTGTTATAATTACCATATATTAAACAAAGCTCCTCCTTTTTAATATTCTGAACAGGTCTGACCGTTATTTTGCAGTGACTGAGCCTATAAGAAATACGGCTACCAGATTGTATATATAGTGCATACATGTCAACATTTGTAGCAATTTATTATACCACCAAAAAAGAAACCACTGTTTGACTTTCTTAAATGTATTTTTTCCCAGGTAATAATCCAGAAAAATATAATTGTAATATTTACATCATACGACATCAGAAATGAATTAATATACAGATTGATGTTTCATTTTTTCTCCACTAGAGAGCATTCTTACAATATTGCGTTCCTTTGGCAATAAATAGTATGATCTGGTTGCAGTGATAAACAAAAGAAGCAGTAGAAGCGTACCTATCGTTTCTCATTTGTTTTCAAACATCGCCGTTTGCATTAAATATATAAATATTTTGAAATAACTACAGTTAAATAATGATTTGTGAGTAAACAGCTTAATTTTATTCGTTAAATAGTCCTAACAAATGCCACTCTTGATTTCCAAATTCTCTAGATAAATTCACTCCTCACTTCGTGAGTCGTGAATTTATCGATAATTTGGAAATCACTCGTGGCATTACTTATGATAATTATTTCTAATGCTAGTTTTTATTTATTTATTTATTTTTAAATTTCTTTGTCACTGATTGTAAACATAAAAATGCACAAACATCGGTGAAAATTTGATTGCCAAATTGATTTCCATTCATCGGCCGCGGTGGACTAGTGGTTATGCTCCTTGCCTCTGGTCCCGTGGGTCGCGGGTTCAAACCCGGCCGGGGTCGATGAATTTTTTTAGGATGGAAAAATCCAACGAGCAAGTCCTCCGGGAGAGACTTTTAGCCGTGGGTCCCGAGTCTGAAGATTTTCAGGCTCGTAAAAGATCCTTAAGCCTGAATGAAAAGGCCTCTAAGTAAAATTTACCGAATTTTCCCGTCCTAGTACTACCTTGGTTTCCTAGATATCAGTATGAGGCGGAACTCTGACCACGGACCACTCAAAATGACATCTATACGAAAACAAGTGTAACTAAATTAGAATGGTTCAAATTCTTCCCTGTAGTGGGAGAGCGCCTAAATCTCTGTTAAGGGAAACACGGGCTTACAAGAAGATAAATTTATATAGTTAAGAGTTATATTGTAAAGTCTGAATTCTTTATCCTAATCTACTTCTTCAAATAGTGTCCTTAACACTTTCCTCTCATACATTCTAATCATATTTTCTTCAGGCTTAGTTAGAACCGAAGTACCAATAAGAAACAAGAATGAAGATTAATATTTGCTTTCTGACAAGTAAATGGGTTATTTCATAGTTGTGTTTACACTTTACAAACAAACCTACGCAAAAAATCTGTCTCAATCTCTTTATTGAAAAAAAGTGATGAATTGTTTTTAAGCACTTGGTTTTATTCCGTGGCTTATATTAGGTTTCACTGATTTATAATGATCGGGTATCAAATGGGCGTGAAACATTGTAGAGGTAGATGTGCACTGTCCAGATTATCTCATTTCTCATGTGAAATTGTTAATTTGCAGAGATGGATATGGTGAAGTAGGTTTTACCTCAGGACTGTAGCTCATAGCGTATTTTTAATTTACCCTTCCATTACCCAGTAATTCAATAACTGGTAATTTAAATTTAATGGACACCAAGCAAGGATGCAAAAATGTGGGGTGGAAGACCCCGAGTTTTAACGTGGTCAACGGTGGAATGGAGATTTTTTTTCCTGTGTCACGTGTATTGATATCCAGCCTCGTGTAAATGAATAGCATGAATTTTCATTGTGGTAACAGGAGCCGAATCATAATTATTTCCCGGTTCAAACCCCAGTGATGACAAACCTCATTTTTGTTGGTTTTCATTGTCAAGGCAAAAGCTGGGTTAGAATTATATTAAAGTAAAGTGATCCCACAACAGGCCCGGATGCCCTTGGGGTAGTAGGAGGTTAAGGCTCCCACTTTTTTCTAGACAATCGGCACTTTATGCCAGCCGGGTTGTCAGCCCTGCGTGACGGCCGCCTTTACCCCCAGAACAAGCGTCTGGTACTCATTTCCGTTAGAGACTGAGTCGACCCCAGGGCCATAGTGCCGCCAGAGGGTTTGGGTCAGTTTAAAAATCCTGACCCCAACGGGACTTGAACCCTCGACCCTCCGGCTTGTAGCTCAGTGCCTTAACCACTACGCTACGGCGTGCCCCTATAATTATATTACCAGGGCCAATTTATCCATAATCAACTTTTATAAGTGTTACAGTTAGGGTAGCTCTTTTAGGGCATAAAGGACCTTTGGAACATGGATTACTAGTGAACGGTAAGATAGTGTGATTTACCTACGGATTACGTTAGCCGAGCGGTATGGCTGATGACTTTATAGTAGAGGGTATTCGAGACAAATAAATAACTAATTAAATAACCATCTATATTTAAAAATTATTAGAACAATTAATTACAAATAAATAAATTAGCCTAACTTATTCTAATACATATTCATGGGGGAGGGAAAGAGAGAGAGGTTAAACCGCGGTATGTTGAAACTTCGCCCCATACCAGGCTAGTCAACCCATATTACGTCATACTACTTGAATTTATTTCTGAACCTATCCATCTTGATTTTATTCTAAAGGCCCCTATTTTATCCTATTAAGAATAACATGTGCAGACTTACCACAGCCCTGCTGAAAAACTACAACACACCCGTTCAGTCACTTTTCGCTTATATCACTCCCACTCTGATGGCCTAACTGTAATCTCTCTCTCTTTCACCAAGCATAGTAAGTTCATAGGCCCTAACGGTACATTTGTCCAGCTGTCTTTGAATGCGAAAACCTTGACCTTCTCATCCTTAGGCTATATTTCGTTTTTGGATGTTTCCAGAACCTCAACTGTAACTGTATATGATTTGATATAGACCTAACTGTACTGGTCAAGGTAAATCTGATTACATATTCTGTCTAATATGAAACCTATAATATTACTAATATGAAACCTATAATATTAATACTATTTAAAATAATTAATTAAAATATCTAGTCCTAAATTATCCTAAATTATCCTATTTATAACAGACTCCCCCTTCCTCAAACCTGACAAAGGGATTTTTAAAGAAAAAAACCCTTTTCAGGCCGTTATCATAAACCATAGTATGTTATTCCCCATAAAATCTTCTTGAAATTTCGTTTGACCACACACCATGCTCTAGAGATCTTTTTTTTTTCCTTACCTAGATCTTACAGTGTAGCTCCTTTTCCTTTCCCCAAGTTTGACCCCGTCCAAAATACTAGTGTACAACAAGAAATGCAACATGAATACCCTTTAAATAATTATGTACGGTGAAATATTGTGCTTAAGTTAATCCATTTTCTCCTCGTATTTTACCGAAGTTCTCCTTTCTATATGGAACATTTGACATATGACGTTTACCTACTCCATCTTATTGCTACACGGTCATTTGGTGTTAAAAACATGCTAGACAGCAGGGAAAAAAAATGGATTAGCTTATCACTCTGCACCTGAAACAAGAAGATATACATGAAACACAAATTATATATTCTTATTCCCTCTTCTTTTTCCTTTGCTGTTTTTGTTTGTTTTTCATTTACTTTTGCACACTTCTTTAGATCCGAAAATTTTATTTATTATTATTTTTTTCCTAAAATATTTAATTTGAGCTTATCACTTTCTTCACAACACTCGGCTTTCCCACCAGCCCGTTCACCGAGAAACTTGATCACTTAGTTCTTGTTTGGCGCCGCGCATGTCCGCGCTCATGCTGATCTATTACAGCATCCCTGGTTGAATCCGATGCCTGGGACCACGTTCGATGATGGTATCTTCCTTCGTCCGGGAGAGAGCCATGCCGGATACTGGGTCTGTCCTTGAAGTTCTCGAGACCAGCAATTTCTTTTAGGAGCCATGGATTATCCGGAGGATAGGTTTAATAGGATTTATGCGTTTTTATCCAATTTTCTTACTGTATAATACTGGTTGGGAATTATTCTACGATCCACGGACCATCAGAGGTTCGGTTTGAATATGGTTAAGGTATTTGCTTGGTCTCTCATGTCGCACCGTATTGACTGGTGGACATTTCCCATGTTGAATGACTATCCCTGATGTAGTAAGTCGTACCCGCGTAGACCCTATCTTCCTCCTTTTGTTTTGATATCAGCTGATCTGACCAATTTTCGTGGTGTGGGGAATGTCCTAGGTGACTTAACATCCTCCGTCGCTTCTAGTTGGCCCAGTCGTGTTCATACAGTTTGAGCATAGTCTATCCAGGCATGTGTGTAGTCGTTGTTCGTGCCAAAATGTGTTTTTCTTGTCTTAATGGTTCTTCTTTTGTTTACTTTGATTTTTTTTTGTAGTTGTGTTTATCCTTAATTACTACGAGTCTACACCATGTATTCTTAATAGGTTCAGTTGGGCCTTTGAAATGAAACCATTGATGCTTATGGGCTTATCGGGATGACTCACCTATCTTATAATCAAAATGTCCCGAATTTTTTTTTTTTCTTTTTGAACATCCATGTACATTTTTTTTATATATAATTTTCCTTAGGTTTGAGTTCCTCTAAATTTACTCCTAGTTAGTCATATCTCAATGTTACAAACAACAAAATTTGTATTTTGCAATTTTTTGTTTTGTTTTTTATTAACTGGAAAACGGGAAAGAGTGCTCTTATGCCTATCAATTCTGTGTATAGCCATCATCAACAAATATCAGTTTCTAAATAATTTTGTATCTTCCCTAAAACTTTCAATTTGACAGTTCTTCAGGTGTATATATACACATAATGTCCATAATTAGATCGGTCGATATTTTGCTATATTTTGCAGTCCTAAATTTTGCCTAATTCCAAGGGTTTTTATCTAGTCCCTTTCTTTATAATCGAGTCCTAGGTTCGACTGGGTGCGCTCGTCTTCACATCAGTTGGAAGGACATATACTACACTTATTTATCATGTAAATGCTACTTGACCAAAGCCTAATTAGTCCTTACAAACACCAATTAATATTCGTATCCTGAATTTACGTCATCGTTTCCTTAGGGTCCTGAGTTTGAGAGCATTCTTTCCTTTCTCCACTTCTGAAATCTGCCTATATTTCTTAACTCTCCCTTTCCTAGTCTTAATTGTTCTTTAATTGAGATATGATTTTTAAAGCTACTTGAGTCTGGACAGGGATTCAGGTTTTTATTATTCATTGGTCTAATTTTCCCGGACTATCTGATCTTACTGCTAATATATCAATCCACTTAGTTTAACCTCATAATCCTTACTGATTCAATTTTAGAAGTCACCGTGATGTGACGTAACCTGATTCCTTGTCCTCATTCTCCCTTCTGCTGCCGTAACTCCTGATACGGCGTGCTTTACACTCTTACCTCACCGAACTGTTTGTTTGATTGGCAAATTCTCATAGCTGATTTGTTGAACTTTTTATACTTTTATTTTTTTGTTCGTATACTTTATTCCTTGATTGTTTCCTGATCTACATGTATTTAACCTGCTTTTTCTACTTCTTACTCCCGGGGTTTCCTTGATTTCCCATTTCATACATATCATCATTTATTGGGGTTCGATTTTTCCCTTCTTACTTTGAAATATTTACCCACGTCCTACTCCTGGGTTCTCTCCTTACTTCTTCTTTCACTCGGAACTACTCCTATCTGTTCTGCTTGTATCCTAGGGCTCTACTTTACTTTAGACTGCTTATGTGCTTAAACTTATCTACACCACCATAGGTGTTTAACCTCTCGTTTTTATGTCGTCCTCTTCCCTTTCCATCCTAGGTCAATCTGTCCCTCTTCCGTTTTTATTCTGGCGGACTCGTCGAGCTAATCGCCTCAATGGGGGACGGCGCTAGTTCCTTACTCCCTTCGGGGCCCAAGAAAACTCGAGCGAATCGCCTCAAGGGAGGGGATCCATCACCGCCCTGGCCATTCGGGGCCCAATTCGTCCCTACCGTACTCCCGCTCATTTTGACCCCCTCTTGCTCTGTCTGTCGATGGCACAATCGTATGTTTTAGCAATGAGTTTGCCAATCTATATCGGTTTTATATTTTTATCCTATTCACTCCTCCTAATAAGTAAAATACTAATTTTATGTGCCTAAATATTTCCAATATTTATCAAGTGCATCTCAAACCCATATACCTTGAATCCCGCAAACATATTTCTTATGTATTTGCCACGAAAAATTTGCCATTCAATCCTGGTGCATCAACAAAATCTTAACATTTAAGATAACCATAGCACATAAAATTCTTACAAGATATGGATGTTCAAAAACCTATTGTTCCCCTTGTGTGAATTATTCTACGTCTCTCTCTTTCTCTTGCCATGTTGTTTAATTAATTTTAATTAACAATATCAATTAATAATGTCCCTATGTTTTACATAAATCTTATACTAAATTGACTGTACGTATCTCAACATATTAATATTTAACGTATTCCAAACGGTCCAGGAAGCTTGCAAGGGTCCGTTTCCCTATCATAAAAAATAATAAAAAATTATTTAGTGATCACCACCGCTGTTCACCAATGTTACAGTTAGGGTAGCTCTTTTAGGGCATAAAGGACCTTTGGAACATGGATTACTAGTGAACGGTAAGATAGTGTGATTTACCTACGGATTACGTTAGCCGAGCGGTATGGCTGATGACTTTATAGTAGAGGGTATTCGAGACAATTAAATAACCATCTATATTTAAAAATTATTAGAACAATTAATTACAAATAAATAAATTAGCCTAACTTATTCTAATACATATTCATGGGGGAGGGAAAGAGAGAGAGGTTAAACCGCGGTATGTTGAAACTTCGCCCCATACCAGGCTAGTCAACCCATATTACGTCATACTACTTGAATTTATTTCTGAACCTATCCATCTTGATTTTATTCTAAAGGCCCCTATTTTATCCTATTAAGAATAACATGTGCAGACTTACCACAGCCCTGCTGAAAAACTACAACACACCCGTTCAGTCACTTTTCGCTTATATCACTCCCACTCTGATGGCCTAACTGTAATCTCTCTCTCTTTCACCAAGCATAGTAAGTTCATAGGCCCTAACGGTACATTTGTCCAGCTGTCTTTGAATGCGAAAACTTGACCTTCTCATCCTTAGGCTATATTTCGTTTTTGGATGTTTCCAGAACCTCAACTGTAACTGTATATGATTTGATATAGACCTAACTGTACTGGTCAAGGTAAATCTGATTACATATTCTGTCTAATATGAAACCTATAATATTACTAATATGAAACCTATAATATTAATACTATTTAAAATAATTAATTAAAATATCTAGTCCTAAATTATCCTATTTATAACAATAAGATTCATGATTTTTTCCGTTGAGGTATTATTCAAAATTAAAATATAAAATTATGGAATATTCGCCTGAAACGTCCGTCTCCTCAACTTAATTAATTATTTAACTGTAGCGCTTAATTAATTAAGTTGAGGAGACGGACCTTTCAGGTGAATATTCCATAATTTTATATTTTAATTTATTCATAATAATTTGATATATCGCCTCCCTATGATGGTTGTCCAGCGGCTCGCTTTGTTTCCCCGCAGCTGTTATATGCAATTAAATACAAAGATGCCAACTATCGCCATTATGATAATTCCATATGTTAATCATTGTCGCACGGCACCCGTTTTTACCCGTTTATAAACGGACAACCATCATAGCGAGGCGATAATACCATTAAAATTAACCACCGTTTTTCTCTACGATATACATGACAAACAAAACAATACAAATGCACTGCCTATGGATACTTTAAAATATTCTAGATATGATAGAAGTCTAACCTTACGGTTGAAGCATTTATTAATAAGAACCAAATGAAGGAAGGTACTTTCTTAACGACGCTCTTTGACATCTAATGTCATTATAATCACAATTAAAATATAAGCGTGAATGTGCTTAAATTTTTTCTTAGATACCTCTTTTTTCAGGATTAAGGTTCTTTAATGTACCATAAATCTACGACACGGACTCATGGCTTTGTTTTCCTTCCGAAGGCAGGCATGCTCAGGCCTTTTTGCGCCCTGCAAAAATCATTCGATTCCAGCCGAGTTTGAACACGCGAACTTTGAACCAGAGGCGACTATAGTAATCCCAATCACTAGCCCATGATGAATCAAATAAAAATAGCAAATCCTATTCATGATCGATGTACTTGGAAAGGAAATGATGAAAAATAGACCCATTTCATCATATTCACTTTTTCTTAGTATCATAAAAACAAATAAGAAATTATATATATATCCATAGTAATTCTGCGCGAGGGCAGGCCTTTCATGCAATCATAGCATTTTCATGCTATACTTTGCAGCTTTACTAGGGAATTGTAGGTGTGGTAGCTTCCCGTTGTTTTCCACACCGGTGAAGGATGATGATGATGGCCATGTGATTTCGGGGACCGTTTGGGCCTTAA
Source organism: Diploptera punctata (assembly GCA_030220185.1). Classification (NCBI taxonomy): domain Eukaryota; kingdom Metazoa; phylum Arthropoda; class Insecta; order Blattodea; family Blaberidae; genus Diploptera; species Diploptera punctata. The sequence goes on along the minus strand of JASPKZ010004216.1, from coordinate 2,015,466 downwards.
GGTTTTCCCGACAGTTGTCTTACAGGTGACGAAAAACCCATATAAAAACCTCACCCAGAAAAACTGTCCCGACCGGGGATCGAACCCGGGCCCACTGCGTGACAAGGCAGCAAGCTACCTCGAGACCACAGCGGTGGGCAATATATATATGCGCACACACACACAGGGCTATTCAGAAAGAAGGAACACACTTCAAATATTTATTTCTTCCAAACTACAAAAAGTAGAAAAAAAATACAACGTTTCTGGAAAGAGAAAAGTTCAAATTTTACTATTTTATGTATTAAACGACAAATATTAAAACGGTGGCTCATTTCATGCCATACACGAATCAGCTGGTCTCTAGTTATCGAATTCACATCTTCAACAATTCGATGTCGCAGATTTTCAAGAGTGTTGGACATAGGGGAGATAAAAACACGGCCTTTTACGTAACCCTACAGTTAGAAGTCACACGGGGTTAGTTCTAGTGACCTGGGAGGCCACCGGCTATGAAGTTACATGATTTTGTTTTTATTGCAGTTCAAAATATTTAAATAACTGGCAGTAGGGATTATTAAATTGTGTTATTTTTTGTACATGACAAGCAACAGTGGCTATGCGGCCGTGATCGGAACTTCAAACTTTTTTCTTCCCAGGAACGTTGGAATTGTGTTTCTATTTTTTGTAGTCTGGAAGAAATAAATGTTTAAGTCTGTTCCTTCTTTCTGTAGCCCTATATATATATATTGGATGTTAAAAGCGTATATATATAAGACAACATATTTGAGAAATACTTCAAATTTACATAGACCTATACCAGTCTTAAAATTAAAAATAAAAGCTAACAATAATAACTCTTAATATTTAATTTTAGGAAGTTATATTTTGAGGTTATTTTAATTATATTATTTTTGGTCTGGACATCTTACCTCCATATTAATGTTGAACAAATCAACATTAATATTGAGGTAAGATGTCCAGACCAAAAATAATATAATAATAACTCTTCTAACCTTACATCTGTCCTTTTGTCCAGCTTAGATTATTAGATAAGTCACATTCGATTAGGTATTTGTCCCCCATATTTTGGAATTTAGTAGAGGAAGGTGCAAATTTTGGTCGTAAAAGGGGGGAAAACAAGGTTCTTGAAATACATACAAAAAGGTGCAAAAAAGGTGCTGCTGAAACAATTGAATTAAGGTTTAAAGCAGTTACATGAACACAGTTTATATAACATGCATATCATTTTGCATCAAATTTTTCATCTGTATAGAGTCCATAAGAGTTAATTCATAGTTATTTTGTTTATTGCAATATTTACTTCGCAGATGGAACATCGAAAAATGATGCCATCAGTTTCGATAAATTACATTTTGAATTCTTCTGAACGTGCATACAACTTATCCTTCTTAACATTCGCCATGTTATTGTTGTGAAAACCCAGTTGTAATACTAATAAAAATATGTTGTGGTTCAGACAAGTAAAACACAGCCAACAACAAGTCGGTAGATAGAAAACTGTTAATTTATTGCCAGTACTAACTGAACTTATTTTAAACTGTTACAGCAACACTGTTAAATTAAAATTTGACTTTACAGCTGCATATTGGCCATTGTTGCTGGGATATAAATTACTGGTGGTTTATATAAATTGCATTTTAATATTTATTATTTATTATTGTTGACTTCACACTGCAGATTGGCCATTGTTTATGGGGTATAAATTACATAAATTATATTTTAATATTTATTTAAAATTGTTGACTTCTGATTGAGAATTTAAAAAGCTGTTCAAGAAGAAAAAAATATAAATTTTTCTGTCACATCTTTTAAAAACGCAGAGAAGCATAACGGTGCTGAAACGTAAAAAAGAGGGGAAAAAGGGTCGAAATGTAGTAATCGCACGAAAATGTGCAAAAAGGTGCAACAAATTATGTTCATTTCGCTTCATTTCATCCGCCATATATATACGAGTATACTGTATATTGAACTATTGTTATGAAAACAGCCATATTTTGGAATCCTTTCCCTGTTTGCAGTATATTTCGAAACAATAAATATAACACTCTGCTATATTAGTGATGGCTCATGGAATTAGGTAATGGTAGTTGTACTTAGAAACAAAATACAGCCTATTACAACATTTATCACCAATATTTTATATGTTTAAAATATGCCTGTTTTGCTTTACTTCTCCATTTTGCAAAGCGTCTCTCCTCCTGTACTTCCAGTCCAATTGTTGAGCTATATTCATAGTGCCCAAAAATTCGAGATTAAAAACATTTTGGATGTGTTGTTTTAAAGATTTGTTCTTTTTACTTTCTTTGCCAGTTGATTAAAAGCTTTCACTTGAGAGTGTGATCACAGATTTTCTCTAGTAAACAAATGCAAGGAAACAAATATTGCATTTGTCACTTCAGAACCCACATTCAGTTATGATTTTCATACCGGTACACCTCTCGTCTGAAAATTCGTATGAATTGTCTGTTTTTGCATAGAATGTCTGTTCTATATTCAGATCTGGCGTGGGTTTTCCTAGGGTTTTTATTTCCATTTCCTTCTTAATGGAGAGTAATGAAAACTGCTTATGTTGTAGACAGTGACTGTATTTATTATTTTAAATTCTCGGAGAAATCAATCCAATCTCTCTCATTCATGTAATTTCGAAATGAGGTAAGTACATGGTAGGAATTAGATAACCAACCATAAATTGGTTTTCCGACGAACGAAATTTACAAGTGCCAGTGTAGTCTACCTACTTTTCATACTATAATCTAAATTACGAGTGTGTATATATATGGCATGATAAGAAAAATAAATGCTCGGACGGGACTTGAACCCGGACCTCTGGATTTATATCCCAGTGCGCTACCGAGCAAGTCTAGCACAAACATTCATTTTTCTTATATATATATATATATATATATATATATATATACTGTTATAATTAATTTTTTTAAACATAGAGCAATGCAAGCTTAATATGGTACTCTGTCAAGGTTCCGGGTTCAAATCCCGTCCAGTCATTTATTTTTCTCTATCATACCATATATATATATATATATATATATATATATATATATACTATATATACTAGATGTAGTGGGAACTCGGTCTCCACTGCCACCTAGTAGCTCCTATCACAAGTAAGCAAATTAAAGAGAATATTTTTACTTTATAGCAATGATGCTTTATATATATCGTGTTCGGAGAAGAACTGATTACACATAAATTGTTACAATAACCTATATTTCGTAAAACATTTCACGTATTGCTTCAAACGAATTTTCGGACCTTTGCTGACTTAGGCTCTACGAGGAATCTACTCCTGCAGTTTTGCTCAGTATTTAGTTTAGACCCTACAAGTCTCTTATTTGCACTGAATTTGACCAGCCTCATGGGTTAGTGATCAACGTTTCAGACTACAGTTCATGAGGTCCCGGATTCGATTCCTGGTCAGACCATGGGATTTTTTCCTTGAAGGGAATTATTCTTGTGGTTTCCATGGTCTGGAATTTAGGTTAAGTTTCGGTTAATGACTTCCCTAGCACTTGATTATCATATCACCCATAATATCATCGGGATAACGTAACTCCCCCTTCCAGGTACAACAACTTAAAAAATGGATTACAATTTTGCCAATACCATGGGAGAAAGCCGGAAATGCCATAAAAGATAACCTGGTGGCATTGAAAAAAAAGTCCTACTTGTATTCCCTAATAATTCAGAAACCAAGTATTTTCAGACCTATATTAATATGAACATAAACAAATATGAAGAAGTGCAAATGTAATGATAACACTTAAAGAACAAGGTCGGATGTTATAGATGGGCAAGCCCTCTTTTGGAATCTTAAAAGTGAGGAAAGAGAGGGAGACCACGAAAGAATTGGAAAATTAGTTTGAAAGAAGAAATGGGAAGGGAAAGAAAGACGTGGGAAAGAAATAAAAGTTTTTGTTCACATTAGGATGCGTTCGAGCTGCTTTGTTGAGGTCCTAAGCTCTGAGAGTTCACATAAATTGCATTATATTCTATTGTTAGTATAAACTTTTTTTTTATCTTGATAGATAAATCCACACCTGAAGTGTTTCCCATATTTTCATTACATCCTGCAATAATTGTTGTTTCGTTTACATAATCATATACGTTTAGACAGTAGTGACATTGCACTATCATTATAGCTATACACCTTCCGAGCTAAGTTCCATTTGTGATGTAAACAAACCAGATGCATGGACTGTGTTTTCATTGTTCGAATAATTGATTACCTTTAAGCCTGTAAGAAAATGTAGTTCGCTATCTAACACTCGATATAAATAAAATAACAATATGGGCTAAACCTTCCAACATGTGACAAAGACTTTTCAAGTTCCCTAATAAACTGCTGTCAAATTTTATTCTTAGGGTTTCATTTCACAAGCTATTTACTTCCATTTACAATAATTTTTACATGTTTTCCAAGGATTATTTCAATATATTGAATATTACGATATTAAATTACATAAGTACCATGCACACGTGACAGCCATACTGATTTTAACGAATATTCTATGCAGCCAACAAAGACTATGTACGAGTTCCAGTGCAGCCAACGCAGAGTATGTACTAATTAGCTTAACACATATACTTCAGAATTTTACACTACCTATTTTTGGGCGTTATATTCTTTCATAAGTTAGAGTATTTAAATTGTGTTAGGTTAGCTTTTAGGTTGGCCTTTCGCTGGTTCGAGTACTTAAATTGCGTTAGATTAGCTTTTAGCTTGGTTGGCAACGCGAATTCAAATATCGTGTATATGTTGACTGCATCCCGTGATTCTATAGTGTAAACCGCTCGCGTCTGCTGGCGTATGGTTGGGACTTGGAGTAAATGTTTCATATCACATATTGGAACGTATTTCCAAAATATGTATTATCTAGCACATGTCTATATAAGTTATAATAGATAATTTTGAAATATGTAATTACAATGTTAATATATTAAATAAATAAGCATTTCATTGTTCATTTATTACGAATTACAATTATTGTTTCAAAAGGATTAGTAATGGAAGAAAAATTATAGGAATATTAAACTCTATACTATGGAGTAAAACATAATTAACAGAAGAAAACAACTAATTTTTAAGTCCATACTAGAAAGTATAATGTTATATGGTCGGAAGTTTGGACAATGACACAACAACATATCAACAGAATAACTGCAGATGAAATTAATTTTTGGAGAAGAGCTGCCAGAAAATCTCGGCTTGAAAAAAAATTATAAATACAGAAGTTAGAAAATGGATGTATGCAGATAGAAGTATAATGGATGAAATAAAACACAGAAGGCTAAAATGGTATGGACACGTAAGAAGAATGCACGATGGAAGACTACCAAAGGTTGTTTATGCATAGACAATTGAAAGAAAGAGCAGAAAAGGAAGATCTGGAAGAATAACATTCGAAATTCAATGAGGAAATTTGGTGTAACAGATGCAGACACAGAGGACAGAGAACGACGGAAAACTTTACTTAAGGGAATGTTGGGAATGTTTGTTGCAAACTGATAGTGTATAAGCCCGTAGTCATTTATGTATTTTTTAAATTCATGTTAATTACTAAGATAAGTTGGAGAAAACCGTGAATGATGAGGAAAATTCTCAAAATGAATGAAACAACTGTTTCAATTGGCTGATTCTTCTATACATTTTTTAAAGCGTCAAAAATTAAAACATTTTAAAAGCGGAGAGAAATAAATTATTTTTTGCGCCATAGTGCGTTTTGTCGTACTTACTAGCAATGGCGACCATTTTTGAAAGTTCAACTGCTTACATTTCGGAGTTGCCAACCTAAGTAACTATAATGTAATATTACATTTACACCCACGTGCGGGAAGTAAAAACACTGCCCTCTATGTATACTACGTACAATGTACAGAAATATCCAAAATGTAGTGTTAATATACATTATACGAAACAAATGACTGCATTTTAAATGAACTGAACTTTATTTGAAACAATATAAAAAATAAATACATACTTGCGGCTATGGTATCAATAATTGTTCTCAAGGCCTCCTGTTGTTTCAATTAATAAATATTGCCCACACTGTTTATAATGAACGCAAATATTTCCAACAAAGATGTTATTATGTAAAATTGTAGACATTCACGGCAGATGTCTTGATTCATGTAATTTATGTCTTTCAGGCTAAATGGCCGTGGTCTGGTTTTATTAACACTCAACGTTTCGTCTACTACTGCGGTAGACATCCTCGGGAGATTCTGTGTACTCTTTGATCTCATGAGGATGTCTACCGAAGTAGTAGACGAAACGTTGAGTGTTAATAAAACCAGACCACGGCCATTTAGTCCGAAAATAATAAAATACATGAATAAATATGTTATTATTTTACAATTATTTATTATTTTGAAAACATAATCGCGCAAAAAAAAATGTACAACGCACGTTTGTGAAGTGTTTTACAGAATCTCGGATATTAAAACCTCTCTATCGCTCGACTTTTAAACCTTTTTCCTCGATTCTGTAAAAACCACTTTCCAACCTGGCATCTAATATACTATTGAATGTATTCAAACAGTTTAGTGAAACATATCCTGGTTAACCATTGAGAATGCGTTGAAAATAACAGCACAATTTACAGGTAAGTCCGCATGGCGCATATATTCTGCTCGTATAGAACTAATTAAATCACAAATAAAGGATATCTATCGACATCATGGAAAAAGCATAAACATCTGATTAGGTAGGCCCATATATTATTACATAGATTTAGAGAGTAGTGCCATTGCATTATCATTATAGCAATCCTCGTTCTTTATAAAACAATAATCAAGTTAACCTATCAAAAAGCACAATGCTTTGATGAACTCCATTCCCTGATAAAAGAGTGCATTCCATTTTGCTTTGAAGTTTGAACGTACATTAAAGAAATTTTATTATGTAGAGAAGCTACGTCCTCTTTCCATTTTAATTCTTTGGTACTAAAAAGAAGTAGAATCCATGTGGACTAGACATGCTATCATCCAATTCTGTTAATTGCTTTCAACAAGTGGTCAATGAGACCTGAGTTTGCAGAAAATTAGCAATCAATTTACGTAATTAAGTTATCACAAGTCATTAACTAGCAAACAAATGACACAGTTCGTTCTCCTTTGTTTGGACATATTCACACTATTTTTTACATCAAAGGCTTGAGTTCAAATCCTCTTATTACGAGAAAGAATTTTTTATCCAGGATTTAACAATAATAACGGTAATAGAATATCACGATTTGAGGCTGCAAACTTCAAGATAAAAGAAATGAAGATATTAGAAATGAGCTAAATATTTTTAAACTTTTAGATAAAATAAAATATCGTCTACGCATGGAAAATTGAAAGAAGGAACAGAAAAGGAAGACCAAGAACTACCAAAGAACAACATTCAAAATTCAATGAGAAAATTTGGTGTAGCAGATGAAGGCACAGATGACTGAGAACGATGGAGAACTTTAATTTAGTGATATTTGTGAATGTTTGTTGCAAACTGATAGTCTCTAAGTACATTGTCATATATATATATATTATATATATATATATATATATATATATTCATGTTAATTACTAAGATTGGTTGGAGAAAAACCTCAATGATGAGGAAAATTCTCAAAATGAATGAAAAGATAAAATTAAATAATCTAGAAAAAACTGAAAAAAAAAATGTTCAAAGAATGAAAGATGAACGCATACCAAAAATTATACTTAATTACAAACCAAAAGGAGGTAGGAATGTTGGTAGACCGAAAAAGAGATGGATTCAACTTTTTGAATGAGAATCTATGAGCACGGAACAATCCGTAATTGTTGATGATGATGACGATCTGAGGATGATGATTTTTATTGGATCAAGGAAAAGTTTGAAAGGGCTTGACGTAATGTAGTCGAGAAGGATTTTCTTTCCGATAATATATAATACTCTTAACACACGTTACTGGGTACTATATATGTATATATATATATATATACATATACACACACATATCTATTAAAGCTCTAGCGGTCACAATTTTTTGTTTCTTTGGAACCAAACTCGACATATGGCATTCATTTAATCAATGTAAGATCGAGTTTTTAGCTACCGAAATCGGCATCAGGAATGGGGTTAACCTGAAAAAAAAAGTTATAACGCAATTAGTTTTTAGCTAGCGAAATCGGCATCAGGAATGGGGTTAACCTGAAAAAAATAGTTCTAATGCAATTCGTTTTTAGCTAGCAAAATCGGCATCGGGAATGGGGTTAACCTGAAAAAAATAGTTCTAGCGGACACAATTTTCAATTTTTTTTAACAAAACTCGATATATGATATTGAAATAAAGCGGGAAAAGTAAGCATATTGTCTAAAAATCAACTAAATCCAACTATTATGAGTGGGAGTTTACCTGAAACCCGAAATTAAAAAAAAAAACATTTCTAGCGGATGCCATGTTCGTTTTGTTGCAACGAAACTAGATACATGAGTAACCATTTAATTAACAAAACAATATTAGTTCCTACATTCCGTAAATCAGCAATTTCGGACCATACATTCGACTTGATGATAAATTCGCTTAGTTTACGCAATTCCTGCGTGACAGATTTTCTTATAAACTGCAAGGCCTGACATCTGTTAACATTGTAACACTTTAAAATTAACTAACCAACTACCAACTCACTGACACTATCAAACCCATAGGTTCATGGCCGCGCGGACATAAGCTCTCCACACATCCCTATTCTGAGCTAATATTTACCAATCATCCTCTGTATAATCTTCTTCCCTCAAATCATGGTTAATGTTATTCTCCCACCTCATTCTTGGTCTACCAACTGGGCGTTTTCCCTCTGATGTTACTACCAGAAGCTTCTAGGCGACACTTTAATTTCCCCCATTCATACCATGTGTCCTGCCCATCGCAGTCTTTGGGATTTAACTGTTCTTATTATACCTGGCTTTCTATACAGACCATGTTGCTCACTGTTATTCAGTCATCTCCATTCACCTGACTCTTCATCTCTCTTTGGTTCAAAAATGTTCCTGAGAACTTTATTCTCAAATATTTAAAATTAACGATCATAGCAAATGACCAAGACAACCTGATGACATTGGAATATATATATATATATATATATATATATATATATTATATAAAAAGCTGACACAAGTTTTGTAGAGACTACCATGGTGATGAGCTTGTCCGCCATTTTTTCTTCATTCTGTATATAGGGTATATGGTACTTGCTTGTTAATTCTTTAGCACATTTAAAAGTTAAAAATTGAAGATTTTTATTCTTAAGTTCTGATTTTATTTTGATAAGTTATTGTAAGATCTTTATTTTTTGGTTCAAGTCATACATTCAATGAATTGAGGGTTTTCCTATATATATATATATATATATGCAGTTTTAAAAGTTGATATTATATTTCTTAAGAAACATACAACAGTGGAGTTATTGCTTTGTTAAAAGTTTTCCCTGTTATCAAGTGATCCTTCAACAGCTTGAAAACCCGTTGAAGTTTTGAGAAGTTTGTGGGTAAACTAAGTACAACAATGAACTGTATTTTATTTTATATTAGGAAAATAATTTGTCATGTTTTTGTCGTAGATACTTTGTTCTGAATTGCTTGTTTCTTTTTTCATCCTAATGGATTAGAGTAATTTAATAGCCGTTCATATGTGTCACTCATTATGAAGCAATGATTTTATTTTTTTTAATTCTATGAAAAAGTTTTAGGAAATAGGTCCACAATAGATAAGAATTCTAGAAAAAATGGGCAAGCCTACATGGTGGTAATGTACATGAAGGATGTGTATACTTAAAAACAGCGTACAATCAAATTAAGGGGGAGAAATTTTACAGCATCCTGCCTGAATTTGTAATTCCTAAAAGAATTAAACTCATTCGAATATGTGTAAATGACATAAGGAGCAGGAAAATGATTTATATATATATATATATATATATATATATATATATATATATATATATATATATATAATGTTGTTCACAATATATGCTGATCATGTATTATTAGGCGACAGCGAGCAGATGTTAAGGTCCAACACGCACGTTCTAATGAGTAACACTACAGAATTGGGGCTGTAAGTAAACATCAATAAAGCTAAATATAATGGCAACACATAGAAATTCAATTTGTAATGTAAAAGGGCAGTTAGTGACAAATGAGAGAACTTTTAAAGAAGTGGCTGAATTCAAATACCTAAAAGTAAAAAGTAAACTGATCCCACGACAGGCCTCGAGAGTCCATTCGGGTAGTGGGAGGTTAAGGCTCCTACTTTTTCTGGACAATCGGCACTTGATGTCAGCCGGGTTGTCAGCCCTGCGTGACGGCCGCCTTTACCCCCAGAACAAGCGTCTGGGTACTCATTTCAGTTAGAGGCTGAGTCGACACCAGATCCATAGTGCCGCCAGAGGGTTTGGGTCAATTTAAAAATCCTGACCCCACCGGGTCTCGAACCCTCGACCTTCCGGCTTGTAGCGCAGTGCCTTAACCACTACACTACGGCGTGCAAATACCTAGGAACAATAATTACAAACGGAAATGAGGTGCAGGAAGAAAATAAACATACGGTCAATTCTGGAAATGCATGCTATTATACTTCTGTCAAAAAACGTTAAATTGAAGATACATATTATAAAACTGTCCACCGCTGTGGTCTCGAAGTAGCGTGCTGCCTTGTCACGCAGCGGGCCCGGGTTCGATACCCGGTCGGGACAATTTTTCTGGGTGAGGTTTTTATCGGGGTTTTTCCTCGCCTGTAAGAAAAATGTCAGGAAAGCTTTAAGGCCCAAACGGTCCCCGAAATCATATGGCCATCATCATCATCATCATCCTTCACCGGTGTGGAAAGCAACGGGCAGCTACCACACCTACAATTCCCTAGTAAAGCTGCAAAGCATAGCAAGAAAATGTTATGATTGCAATGAAAGACCTGCCCTCGGGCAGAATTACTATCGATGGATGGATTATAAAACTGTTGTGCTCTCGTTTATATTATATGGACGCGAAACATGGACTCATACTTTATGGGAAGAGAAAATGTTATGAATATTTGAAAATAATGTTCTTAGGAAAATTTTTTGGACCAAAGAGAGATGAACCGACAGATGTAGGGGGAAGACTGCTTACCAGTAAGCTACATGCTATTTATGGAAAACCATATGTAGTAAGAACAGTTAAGTCTGTTAGACTGCAATGGGCAGGACATATGCAACGAATGGGGAATGGAAGATGGGCATGGAAGCTACATGTAGGAAAACCAGATGAATAGCGCCCAATATGCAGACAAATAATGAAGTGGGAGAATAACATTAAGCATGTTTTGAGGGAGGTAAATTATACAGGAGATGATTGGAAGACGTTGGCTCAGGATATGGATATATGAAATTATGGGCCGATAGGTCGTGCCACTGTAAGACAATTAAAAGTCCCTATAAACTAAATTAATGGAATGGTGTATATATTTTTATATCTGAGTACTGCTGTTCTAGAACACAGACACTGGTGTTTTACAGTTAGTCATTGGTTTCAGAAAGGCTTACAGAAAGAAGACTGTTAAAAAATCACCTGGTCCCTGAGATTGGGGTTGATGTATCATGGGCTTTTTCTATTTAGGATCACTGTTCACATAACAATAAATCTAAAAAAAAAAAAACTCAAGCAGTACTAAACCACTGACATACAGTAAATATATATATATATATATATATATATATATACTTTTTGTCGTGGTAAATTTATGTGTCTAGGATATATATAGAATTGTAAAAAAAATAAAAAGTATTTTCAAGTGTACTATATCAATAGCTTCATTCCTTCGGAATTCGCTAAAATTTTGTTCGTCGGTATTTGAATTCAGTAATTTCTTCTAAATTCTCTTAATTTGTTATTGAAATTTTCGTTATATAGGTCTAATGCATTTCTAGGTGCGGCCATATATTTAGTTTTATTGATATTTACTTCCAGCTATATTCCCTAGTGTTATTTAATGTGTGAATTTGCTTTAGTATTTCCTCACTATCGTCTAATACATTACACATACTTGGTTAGAAAACTCTCAGATATCAAGTCTCAGATGAAATAAAATACTAAGCACCATATGGGAAAATAATTATTTGATAAAGTTGATAATGAAACTTGTAATATTCAGATATTAAAAAAATATATGTATTTATTGGAGATGGAAGAAAACATCAAAAACAGAAAACTGATAGGATATGGGAAGATATACCACGGAGGGTTGTTTCCGATCTCTTGTAAAAAATTGTGAATGCTATTGGCGGGCCATGCGAGTGCCCAAGATCACTGTTAAGGAGATGAACACACCAGTTATCGCTTAGTTTTCACACCAGTTACACGGGTGTTGATCTCATAATGCCTAAGCAAATTGAACCGTTTTGGGAAGACTACATCACCGCTCTTTCAGACGCAATAGTATATTACAATGCGAGGTTGAGAAGTAGTTTTTACAGAAGTGAGGAAATGGTTAAAAACCGAGCGATAGCGAGGTTTTTAATTTCCGAGATTCTGTAAAACACTTCACAAACGTGCATTGTACATTATTTTTTTGCACGATAGTGTTTTCAAAATAATAAATAATACTAAAATAATAACATCTTAATCGTTGGGCTAAACAGATGTGAGATCGGACAGGCAAAGACCTAATCCGTGAAGTTGAGATGATGATGATAACATCATTGTTGGAAATATTTCCATTCATTATAAATAACTGACAGACGTTACATTGTATATACGGTAAATGCCGAAAATAATTTAGTTGAGACTACAGCAGACCGTGACACCAATCAGGAATAAAATGGCGGCAAGTACGAATTTATTGTTTTATATTTAAATGAAGTTCATTTAATTTAAAATGCAGTTATTTGTTTCGTATAATGTATATTAACACTACATTTTATATATACTCTAGTTGTGTATATACATTGTACGTAGTATACATAAATAGTATACATAAAGAGAAGTAGTTTTACTTCCCGCACTAGGTAGGTAAGTTGTAATACTACAGTATAGTTAGTTGGCAACCCCGAAATGTAGGAAATTGAACTTTCAATCATGGTCGCCATTGCTGTAAGTACGACAGAACGCACTATCGTTAAAAAAATAGTTATTCTTCTATCATTGAAGCCTATAAGAAGCAGAATTTTCTGGTTTCGGAGAAAGGGATTAGCTCGGTGTTAAATGAAGTGGGAAAGTGTCGAATGGGAATGTAATTCCAACAGAGAAAAAAAAAAATCCCACGACCTGTGACCAGTTGTAAAAAAGGTTAAGAGCCTTATCTCTGGCAGTAACCCAAGCTACACAAAGGTCCATAAATTAGTAATATCTGTCAAAACAGTCAACACCATCATAAACAAAAATTTGAATATGGGAAAAAGTCACAAAGATAGAATTAATAAATCATTGCTTTATCACATTTCAAAAAAGTCGCACGAAGAGCAGAAAACTGTATGAAATCATCTGGGAGGAGAAAAGTGGAAATTTTTGGTCACTGTAAACGAAAATGATACTAACAAACCTCGTGATTTTTATTACCATTACAGGGGTTAAATTAAATTCATAAACGATATTCAGAATGCAAGGAAAAATTTTCAATTGGATTTTTGACCATCGTTGGTTACTGCTATAAAGAGAAACCGACTATTCGGCGTGCTGCAAAAAATGTTAAAAGCAATTACCTGTAATATCAGGATGAATGTCTAATCCCAATTTTTAACAACGAGATTACACCTCTTTGTGGTAGAGATAGTAATAAAATCTGGTCGTATCAATGCAAGACTTCTAGTCGCACTTCAGGTTCGACCCTTGCATTTTTAGAAATAATGGAGCAGAGGCAGGAATACACGCTCTTCCTTTCAATCGGATTCCAGTGAAATGTCCTGATGCTACTCCGATAGTTTTTCTTGTCTTTAAGCTCCTAAAATGGATATGGGAAACATATGTCCCCATACATTAGAACGACCTATGGAAAGTATGGGGTGGGAATTTCTGAATATGACTGTACTACGTAAGAGCCTTATCCAATGAAAACCAACGATTTACAGCGGTAGCACATATGAAGGGAAATCAAATAGAGCATGATAGATGGTGGAGACATGAGTAAACAAAAAATAAAATTGTTACTATAGATCGGATACTTAGTAGTATTATAATAAAAGGGTTAAATTATTGTGTAGTTGGAACCTAAGTGCTTTCATTTGATTGCAATAAAATGATACAAGTATGCTTAGCAATTACGTATTATCATTATTTTTAAAATTCATGGCGAACCATGATTCAGGTATTTGATTAAAAGAGTACCGTTGTAAATGCTGATGATGGAAGATTGTCTTCTGAAATATCTACATTTTTAATGTTTGACGAAGTTTTCTAGGCAGAAGATTGTGTTATTTGAGGATGACTAATACACCAGGAATAGAACCGTGGACCTCTCCTTCTCCACAGGAGCGTGCAGCCCACTACACCATTCTAGACTTGGTACAAACATTAACAATTCTTTCCACATATACAAATCTATAATTCTCGTTTCGTCCGCTGCCAGGTAGATGTCACTACCATCGCCAACGGCCGGTTTCGTTTAGAAGTATCTATATTTGAGAATTTTACACCACCACTTTTATAAGCAGTAAACGATGTTATTTAACATTTTCCAATACTGTTATTTTAACACAGTTCCAATAATGGATCATATTATAATAATATAATGATATTGTGAAAAAGAAAAAATAATGTCTGAACCAGGAATCGAACCGTGGACCTCTCCTTCTCCGTAGGAGTGTGCAGCCCACTACATCATTCTAGACTTATTTTTTTCTTTTCACAGTATCATTATAATATTATAATATGATCCATTATTGGAGCTGTGTTAAAATAACAGTATTGGAAAATGTTAAATAACACCGTTTACTTCTTATAGAACTGGTGGTGTAAAATTCTCAAATATAGATACTTCTAAACTAAGCCGGCCGTTGGCGATGGTAGTGACACCTACATGGCAGCGGACGAAACGAGAATTATAGATTTGTATATGTGGAAAGAATTGTTAATGTTTGTACCAAGTCTAGAATGGTGTAGTGGGCTGCACACTCCTACGGAGAAGGAGAGGTCCACGGTTCGACTCCTGTTTCACACATTCATTTTTCTTTTCACAATATCATTATAATATTATAATATGATCCATTATTGGAACTGTGTTAAAATAACAGTATTGGAAAATGTTAAATAATACACCAGGTAGGAATTTTTAGTTATTTAGACGACTAGTTATAAAGGCAGATGTTTAATAACGGGTTGATGAAGGTGGAATACCACCGAAGGGAGTGTTCTAAGGGCAGCGAGTTACTAAACCTAATTTTTTTAACGTGTTGTCTACAATATTTTATCTACTTTCAGAATATTTTACTGTCCACAGACGAAGTGAATGAAAGCAGTAGGTATTTCATACGTCATGAGTGTTCCTTTATTCTCATGTAGTATGCCATTGTATCGCTTGCAATTCCCCGTGCCCCCTCTTCGTCCCGTGCTTTCATTCTCTTCGTCTGTGGACTATACATATGTTATATATTTTGTATATTTAATGAAATTTATTTAAACGATATGTTTAGAGAAAGAGTAAAGTGGGCTTTGGAAAAAAAAAAGACACGATAAATCAACAAATATTCTTGTTATATTCTACAATTTGGATGCTAGTTTCATATGCGAATTTAAAGTAAAATGAGCGGAAAAGGTGATTTTCACGGTTCATTAGGAAAAATTTAAAAGCGCTCCAGAATGCAACTATTAATATACTTCCAGAGAGGGGGCACGCCGTAGTGTAGTGGTTAAGATACTGCTCTACAAACGGGAAGGTCAAGGGTTCGAGTCCCAGCGGGGTCATTATTTTTAAACTTACCCAAACCTTCTGGCGGCACTATGGTCCTGAGGTCGACTCAGCTTCTAACGGAAATGAGTACCAGGCGCTTGTTCTGGAGGGTAAAGACGGCCGTCACGCAGGGCTGACAACCCGGCTGACATCAAGTGCCGATTGTCAAGAAAAAGTGGGAGCCTTAACTTCCTACTACCCCAAGGGCCTCCTGAGGCCTGTAGTAGGATCACTTTTATACACTTCCAGAGAAGTTAATATTATTGTAATATTACAATACTTATCAACCATCATTAAGATATATTTTACGTATTGTTGAACCTATATATTATGTGATAGCGTGTTTTATGTTTTGTTACAATATAAAGTACAGGTTTTGTTGCCTAGTAACTACGAAACTAAATCATCACCGATTGTTATGATAGTAGATAAAGTATTCTAATCATTTATTTATTGTCCTATCAAGATATATAAAATATTTAATTTGGCGCAACAAACATATGTCAATAGAAAACAAAATGCGCGTACAAAAAACGATAGTTCGACCAGTTATCATAATTGGAGAAGAAACTAGGGCTGATACAACAACAACTAAACAAATAATAAACACATGTGAAATGAAGATCTTAAGAACTATTCAAGGGAAAACATTATATGTTAGGATACACAATACAAAAATTAGATACAAATGTCAAATTCAAGACACAACCAAATTGATTATAGACAAACGAAAATATTAGAAAGATCATACAGAAAGATTGGAAATTAACGGACTTGCAAAAAGAGCTAAAGAAGATAGACCAATGGACGGAAGAAGAACAAGAGGAAGACCAGCCAAGAGATGGATAGATAGTGGCTGCACATCCATACGACTTCCTCCAAGGAGTGATTTGGAAAATAAACAGGATGAAAATCCTACAAATAAATAATAATAATAATAATAATAATAATAATAATAATTATAATAATAAAGTTTATTGTCCAAAATTCCACCGCTGTGGTCTCGAAGTAGCGTGCTGCCTTGTCAAGCAGCGGGCCCGGGGTAGTTTTTCTGGGTGAGGTTTTTATCGGGTTTTTTCCTCACCTGTAAGACAAATGTCAGGAAAACGTTAAGGCCCAAACGGTCCCCGAAATCATATGGCCATCATCATCATCATCATCCTTATCATTATCATCATCATATCCTTCACCGTGCGGAAAGCGACGGGAAACTACCACACCTACAATTCCCTAGTAAAGCTGCTAGCATAGCATGAAAATGCTATGATTGCAGTGAAGGACCTGCCTTCGGGCAGAATCACTATGGATATACATTGTCCAAAAACAGCTCCAAACAAAATGAGTTAAGAAAATTACTGTCAGTAATCTCACATTTTTTTCAGCTGAATTACAAATCATTCCACCTTACTGAAACAAAATTTTTAATTTATAAAGTAAAATTTACGTGATGGTATGTAACTGCGTAATGAGAGGAAAATTATTCGGAGATTTTCTTTCACTAGAAGCACTCTAATGTAGTTAATAATTGGATAACAACGATTGTCTTTAGTGGTTGCATATTTTAGGAATCAGGTAGGGTTTCTAAAGGAAAATAGAGTGATATTTTAAACAGTCCATAGTGGGTTGTTGGCTGAGAGGTTGTTTAATTAAGGGGAAATAGCGGCACAGAAATTCCCATAGCGTCGAAACGTGCGGTGCGCAAGAAACTCAACAAGTGAGTTGAATCAATACTCGTTGACAAAGCACCTCACGCAATATTCCTGCTTTTACCTCTTTTACTATCTTTGACCTTTCCAATATTTGTCATCTTAATTGTCTTCACTATAATTGAGAAGACAATCTTCTTGTTTCTAAGCATTCATAGTACTTATTATTCTTACATTCAGAGCAAGTGCAAATGAAAATACATTTTAAACTGAAAACATTCCTAACCAATTATAATAACTAATAAGTAATAGGTTGGTAAGTGTTTTTTACAGAAGCGAGAAAAATGTTTAAAACCCGAGCGATAGCGAAGTTTTTAATTTCTGAGATTATGTAAAACACTTCACAAACAAGCGTTGTATGTTATTTTTTGCGCGATGGCGTTTTCAAAATAATAAGTAATAGTAAAATAATAGCATCTTTGTTGGAAATATTTGCGGCTGGACTTTACGTCGGAATTTGGCATGTGTTTTGTGTAGAATAACAATGATTTCATTTTTATGTTATTATGAAATGTTGTTTATGATAAAATGGATCTTGCAACAAAATTTAATTTCAATATTTGCTCATAAGACCAGGAAACCCAAATAAAATCCTCAAGTAGGTTGTTTCGCACCGGAGTTTGAACCTAGAACCTCTCGGAAATAGTAATCTAAAACGTTAATATTAATATCAGTATTCATTTTAACATTAATCTTCGTTTTATATTTTAATAAAAAATAATTGTATTAACATGTACAACGCATTAGAATATCAAAAACAATAGACGTACCAATACCAGGAGAGAACACCAGAAATGTCGAAATGAGAACCTGGGCCAATGAAAAAAAAAAATTGACATGCAACAGCCTACTCTAAACACACCCAAGGGGTCATAGATGCAAGAAGATCAAAGATGTTGAAGTGCAAAGTGCCTTAAAATAAAAATGAAATAAAAAAGAATGGAATGCAAATATCAAACCATCACAAATGATAATGAATTGCTGTACTTCCCACATTCTCTTCCACTTATAGTATTCTGCTTCGTATTTCGAAAAAATTGTGTATAAATTAATTGCTTCCAATTATAATCATACGAAACTTTCCAATCAATTTTCTGTAAAAGTCCGGTATTGGATGACCACAACTTCATATTAAATTAAGTAATAATGAATATTCTTCTTCTTCTTCCTTCCAAGTATTAGGCCAAGGCCTGTTACGATCCTATAGAAAATTTTCCCGTATGGGAAATTCTCGTATAAGACTTGAAAGCATAATAATAGTCCCTTCGATTGGTTGCTGGCCAAAGGAAGGCAAGACCAGTGATGGGCTACCATCTTATAGCCTCTGGTCAGGCTTTTCTGGAGAAGAAAAGAAAATAAAGGAAAGAAGAAATGGAAGAAAGGAAAGATTCCCTAGCCCTCGGATGCCCTAATAGCGTCGGGGTCGAAAAAACAAGAGTTAACCAAGAGAGGTTAGGTAGTAAAGTTAAAAGAGTGCAAAAAGTCTTCAATTGATTATTCGAGAATGAGGAATTGGTTATAAGTGGGTGAATACACATTTCAGTTGTAATTAAATAAAAAAATAGTAGATTACGATGCGAGGTTGGGAAGTGGTTTTTATAGAAGTGAGGAAAATGTTTAAAAAACCTCGCTATCGCTCGGTTTTTAATTTCCTAGATTCTGTAAAACACTTCACAAACGTGCGTTGTACATTATTTTTAGCGCGATGGTGTTTTCAAAATAATAAATAATAATATTAACTAACGTTAACAGTGTAGACAATGTGTATTAGTTAAAATTACATGAGGCCGTGACACCATTTACTGATAAAATGGCGGCAAGTACGTATTTACTGTTTTATATTGTTTCAAATAAAGTTCAATTCATTTAAAATGTTGCAGTTTGTTTCGTGTAAGTGTATTAACACTAACTTTTGGATATTTTTGTGTATACATTGTATGTAATATACATAGAAGGCAGTAGTTTTACTTCCCACACGCGTTTTGTAATATGTAATATTATAGTATAGTTATTTAGGTTTGCAACCCCAAAATGTAGGAAGCTGAACTTTCAATCATGGTCGCCATTGCTGTAATTACGACAAAACGCACTATCGCGCAAAAAAATAATAAAATAATTTTTGCCAGAAACATTTGATGGACTTTATGTATTAAGTTATGAAACGTAGAGCATAATATATGTTACCATCACTGTGGTTTGTGTGTAGATTGTCTCTCAAAAGGTGGGTATTACTAGTTCGATTCTCAGTCCGTTATTTTTTCTTTCTTTCTTTTTGAAGTTTTCTCAACTTATCTGTAACTTTTTAACTTTTTGTCGATTTTTTTGTGGTCAAGACAAGTGTTGAATTGAAATTTAATCTCTAGGATACATTTCATCATTAATCATCATTCCATAATTCATTGTATTTACTACTAGCTAATACCCAGCGTGCGCTGCTACGCCTAAATAAATGATGTGTTTTTACGTTTAGTTGAATAAGTAAAAGGAATAATAATTATAAATTTATATCATTATTATTTTTAGATTACCAGGTATTGTCCGGGAATCTACGTATCCCGATATATTTGGCATTAATGAGCTGAAAAACAAACTTAGTTATTTCAAGTTATCCGTGGTGCTGCTCTGCTTGCCCGGGAATCTACTTATCCCGATCTTCTTGGCATCAATGAAAGACAAAAATTGTTATTGTGTGTTATCCATAAAAGATAAACATATGCTGTCGCGGGCTTTTTTGTAGAGTTTTTTTTTTCAGATATTCAATTCTGTGTACATTAATTTGGTGTATTTGTTATGGTTTAGGCAGCGTAAGCCATTTAAGCGTACAAAAAAAGCCATTTTTATTTTACTTTTCACTACAAAGGGCGATTTTTATGGATGAAGGGCTTGAGCATTAAAATTCTCTTGTAGCCTATAACCTTCCCGGGACAATGCTGAACATTTTGCAAAGAGCCCCATCACAACCGAATGAACAGTACGGCAGTGCACGCTTGTCCGGCAAATCTACTTATCCCAATCTTTTTGGGGATCAATATAAGACAAACATGATTATTGTGAGTTATCCGTAAAAGATAAGCATATGCTGTCGCGTACTTTTTTGTAGAGTTTATCGAGATATTCAATTCTATGTAATTTAATTTTGTGTATTTGTTATGGTTCAGCCAACGTAAGACATTTAAGCGTCAAAAAATATTATTTAATCTTTTTCACTACAAAGGGTGATTTTTAAGGGCGTAGGAGTTAAGTATCACAACTCTCTTATAGCCTATGTTCAACCCGGGAATCTCGTGAACATTTTGCAATAAAACCCATCACAGTCGGATCAACAGTATGGCCGCGCATAGATTACTAACAAACAAACCCGACAAACAAACAAACATTCATTTTATATATTAGATTAGTGCATTCGGGCAAGCCGAATGAAAGCGGAAAATCGTTTAATACATATTTTATTTGTTTAAAGCAGCATTATCAATGCAATATTACGATGTGTTTAGCCAATGAAACCTTAAATAAAAAAATAGGATGCATTAAAAATATATGTCATAATTAAGACATTTAAAAGTAATAAGGCGTAAGTGATTTTTCCACAAAAAAAAGGGTTTCATGCATAATTACATTCTTGAAGTATAATTTTATTTTGTGTTATCAATTTCCAGATGAATGGAAGGAATCAATTATCGTACCAATTTATAAGAAAGGAGATAAAACTGATTGCAACAACTACAGGGGCATCTCATTACTTTCAACTTCGTACAAAATTCTAACAAATATATTAGTAAGCAGACTTACTCCCTATATTGATGACATTCTAGGAGATCATCAATGTGCATTTAGAAGAAACAGGTCTACAACAGATCAGATTTTCAGTATAAGACAGATTTTAGAGAAGAAATGGGAATATAATGGTACTGTACATCAACTATATGTAGACTTCAAAAAAGCATATGATTCAATTATGAGGGAGAAGTTATATAGTATCCTGCTGGAGTTCGGAATTCCTAAAAAGTTAGTTAGACTTATACGAATGTGTCTAAATGGCTCAAAGAGTAGGGTGCGTGTAGGCAAACAGTTTTCAGACACTTTTGAAATCCAGAATGGGTTGAAGCAAGGAGATGCACTATCTCCTCTACTATTTAATTTTGTACTAGAGCATGCCATTAAATCTTTAGAGAATGAGGAAGGCTTACAACTCAATGGTATTAATAAGCTGTTAGTTTATGCTGATGATGTAGTACTACTGGCCGATAGCGAGGAGATACTAAAGGCCAACACGCACACACTATTGAGTAACACTAAGAAATTAGGACTGGAAGTAAACATCAATAAAACTAAATATATGGTCACACGTAGATATTCAGTATATAATGGAAATGGACAGCTAATGACAAATGAGGGAAATTTTGAGGAAGTGGCTGAATTCAAATACCTAGGAACAATAATCACAAATAGGAATGAGATGCACAAAGAAATTAAACATAGGCTCAATTCTGGAAATGCGTGCTATTATGCATTGCAGAGACTTTTGATGTCCCAATTCCTTTCAAAAAACATTAAACTGAAAATATATAAAACTATTATTCTACCAGTTATATTATACGCATGCGAAACATGGACTCTTACTTTAAGGGAGGAAAGGAGATTACAAGTATTTGAGAATAAAGTTCTTAGGAAAATTTTTGGACCAAAGAGAGATGAACAGACAGGTGAATGGAGAAGACTACATAACAATGAACTACATGGTCTTTATAGGAAGCTAGATATAATAAGAACAGTTAAGTCTCGTAGACTGCGATGGGCAGGACATGTTACATGTATGGGGAATGAAAGACTTGCATGGAATCTTTTTGTAGGAAAACCAGAGGGAAAACACCCAGTTGGTAGACCAAGAATGAGGTGGGAGAATAACATTAACTTTGATTTGAGGGAAGTAGGTTATACAGGGAATGATTGGAAAGCATTAGCTCAGGATAGGGATATATGGAGAGCTTATGTCCGTGCGACCATGAACCTACGGGTTCGATAGTGCCAGTGAGTAAGTAAGAGTAAGTTATCAATCAAATCCTATCTTGAAAACAGTTAGTTCTACCGTTTTAATTGCGAAGCAGTGTTTATGGAAAATCTCTAGTGTGGAAGAGTTACATTTCTTCCAGAGAAGCATGTGATGTACAAAGGCCATGTCAAAAAAATATCTACCGTTTTTAACTGCAAGGCACTAAAAATCCTGCACCAAAGTTCCCATTTAATCTATAGGGAAGTAATACATGTACGTAACACTTAAGACCTTTTTCTCCTCTGTTAGCCAACCGATTTTTTTTGTTTGTTTAGTAGCTATTGACGACTTTTAGTGTTATCAATAAAACATTGGAACAGTTAGTTCTGTCGTTTTTAACTGCAAGGCGGTTTTTATGGAAAATCTCCAAGGAGCAAGAGTTAAATTTCATCCAGAAAAGCATGTGATGTACAAAGGTCATATGCAAAAAAAAAATATATTTCGTTTTTAACTGCAAGGCACTAAATATCCAGTGCCAAAGCTCCCATTTAAACTATAGGGAAGTAATGCATATACATGTGTTAATCACAGAGGTAAACGATCATTCTGCCAGTGTAGGGATGACACATGGTCAGCATGTCGGGTCCATCAGCGTTATATCTGTTTTTTTCAGCATGGAACTGCCACTTTTTGTAGCTACCCAAATGCCTCACTATGCTGGGTGGGCACCGGTCCCATATTGGCCGAAATTCCATGAGAAAATTTCTTACCCGTGGGGACTCGAACCAGGATTTTAATGTAAAGGTAAAGGCCTCAGGAGGATCTTGGAGTAGTAGAATGTTAAGGCTACCATTTTTCTGGACAATCGGCACTTGATGTCAGCCGGGTTGTCAACCCTGCGTGACGGCCACCTTTACCCCCAGAACAAGCGTCTAGTACTCATTTCTATTAGAGGCTAAGTCGACCCCAGGGTCATACTACTGCCAGATGGTTTGGGTCAGTTTAAGAATCTTCGCCCCACCGGAAATCGAACCCTCGACCTCCCAGCTTGTGGCGCAGTGCCTTAACCACTATGATACGGTGTACCCCTAGTGATTTTAATGTAGGCCTATCGGAACATATTGGAGACCGTGTAGTTTCACAGAGGTTATACTTTTAGCAGGAAGTATCTCGTTACTTTTTCTGTTCAATGACATTTTTGATTCAAGTTTATGATGAAGGTTAAATTCAAAATTAATAAAAGGTCGGGATGCTGGCTAGTTTGGTTTTGATGTAAAGGTCATCATTTTTTTTTGCCCGTCTGTGACATCGGATCTCATCATTTCCGTTCTTTTGTAGTATACCATATTCCATAACACAATTAAATGAGCGGCAAACTTCAAACCATACAAAAAGCGTTTATCAATTTTATTTCTACAACATTTTTTTTTTCTCGTTTCTCTTCATAACGACTAAGGCTTCGAAGAAATTTGTTGAAAATATAAACTGGAGGTTTCTAATGAAACGGCCGTAGGCAGGAATATAAATTACATACGGCATTTATTCCCAATGTTTAACTTTTTGTAAGATAACATATTTACTGTATCATAAATCAGTGAGTTAACTTTTGTTTATAAATCATTATAAATACCTAATTACTCCTTTAAAAAAAATATATCACCCCAAATAAAAAAAAAATTCAATTGCAATGTCAGTATAGTACTACCTAATAAGTAATGTAT
This sequence comes from Diploptera punctata, assembly GCA_030220185.1. NCBI lineage: Eukaryota > Metazoa > Arthropoda > Insecta > Blattodea > Blaberidae > Diploptera > Diploptera punctata. The sequence continues at coordinate 1,991,147 of JASPKZ010004216.1, read as the reverse complement.
TTTTTAAACAAAATTTCATTTGGAATTTTCCTCTAACAAGAAATTAAACTACTCTTTCAAAAGTATATACTAGGGCCGTCCAAACTAAGGCCCGCGGGCCAGATACTGTCCTCCATCATTTTCTGTTCGGTCCTTGTAGACCTGTAGCATTCTAATAAATTAAAATATGCTAAGGGTAGACCTATAATATTAGTCTATCAGTAACCGAACAAGAACTTGTGAAATATATTATGACATAACAAGAAATGTATCAAATCAGCACACGCCTATAGTAATAATAATAATATAATAATAATAATAATAATAATAATAATAATAATAATAATAATAATAATAATAATAATAAATACTTTTTTATTATTATTCCGGCTTTTACAATGAATATACATTTTTCCGGTACCCATGTTCACAGTTAACTACACATTTGTTTCAACACATTTTTCCATTCTTGTCTGTTCATCCATATATCTTCTTCTATTTCCCATTCCCTCTTAGTTTCATTGATTCCCTGATTCCACGTAATATTTGGTCTACCCTTCTTTTTCCTTCCCTGTGGTTCCCAACCCATGATTATCATATATAATAATAATAATATAATAATAATAATAATAATAATAATAATAATAATAATAATAATAATAATAATAATAATAATAACAATAACAATAATAATAATAACAATAAAATTGTATGGTCGTGTAAAAAGAATGACAGAAGACAGATTCCCTAAAAGAATACAAGAATGGATGCCACATGGCAAAAAAAAAAGAGGACGGCCAAAAAAAAATGGATTGATGTTATTTTGAGCAGCATGAGAGAAAAAGGATTGGAACATGGAAATTGGAATGACAGAGAGATGTGGAGGAGAATAACAGTAGATTAATTGTGCTCAGGAAGATGTGAAACCTACTAAATAAATAAATAATAATCCGCAATAGCATTAATTGGGTTTTTGGCCCGCGCCACAGTCATTGTTTTTTCCATGTGGCCCGTGATACAAATAAGTTTGGGCGGCTCTGGTATATACCATCAGATTCTAGGGTTTTAAGTCACTTTCACCGAGGTTTATTGTCCCGCTATGGTACCAGTCTCTGGCTTTTGACCTGGAGAATTCATTGAGATCCACTTCCACAGCTTCATTGTTTTCGAAATGTTACGGAATAAATGGGCGAAATGGGCAATGGACCGAAACAGATGGTAATCTGATGGCGCAAGATCAGGGAATAATGTTGGGTATGGTAATAGTTCGATTCCTCCCAATTACTGAAATTTTGTCATGGTTGTTCATACTGTATGGGGTCCGGTCGGGTTTGTACCCGCGACCCTCAAAATTTCATGAACTCGTCCCAGTTACGAAAACGATCTGCATCGACTGCACGCCCGTTTAGAACAAACTCTCAGTGAATCACACCTTAAAAGTTCCACCAGACTCACAATGTTACATTAAAAAGCTACATTACTTGTGAGACATCATCATCATCATCCTGCCAGGTATTAGTCCTAGAAGAACTGGCACGGCCTGAGAAAGCGGTTTTCGTGCCATCTTTTCGTGCAAGTGACCGTTTCCCATTTGGATAGTAGTTCATTATTGCCTTGGGGATCCTGGATCTAGCTATTCTTGAGACATGTTCCTTCCAGTTTAGCTGATATCTGGAGATGTAGTCCAGTATTGGTGACACATTAAGTTCTTGAAGGATTTCTACATTTTTCTTCCGATCCCATTTGGTGTAGCCAGCTGTTCGGCGCATAAATTTCATCTCACAAGCTGATAGTCTGCTTTCATCTCTCGTCCTTATAGTCCACGCTTCACTCCCATAACATAGGACTGGTCGAGCTATTATTTGATAAAGACGAGTACGAGTTGCTTTTTGCACTAATGAAGGTTTTAAAACTCTATTAATGATTCCCATTGATTTGTTGAATTTCACAATTTTCTTTGGTAAATCCAAATTTTCAACAAAAGAGAGTTTATATCCCAAATAAGTAAACTAATTAACTCTCTCTAAAATGTTATTTAAATAAATTTTGCTTGGTATTGGGATTTTCCACAAAAGGCCATTATTTTAGTTTTATTGGTAGATATTTCCATTGAATATTTCTTAGACAACATTATATATATACATATATGAGTACCAGACGCTTGTTCTGGGGTAAAGGCGGCCGTCACGCAGGGCTGACATAAAGTGTCGATTGTCTAGAAAAAGTGGGAGCCTTAACCTCCTACTTCCCCAAGGGCCTTCGGGCCTGTTGTGGGATTACTTTATATATATATATATATATAACAACGGTCGGCAACTGGCGGACCGCGGTCCAAGTTCGGACCGCAGTAGGTAAAAGCCCGGACCGCGGAAGGTCAATGACCTCATACTCAACTCACAAAAATATATAAAACGTATGAACTAAAACATAAAAAATCCATTTAGGTTAATACAAACAATATTTATTTAAGTAGTAATATTCTTTCAACATTTCAAAACATGAGGACGGTTTTGTTACTCATTATAGTTACTAAGCTGTGCAGCGCAGGAGAGTGCGCTGGAGAGCGGGTGTGGCAGGAAGAAACTAACCGGCCGGCACAGCACATTATGTTATGTCGATCCACATAAAAGTTCTGTGCACCCGAATGCAACACAAGATTTTATTTAATGAAATAAGAAATTTTATAAATCGATTTCTGACTATGGCAACATCTGAAGAGTCTTTTAATCGGATCAGCCACATTCATTTAAACACAATATTTGTGTTCGTAACTAGAACGATAAATATATGTGTTTGGAAAAGGATGTGGATGACCTCATACTCGAAACAGGGAAAATAAACAAATGTGAATTTTTAAATATCTTGGGTCAATAATTACAAGTTTAGGTACATGTGAGAGAGATATACAGACTAAAATTGCAATGGCAAAAAATGCAACTAAAACGTTACATGGAATTATTTGGAACAAAAATATCACAAAGGAAACTAAAATGAAAATTTATAAGAGCATAATACAGAATATTTTGTCATATGGAAGTGAAACTTGGTCTTTGACGGAAGTACAAAAAAATAAAATTAGAACAGTTGAATTTGATTATTTTAGAAGAAGCCTCCAAAAAACAAGACAGGATAAAATAAGAAATGAATTCCTTTGGAGAGAAATGAATGTCACCACATCGGTTGTTAAGAGGATTGAAAATCAAACGCTTAAATGGTATGGACATGTACAAAGAATGGAAAATGAAAGATGGTAAAAAAATATATACCAATGGTCACCTCCTGGAAGAAATAAACGTGGCAGACCAAGATGGAAATGGAAAACGTACGTCAGAACTATAATGGATGATAGGAATTTGGAAGAGGGAGATTGGAATGATAGAGATAAATGGATACTGAAGACGGCAAACCTATAAATGGGCGAAAGCTGAAGAAGAAGAAGAACTCGAACGATTGCTCAACGCCACTTTATGAAACTTATCTTTCGGGCGGGTTTACTCTTCTTATGGTATGGTTCCTTTGGTGTGTGCCAAAATACACTTTGATACGTAAGCGGCTCCTTTCTGATACGTCGGCACAAATATCGCTCAAGATTATCGGCCGCCCACCTTGAAGACACTCTTCGCATAAGCTGCTCCCCGCGTGAACCTAACTGGCCCAAGACCGCAAATGTAATTTCTCCCATTCATTTTTAATGTAACTATGTCTATCTATTGGATTTCATATAATTATGTGAGTGAAAATTGAAGTAAAAATTTAGGATTACGACTGAATTTTTCAAACGCATCCAGACCCCACCTAAAATTACTTACCAGCCCCTGATATAGTATATTACGATGCGAGGTCGGGAAGTGGTTTTTACAGAAGTGAGGAAATGTTTAAAAACCTCTCTATCGCTCGGTTTTTAATTTCCGAGATTCTGTAAAACACTTCACAAACGTGCGTTTTACATTATATTTGCGCGATGGTGTTTTCAAAATAATAAGTAAAATAATGCCATCTTTGGTGAAAACATTGCATCTATTATAAACAACTGACTAACGTTAAAGCGTGGGCAATGTTTATTAGTTGAAACTACAGAAGGTCATGACACCAATCAGTCATAAAATGACGGCAAGTACGTATTTATTGTTTTATATTGTTTCAAATAAGTTCGTCGCCGTGGCGTAGTCGGTAGAGTCCCTACCTTCCACTCCGGCGACCCGGGTTCGATTCTCGGCGGGGTGGGGATTTTAACAAATCTTCACTTTGGGTCTGGGGTGTGTGCTGTCCTTAATGCTCAACTGAGTGCATAATTCCTATTAAATAAAAAAAAATAAAAATAATTGTTTCAAATAAAGTTCAGTTCATTTAAAATGCTGTGATTTGTTTCGTATAATGTATATTAACACTACCTTTTGGATATACTTTTGTACATACATTGTACGTAGTATACATAAAGGGCAGTGGTTTTACTTCCCACACGTGGTTTGTAATATGTAATATTACAATATACTTATTTAGGTTGGAAACCCCGAAATATAGGAAGTTGAACTTTCAATCATAGTCGCCATTGTTGTAAGTATGACAAAACGCACTATCGCGCAAAAAATAACATTACAATATAGTTAAACGTTCTCAGGTTGTTAAATTGGGAAAGATAGGAAATATAACAATATATATTGTATATTATATAATATATTTTATAATAATATTATATAATAATAGAAACCAACTTGGTAATATCCCAAAAAATATCAACGAGCCAAGGCGTTAAAATATACACACAATTGCCACATGATGCTATTGGTTTTCCAAACTGCAAATTACAAATCAACTTTCGGATTGGCAATGAATCCTACAAGGCGTGATCACGTCTTTAAGGAGACCGACTGGTGAATTAATTTTTTTTTTGGTTTCATCTGATTGTTTTGAAATTATTATCACATACATTATGTGCTTTTAGAAGTGTTTGTGTGAAGATTGGTATTTATAAGCACAATAGTTTTAGAATTATGATTGTTACGTCTATTTTTTTAATATTTTCTAAAAAACTGCTCCATTTTTAAATATTCTCTCATGAAATTTGAGATTCAGGGTTTTTATGATTCCACTAAACACATTTGCTATACATAAAAGAAATTCATAAAGGGAGATTACAGCTTATTTTTCATAAGTAATGCCACGAGTGATTTCCAAATTATCGATAAATTGGCGACTCACGAAGTGAGGAGTGAATTTATGTAGAGAATTTGGAAATCAAGAGTGGCATATGTTAGAACTATTTAACGAATAAAATTAAGCTCTTTACTAAAAAGTTATCATTTGAATATAGTTACCTGGTGTTTTAAAATATTTATATAGTTAATGTAAACGGCGATGTTTGAAAACAAATTAGAAATGTGAGGTTATGTATATTCACTGCAACTCGATCATATTATTTATTGCCAAATAGGATCGCAATATTGTAAGAATTCACTCTAGTGGAGAAATAATGAAACACATCAAACTATTATAATCAACATTATAGGTTAATCATTTATATTTTGAATAAACAACTCAGTAAAATCACTGAATCTATTCATTATTTGTTAAATTCAATGTATTTGTTGGAGAAAAATAATGGTCTAGCCTGTTCAGAATATTAAAAAAGGAGGAACTTTCTTTATCACAAAAGCAGGAGCTGATAAAGAGAAATCGATAAAGAGCGAGGTGAAACACGACTGTCATTGGTGTAAAACAGAATTCATTGAAACGTGATTGGTCATTGACTACCATTTGCGACATGAGTTAAATAGTCAAAATAAATACATATTCTGTAAACTAGCAAAATGAGGTCATAAATTCGACTTGCTGCATGACGGACTTTTTAAATTTAGATGATTGTGTGAGCTGGTGATTAATGTTAAATAAGTTGTTTCCTGAAAAGTTAATATTTTCACACATCAGACAACATCATTTCCTGATAGTTAACGATTGATTTTGTTGGAATAACGTTGTACTTTGAAGCAAGTGACTGAATGTGAGATGTTTCTAACTTGATCATACTTGAAGAAAATCAGCCAAGCGTTCAGAAGGGTTTGAATAGAACGCCAGGCATATCTGTGCAAGTGGGAATCTAATATTAAGCTCAGCGGTTGTGTTATTGCATTTCTGTGTCTCCTTCTTAAACAAAACTACACTATCCAACTGTCTTACTTACGCCTTTAGATGTGTCAGTCTAACGTTGAGATATGTAGTTTGACATTCGTCCGAGTTTGATATTATCAAAGCGTCAGCGTCGGTGGAAAGAAAATAAAGCATTAAGTCACATGCTGTTGTCTTTGAATGATTCTCAGACATGATATTATTAAAGAACCTACGATTAAAATATGTCGATCCTTTTTCCCACGCCCAGCTAATAACCTAAAATACCAAAGTACATCGTTAAATAAAATAAAACCCGCTCTTTAGATGCGAAAGAAGGTTAAAAGATAGGAAAGTGATATTTCTAGGAGTCAAATCCATGTGTCAGAGTGTACGATTAACTTTGTTTTTCAAAATGTTCTATTCCAAATTTTATTGAAAAGATAATAAAATAGTATATTGCGATGGGAGGTTGGGAAGTAGTTTTTATAGAAGTGAGGAAAATGTTCCGAGATTCTGTAAAACACTTCACAAACGTGCGTTGTACATAACTTTTGCGCGGTGGTGTTTTCAAAATAATAAATAATAATATATTTGTTGGAAATATTTGCGTTCATTATAAACAACTGACTATCGTTAACAGTATAGGCAATGTCTATTAGTTGAGACTACAGCAGGCTGTGACACCAATCGGGGTAAAATGGCGGCAAGTGTTTTTTTTTCGTTTTACATTGTTTCAAATAAAAATCAGTTAATTTAAAATGCAGTGATTTGTTTCGTATAATGTATGTTAACATTACCTTTTGGATATATTTTTGTATATACATTGTACGTAGTATACAAAGAGGGCAGTGGTTTTAATTCCCATGCGTGATTTGTAATATGTAATATTATAGTATAGTTATTTAGGTTGGCAACCCCGAAATGTAGGAAGTTGAACTTTTAATCATGGTCGTAATTGTTGTAAGTACGACAAAACGCAGTATCGCGCAAAAAATAATGTACAACGCACGTTTGTGAAGTGTTTTACAGAATATCGGAAATTAAAAACCGAGCGATAGCGAGGTTTTTAAATATTTCCTCGCTTCTGTAATAAACCATTTCCCAACCTCGCATCGTAATATAGTAGGCTATTATAACTTTTAAGTAATTACATACTCTTACTTAATAAGCTTAAAAAGTTAATTATTACATATATTTACACTATATCTGTAAGTTGTTAAGAATAAAATCTTATTTTTCAGGCGAGAATTTGGCTATTGTATTCCACTGTGACATGTGTAAATATTCATTCGGAGAAAAGTGACTGCTAGCGTCATGTTGACCAGTTATAACACATGTTCCCGCAAGAGTCAGTTACCTACATGTTTACTGACATATAACGGGTTCTATCTCAGAGTCCTCTTACTTTAGTGGGCAAGTTAGGGTGAAGAAATGAGCAAGTTTGAATTAGATTGGCAAGTTAGTGTTACTTTGGGCAAGTTAGGGTGAAAAGTGGGCGAGTTACTACACCAGATTAGTTTAGCGTTTAATTATTTGTTAGCGGGTTTATGTGATCAGTTGGCTATACTGTTTGAGCAATAACTAATACATATTTTGCATTACAAAATAAAAATGCTGATTTTAAGTACTTTGAGCTCAACTTCTCACTTCATTTTAATGCATTTCTCTAATTAAAAAAAATCAACGCAGACCTATATATTTCTGTCAGGTAATTATTCACACACTGCAACAATAAGTTGTGTGTTTTTCCGTTTTTTATTTGAATTTATGTAGATGACATGACGACATAGAATGAGAGAATGAGATTTTTTTTAAACCAAGAACATGCACTGTTCTTACGAAATAACGAAAATCAAACATCTTTATATTTCGAAAAAATATTACAGTCCTCGGGTTATTATCAGACTTGGTGTATGATAACGGTAAACTACTTATTTTAACCATATTTCGATTTAACTTATTCCCTGTAACCTCATATACAGATTTATTTAATAAAATGTTTCAATATTTAGTGGGATTATTAAGTACTAAAAACCTGTAAATTAATGTTATTATTGAAACTCTGTAGCTTACAGATTTCACAATTATATTAATGTTTACACAAGAACAATTATTCTGTCATGATATACAGATCAGGCATGGAACCATGTGGGCTATTGACGATTCAGTTCCTAGTTTAACCGGTCAGTCTATAGATATTCTGTCATTAGTCCGCAGGATTTTTCTTAAGATTTTGTTCGTCTGCAGTTTTGTTTAGTTTTTTTTAAAGGTGCTTGTATTGAGAATTGCCAAATTGAATAACATTTTGAGATATGAGCAAAAGTTAGTTTTTAAGTTTAATTCATACATCAATTGGCCTAACAATAATGCCTGACATCTTAAACTATTCCATAATTATCACTTAAATTACTGTATAAATTATAGCACGTTATACCTTCAATTTTATTAGTAAAGTAAGTAAAGTAAAGTGATCCCACAACAGACCCGGAGGCCCTTGGGGTAGTAGGAGGTTAAGGCTCCCACTTTTACTAGACAATCGGCACTTTATGTCAGCCGGGTTGTCAGCCCTGCGTGACGGCCGCCTTTACCCCCAGAACAAGCGTCTGGTACTCATTTCCGTTAGAGGCTGAGTCGACCCCAGGGCCATAGTGCCGCCAGTGGGTTTGGGTCAGTTTAAAAATCCTGACCCCAACGGGACTTGAACCCTCGACCCTCCGGCTTGTAGCTCAGTGCCTTAACCACTACGCTACGGCGTCAATTTTATTAGAATTGTATAAATGTTAAATTTTTTATGCGGTCTGCTACTAGTTATCCACAGAAAATAGGTAAGATTTGAACAAAAATTATAATAAATAAAACCACTTGTTGTAGGTCTACATAAATAATGTCAACAATTTGAATATTTCTATCTAATATGCTAATTTCGGACTTCAGTCCACTAGTGCTTCAAAATTTTATAAAAATCGTTCGTTTCATATTTGGAATGATTTTCAATCAATTAAGGCATTACATTTTCTTAAAATTTTAGATGGTCACTTGTTTCAATTTTCAATTCAAAATAAAGATTAATTTAGGAGTTAGACTTGCAAAAATGTTACAATTGTAAGATTGAAGTTATGACGTCAAACGCAGAGAGCGAGTCCCAATATATTTGCGCCTAGCGCCATCATTGTTAGATTCGCCTGCTAAACGCTGCAGGTTGACAGTTGAAATTTCTCGTGGTTTTCAGTGCCGAAAGGAAATAGAACAGTATACGCCGGCTTGTTTTCAAGTGATAAGAAACATCTGCTTTGATAATATACCTTGTTATAAGTACAGTAGATGTGTATTTTGTAAGCGAAATGTATAAATGGCTGTGTGTTAGATATCAGTGCTCTAGTAACAGCGGCGGCGACTATGACTAGAAAATCGATTTTGAATCCCACACACTCACACACACACATTTACAAACACCCTCCCTCTCTCTCTCATCCTCCCCCACCTTCTCTAAAACTTCCATTCGCAGTGCAAACAGCTGGTACAACCAATTCCTCAATATTTATTGAACTTTTCTTCTAAAATTGTGCCAGATAGTTTTATTTCATATGCTAATAGAAACATTTAATCCTGTAAACTGTTTTATGTAAAACAAGTTTGTTTTTTTACTGTAATTTGGACTTAACCTCTGCAGAGTTGTATATTTTCGTGTATAATTATTTGACATGCGTCAGTGATCAGTTTATGAAGTTTATTGTACCGACACATTTGCACAGTGTGTCGAAGCTGTGATGGCTTCCAATGAACTATAAGATACAACGCTTTTTGCGTTTACCTTTACAGACACCTGCTGACATCCCGTAGAACAACAATGGGCGGGATGAAGAGATCTTCAATAGGATGGATCTCCATAATCATCGGATTCTGTCTTATTGTTGGTTGTCTTGCAAATGGAAATATTGGTGAGTACATTGCACCATTTTAACATTTTATTTTAATTTATTGAAGTAGCTGTAATATCAGGGTTAAGATCGCTCCTAGTTATAATAATAGGCGATCCGTAAACATGTGAAAATAAATTTACAGTATTTTCATGTTAAAAAACTTTTAATGTTTCAAGATTGAGAAGCTGAAATCTGTAAAATGTATGACTGGTATCTATTAGTATGTCTTATAAATTAATTGATTTATTATTTTAATTTTGATACGTAGAACTCGAGAATAAAAAATAACAATGCATTAAACAAACTATAATTCTTTCTTTATCTTAGTTTAACTTTGTAGGTTAATTTAGATACACCACGCACCGGGCCTTATAGGGACACGAATCTGTTAGGATAGGAATTTAAACTCTCGATCACACATATGCTTTTTTGACCACACAGGAAGATGGAGGGCTCCTTGAATGAGCAATTCGCTTAATATCAGGGTCACCTCCGAGACAACAAGAACATGTAAGACAATAGACACCATTTACTCATTCATACTAAACAAGGCACATATGATATTAATGATTGTGATGGCCAGACAGTGTTAGGATATTATTTGAGCCTTAAAATTTCATAACGTTGTCTTATAGGCGAGGACACTTTTTCAAAAAAGAAACCTCGCTCAGGAAACTTGCCCGGCCGGGATCGAATCCGGGCCTGCTACTTCTGGGGCAATGATGTGATGTTACCACTTGATCACAGCGATAGACTTCAATAAACAATTAAAATGTAATACCATTAAGATTAAGCTGGTTTTATCATTATAGACAGAATGTAAGAACAGAAATTTATAAAAAATCAAACAAATTACTTAAAAAAATACAGAAAAACAACGTCATTAATGACTTAATATTGATGAAAAATTCATCAATTTTAAATAATTAAAGGCATCATCCTTTATTCCACTTTCCGGCCTGACAAATGGACGAATATAATAAAGATCTGGTAAGAAAAGAAGAACATTTCTGAGAAGAGAAAATCCTTACTAGGTAGTTGCACCCTCTAATGAAGAAGAAACAAAATATTTATAGAGCTTTAGCTTTAACTTCTGAAGTCAATTTGGATCTTGAATGTTTTGGTTGTAACTATTTATAAATTTGTAATGAAGAGAAAACGCTGAATTATTTTTGTCTCGTTAAAGTTAATGAATAGTTTTCTTTCCTATTCGAAATGTAACTATTTCGGTTAGGTTTTAAGTTTGGTCTTGAACTTAAAATAACAATAAGAATTCTTGACCTTATTAAACGATATTGAAAATTGATTCCAACATATTATACTGAATTACCGCTGTTGAATTTATGTATTGTTGTTGTATATATTCACACATTTTGTGTTGAAAGACATTGATTTAATTTTTACGCAGTGTATTTATTGATGATTAATAATAACTGATTGTGGTAATGAAATTCCACACCAGAATTTGTCAGACGTTATCAGGAAAACCATAAAGAAATCCAGTCTAGAAAATTGAACCAGGTACATAAATGAACACGAGTCTCAAACACAACAGTGCATTCCTCCATTTTGATTTTATTGAATTGTGAGACGAAGATTAATGGTGAAATAAACTCCACTCAAGAATTTTTCTTAACTCACCCAGGTCCTATCCAAACAAATTTCTTGATAATCATCAAAGTATTGGAAATGAATACCCCACTCATAATTTGTTCGTTCTCGAGGACATGTTTCAGGAGGGTTCGCTTCTATCTTCAGCTCGTATCCGACTGATAGAAGCGAATCCTTTTGAGGCATGTTCTCGAGAATCAACAATTATTATGAGGTGAGGTGTTCATTTTCGATTCATCATCATCATCATCATATTAAAGACACTACAACTTCAAAATTGAACGTTTTGGCCTTCTCAAAATCTTCCTCCAGACTCTTCTATATTCTGTCAATTTCACGTTTGCCACCCAAATCTTCTTCAAATCCTCCCGAACATCATCCTGCCGTCTCATCTTAGGTCTACCAACAGCTCTAGTTCCTGCAGGCTTCCATTTATATAGTTTTTAACTAATCTCTGTTGATCCATTCTCATCAGATAACCACACCATCCAATTCTAAGAGATCTTATATGATTTATTATATTTTGATTTTTAATTAATTATTTAATTCACTATTTGTTTTGATTTTCTAAGTTTGGTGTGGTCCTTTATTTGGACCATACATTTCTCTAAATATCTTTCTTTCAAAAATTAACAATTTTTGTTTGATTACTTCTTTGAGAGTCCAAATTTCACTTGCGTAAGTCAGTCTTATTAGTGATTTGTATAATCTTAGTTTAGCAGAGTTATATATTAATTTATTTTTAAATAATGTTAAATGTGCATAATCGCCTTATTTCCATTTACAATTCTTTGTTTAACTCCTTCTTCCAACAAATTGTGTCCATTCACTATTGTACCCAAATACTTAAATGCTGACACTAATTTAATTTGACTATTATATATTTGTAGATCATCTGTATTTCTATTGAAGTTACTATATTTCAGGTATTCTGTTTTATTTGTATTTATTATCAATCCAAATTGCTTCGATTCCCTCATTTCCGAATCTTTAATGATTATTAAATAAAGCCTCATAATGTTATTTCCTAAAACTATTAAATCCCATGTTGTTCGCGCTATTTTGCACCAAAGAGAGATGAATAGACAAGTGAATGGAGAAAACTACATAACAATGATCTACATAATATTTATGGAAAATCTGGTGTAATAAGAGCAATTAAGATTCATAGATTGCAATTGCAGGGGATGTGGCACAAATAGGGAATGAAAAAAGGGTATGGAAATTTCTTGTAGGAAAACCAGAGGGAAAGTGCTCAGAGGATAGTTAAAGAATGAGGTGGGATAGTAACATTATACATGATTTGAGGGAGGTGAATTATATACAGTGAATGATGGAAAATATTAGCTCAGGACAGGGAAGTATGGAGAGCATACATCCGCGCGACCATGAACCTGCCCGATCGAGAGTGCTCAGATTTAGGTGTTGACTTATGATATCTGCACTTCATTTCAGTTCTTCGATATTTTAGATCCTTCAAATTCTGAAACATAAATAATCCATTATGAAAAATTAATTATGGTGCTTATTTTTGTGAACTAATATAATAAAGAGTCTCAAATCCATCCATAGTAATTCTGCCCGAAGGCAGGTCCTTCACTGCAATCATAGCATTTTCATGCAATGCTTGCAGCTTTACTAGGTAATTGTAGGTGTGGTAGCTTCCCGTTGCTTTCCACACCGGTGAAGGATGATGATGATAAGGATGATGATGGTCATATGATTTCGGGGACCGTTCGGGTCTTAACCCTTAAAATCGTAATATATCTTTTTGGATACATCAGTTGGTTCAATTAATCTAATATTTTTAATAAATCAGAATAAAACGAACAAAAAGAAGCCACTTATATATGTATCTAATTACACAATATACCTAATAATAACAGTTACACAAGATTCCGTTTTCACTGCGGTCCGCCACATTCAAATAACAGTTGAAATTTGTGTTTTGCCAATTTAAGGGTTAAAGTTTTCCTGACATTTGTCTTACAGGTGAGGAAACCCCCGATAAAAACCTCACCCAGAAAAACTGCCCCGACCGGGGATCGAATCCGGGCCCGCTGCGTGACAAGGCAGCACGCTACCTCGAGACCACAGCGGTGGACGAGTCTCAAATATTAAAATAAATTTTGTTATGAAATGTTAATGTTTTATTAAATACATAATACGAACACGATTTTTCATTTGATATAGGCCTATGTTATACAAAGTACCTAATCAGCTGTTGAAAATGGAACAAGAAGCTCTGAAAAACCTACACGATTTTAATAAATTTTAATTTGCTGAAGGCTACTGACATCTCAGATACAAGTTTTTATTTTTTAACTTTTCCGCTCACCGCTGTGGTCTCGATGTAGTGTGCTGCCTTGTCACACAGCGGGCCCAAGTTCAAGTCTCGATCGGCAAGTTTCCTGGGTGAGGTTTTTTCGGGGTTTTTCCTCACCTGTAAGACAAATGTCAGGAAACTTTAAGGCCATAACGGTCCCAGAACATCATATTGCCATCATAATCATCATCATTCATATTTGCCTTAGATTAAGTTTAGGGTTAAGGACTCTTCAGCGCACAACTATAATCATCGTCCATCAAATCATCGGGACAGCTTTACCCCTCCTTCCAGGCTCCCCAACCCCAGATGTGGGTTAGAATTATTCTTATGCCAGGAGAGAACACCAGACATGTCGAAAACACAACCTGGGACATTGAATAAAAAATGTACATGCGTATTTTAACGTTTTATACAGCAATTTCAACGGTGGTTCAGAATAAATTTTAAAAATATTATGATATACGCTCAAGTAAGCAAGCCTCCCTGTGCGTCTATTTCTGAACAAAGAGTCCCAGGAAACATAGGTGAAATCAACAGAGACAGTAGAAAAGTTTAAACAGAGTACTTAACATAAAACAATTAAAATTCATAAGAAATGTTGATTATACCAAATAGCCTATCAACTTTCTTACGTGGAAGTGACATTTGTTTAGCTCTAAAGAATACCCCGGTGTCTATTATATAACTAAACAATTAATTAGAAATTTGAAACTGTTTCTCATTGATTTATATTAGACTCAAAAATTAATAGGCCTATGTCTATTTCTTCGCGGGAGGAAATTGTATCAAAAACTGGAGAGCGTTCAACTTAAAAGTAAAGCAATTCCACTGCAGACCATAGGAGGCTCTTCGGGTAGCAGGAGGTAAAGGTTCCCACTTTTTCTAGACAATCGACACTTGATGTCAGCCCCGGGTTGTCAGCCCTGCATGACGATCGCCTTTACCTCCAGAACAAGCGTATGGTACTCATTTCAGTTAGAGGCTGAGTCGACCCCAGGGCCATGGTGCCACCAGAAGGTTTGGGATCCTAACCTCATCGGGACTTGAACCCTCGACCTTCCGGTTTGTAGCGCATTGCCTTAACCATCACGCTACGGCTAACTAACTAACTAACTAACTAACTCACTCGCACTACCGAACTCGCAGGTTCATGGCCGCGCGGACATAAGCTCTCCATACATCCCTATCCTGAGCAACGTTTACCAATCATTCCATGTATAATCCATTACCCTCAAATCATAGTTAATGTTATTCTCCCACCTAATTCTTGGTCTACCAACTGGGCGTTTTCCCTCTTTTTTTTTCTTCAAGATGTTTCCATGCACGTCTTTCATTCCCCCATTCGTACCACATGTCCTGTCCATCAAAGTATCCGAGACTTAACTGTTCTTATTATATCTGGCTTCCTATAAAGACCACGTAGTTCATTATTATGTAGTCTTCTCCATTCATCTGTCTGTTCATCTCTCTTTGGTCCAGAATTTTTCCTAATAACTTTATTCTCAAATACTCGTAATCTCCTTTCTCCCTTAAAGTAAGAGTCCAATGTTTCGCGTCCATATAATATAACTGGTAGAATAGTAGTTTCATATATTTTCATTTTTACATTTTTGAAAGGAGTTGGGAAGTCAAGAGTCTCTGTAATGCATAATAGCACGCATTTCCAGACTTGAGCCTATGTTTAATTTCTTTGTGCATCTCATTCCTATTTGTGATTATTGTGTTCCTAGGTATTTGAATTCAGCCACTTCCTCAAAATTTCCCTCATTTGTCATTATTATTCGAGGCCTTGCAACGTCCGAAACAACCGTCGCAGAGTGGGGTATTTTCATAAAAAATTGCCCAAAATTATCATTTTTTTGCTGTAAAATCACCCCAGTGGAATATTTTATATTATAAAGTAGCACATTTTCTATTTTTCGATATTTGAGGTATTAAAAGTTATAATATCAAAACAAGTACCTGATATAATTTTGAGCCGTTCTCAACTAAATTATAGCTACTTCTCTTTAAAAAACTTCAAGTGTTGAAACTGTAGTTTTAAACTAAATTTATAGTTACACTGTTTTAACTACTTGACGAAATGTTTTAAACAGAAATTTAATTTCGTCGAGGACAATTACATATCGGGTACTTATTTTATATTTTAACATTTTATTACATACCATCAACGGTGCTTTGCATTGAATTTTAGAGGTATTGATTATTTGTGCTATATTAAAAAACGAAAACAATAGGCCTGATTACGAGGAACAATAGCCTACATTGAAAATCTCGTGTTCACTGGTTTCGTCTCCGGGCTCACGATCACATGAATCTCGGCTCAATAGGCAAGAGTAAATACATTTCCTTTGAAAAAAAGACCCATTTATTATTCATTCTTTTTCTCATTTCCATTAGTAAGGGATCAGATGTGAGTAGCAGTCCATTTATCATGTTAAAATAACAAGCTCCCCGAGAACATTTCCTAGTAAAATTTAACCTGTATTATTCTCGGAAAATTGTTATTACGCATTTCTGCAGCTTTTGCCGACAACCGGCCAATATTTGGGGAAAATAATCTTATATACTCAATCTAGAATTTAAAGAGAGATCAGGGCTTGCTTAGTTCAGGTTAGGGGCATGGAAATTTTTAAAAATTAGCGACGATCACTATATGCGAATATGTCCAATGAGCGGGAGCTTTGAAGACGAGATACATGTGTTAGGAAAATGTAACGATTTATAATATTGGAGGCATCAGTTATTACCGGAACAATTTCTAAATTCAAATCGTGAAAGATTGGCATGCTACGAGTTACTGGTAAACCCAGAAAATTGGATAAACTTGGGTAGATTTCTGGACAAAACGCGGAAAATAAGAACAACACTTATACAGGAATAAATAAATATGTTAACAAATTGCAATACGATTAATTCTTAATAATTCTACATAAATAAGTTAATGTATAATGTAATTGTATCGATATCTAATTGTAATATTATTGTGTGTTTTTTAAGTATATTATTACCAAACATCAACTTATAGTAACGGACTGTCAACAGCACGTACGGCTTACTGCCCGTGCGATCCATATTTGTAAATAACATTGTATGTATCTTACTTTTAGTTTAATAAAGTCCTTATGTAATACTTCCGAACCATAAGGTCAGAGATGTAGGATACCTAGTACAACTGAGCATAAATAACTTTTCCGTCTTGTAGTGTACTAGGACATTCGATAAGTAATGGCAACACTCTTACAAATAACCGATCCTATTACCCATCCAAGTGTTTTGTGTAGGTGGAAAATATGTTAACTAACAAACTGTCTTTCTCTTTCTCTTCCTTACTATGTTGCCACTTCCTGTCCTCTGTATATGTTGTTTGATTGGCAGGTAGAGAGCTGACAAATACTATGTATTTTAATGATCCGTCGTTCTGCGCGGTCAGTGGCAGAATGACTAACTTGACAATCCTGTTACTTTTAGGGTTACGTCTAGGAATGAGCTGTCCCTTCTCATTACATGTTGCCACTTGTGATTTATTGTGAGGCTGGTAACAGAGAGACGGCAAATACTGTGATTTTAAATGATCCGACCGCTTGAGCGTTCCGTGCTTAAATGACTAATTTGACAACCATGTTAAGATCTTTCACACGTGTTTAGAGATTCTCCCCCCACATTTGAAGTTGAAAAAATTCAATACGTGATCGGATGGACAGTTTTCCCCTACATCCCTTCCACACATACAGTAGATCGGCGACACTAGCGCTAAAACTCTTCCCCTCGCCCGTGAACAGTTAACTTGGATGTGTTATAGTGGTGACCTTTGTAATCTTGTAGTATGTTGTCGAGCAGTCTTTGTTGTATAAATCTGTAATATGAAGTCTTGGAAATAGTAATATTTTGTGAACACATCACTTTTTCTCAAATATAGTAATACCGCTTTAAAACACGTGCTCAGTAGAATTTGTTTAGAAGGTGGAATTGGGAAGTAGGCTACTCGAACATCCATCAAATTCACCAGACAGGAGCCCTTGTGACAATACCTTATTCTCAAAGATACAAGAACCTTTACGAGACATTCGATTTCAATCAAGAGTTCCATCCATAGTAATTCTGCCCGAGAGCAGGTCATTCACTGCAATCATAGCATTTTCATGCTATGCGTTGCAGCTTTACTGGGGAATTGTAGGTGTGGTAGCTCCCCGTTGTTTTCCACACCGGTGAAGGATGAGAATGATGATAATAAGGATGATGATGATGATAATGATGATGTCCATATGATTTCGGGGACCGTTTGGGCCTTAAAGTTTTCCTGACATTTGTCTTGCAGGTGAGGAAGAATCCCGATTTAACCTCACCCAGAAAAACTGTCCCGTTCGGGGATCGAACCCGGGCCCGCTGCGTGACAAGGCAACACGCTACCTCGAGACCACAGCGGTGGACAATCGAGAGAGTTAATATCCAGAAAGATCTACATCGATCAGATGAAAGAGGTACCCAGAAATGGTGCTGCAGATGAAGTTCTCTGTATTCCAAGGATTTAGCAACGTATAGTTGACTTGGCAGGAGACTATACATTTAGTTCTTAATGTTAAAAAACCTAAATAATTGTTATGGTTTTATAGCAGTGTTACCATTACTTATCGAATGCGCTAGTATTATTACCAGGATATATGTCTTAAATTTTTCTTAATTTTATTGCTCTAATAATTTTATGTTGTGATTGTGATAGTCCTGGTTCAACATACATCGATGTTTGTAAAGGTGGAAGTTGTTGAATGTGTTTTTCTTGACTCCAATTAAAATCTGTTCTGCATTTTATTGTTCGGTTGAACTTTTGGTTAGATATTCCATAACGTGCGTAGCTTCCACTTTATCAGATTAACATAGGCCTAATTTCATTTGAATAGCATAATTATGTCAATTCATCATCATTGCTTCTATCTCTTGACTCCATGATCAAACAATTGCCCCATAAACATATAAATTACTGTACGTTGTACAACCGACATGTAGGTAATGTTGTACTCACTTAAAACTTCGCAATTCCATTAATCTTTAATAACTAACTTATTGGGCACTATTAAACCCACAGGTTCATGGACGCGCGGACATAAGCTCTCTACAAATTCCTACCCTGAGCTAATATTTTTCCAATCTCCCCCAAGCGCGACAGGCCTAGAAGGCACTTGACCTACCAGCCGGCTGCTGGCCTCACATCCACATGTGTTAATCACAGAGGTAGACGATCATCTTGCCAGTGTAGGTGTAACATATGGTCAGTATGTCGGGTCCCCAGCCGTAATAGCTGGTCTTCTCAACCTGGAGTCATTACTTATTGTAGATACCCAAATGCCTCGCGATGTTGGGTGGGCACCGGTTCCATACTGGCCGAAATTCCATGAAAAAAATTATTCCCCCACGAGGACTCGAACCAGCGCATTTTCAATCATCCCCTGTATATTGGGTAAAGTAATTTTTCCATGAGCCAATCGTTGTATTTCTTTGATTCTTCTTCTTTGGTACAATATATTCCATATATTGAAGGTTTTTTGTTAAAAGTTACTGGAATATGGCTAGTGTAAATATAATTTCTATATCCGAAGATCTCTGAATATAATTCCATTAATAAATATACAGCTTTGTATTTCCCTATATATTTTTTAGAGGAAATAGATGCTTATATATAATAAAGTTGCCGGAAGTTGCGGCTATTTTTATATGGAATATCTTTCACGATAAATATACCTTAGTTTGGAACATATTCGAACAATTAATGCAGCTTTGTAATATAATGTATATTGCCTAAAATATTTGTTTCCAGCACCAAATCTACCTAAATTAACTTCTGGCTTTTCAATGACTGTAATATTTTTGTAAAATATAAATCCTCATTATAAAAAATAATGCAGCAATTAATTAGATTTTTGGTTCTGAAGTATCCATGGCAGAATCTTTGTTTATTTTCACTTCTACAGCAAACAGAGTACCGTTTATACAAGTGATTTAAAAGAGCGTTG
Source organism: Diploptera punctata (assembly GCA_030220185.1). NCBI lineage: Eukaryota > Metazoa > Arthropoda > Insecta > Blattodea > Blaberidae > Diploptera > Diploptera punctata. Next base: position 1,971,195 of record JASPKZ010004216.1, on the reverse strand, counting down.
TCAGCTAATACAACCACCTTCAACAAATGATAACTTCCGAATGATAATACAGCGTTGTGTGGAGCTCTGTTGCCAAACTATGACTACATTTCGTTTCGGAGATACTTTAGTTATAATATGTATCCGCTGTTGTTAAATAATTTTGCAATTTAAAAATTGAATTTTAGCCAGATTTTCAGGGCAAATACCCCATTGTGGATCGCCGGTTAACATCATACAGATGTGTCAAGTTAAAGTATATTTGTACGTGAATATAATAATAATAATAATGACGATGTTAATAATAATCATTATTATTATCATTATAATTATTATTATTATTATTATTATTATTATTATTATTATTATTATTATTATTATTATTATTATTATTATTATTATTATTATTATTCTATCTATCTTCGGGTTTTTACAGCTGCTGCCGTCTTCCCGTGCCTAACCTCCAAAGCCTACGGTCTTGGGCATCTTCGATGCTTAGCCCTCTAGCTTGCATTACTGTCTTCATGTTTTCCTTCCATGTTAACCTTGGTCTTCCTCTTTTCTTCTTTCTATTCGGATGCCATTCATATAGTTGCTTCGGCCATCGCTCATCTTCCATTCTTAAAACATGTCCTAACCACTTTAATTCCTTTTCCTCAATTCTTTCAATTATGCTTTCTTCTGCTTCCATTATGTTTCTAATTTCCTTATTTGTGACACGTTCTAATTTTGACTTTCTGGCACTTCTTCGTAAATAATCCATTTCTAGAGCTATTAGTCTATTTTTGTAGTACTTATTGATTGTCCATACCTCACTTCCGTACATTGCAACAGATTCCACCAATGTTTTACCAATATATTTTTTTGTGTCTTTCCAAATATGCTTATCCCACCATATGGAATTTAATGATGATATTATTTTGCTACTCAGTTCAATTCTATGTTTTATATTCTCTTTTTCTATACCTTCGATGTTATCCATAATCATTCCCAAATATTTAGTTTGTTTCACTTGCTTTATTTGGATTCCTTCTTCCAATATTAAATTTTCTCTTTCATTGCTATTTATTGCCAGATATTCTGTTTTTTGTAAATTTACTGTGAGGCCCCATGATTCATATGTGTTTTTCAACCTTTTTATCATGAATTCCATATCAAATTTGCCTTGCGCTAAAACCAGTTGATCATCGGCAAATTGTAATGTCAGCAAAAATCTGTTGCCTATTGGGATCCCCATACCTAGAAATTAGAAATAGAATTAGAAATTATTATTATTATTATTATTATTATTATTATTATATTATTATTATTATTATTAATTACACATATGAATCATGGGGTCTCACAGTAAATTTACAAAAAACAGAATATTTGGGAATAAATAATAATGAAAGAGATAATTTAATGTTGGAAGAAGGAATTCAAATAAAGCAAGTGAAACAAACTAAATATTTGGGAATAATTATGGATAACATAAAACATAGAATTGAAATGAGTAGTAAAATAATATCATCGTTAAATTCCACATGGTGAGATAAGCGTATTTGGAAAGACACAACAAATATTTTGGCAAAGCATTGGTGGAATCTGTTGCAGTGTATGGAAGTAAGGTATGGACAATCAATAAGTACTACAAGAATAGACTAATAGCTTTAGAAATGGATTATTTACGCAGAAGTGCCAGAAAGTCAAAATTAGAACATGTCACAAATAAGGAAATAGAAACATAATGGAAGCAGAAGAAAGCATAATTGAAAGAATTGTGGAAAAGGAATTCAAGTGGTTAGGACATATTTTAAGAATGGAAGATGAGCGATGACCGAAGCAACTATATCAATGGCAACCGACCAAAAAGAAGAAAAGTGGGAGAACAAAATTAACATGGAAGGAAAACATGAAGACAGTAATGTAAGCAAGAGGCCTAAGCTTTGAAGATGCCCAAGATCGTAGGCTTTGGAGGTTTGACACGGGAAGACGGCAGCAGCTGTAAAAAAACCCGAAGATAGATATATTATTATTATTATTATTATTATTATTATTATTATTATTATTATTATTATAGTAATTCTGCCCGAGGGCAGGTCTTTCACTGCAATCATAACATTTTCATGCTATTCTTTGCAACTTTACAAGCGAATTGTAGATGTGGTAGCTTCCCGTTTCTTTCCACACCAATGAAGGATGATGATGATATCCGGAATAATAGTAATAATAATAATAATAATAATAATAATAATAATAATAATAATAATAATAATAATAATAATAATAATATCCGTGTTAAATTTCTCCCCGAAGGATGCAGTATCTGCATTTTCTTCTTCCCAAAATATCCGTTAGTATATTGGTTTTATTTATACCGTAATATTTGAATTGGTCATGCGATCTATAATAACTATCTAACTGAATGGCACTATCGAACCAGTTAGTTCATGGCCGCGCTGACATAAGCTCTCTACATATTTCTATGCACGGACATAAGCTCTCCACACATCTCTATCCTGAGATAATATTTTCTAATCATCTCCTGTATAATCTATTTCCCTCAAATCATAGTTAATGTTGTTCTCCCACCTCGTTCGTGATCTACAAACAAGGCGTTTTCCCTCTAGTTTTCCTACAAGAAGCTTTCATGCCCCTCTTTCATTCCCCATTCGTGCCACATGTCCTTCCATCACAGTGTAAGAGACTTAACTGTTATTATTATATCTGATTTCCTATAAAGATCATTTAACCCACTGTTATGCAGTCTTCTCCATTTAAATGCTAAATTTCAAAAAATGAAATGGGATCAATAAATTAATAAAATATTAAATGAATCAATAGCCCATTTCTCTTAAAATATTTATTATTCAGTTTATGAAAGATTATAAACAATTTGTGAAAACGTTATGGGTTTAATAATTTAAAAAAATTGTATAACCTTTTGGTGGAGATCGAAGTACGTATATCGGTGTAACACTGAGTTTTATCAGAAACAGATAGTTAAATACCCACCTCTAGATTATACAACATGTATAATACATGAGGTTATTCCACGTTGAAATATTGCTTATCTCTTTGGCAGTAAAAAGGTGCCAGTTGTGTAAACATTTATAGGGGTTATTTATTAATAATAATTAATGGCGGAACGTTGCACAAAATGTGATATTGATGAGTTATATGTTCAGAAAACTGACAGAATAATGCAATAAAAGGGGATTAATTAATTTTCAAAATACATTTTTAATTGAATGCAGTGAAAATATAAGTTCTGCAAGATATAAAAGGCTTTGTTAAAAGATGCATCCATCCATAGTAATTCTGCCCGAGGGCAGGTCTTTCACTGCAATCACATAATTTTCATGCTATGCTTTGCAGCTTTACTAGGGAATTATAGGTGTGGTAGCTTCCCATTTCTTTCCACACTGGTGAAGAATGATGATGATGGCCGGATGATTTTCGGTGACCGTTGGGCCCTAAGCTTCCTGACATTTGTCTTGCAGGTGAGGAAAAACCCCGAAAAAACCTCACCGAAGAGCCTGTGCCGACCGGGAATCGAACCCGGGTCGATGCCTAACAAGGCAGCACGCTACCTCGAGACCACAGCAAAATATGCATATCCGTAACTAATTAACGAAATCAATGACTCTATCGAATCCGGAGATTAATGGTCGGGCGGACATAAGCTCTCCATACTCTCCTATTCTCAGCTAATATTTTCCAATGATCTTCTGAATAATCATAGAATTAATCAGTAATTCGAATTTATGTTTCTATTTTACCTGTTTACGGAATATAAATTTATTTTGTTAAATTGGAGAAACTCTTATCCAAACTTATTTAAAAATGTCTCACTGCATTGAAAACAAAGCATGCATAACCACAAGTTTTTACCTGTTTGCATATTGTTGTATAATTTGACACCAATATAATTAATATCTACCGATTCATTTTTCCATTAATTTATTAAAAATATTAAACCAATTATCCTAATATATCTTATGTGGTACTTTGCTAATATAAGGGTTAGTTACATTGTATGGTAAAGACTGCGATGGGCAGGGCATGTGGCACGAATGGGGAATGAATTACGTGCATGGAAGCTTTTTGTAGGAAAACCAGAGGGAAAACGCCCAGTTTGTAGACAATGAGGTGGGAGAATAACATTAACTATAATTTGAAGGAAGTAGATTATACAAGGAATGATTGGAAAACATTAGCTCAGGATAGGGATGTATGGAGAATTTATGTCCGCGCGGCTATGAACCTACGGGTTCTATAGTGCCAGCGAGTTAGTATGGTATAGGCTATATATCGACGAACCAAATATGCCAGTAACTAATACATAATAATCGGGTTTCATGTAAACCACCACTTCTAATGGTCAGATTTCGCTGATTTTGTTGAACATCTTACACAGTTTATTATAATATATATGTAGCTTATAGGTCTAGTGGGTTTCATAGTGAAACAACAAAAATTGCGACCGCTAGACCGATTTTTAAATTTTAGTTTCAGGTGAACTTCTATTCACCGAATGGTCCGATTTTGCTGGTTAACGAACTCGATCTTACTTTTTTAATTAATTGCTATTCTCCAAGTTTGGTTTCGATGTAACAAAAATTGCGGCTGCTAAAGTGTTAACGCACACACACATTATATATATATATACTCGTATTTTGGTAAACAGATGAGGACAGAGACAAAACTAAGATTACATAACATCACATCAAAAGCTGCTCTAAAATACGGAAGTGTATTTTGGATTTTAAATAAAAGAAACTCTCATAAACTTCAAGTAAGCCAAATGCGCTTCTTACGATCATTGTTAGGAGTTAATAGACTGGATCACAAAAGGAACACTATTATCAGAGGAAAACTTGGAGTAACAAGTTTAAATGACGATATACAAAGATACCAACAAGAATGGAAAAATCATCTGAGGAGAATGGCAAGAAATAGACTTCCAAAATTGGCATTGCAATATACCCCAACTGGACATAGGGACCAAGGAAGACCAAAACATCGGTGGAAAGATCAAGACCATCTTCGCTAGGTTTACCGTACAGGCCACATGGCCTAAAACGAATTTGTTCATGATGATGATGATGATGATGATATATATATACCGCTTGTCCACCGTTGTGGTCTCCTGGATGATGTTTTTTTTTTCGGGGTTTTTCCTCACCTGTGAGACAAATATCAGAAAACTTTTAAGGCCCAAACGGTCCCCGAACATCTGGCCATCATTATCATAATTATCATCATTAACATATTTATTAAGTTTAGGATTAAGGCCTCTTCTGGCGCATCATTACCATCATCATCACCTATCATATATATCATCGAGGCAGCATAACTCCACCTTCCAGGCGCCCCAACCTCGGAAGTGGGTTACAATAACGCCATGACAGAATAGAATACCAGAATGTCGAAATAACAACATGGTGGTATTGAACAAAAACATTATATATAGGCCTACTTTTTTTTTGATCGTGGTCTTTTTAGGTTCTGCAAGATGAGATTGGTGAAGATCTGTAAAAAGTATTCTAAAAATATTTTCATGAAAAAAGTTTTCAATAGCTTTTTTCCTTTGGAATTCGCAAAAAATCTATGCACATATGTGAACTCCGAATATATAACTTACATTTCTATACTTATAATTATATTTTGTTCATCGATGTGATTTTGGGATAATGACATTGCCTCGTACGTAGTCTCCCTTGGTTCGATCCCCGGTCGGGGCAAGATTCCTGGGTGAGTTTTTTTGTAGTTATTTTCCCCCCATTTATAAGACAAATGTCGGGAAAACGTAAGGCCCAAATACACATCTGGTCTCATAATCATCATGTCACATTCTCCTTGTTTAATATGAATGGTGAGTGAGTGGTTTGTCTTATCTTAAACATTTGCTGCCTTGGAGATGGCCCCGATTTGAGATGATACTTAATTGTAGGAAGATCAAAAAAGCATGTACATGTCGTTCACAGACTTTTATAAAAATATGGCTATATAGGGGCTTTATCATCCCTCGACCTCATCCTTAGTTAGACATCCATCCATAGTAATTCTGCCCGAAGGCAGGTCCTTCACTGCAATCATAGCATTTTCATGCTATGCTTGCAGCTTTACTAGGGAATTGTAGGTGTGGTAGCTTCCCACACCGGTGAAGGATGATGATGATAATGATGGCCATATGATTTCGGGGACCATTTGGGCCTTAAAGTTGTCCTGACATTTGTCTTACAGGTGAGGAAAAACCCCGATAAAAACTTCACCCAGAAAAACTGCCCCGACCGGGGATCGAACCCGGACCCGCTGCGTGACAAGGTAGCACGCTACCTCGAGACCACAGCGGTGGTTAGTTAGACATGAGTTGAGGATATTACTAGCTATAACCAATCAGCGACACGCGGACCATCCGCGTCTCTCGACCACATCGCATGTAACCCCAAGTAATATTTCTAAGTTCATTAAATATATCTAGAAATAAGCAATTATATTAATTCGGGTAAAATATTAATGTAACAAACATAAGTTTAATAAAACAAATTTAATGCAATATATTTTAAGTATATAAAGGCTATGTATATTTTTCAATTTATTTACATGTATATTAAGTAAGCATAGTTAATATTAAAAAAAAAACAATCACATGACCTGTGAAAAACTCGGTTTAACAGAAGTAATCTTCTTATATATAAAAATTGTTTGTTTGTTTGTATATTTGTTTGTTTGTTCGTACTTTATGCGCGGCCATACCGTTGATCCGAATGCGATGGGTTTTTTTGCAAAATGTTCAGGATATTCCCGGGTTGAACATAGGATATAAGAGAGTTGTGATACTCAACTCCTACACCCTTAGAAATCGCACTTTGTAGTGGAAAACGTGAAAAAGTAGCTTTCTGGACGCTTAAATGGTTTACGCTGCCTAAACCATAAGAAATTCACAAAATTAATGAACACAGAATTGAATATCTCAAAAAGCTCTACAAAAAGGTCCGCGACAGCATATGTTTATCTCTTACGGATAACTCACAAAAACCATTTTTGTCTTTCATTGATACCAATAGTCCCTTATCTCTTACGGATAACTCACAATAACCATTTTTGTCTTACATTGGTACTAACAGTCTCACGCCGTAGCCGAGTGGTTAAGGCAAGAAGTCTTGGCGCAGAACTACGGGACTTGGGCTGGTTCGGGTCTCTACGGGGGAAGACATTTTTCTCATGGAATGTCGGCCAGTATGGGACCGGTGCACAGTGTGTCGGAAAAGAAATCTAGCTGGAAAAAGACTGTATTGACTCACTCTCGTCAATTTATCTATTTTTTTTTCACTCTAATATAATTGTTATTTGACGGTTCTTAGCTTATCTGCAAAGGAGGGTACAATTCTAATGTTCATTACTGTGTGACGTCATCATTCACACTTCTTGAGCCACAACAGAAGGCTGTAAGAGGTTTTCTTGCGAAATTATTTAATAATATCTAATTATGTCCTAATTTCTGAATTTTATGGTAAAAAATAACATATTTTTATCGTCCGCCCAGGACATGAGATTGAACGTTCGGGCAGGACAACGTCTGCCGGGTACGCTAGTATTTTATATAAAAAAGGTTGGAATGCCTGTGATAGACTTCATGGACCGTTGGACTTCTAACGTTTCTCCACGTTTCGGTTTAGAGTGAATTAATTTATAAGCTAGTCTATAAGTGGTCCTTCCATCTATTTCTGTATATTTACAGTTAGAGACCGGTTTATATACATTTGTATGTTGCATATGCATTTGCATATTAGACCTTTTTCACCTGATAACTTATTGCATATTTTAACTAAAAACTAGTGATAATACATATTTTCGCGCTATATTTACATTTTAAAAACCTGTATTGTTTTACAATGTACATTTTTCGAGGTCATCAAAAACGTAATAAACTATTTCGATAGTGCAAAGGCTTTGGCAGTTTGACAGTGCAAGTAAGCATTTAACGATTCCAGTATTTTAAAAAGCTTCGCTGTGATTAGTACTCATTTTTTCCATATACCTGCAACTATTAAAAAGCTTGAAACTCAAGGTTTGGCGTTGTTGATTCTATTCAGTTAATGGATAAAATCCGTCAACTGAACATCTTATTGCCGGAGGCATTCCCTAGCAAACTTAAGGAAAAGTTTGAAAACATTTTGAACGATAAACCAGGCTTTGAACCTTTGTGTCAAATTAATAGTTTAGTAAATGGGACGGACGAGCCTTTCCCAAAAATAATAAATGCCAAAATAGCACCAAATTCAAATACGGCTCAATGACTTCAGTTGACGTAGAACAGTCCTTTTCTGTTTATAAACATGGTTTGAGCGATAGAAGACATAACCTTACTACCGAACATTTGGAACAGAACCTGATCGTTTCTGTTTATTGTACGTTTTATCGATCATACAACACGGAATACAGAAAGTGCTTTTTGTCTAGTGTTTAAACAGTAACGTTTTCTCCTCCATTTTCTATCTCAGTTTCAATCCAGACTCGAGTTTTAGTGTATTTTTTCTTCTTAAACGCGAGAAAGATATCATTAATTTGATTATGGATGAAGCTCAGTTGCTTTCTTTTATTTTTTCCCTCGTGGGGATTCAATGACTCGGAGGAAAAGTGATGAAAAGGAAAAAGACACGATGGTCAAGGGAATGGCTTCTGAAATGAAGTCAGAATTCCCATGTCCTGTTACTGAAAGAACTGAGAGGCAACCTGATGACTGGCGAAATTATTTGCGAATGGACACCACAGTCTACAGTCAATTGCTGGAGTTGGTAACACCATATGTACAGAAACAAAACACCCTGTATGAGAAAAGCTATTTTAACGGAACATACAAAACGGAATACAAAACGTACGTTTTGTCGCAAAATGATGCTTTTCCCGTCAGTTCTTCAATCTGACCTTGTATTTCATTCCCATTCGACAAGACGTACGTTTTGTTGTTTACATGCCAATTTTATCGGATAGAATTTATCCTGTCCTATAAAACGTATAATGAGACGTAGCGTGTAAACCGACCTTAAGTGCTTATTCTCCGTAAGATCGCATGTTCGATACCATTTTTCCGATTGAGGGTCTTTCCACTTTTCAGCGGTTGCCCTTTTACCAGCCGACTGCTGGCCCTTCACATCCACATGTGTCAATCACAGAGGTAGATGATCAACAGCCAGTGTAGGGGTGACATGTGGTTAGCATGTCGAGTCCCCCAGCCGTTATAGCTGGTTCCTCAACCTGGAGCCGCTACTTATTGTAGCTACCCAATTGCCTCACGATGCAGGGTGGGCACCGGTCCCATACTGGCCGAAATACCATGAGAAAATTTCTTCCCCCATGGAGACTCGAACCAGCGCAAGTCCCGTAGCTCTGCGCCAAGGCTTCCTACCTTAACCGCTCGGCTACGGCGCGGGACCGATACCATTTTTACAACAGCAAAAATTATTTTTAAAATACCAATTTTTTTTTTCACTTTCATGACAGGTAATATGATAAATTATTCCGAATCCATGTTAATTTATCGTATGTTCATATTGTAAAGCTTTAAAATTAATTACTGTGTAATTAAAGTAAAGTGATCCCACTACAGGCCTCAGGAGGCCCTTGGGGTAGTAGGAGGTTAAAGCTTCCACTTTTTCAACAATCGGCACTTGATGTCAGCCGGGTTGTCAGCCCTTGTGACGGTCGCCTTTACCCCAAGAACAAGCATCTGGTACTCATTTCAGTTAGAGGCTGAGTCGACCCCAGGGTCATAGTGCCGCCAGAAGGTTTGGGTCAGTTTAAAAATTCTGAGCCCCATCGGGACTCGAACCTTTGCACGCCGTAGCGTAGTGGTTAAGGCACTGCGCTACAAACCGGAAGGTCGAGGGTTCAAGTCCCGGTGGGGTCAGAATTTTTAAACTAACCCAAACCTTCTGGCGGCACTATGGCCCTGGGGTCGACTCAGCCTCTAACGGAAATGAGTACCAGATGCTTGTTCTTGGGGTAAAGGCGGCCGTGACGCAGGGCTAACAACCCGGCTGATATCAAGTGCCGATTGTCCAGAAAAAGTGGGAGCCTTAATCTCCTACTACCCGAAGGGCCTCCTGAGGCCTGTAGTGGAATTACTTACTGTAGAATTTGTTCTAATAATATATACCTTCTGTTTAAAATATCGTGGTGTTAAGTTAGTGTTTGTGACTCTGTATAAAAAAATAACTTTTTGAAGTCTTCATCATTATGTAAGGGGTTTAGTGTTTTCATTTGACTTAGACTTATATAGCTATATTATAATAATGAGAAATACTTATATTTAAACAGTGTAGATTCTTTAAAATATATGGATCAAAGTTAGATTGAAATGAGTATAAAATCAACTCAGTAAACGATATAACTAATTTTCCAACTAATAACTCTATAGGCCTATTTCAGAATTATCTTTAATATATTTATGGAGCGGTCCATAATATAGACATAATGGCTACGAAACTTGTTAAATTATCGGTTTCACACGCAGTTTTTGATTTTTACGCTCCGTATGTTTGCCAACAGTACAATCAGAAAGTATCCCACAATCGAACTTCCCGTTGCCTTGGTTTCCGCCTAGATAACACAACATCGAGCGTTGGCACCCCTCAGCTAGGTCAAACAAGGGCTTTATACGTATATTACCTTATTTCTCCAACATTGCCAATCTTTCTACTTCATATTTAATCGTTTATTATTTGCAGCCATTTTGAAGACGTGATTGAATTCAAATACATTGGAACAATAATTACACATATAAATGAGATGCACTAAGAAACTAAACATAGATTCGGTTCTCGAAATGTATGCTATTAAGAATTACAGGCACTCTTGTCCCAACTTCTCTCAAAAAACGTCGAACTGAAAATATAGCCTATATAACTGTTATCCTCTCAGTTATATTGTTTGGTTGCGAAACACTGACTTTTACTTTAAGGAAACAGAAAATATTACTATATTTGAGAATAAAGTTCTTGGGAAAATTTTTGGATCAAAGAGAGACGAACAGACTGGCGAATAGGGAAGACTACATAACGTTAACCAATTAGTTTCCGAATCCACCAATTAGAATTGGTATAACTGTAAAGAAAATCACGATGCAAGCAGTGAGCTACCTTATCTTTATGGAAAACCAGATGTAATAAGAACAGTTAAATCTCTTAGACTGCGATGAGCAGTACATATGGCACGAATGGGAATTGAAAGAGGGACATGGGAATTTATTTTAGGAATACCAGAAGGAAAAAGCCCAGTTGGTAGCCCAAAGATGAAGTGGGAGAATAACATTTACCATAAATTGAAGGAAGTAAATTATACAGGGGACGATTGTAAAACATTACTTCAGGGTATGTGTATAGAGAGCTTATGTCCGTGCGACCATGAACCTAATAGTTCAATAGTACCATAGAGTTAGTAGCCATTAGAATCCATAACAGGTAGTTAGCACATTTTATTTAGGGCCTACCTACACTGTTTAACAGCTAAGGTCAGTAATAATAATAATAATAATAATAATAATAATAATAATAATAATAATAATAATAATAAGTAAAAGGGTTCGCTGGAGTGGGCATTGATTATATTTAATCTTTGCTATATTCGTTCAGTGTTTTTGTGTTCTTTGGGCACTTCGGTAAGTGGTACCGTTCGCATCTGTGACCACACAAAGCACATATACATTTTTCATGTGGGTCGTGGCACTTCTTGTTTTCACACTTTGTGATGAAAACCGTGCACAACATAACCTGTCACAACATATCGCTGCTCCTGGTTAGCTTTTGTCCAGTTCCTCTCTATCATGGCTCCCGTAGCATAGAAGTCAAGGTCTTTCTCCCTCGTCTGCAATTTGCTTCGGTGTACGAGGGTTCGTTGATAAATTTACTGTCAAACACAAGAAATAAGGTCAGTAATACGAATAATAATCTGTGCGTGAGACATTCTGTCCATTTGAGGTTCTTTAACGTGCCGTAAATTTACACAAGAGTCCCAGGGGCCAGGTTTTAACTCGTTAACCTTGGAACCATAAACAAGGATTATAATCGCAATAATATCTGAAGTAGGTTATATGATAACATCAGAAGTATAAAAGAGAATATGGACAGATATGAGTGAAGACTTGAAATGGCCTGGTATTGTGTGGGATGGAAAAGTGTTGGAACTGAAACTTTAAATGCGTATTCCCACAAATCTAAAGCTGCTTTGACTGGGTGGTGGAATTTACCTTTGTGAGATTGACATGCTTCACTCATATGTTGCAATAAAAGCTTCAGGTCTTCCTTTAATTCTGCAGTTGTTTTCATTTACAGTCCGAAGAGATCTCGGAAATAGTTTTCTGGCTTGACTTGTTGAATTGAATAAAAATATCTGCTTCTTCAATTATTTTTTCTTTTATTCATTATTATCATCATCTTATACTTTGCTATTCTAATTACCTTTTTTTTTTAATTATGGATTGACGAGTCTCTATATTTAAGTGAACGATGCTATGGAAATAGTTTCTGTTAATAGGGAATGATACAACTTTATGGTTAGAAACTACATGATTGTAGGGGGGTATTACTGGCACAAAAATTAAAATTATAAACTATGAATAGATGATTATGCTTGGAGGTCTGTCTCAGATCTGGGTAAAATATCCATTCTCGTGATAGGTCTTTCGGGTTAGTCATCACTCAGTTAGAAGGAAGAGAAGCTGGTCCTGGATATGCGGTTTACAAAGTTGAAGGGATGAACCTACTTTGGTTAACCATTGGCTAATGTTCTATTGTCATTTTAAAATTGGGAATAACTTATTCAGGAAATAAAGTAGTGTTAGACTTGTTCTGAAGACTTGTCCTCTACAAAGAGCAAGGCATTTTTCTATAGCGGGGGAAGCTTTGGGTTTCGGTGTTGTGAAGGAAGTAGGTCAGTTCTAGAAAATAAGTCCTACTTTGGAGATTGTGTAAGGAATTGACAATGACATTCAGGCAGAAGGAAAACCTCCTACTACACTGAAAAGAAAAGAGCCACCTAAAATATGTGCGCAAAATAGAAGGAGCACAAAAGAAGTTCAAAAGAGATTCCCTAAAAAGGGTAGGGGGTGCACAAAAATACCGCGGAGCGCAAATTACGCGAATAAATGTGGTATATATTATTAAAATAAACCGAGGTAAGTATTATCCAATAATGAACGAAATCATATAATTAGAAGTGGAGGTTTACTTGAAATTCGAAATTAAGAACTGTCTAAGTGACAACCGATTTTGATGAAATTTTTTGTGTGTGTTTGAGTGGGTTCCTGGTTGGTTTAGAATTACAAGTGGACCCGGTAGATGGCGCTGCGATCGGGTATTAGAATTTGTTTATGTCAAATGTGTAGTCATCTGCATTACCTACATATTCCGCGCGGCTACAATGTGGCGTCATAATGCAAGTTTCTTGAGCCACAACAGATGAGAGTGAAGAGTATTTTTGTGAACTTATTAATTAATGAATTTTACGGTAAAAAGTAACATTTTTTATCGTCCAGCCATTACACGAGAATTGAACGTTCGGGCAGGACAACGTCTGCCGGGTACAAAGAAAAAACATATTTTTTAATAAACCTACACGTGGGTCAGATGGATTTATTCCATATACGTAAACTGTGGAAGTGATAGCTTTTTTTTTGCAATGAATTTTGAATACGAGTATAAACTACGCAATAAAATACTTTAATTTTATTTTATTGAGGCTTACGTCAATGACAGATGTAGATGTCATGTTTCCCCTCGAACTCATTGCAAACAGATCAAATTTCCCCTCTCATTTGGAAGATTTTCCCAGCAGTCTAGTCTCTGTTTTAATAAATGCTACATTTTCCAAACCCACGCTTGTAAACGTGGGTTTTCTCGTTAATTAATTAATGAAGTATAATATTTACTGTCACGGATGATTAAAAATTTAATTTTGGGGATACAGAATTGATCACAACACTGCCGATCACATTTTTCACAGGTTGTCCAGGGATTGAGTGTTTTGATATAAGGACCCATGGTCTTCCGTGACTTATTTAGAGAATAATGGTTATAAGTGAATTTAGACTTGTAGCGTATCTTCTGTACTGTGATAAGATATGTTCTGATACATTACAGAAACAAATTTAAAATCATCATTATCATTGGCTTCAATGATTAGGCCTTCTGGCCTGTTCCGTCTCAAAGTTCACGCCATATCTTCAATGGTCGGCCTATATTTCTTTTTCCTTTTGGATTATAGCGTAGAACAGCTTTAGGTATCCTCGTGTCTAGCATTCGTTAAATGTTATCTCTCAAGTTTTTATGCATTTTTAACATTTTTTATACATTTTAGATGCAATTGATTCTAAATTTAATTCATCTCCAATTTATAGGCCTATGTTCATTTTGTGGTCTAGTAATTTGTAACCTGATAAAATCGGAGGAACTTCATTTCGGATGATTACATTTGTCTTAACTCGTCTGATAATAAGGTCCAGCATTTATTTCTATTTCACTAACATATCGATCCCAAATTCCTCTTTAAGTTTGCGCACCTCTTTCTTTACCAGGGTAGTTTTTCTTTTATAATCTAGTTTTAAACCAATGTTGTTTGTGCCTTCTGTCATAAGTAGGAATTTTTATAATTTACATAACTTATAATACAGAAAAAAAATTTGTTTGTTTGTAGAAGAATAAAATTTGTATTAGGGTCTGTAATAATCTCTAATTAAGTATAACGCAAATTACGAGGTAACCATTATTCAGAAGAAAATACAAAATATTAAAATGAAAATGTTACGATATTTTAAATGTATCTTTTTACGTTTATTTATATTTTTTATTAAATCAATTATTATACTAATATTAATTGATTAAAAACATATTTTAATTCCTTTATTTAATTTCATTTTATGAAGCTTAACTCTATAAGCCCACTTGTAAGAAATTAAATAGCCAATTCTTAATAAAAAATAAAGTTTTTTTTCGTTTATTTTTAATTATCGTGGTTACTTATCTTTGGATTAGTTTTTATTTCTACGTTTACTGCAGTATTTACTAACATTGTTTGACAAACAACATTGTGACAGGCTGAAGAGATATCAATGAGGCATTGAACATAAATATGGTAGAAGATAAATCATCTACGAAGCTATGACATTATCTCGTATGTTAATATTGTTTGTGTAGAAATTATCATAAGACAGAAACTGTTGTTGTGTAGAGCAGTTGTCTGCCTAAACAAAATAACAGCGACATAAATACAAGTGCGGGAATGATAAAGAACACGTGACTGTGAGGTGCGAAAATGTAGGCTAATTATCCTATGAAAATGTATACCAAGAAAATCGCCAAATTTGACTATAAAATCAAGCAGTGAATTTTTTTTTTTACTATTTAACTCATGCCCCAAATGGGAGTCATTGACCAATCACATTTCAATCAGAGTCGTGTTTCGCCTAGAATTTACCAACTAAAGTTTATCATAATAAAGGAAGCACCTAACCCCTTTTTAACATTCTGAATAGGTCATAGCATTATTTTGCAGTGACTGACTCCTTAAGAAACACGGCTACCAGATTGTATATATAGCGCATGAATGTCAACACATAGCGCATGCGGGAGATAATATAAAAACATTTGTAGCAATTGATTATACCACCAAAAAAAGAAACCACTGTTTGCACTTTCTTAAATGTATTTTTCCCAGGTAATAACATTGCAGAAAAATATGATTGTCATATTTACATGATAGGACATCAGAAATGAATTAATATACACTTTGATGTGTCATTTTTTCTCCACTAGAGTGAAATTCTTACAATATTACGTTCGTTTGGCAATAAATAATGATCTGGTTGCAGTGATGAACAAAAGAAATAAATGAAGCGTACCAATCGTTTCTCATTTGTTTTCAAACATCGCCGTTTACATTAAATATATAAATATTTTAAAATAACTGAATTTAAATAATGATTTGTGAGTAAACAGCTTAATTTTATTCATTAAATAGTCCTAACAAATGCCACTCTTGATTTCCAAATTCTCTAGATAAATTCACTCCTCACTTCGTGAGTCGTAAATTTACTTATGGTAAAATACAGTTAATTAGGATCCTCATTTAATTCCCGCACGCTTAAAAATTAATTATTCCATTCCATTAACACAGTTTAACCTGTTCCCTTATAGGCCCTAGGTAGTTTTATGTGCCACATGCCACTCGGACCGTACAGTGGCACGACCTGTCGGAAGAGGGATTTAACTATGGTTCACATAATACTTTTTTGACCATACAAAGACATGATCTCTCCGAATGAGTGACCAGGTCCTCCGAGACAACACAATGTTAACATGGAACACGCTATTCACACATACTTATTTACTTATTCACTGGCACTATCGAACCCGTAGGTTCATGGCTGCGCGGACATAAGCTCTCCATACATCCCTATCCTAAGCTAAAGCTTTCCAATCATTCCCTGTATATCTACTTCTCTCAAATCATAGTTAATGTTATTCTCCCACCTCTTTCTTGGTCTACCAACTGGGCGTTATCCCTCTGGTTTTCCTACAAGAAGCCACCATCCGTGTCTTTCATTCCTCATTCGTGCCACATGCCCTGCCCATCGCAGTCTACGAGACTTAACTGTTCTTATTATTACTGGTTTTCTATAAAGATCATGTAGTTCACCTGTCTGATTCACAAACACATTCATACTAAACATGGCGTATATGATAATGATGATTATGATGGCCAGGTGATGTTTGGGGAGCATTTGGGCCTTAACGTTTCCTGACATTTGTCTTATAGATGAGGAAAAAACCCGAAAAATCCTCACCCAGGAAACTTGTTCCGACCGGTGATCGAATGCAGGCCCGACAAATTAATTACAAGTTAATATTTTCCATTTCTTTTTCATACTTTTTATCTTACCTCCTTTTATAGGATTTGCAATCTTCATGGGACTTACAGGCCAATAATATCTCGGGCGGCCGTCTCCAGGCAGAGGACATGAAATCTGAACACATAGGGGGCAGTCATAGACCTCCCTGGTCTATGGTTAGGGGTTTGCTGAAACAATTGCCGAACACAGTACAGGACAACACAAGACGAGGAACACATACTAAGACCCAATATGGTATTTAAAATTCCCAATTTAGCCGATAATCGAATATAGGCCGCCGCGTAGGGACAGCTCATGAGCATTTCATTCTTATTAAATTATCATGTCTATTCTTACATGAAAATATACGCTCTCGCGTATAAAAATTCATTTTTGAAATAGAATATTCCAAACACAAGTTAGTTAATTTGCTCCGAATTTTTTTTATAAAAGTTTGGATATGTATTTGGGTAATTACAAGTAACAAAATTAACTAGGTTTGATTTTTCAAAACCAGTTTTTTAATTTTTCCTCAGAAAGGATGTTTAAGATGTAAGTGCATTTTTTTCTGATATTTGAGATTTAACGTCTTTGTTCAGCATCCAATCAATAGTCATAAGTAAAGCTACATCACCAATACGGTTAGATAATGCGGTTGCTTCTTAGCATCTATATGGAATACAGCCTATATTTCTACATTTGGGGTTTCTTTCTTTCCTTTACAATTATGGTATAATTCATTAAAGACTTTTGATGGAGGCTGGAATAAATACTTTGGGGGGCAAGGGTTGTATAAAGCCGATATAATCGAGCTGATATTTTGCGTTAACCCTTAAATTGGCAAAACGGTGTAACACGAATTTCTCTCCAGATTGTTCTAGTTTCAAATATTAACTAGACATTTCATTAAATCTAGATAATATAATTACAGGTCAGTAATTTGAGATAAAAATGTAATATAGAGAAACATAACGAGTTTGGACTTTAATTAATCAGAATTTTATTAGAAATCCAATGATCATATTACTGAATCGATTTTATTAATTATATAAAAGTTTATTTCCTCTTATTAAAAATTACTTAGAAAACGCCTTTTGTTAAATTTGGGTTATGCCAATATAGTTGAAGCCAGAAAGTCTAGAAGTCATAGGGTATGACAAAGGTAGACCCAGATACCTGAATACAATAGATACCAAACCTTTGTTAATGAAAATGTGTCAGGACGTCTATTTGAAATGAGACTAAAATACCAGTCAAAATAATATTTATGAGTGACAAGGGAAACATCACTATGTCAGGATGAAGTTTCAAACATTAATTTAGATACTTATCAGTTAAAATATAGAGAGATAATCCATTATATAAATGGATTGCGCACAAATGTGCAAAGGTGATTACACAGCTAAAAATCACTAACACTAACTTGGTCTTGCGTAATCACAAATTGTTTTTGTTCTTTGTGTACATGTTTCGATGTGATATCTTTCGCATTTCTGTTCACACACTTCGCATATGCATGACATCTTCGGGGCATGGAATGTTTTATCTCTACACATTAGGTGGTGGAATCCATGCACGCTTAATCTTGTGATGACGTGTCGTATCTGGAAATTTGCTTCTGTCCAGTTCCTATCTATCATCGCTCCGGTGCTGAAGAATTCCGGCCATACTTCCTCTCTTTTTCTGCGTAGTCTTTGTAGCGCATGCTTATAGGGTTCTGTGGTTGGTAGTAGGTATGATGTTTTCAAGTCCTCGATAAGGAAAGTCTCCCTTGCCAGTAGGTACACTTGACGGCCTCTTGTCGTTTTTGATACTCCTATTGCCCTTTTTATGTGTGTAGCTTTCACTTTTTCCAGTGTGTTCAGATTAGCTTCTGTAAGATGTGGCCATATGATTTCCATCCCGTAAGTTATTATTGGGAGGATCTTTGCATTGAATAGTTTCATCGCTGATTCCAGGCTTAGAGCTTGTATATTGCGTATATCATTTATTGCCATTATTGCTTGCGTTGATCTTTCTGCTAAGTGTTTTGTGAAGCTTCTTCCACTGGGATCAGTTAAAAATATAACTACGAACTACACATAAAAACTCAAAGGCCCAACTAGAAACAACTTGGCAACATTGTAGACAAGTGGCTCGAAAAGCCACACCTTTTTATATATCTGTAATATATGTGCTCATATATTTAAACCAATAAGAAAAAAAATGTATCCCTTCTCCTGTAGCGATCTGACGATCGAAAGAATACTGAGGTTTTCAAGATATACAAAATTGAGACGCGTGCAGTAACGGAAGTCTCCCAACTAGCCAAGGGAGAACATAAAAAGTTTCATTGTAATCGGGAGAAGCCTCCCAGATATCTAAGGGGAAAACATAGAGTAAATTACATTGCGGATATTTATCCATAACTTTTATATTATTATTTTAATAATAATAATTCTTCAGTATTCTAATGCAAAATCAGATTGCTAACATAACGTATAATCAAATGTTTTTCATTGTATCGAATAGAAGTATAGTGAATACGATTTAAATAAATCGAGTTATTTATAAACTACAATTATTGAAAATACTATTGCTGCCCGTACAGTTCCTTCGTTATTCCCTGAGATAAGTTTTCCTGATCGCTCATCGAACCCAACCTGACTAGACCGCGAGCATAAAATTCCCACATTACGGGGATTCCTTCTAATCAATCCTTGTATTAAACCCACATCCTGTGATAATCCATCACACTTTTATCCACCCCCAATTAACACTTATTGTTCCAACGGGCAAGACAAGACAAGGGGTTGGAAGAGCAGAGCCACCCTTTATGTACCTATACTCATTGTCCCCTGGTCCGCCCAGCGAACACTCAGTTTGACCCGGGTGCACACTCGGCAGCCAGGAGGAATCAATGAGCAGGACCCGTGGCCTGTCTCTTCCGGCTGCTTTAGGAACTTAAATGCCCTCTTCAGCCCATAGACATTGTTTTCTAGTTGATGGTTGAGCGATGATCCAGCTGCCAGTCACAACCAGCCGTAGATCAAGAGACAAAGATAAGTCATTTAGCATTAACAAATCTGTTTTCAGTTTTTCGTCAGTTGTTATCATCCTTGACGCCAAGAGGAAGACTGCGACCGCCACGGGCGCCGCCAACGCCCGAGGAGACGAGGACGGGAGGCCCGACACCGCAAACCCTACCAAGAAATCACCCGTTCTCATTTGAATTTTGAAAATAAAATTTGGAAATTTATAATTTACTGGTGGAAATTAAGGGACAACTCCGACATTTGTCTTAGCGCTAAGGAAAACCACCGGGAACCTTAGCAGAGTGGTTTAAATTTAATAAAATAAATAAAAAATATAATTTAGCAATTTCTCGTGTCACTTATTTAAATGTGGCGGACCGCACTGAAAACAAAATCGTGCATAAATGTTATTATGAGGTATATTGTGTAATTTCACACACTTTCAGTTATTCCTTATTGTTAGCTTCTTTTTGTTTTATTAAAACTAATACATACATTAAAACAAATTATATATCACATTGCGATTTTAAGGGTTAATATAAGTAGTAACGAGTGGCGGCTCCTTGGTGCAAGCGGTTAGACGCTCGACTCTCACAGCTGGTGTCTCGAGATCGAGTCTCGGTCAATCCATGTTGGTTTCGTGGTGGATGAAACGGATTTAGACAGGTTTTTCTCAGGGTTTCTCCCGGTTTCTTGTGCCACAAATTTCATCTTTCCTTTCGTTCATCCGCATCTGTCAGGGTGCATCAGGCGTGGGCGGCCGACATCCTTTTTTCTTTACATACCTCTACAAACTGTGCTTCATCGCATCCATCGATCCGGCCCTGAGTTGGACACAAGCCGAGGATATTATTATATAAGAAGAAAGCAAGTTCTACAAAATAAGTGTATTTTGTTTGAACTGTATTAGAAATAAGACATATACAGCATATTTTTTAGTCATGTATAATGTTGGAGCGGAGAAAAAAATGCAATTTCTGAGTTAAAATAAGTTAAATATTTTAATAAGAGCAAAATTACACCGCAGGTATCCTTATGGTAATTACATACTCTGACGTAAATTATTTGCTTGAGTTGCTTCTGAAAGCAATTACATTGATAGCGTAATTTCAAATTAGTTGCTATCCATTCATGACTTACAGAGTGTATGTCATGACCTTTGACTCAATTACGGAACAATTCTCATTTGACACATACTGAAGTGGTATGCACGAACATCCCTTCTATTTCACACCATGTCCAATTTCAGTATTTTACAGTCTTATAAAATGGTCTGTTATTTGCGGATGACCTGATAATAATTGCTCAAGAATATGAAGGCATGGAGTTTATGTTCAGAAAATTATGGACGAATATGATAACGGGGTTTGAAAATAAATTTAGAAAAAAAATATTTTGTATGGGATGTGGAGCAGAAACCGAAGATTTATTATTAGAAGATAAAAAAGGGGTATATTAGAGAATGTGATAAATCTGAGTATCTGGAAGTAAAAGTAGATAAAGAGGATAAACAAGAAAGAGACATTAAGAACAAAATGAATAAAGGTAGAACAATAACAACAATGATGGAGTCTTATGGAACAGACATATAACCATAAAAAATAAATTATAAATATATAATTCAATAGTGAGAAGTACTGCCACATATGGAGCGGAAATTTGGAAATTCAACAAAAACTTAGATAAAAAACTTATGTAGATGGAAATGGATTTCATAAAGAGAGCAGCAAGGTGTTCAAAATTAGAAAAAATAAGAAATACTGTCATACGAAAAAAAAAAAGAATATTAGATATTCAATATTAGATTATATAAAATATAAGCAAGACAGGAACTTGAAATATTTGCAATAGGTAACTGATAAAATATATACATATAGACAAAAATGGAAGCAGCACATAGACAGAATGAATGAAGATATATATCCAAAACAAATAACAAAATACAAACCTAAAGGCACCCGAGATGTGGGCAGACCTAGAAAGAGATGGGCTGAAGTCGAAACGGGTCAACAGACCTAATCCATGAATGCAGATGATGGTGATGATAAAATATATGCAATTAAATTGGTATTATGGACATGTACGACGAATATAAGAAGAAAGGTTATCCAGAAAAACATTGGAATGGTATCCACCTCGAATAAGAAGGAAAGGAAGACCTTCAAACTCGTGGATGCAAGAAATAAGATCAAGATGACTGGAGGACATGGAGTGGATGGATGGAGACGAGTGGAGAAGGAAAATAAAACTTTAGGCACAGGAAGATATTTAAACATTAAAAGTCTGTATATAAAAATAAAATAGTCAAAAAATGCAGCATTACAGAATAATGTATCGATATAGTAATTCACAAAACGGATGCAACTTTCTTACCAACATGTTTTAAACTACACTGTTTCCATTCTAGACTAAAAACTCCCAACAAAAAGAGATTAGAAGCTAACCGGACATTAGCTTATTTTAAAATAAATTTAAATTCCTTTCTTTTGTAATTGGTCTCTCAGCAGATTATTTGGTGTATGGTTCTTTCCGTCCTCTTAAAAGGCGAATTCAGTGGTAACTGATGTAACAAACGCAACGAAAAACATTTTAATATTTTTTCAGCCTTCAGATAGGACACTAACTTTCTTTTTCAAAACATTCATATATAGAAAATATGAGTTTCCATCTTTAATAATTTATATCGGTAACTGACTTAAATGTAGAATGACAATGTTTTATAGACTGAGAATAAAATAATAATCACTATGAAGTTTCCAGTTCCATTTCAACAAGCATTGTGTATGTAGTATACATTACTAAATGCACGTTTTGTGTTTTACATCCTAACAACACTTAGGGTCGCATGTTTGGACGCATTAGACAGTAAAATGCCTTCTCTGCTGAGCAAATTGTATGCTAATACGATTTTGCTTACTCAGAAATCTGTTCATGCGATAATAATTGGTTAAATTTGTAAGCTACCTGCGGAGGTACCTTACATGAGCAACTCAAATTAAAATCCCGAAGGGAACCGAACGGGAACCGATGGTAATCGATGTACTTTGCTGCTTTATCCAACATTTATCCAAGATGTCGGACCTTGAAGACTTCGATCATGTTTTCGGTATACACGGAGAAGAGGAATTTGATAGAGTCTACCAAAGAATTCAACTGGAAGAACAGGAGAATCGGCGTAATATTGCGTGTCGCAGACGTGTTTGTATACGGTATTATTTGCGGGATGCAAGCATAAATGTATTCCTCTATAGCAGACGAAAATAACGGAAGTGGTTTTATCGCTGAGAATTCTGGGTAATTCGTTGCCAATATTACGAAAACGTCGACGCTCGTGCATGACCGATAAGTCGGCCGTTAATTCGTTCTCAGCAATTGCTCACGGTGAATCAGCTCACTAGTGATTGGAAGTAATTTGAGTAGAGAGTAATGTTCTAACATACGACCCTTAGTCACTAATTATACAAAATAAAGGTAACTGACGTAACAAAACACTTCTGCGTGGTGTAAACGTTTTAATTAAAATAAAGAATAATCCTTTGTTACGTATGAGTTTGTTCATATTCTACAATATTTTGGGTTGTAGGCACTTGGAAAATCTTTTTTAACAGTACATATACCACTTTAGCAGGTAGGGAAGAAGCTTTAATTGTCATCTATTACGTCAAAATTTACGTACAATTTAGCATAATGCAGTTCAGACTGATTATTCTAAAGCGGAGGTTCTAATTTTCTCGGTTGCGGGTGCTAGATCTGCCGGTCACCCGGCTCTTCAGTACAGAAATTTGCACTTACCCAACTCAAATAGGTGCTGAAAATGCAACCTCTTATTGGGATCTTGTTTTTTTTTAAATTATTTTAACTACCGGAATTCTGAATGGCTTTAACTTAAATAATTTTGTTGCTTGACGAGTGAATCCATGACTAACTATTGTTTGCTGTGTCAATGTGTCAAATACCTAAGAGATTTTGTAGGATGTGCACTAGTTGCTGTCTTATCTCGGCTAATTTTCTTCTATAAGAACATGTCACCTTCTTCGTCTTTTACGAACCTATTTTAATTATTTTGTCTAAACTTCTTATTGTAACGACATTATGCACGGGGTTATATGGAAATTGATTCCGGATTTTTTGTCGTGTTTTCGCACATGCTTTTCTGTATTTTATGTACATATTTTACCTACTCATGTTCACGTAATGTAAATGGTATTTAAAGAACACACACACAGCATAAGAAGAAACGAATCTTGTATAATAACACACTATTATAAAGTCATTGGTTTCCTATGGCAATGATAAGATCAAGTCAAATCTGCCGATTCACCTAAGTCAGTTTATTGAGCCAAGCACTTTTCAGACGATATTTTGTCGGGTGGCAAGTAATAAGTGTGCTGATGTTCAAGAATGTTCAATGGCACACCCTTTCAAGAACCAATACTTACTGTAGGAAATAGGCCTACACATACCCATGATCTGTTAGATGTTACGTCCGATTGGAAATAGAAGAAACATGACATCAGAACATATCAGATTACGTTATTTGTCAACTTTAATTGATCTATTGTGAAGTGGATTTAAAATATTGACTCTCGTGATCATTATAGCATCGAAACATGGATTTTTCATCAAACCTTTATCTACTGAATTCCCATTACAGCACACAGAAATGTACAACAGGAATTTGGATTTACTATGAATAACATAAATCTACAAATACTAGGAGTTTTTTTCTAAGTTTCCCCGAGAGTAATAAATGCCGTAGGACGTTGGAAAGTCAATTTTCATTCAAACCTTAGACGTGAAAAGACAAACAAATTTTATTCAAAGGCATCTTATACCAGACTTAAGATTATGTTCTTTTGCTTGAGCCCTCTCCTTCCCTGTGCCGAGAATAAAGTATTCCCTAATGGGAACTTTTTGACCAAGTTAATTTAGTTACACTCATTTACCTATAGATGTCAACAAGTGATAGAGGGTCGGCCTTGATGAGACATCTAGTGAATAACTAAAGTATTATTGGATGGGAAACGATCGATAAATTTTGCACAGAGGCCGTTTTTTTATTCAGGTTTGAAAAGCTTCAGACTCGGGACCCATGACTTTATAAATATAAAATCCCTCCCGGATTACTCGTCCCTTGGATTTTTCCATTCTAAAATTCCATCGACCACGGCCACGTTTGAACCCGCGTCCCTCGTAACTAGAGGCAAGGAACATAACCACTAGCCCACCACAGCCGACCTTAAGGTTATTTTACATGTCGTAAATATAGGACATAGAATCCACTGGTTTACTACTTTTCCGAAGGAACAATTTTTTTATACCCTGAACATCCAAAAACTGCTCACATGTTTGGATTATTTCACACTAGTTATCTAAGTAGTAGCTTTGATTTCTTTGTATAATAGGTAAGTCCAGCAGTATTGGAATTAAAGAACATGATCAAATTGAAATTTTAAGGTTGCAAATTGTTGGTCGAATATAGTTTTCTACTTAACATTGGTTGATTTCAGGTCAAAAGGAACGTTATCTAATGGAGCGTTAAGTGGGTGGGCGGTTACTTGTTCGTCTTCTGAGTTAAAAAGCTTCCAGTTTCCACTTCCTTCGCCAACAGATAGGCCTTTATTTTCTAGATCTCCATTAGCCTTTACAACAATTGTCTTATTTTTCCGACATGATAAAGGAAAGGCAAGTTACAGTAAATGGAGCCTTGTAATGAATTATATTCGATGATTAATGGGCAAAATATTGCTTATTTAAATAGATTTTATATTGATCTATAAGAGGATTGAACACATAATAGATTAAAATATATTGGAACTATAAAATTTCCATTAACAATAATTTCATGTACACTATATGATCTCGAATTAAAACACCATGGCGTGACAGACCTAAAAGACCCTTGGCCTACCAGCCGGCTGCTGGCCTCACATCTACATGTGTTAATAACATAGGTGCCTATGTAGGGGTGACATGTGGTCAGCATGTCGGGTCCCTCAGCCGTTAAAGCAGGTTTTCTCAACCTGGAGAGCCAAATTCCTCACGATGCTGGGTGGCACCGGTCCCACACTGGTTAAAATTCCACGAGAAAATTTCGTTCCCATGGAGAACCGAATACCAGCGCACGTCCTGTAGCTCTGCGCCAAGGCCTCTTGCCTTAACCACTCGGCTACGGCGCGGGACATATTATCTCGTAATGTGCATATTAACACTGCTTTAAATTTACAAAAAATCTAACTGTAGTATTTTAAAAATTAAAATGGGCCCTACATATGATGATATATCTTTAAATTAGATGTGGTTCATATTATTAGGCGACAGCCTATACTAAGGGCCAACGCGCATACTCTATTGGGTAACACTAAGAAATTATGGCTGGATTAAAAATCATTAAAACTAAATATAGGGCTATTCAAAAAGAAGGAACAGACTTCATACATTTATTTCTTCCAAACTACAAAAAATAGAAACACAATTCCAACGTTCCTAGAAAGAGAAAAGTTTGAAGTTCCGATCATGGCCGCATTGGTGCTGTTGCTTGAAGTTATGATCATAGTTGCATTGGTGCTATTAGATTGGAAGATGATCAACTTCATCGCCGGTGGCCTTCCAGGTCAAAAGACCTAATCCCGTGTAACTTTTAGCTGTAGGGTTACGTAAAAGACCGTCTTTTTATGCCCCCTACGCCTGACACTCTTGGAAATCTGCGATATTGAATTGTTGAATTAGATCAGCTGATTCGTGTGTGGCAAGAAATGAGCAACCGTTTTGGTATTTGTCGTGTAACATATGATGCTCACATTGAATGCATACAATAGTGAAATTTGAACTTTTCTCTTTCCAGGAACATATTGTGTTTATATTTTTTGAAGTTTTGGAATAAATAAATGTTAGAAGTTTGTTCCATATTTTTGAATAGCCCTATAAATGGTCATACATAGAAATACATGAGGCTATGTAATGGAAATGTACAGTTAATGACAAATTTTGAAGTGGCTGAATTCAAATACCTAGGAACAATAATTAAAAACATGAATGATGTGCACAAAGAACTGAAACATAGGCTCAATTCTGAAAATGTATGCTATTATGCATTATAGGTACTCTTGTCGAAAATCCTCTAAAAACATATCTGAAAATATATAAAATTATTCTTCCAGTTATATTACATTGGCCCGAATCATGGACTCTTACTTTAAGGGAGGAGGAAAGATTACCAGTGTATCAGAATTAAATTCTTAGATAAATTTTTAGATCAAAGAGAGATGAAGAAACTGGTGAATGGAGTAAACTGCTGGTATAAGCTCTCCATACATCCCTATCCTGAGCTAATGTTTTCCAATCATTCTCTGTATAATCTACTTCCCTCAAATCATGTATCATGTTATTCTCCCACCTCATTCTTGGTCTACCAATTGAACGTTGTACCTTTGGTTTTCATACAAGAAGCTTCCATGCACGTCTTTCATTCCCCATTCGTGCCATATGTCCTACCCATCGCAGTCTATGAGACTTGACTGTTCTTATTATATCTGGCTCCCTATAAACACCATGTAGTTTACTGTTATGTAGTCTTCTCCATTCACCTGTCTATTCATCTCTCTTTGGTCCAAAAATTTTCCTGAGAACTTTATTTTCAAATACTCATAATCTCCTTTCCTCCCTTAAAGTAAGAATCCAAGTTTTGCATCCATATAATATAACTGGTAGTATAGTAGTTTTATATATTTTCAGTTTAACGTTTTTTGAAAAAAAAGTTGGGACGACAAAAATTCGTGTAATGCATAATAGCATGCTTTTCCAGATTGAGCCTATGTTTAATTTCTTTGTGCATCTCATTCCTATTTGTGATTATTGTTCCTAGGTATTTGAATTCAGCCATCTCTTCAAAATTTCCCTCATTTGTCATGTCCATTTCCATTATATAATGCACCTCTATGTGTGACTAAATTTCGTTTTATTGATATACGCTGCCTAAACCAACACAAATATGCACACAAAATTAATGCACACAGAATCAAATTTCCAAAAAAAAAATCTATAGAAAAGTCCGTGACAGCATATGTTTATCATTACAAGTCCAATTGCAAAATACATGTTTGTGTTTTCTGCGTTTCCCTACAAGTTTATCATTATTATTACTATTATCATAAGTAATGCCACGAGTGATTTCCAAATTATCGATAAATTCACGACTCACGAAGTGTGGAGTGAATTTATCTAGACTATTTAACTCATGCCCCAAATGGGAGTCAATGACCAATCACGTTTCAATGATTTCTGTTTTACAACCAATCAGAGTCGTGTTTCACCAAATATTTATCAGTGTTATAATTACCATATTAAAGAAAGCTCTTCCTTACAATATTGCGTTCCTTTGGCAATAAATAGTATGATCTGGTTGCAATGATAAACAAATGAAGCAGTAGAAGCGTACCTATCGTTTCTCATTTGTTTTCAAACATCGCCGTTTACATTAAATATATAAATATTTTAAAATAACTATAGTTAAATAATGATTTGTGAGTAAACAGCTTAATTTTATTCGTTAAATAGTCCTAACAAATGCCACTCTTGATTTCCAAATTCTCTAGATAAATTCACTCCTCACTTCGTGAGTCGTGAATTTATCGATAATTTGGAAATCACTCGTGGCATTACTTATGCGAATTTGGAAATCAAGAGTGGCATTTGTTAGGACCATTTAACGAATAAAATTAAGCTCTTTACTAAAACATATTTATATAGTTAATGTAAACGGCGATGTTTGAAAACAAATTAGACATGTGAGGTTATGTATATTTACTGCAACTCGATTATATTATTTATTGCCAAATAGGATCGCAATATTGTAAGAATGCACTCTAGTGGAGAAATAATGAAACACATCAAACTATTATAATCAACATTATAGGTTAATCATTTATATTTTGAATAAACAACTCAGTAAAATCACTGATCTATTCATTATTTGCTAAATTCAATGTATTTGTTGGAGTAAAATAATGGTCTAACCTGTTCAGAATATTAAAAAAGAAGGAGCTTTCTTTATCACAAAAGCAGGAGCTGATAAAGAGAAATCGATAAAGAGCTAGGTTAAACACGACTGTTATTGGTGTAAAACAGAATTCATTGAAACGTGATTGGTGATTGACTACCATTTGCGACATGAGTTAAATAGTCATCATAATCTTTGTGTGTGTATTACGCACAGGTTATACTATGGAAGAGGGTATGCATTGGTTAAGCCAAAACACTACAGACTACAACATCCGAGGTTCAACGTCTGGATTTCTGATCGATGAGGATTTTTAAATTACTCCAAACGCTCTGCCGGCACCATGGTCCTGGATTGACTCAGCCTCTAATATAAATGAGTACAAGACGTATTTTATGAGGGTTAGGCGGTCGTCGCGCAGGGCTGACAATTTGGTGCTATCTCATTCCGATTATCCAGAAATTTGGGAGCATTAACTCTTATTACCCCATGAGCCTCCTAAGGCTTATAGTGTATCATTTTACCTTTTACAGCCAGTTCGTTTTCAAGCTGTGCTGATATAACATCAACTAGCAGCTAGTAATTCCGAATAATCCGTTGAATTATATCAGAATATTGCATTTTGCTGTTTAAGTAGTTAGCCATTCATTTTGAGGAAGTGGCTGTATTCAAATATCTAGGATCAATAATCACTAATAGGAATGAGATGCACAAAGAAATTAAACATAGGCTCAATTCTGGAAATGCGTGCTATTATTCATTACAGAGCCTCTTGACTTCCCAACTCCTTTCAAAAAACGTTAAACTGAAAATATATAAAACTATTATTCTACCGGTTATATTATAACCTATGCGAAACATGGACTCTTACTTTAAGGGAGGGAAGGAGATTACGATTATTTGAGAATAAAGTTCTTAGCAAAATCTTCGGACCAAAGAGAGATGAACAGACAAGTGAATGGAGAAAACTACATAACAGTGAACTACATGGTCTTTATAGGAAGCCATATATAATAAGAACAGTTAAGTTTCATAGACTGCGATGGACAGGACATATGGCACGAATGGGGAATGAAAGACTTGCATGGAAGCTTCTTGTAGGAAAACCAGAAGGAAAACGCCCAGTTGGTAGAGCATATCATAAACCATGATTTGAGTGAAGTAGATTATACGTGGAATGATTGGAAACCATTAGATCAGGATAGGGATGTATGGAGAGCTTATGTCCGCGCAGCCATGAACCTACGGGTTCGATAGTGCCAGTGAGTTAGGTAGCTAGTAGCTAGCCATTATCATAATAATATTTAATAAAAAATAATAGAATTGTCATGTGTCATAAAGCAACCTAAATACAATACGTAATCCTACTTAGAAACTTACTCTGACATTTGAAATGTCTTGATTAAGGCTTGACTTTTAAGATTAAGTTATAAAGGAAATGTTGGGTGACTTTCATTTCATTGTAGGATTGTAGAAGTGTTTTTCTCGCCCACAAACATTTTTCTGACGCGCTGTTTCCTGACGTGCAGTTATTAAACTTCTAAATTCCGAATTCTTTTCTTTATAGTTTAACTCGAAACTTTGTAATTTTTTTTACAAAAGCATGATGTTAATCATTTAAAAGACAATTGGCAAATTTTAATCTCGATATGGCTTTAGATATAGATTTACCAATAAATGCTTATTTCCTTCGATTAAAATCAATATTTCTGAGAGTATATTTATTTATTACTTGTTTATTTAATAGAGCTTAAACAGGCTGTTGTTCAAATACAATGTCCATGAATTAATAATAATAATAATAATAATAATAATAATAATAATAATAATAATAATAATAATAATAATAAATAATTTAATTCACATACAGATTTTCAATGTTTACATATCTTGCTGTGCTTAAAGTTTTCTTTTTCCTTCACCACTCATCCCTATCCATCCATCCACATCCTCCAGCCCTCTTGTTCTCGTTCCACTTCTTATTTCTTGCATCCACTAGTTTGGAGGTCTTCCTTTCTTTCTTCTTTCAGGTGGACATCATTACAATGTTTTTCTGGGTAACCTTTCAATAATAACAATATTAATAATAATAATAATCATAATAATAATTTTTCCTCTGTAGTGTAATATTTAGCGGTATTCCTGAAGTTCCGATTACATTTCCGGCTATAAGCCTAGCAAGATTATTTTATTTGCATATCGTCTAGTTCAGATTCTTCTCAGCTTCATGAGGAGAAATGAGTACCACTTTATAAGAAATTTAGGAAAATGTCTTTAAGAAAATGAAACTAAGATTGAGGAATGCATCAAGATCTCTATGTCATCTGCTAACCAGTGGCATTAACTATTTTAGTCGGCCTTCCCCCTTCAGTCAATCCTGCCCCGATGTCGTAATAATAATGATGATGATAGCAATAATAATAATAATAATAATAATAATAATAATAATAATAATAATAATAATAATAATAATAATAATAATAATAGGTAACAATTTAGGCATATATAGCCTATATATATATATATCCTATATATATATATATGTGGGTCGAGGGTTCAAGTCCCGTTGGGGTCAGGATTTTTAAACTGACCCAAACCCTCTGGCGGCACTATGGTCCTGGGGTCGACTCAGCCTCTAACGGAAATGAGTACCAGACGCTTGTTTTGGGGGTAAAGGCGGCCGTCACGCAGGGTTGACAACCCGGCTGACATAAAGTGCCGATTGTCTAGAAAAAATGGGAGCCTTAACCTCACACAACCCCAAGGGCCTCCGGGTCTGTTGTGGGATCACTTTACTTTTACTTATATATATATATATATATATATATATATACACACAAATAATCTTCTTTATTTGGAATTTCTCTAAATACAGTAGTTTTCCTACAACCCATTGTAAATTTTACTCAACTATAAACCCCTATTCTCTGCATCGCTCACTATTAATCCTCTGGACACCATACTCATATGCACTCCTTGAATCCACTGTTATTTTGGTCTCCCTTTTCTTCTGTTGCCCTCCGCTTCAAAATTTAATATAATCTTAGGTATCCTGTCAACTGAAATCCTCTTTACGTGGTCGAACCATTTCAGTCTTCTTTCTTCAATAACTCGTAGAACATATTTTGAGCATATATTATATATCTGATTTTAGTATTTCTAATTTTGTGTCTTGTCCATCACTAATAGTTTATGTGCTGCATATATATATATATGCCTACTCATTAAAAATGCTTGTTTGTTATAGAAGCCGTAAGAAGGCAGTGCGGACGCTTCCCGCTGCCTCTCATGACTTGAGAATTGTATATAAGGAAAGGAAATTGCACTGGGATGCCTGGATAGCGTGGTCGGTAACGCACTGATGTGTAGAGTTAGAGATTCTGGGTTCAAATCCCGGTTCAGGAATTAATTTTTCTTTTTATGACATGTATCCATCCATAGTAATTCTGCCCGAGGGCAGGTCTTTCACTGCAATCATAGCATTTCCATGCTATGCTTTGCAGCTTTAGTAGGGAATTATAGGTGTGGTGTCTTGCCGTTGCTTTCCACACCGGTGAAGGATGATGATAATGATAAAGATGGTGGTGATGGCCGGATGATTTTCGGGGACCGTTGGCCCCTAAGCTTTCTTACATTTGTCTACAGGTGAGGAAAAACCCCACAAAAAACCTCACCCAGTAGCCTGTCCCGACCGGGAATCGAACCCGGGCCCGCTGCGTGAGAAGGCAGCACACTACCTCGAGATCACAGTACTGGACTACATATATCCTATGTATCCATTCATCCATAGTAATTCTGCCCGAAGGCTGGTCCTCCACTGCATTTCTTGCTATGCTTAAAGTTTTACTAGGGAATTGTAGGTGTGGTAGCTTCCCGTTGCTTTCCACACCGGTGAAGGGAGATGATGATGATGGTGGTCATATGATTTCGGGGACCGTTTGGGCCTTAAAGTTTTTCTGACATTTGTCTTACAGGTGAGGAAAAACCCCGATAAAAACCTCACCCAGAAAAACTGCCCCGAACGGGGATCGAACCCGGACCCGCTGCGTGACAAGGCAGCATGCTACCTCGAGACCACAGCGGTGGAATATATATATATATATATATATATATATATATGTATATTAACATCGGTAATTGTCTCCTTTAAAATTATCCTTTAAAATTATAATCGGTATAATGATTGAATATGGTTTTATGCTAGTGGGTATTTGGTATCGATAAACATTATTGTGGTTAATAGCCATTAGGAATACATTGATTAAACCTCTCCTGTACTTGACAAGAAATGGTTTCAATATTTTCATGAATGAAACATTCTGACCTTATATATCTACTGCAAAACATGATACGTAATAAATTGTTAGGACTTTTTTTAGGTCTCACTAATTTTCTCCGCCTCATTAACTTCATGCCATTTTAATACATATTTTTCCGGAAACATTGGAGGTCGATGACAGTGACATTGAAACATAAGTTATCCACATTAAAATTATACTGTGACGCAAAATTATCTCGTAAAAGGCATTGGAGTAGTTATAATCTTGTACAGTATCAATATTGTGAAATATTTAGGATTATAATTTAAAATATTATGTTTGTTTTGTCCACCGCTGTGGTCTCGAGGTAGTGTGCTGCCTTGTCACGCAGCGGACTCGGGTTCGATCCCGGTCGGGACAGTTTTTCTGGGTGAGGCTTTTCCTCACCTGTAAGACAAATGTCAGGAAAGGTTTAAGGCCCAAACGGTCCCCGAAATCATATGGCCATCATCATCATCCTTCAGCGGTGTGGAAAGCAACGGGAAGCTACCACACCTACAATTCCCTAGTAAAGCTGCAAGCATAGCATGAAAATACTATAATTGCAGTGAAAGACCTGCCCTCAGGCAGAATTACTATGGATGGATGTTTGTTTTATGAGCTAAGTGTTTTTTCTTTTTATTTCAATTGTTGTTTTTATAACCATTTTAATTACGATATTATTTTTATGTTTTTTTTATTTAGAGCCCCACCACCACATTCCGGGTTACCTCGGGCATAATGCCCTTATCCCCGGGTCTGTTCTATGTCCCTATGTAAACCTAATCTTTATTAAAAAAAAGAAACATAATAAATATGCAATTCGGGTTCGTAAAAGTGTGTAGATGTTACATAAGATAAAATAAAAGTGTGATTCTGTTTGTTTGTGTACGTGTGTTAGTGTATGTGTAAGTGATTGTGTGTTTTTGTGCTTGTTTGTGTATATGTGTATGTGTATGCGTGACTGTGAAGTTAGGTGTGTTATTGGAGAATCATTCTTCTTCTTCCATCTTCGTCGCTTCTTAATCGCAGAACTCTTCCGATGAAGTGTGCGACTCCTTTATAAGGCCACTTACATGTCCAGAAATCAAGGGGCGGTGGCCAGTTCACTATTGTAATTGCGATAACCATATCGCGGCTTTAGTTAGGTATGCTAATTCCATGCTAATTTCCAGTTGTACTGAAAACAAACTTGCATGAGATATTACTCCGCAGACTCCGTCCATTCGGGGAACATCGCTGCAACTTTTACCCGCCATATGACTGAATTGTGTACGGAACTGTCATCGATATAAACATTGTTCGTAGACAACATTGTATTGTATTTTACGGGAAATAAGACTAAATACAAGGTAAAATGGTACCAATAATTATGAATTTTCTATATTTGTTATTTATTTGTGACAACTTATGTGAGTTATAGGTCTTCTTGCGGGTCCGGCACATCCGGTTCTTCTCTCGTGATCCATACCGCGATTCTTGCGTTGGATCCGTGGCCGCGAGCCCCTTCTGCTCTTTTTTTTTATTGCTAAGACTCGGAAACAGATCCAGTACCCTGGTGGAATCGTCACTAGATCACGGCATTCACATATTTTCAACATCTAGATGCTAAGTAAACTATTTTTTTGGTCGATGTGACTAATTTATTATACTTGCCAATATTGTTGTTACTGGAAGTAAGTCAACGTTCCCACATCTTACCTGGTTGCTATGCAAACAAAAGAAATCATAATGCTGATATGGACTCAAAAAAGCACACGTTCAGTAAATATAATAAAACATTTCTTGAATGTTTTGTACACTGACTCGTACCTTTCTTTAGACTTTTTCGGAATTAATGCAGAACATCCCACTCTCCAGGCTTCTTCAATTTCCCTACCTTCTACCATGACTCCTTCCATAACAAAATTATCAAACAGATTCTAAACACGGTACTACATATAAATATGTCTCCACAGCCAATAATCCGTGCTTATAATAAAACAAATGAAAAACTACATAGCAACGACCATCAAATGTTTCTTTCTCATAGAAGTCATTTACATCCAACCAATATTTTAATTCATTTATTACTATATTTAATAAAAATTGGTCACGTCGACCAAAAAAATAGTATGCAATACACATGAGATAAGCACGTAACAGATCTCGAAAATTGAAAAAACGAGGCGCTTAACAATCCGTGCTTATAATAAAACAAATGAAAAACTACATAGCAACGACCATCAAATGTTTCTTTCTCATAGAAGTCATTTACATCCAACCAATATTTTAATTCATTTATTACTATATTTAATAAAAATTGGTCACGTCGACAAAAAAATAGTATGCAATACACATGAGATAAGCACGTAACAGATCTCGAAAATTGAAAAAACGAGGCGCTTAACAATCCGTGCTTATAATAAAACAAATGAAAAACTACATAGCAACGACCATCAAATGTTTCTTTCTCATAGAAGTCATTTACATCCAACCAATATTTTAATTCATTTATTACTATATTTAATAAAAATTGGTCACGTCGACCAAAAAATAGTATGCAATACACATGAGATAAGCACGTAACAGATCTCGAAAATTGAAAAAACTCGGCGCAAGCGCCTCGTTTTTTTCAAACTTTTTCTCGATCAGTAACAAGTGCTTACCTCACTTGTATCGCAATGTACTGTTTCCTAACTTGAAATGAGATGAAAAGTGATATGAGATAAATGAATGAAAAATGAAATGGCATGAGGAGGAAGGAAGGGAGAATGGAGAATATTGGTGGGATGAAATTCGGGAAAGGAAACTAACTAAATAACTTACAGCACAATCGAACCCGTAGGTTCATGGCCGCGCGGAAATAAGCTCTCCACCCATCCCTATCCTGAGCTGTTTTCTAAATATCCCCTGTATAATCTACTTCACTCAAATCGTGGTTAATATTATTCTCCGACTGTATTCTTGGTCTACCAAGTGGGCGTTTTCCCTCTGGTTTTCCTACAAGAAGCTTCCTTGTTCCTCTTTCATTCCCCATTCGCGCCACGTGTTCTGCCCACGCACTCTACGAGTCTTAACTGTTCTTATTATATCTGGTTTCCTATAAATATCATGTGGCTCACTGTTATGCAGTGTTCTCCATTTGCCTATCTCTTCATCTCTCTTTTTGCTAAGAAGTATATACTCAAATACCCGAGAAACTACAAAAGAAATCCCAGTTTGGCCCACGACCAATACCACCAAATTATAGATTATTATTATTATTATTATTATTATTATTATATTATTGTTCTTATCCCGGTTTGGCCCACCACCAATATTATCAAATTATAGGTTATTATTGTTATTATTATTATTATTTTATTAATTTTTGTTCTTTCTTTGCCAACTGTATATTGTGCACCCTATGTCTAACTAACTAACTCACTGGCACTAACGAACCCGTAGATTCATGGCCGCGCGGACATAAGCTCTCCTTACATCCCTATCCTGAGTCAATGTTTTCCAATCATCCCCTGTATCATCTACTTCCCTCAAATCATAGTTAATGTCATTCTTCCACCTCATTCTTGGTCTACCAACTGGGCGTTTTCGCTCTGGTTTTCCTACAAGAAGCTTCCATACATGTCTTTCATTCTCCATTCGTACCACATGTCCTGCCCATCGCAGTCTACGAGACTTAACTGTTCTCTTTATATCTGGTTTCTTGTAAAGACCATGTAGTTTACTGGTATGTTGTCTTCTCCATTCACCTGTTTGCTCATCTCTCTTTGTCCAAACATTTTCCTAAGAACTTTATTCTCAAATACTCGTAATCTCCTTTCCTCCCTTAAAGTAAGAGTTCATGTTTAGCATCCATATAATATAACTGGTAGAATAATAGTTATGTCTATTATGTATTATTAATCAAGTTGTAGATACTTAATAATTGTTATTATATGTATAATTTAGGAGAAGACCTTGCGGCCTTAATTTCGTCAGGTTAAATAAAATAAGTTTAAAAAATTATCCCTCTGGAACCACCAAGATTCGAAGTTGAGATCCCAGTCGAGGCAGCCATGTATACATAGACGCCTTTGAATAGGTCACTGTAATATTTATTGCGCATAGTATTGCTAGGAAAAAAAAAAGAACGACCTTGCAGTCATAAGATGATAGATGATATTAGGGTTTACATTAGAGCGTTCTCTAAACTAACAAATTCGCTGAGTTTTAGCCTCATTAACGTTAAACCTTTACTGTTATCTCTTGACATTGTCCTCATTCCACATTAATTGTAGTTTTACACAAGAAACTCGAGTTGTTAAGGCGCGCACTTGAATTTAAGACGATGTGAAGTGTTTCCTTTCCCTGTCATTACAAGGAGAAGGGATGAGTTGGAAATTTCTAGAGGATAAACTTTAGCACAACCTCAGCACCGGGGTGTTAAAATACAGTGTAATTAAACACAAAACTGTATAAAGCAATGCATATTTTACGATTTAACTGAAAAGAATTTTTAGAACATATTACTCAAAAAATAAATTCTTTTTAATTATAAATTGGATGGCGTTATGCATCAATCGGGTATGCACCATTATATAAGTTTCGAAAAGGATACGTTTAAAGTTTAAATCAATATTCACTCTTTATTGTAGTGCCAAACTAACAATACTGAATATTATGTTATTTTACTTCTTTGACAGTTATGCATCAACAATCTAAGAGCGGGAACATTTGGCGCATAGCTGCATGATGCAAAAATTAGATTACATTTATGAAGATCTGGTTTCATACCAGTTTGTTGCAAAACACAAAATCTCTGATAGGACTGATGTCGTTTACATTTTCTTTAATAATAAGGCTGTATTTAAAGATTTGACGCTAAAAGTGTGCGTACACATATTTAATGAGCCAGAGCAACAGATGGCATCAAAATATAATTTTGTAATATGGCGCTTAGCCGGTTGATGCATAACATCGTCATATTATGTGAATTAATCTTTATAATTGGATAGCTATTATTTTAACGAGGTACATTTATTTAAATTATTAAATAAAGTTCATGGATGTGTTTATATGTTTAAGACATACAGTTAAATAATAATTTTTGATATACAGATTTTCAATGTTTACACATCTCTCTGTGCCTAAAGTTTTATTTTCCTTCTCCACTTGTCCCTATCCACCCACTCCATGTCTTCCAGTCTTCTTGTTCTCATTCCAGTTCTTATTTATTGCATCCACGAGTTTTGAAGTCTTCATTTCTTTCTTCTTCCAATGTTTTTCTGGATAACCTTCCTTCTTGCATTAGATAAATAATTATATAATTAATAAAGTGAAGCAATTAATAAAAGTAAGATAATATTTTCTTAGTTCAAAACATTGGCAGATTTACACACACAAACACACACTCACATATATATCATGAAAAGAAAAATTAATGTCTGAACAGGGATTTGAACCTGGGACATCTAACTCTATACGTTAGTGCATTGCCGACTACGCTTTCCAGGCATCCCAGTGCAAACATTAATTTTCATTCCTTATATACATTCTCAAATCATAAGAGGCAGCGGGAAGCGTTCACACTGCCAACTTACGGCTTCCGTAACAAGAAAGCTTGGTAATGAGAATATTTTTAATTTAAAGCAATGACGCTACTTTATTTCAAATCCCGGTTGAGGCATTAATTTTTCTTTTCATGACATATTTAGCTTTCAATGTTTAATGTCAAAATTTATAATAACAGTATATATATATATATATATATATATATATATACTGTTATTATAAATTATATTAAAGTTTTTAATAGGCACACATTTATAACTATAACACAAGAAGAAATAAAGTTGCGTTATGTGAAACTAAATCTTTTACAAACACTAACATAAAAATATCTAAAACTAGAATTATGTAATACTATTATTAAAATTAGAAGAGAACACAATATTCAATGTAGTTGAAGTTCTATATTACTGCATTATAATTTATTCTTCTCCTATTTAACATAAATAGATAAAATTTAAATTTTTGTGAAGGTCACCCGAGAATAAGCAATGTCCATTTGGGTATTTACTAAAAATATTATAATTATTTAACATTATTTTAGTTATGAGTCTATTATTAATAATATTATTTACCAACTGTATGGTGTAAAGTTTGGCATGTTTGATTAGCATTTCAGTATTCGTGGGTGAGATTTTCGACTAAATCATGTTTTTTTTTTCTTAGTTCTGAATTGGAAACGGGATCCACTTAGCCTCATGACAACTGAGTAACTACATGTCATTAAACATAGAGAAATGGAGTTAAAAAAAAACTAACGCAACCATGTAACTTACAATCTGTCGTCTGCTATTTTATGATGACAAACACTTCGCCAGCGTCGGCTGTTCGGAGCTTTCGTGCCACGGTTTTATTATTGCCATAATAATATTAATAATAATAATAATATTATTATTATTATGATTTATTATTATTATTATTATTTATCAGTATTATTGATGTTTATATTGACTTGTGTTTTCCTGTTTACTATTGTACTGTATATCGTATTTTGAGATAGGAAACTTATGTTGGCGAGTAAATATCGCATTTTGTGATACCACACTGGTATAACTTTTGCTAAAACTAATTTAGGGAAATTCAAAGAAAGGCTTACCTTTAGCTATGGTTTTCTGGAAGATGTTTATAATAATAATACATTTTAAAATGTTTATTTTTTGTTTTACCTCTTATTTGTAAACAAAATAATTTTAAAATAAATATTGATTAGTTTTAACATGAAATGTTTTTGTACAGAAATAAATGGGCCTAAATTATTTTGAATAAAAATCACAGTCATGCTTTGTTACAATATTCACTTACAAGCAAGCCTTCCAATGTTTCAATTTACCGAAGCATTATTCTGAATCTTTTTTTTAGCATTCATTAGCTTACAGTAGAAATTAATGTGCTATCTTGAAAAATAATGTTGACGCCAATTTCTGCAAATGTCGTTTCAAGGTGTTAAAACGAATGTAAAGTTCACTGCTATGTATGTAATCTCAACAATTTAATCAGTAAGCGGTTGGCATACTGTTAAAAGTACGTGACATAATTTATCACTCGTTTTGAGTTTGACTACAAAATAGTGTTCCATTTACAACAATTGTCGCACAAAATTGTCCGTTGGATTCTTATTGGAGTGCGGTCTTCAGTTATATTTATTCAAGGTCAGCATATCATGACTAAGTAACTCACTGGCACTATCGAACTCGTAGGTTCATGGCCGTGCGGACATAAGCTCCCCATACAACACTATCCTGAGCTAATGTTTTCCAATTATTCCCTTTATAAACTACTTCCATAAAATCTTGCTTAATGTTATTTTCCCACCTCATTCTTGGTCTACCAACTGGGCGTTTACCCTTTGATTTTCTTACAAGAAGCTTCCATGCACTATTTCATTCCCCATTCCGCCACATGTCCTGCCCACCACAGTCTACGAGACTTAACTGTTCTTACTATATCTGGCTTCCTATAAAGACCATTTAGTTCACTGTTATGTAGACTTCTCCATACTACCAAACTAAATTAAATTTATTATTGTTCCTTTGCGCCTGTAGTGAGAATGACAAAACCTAAGCGTATTTATGAAACAATGACTATAGGGGTTTTCACGTCTAAAAAATAGCATTGTTCTTATGGAGCAATACTTGCTAGTAAACGTGCCCTTTTAATGGAGATTGATTTGTTGGTTAATTCGGTTGAAATGAATAATTAAGTTAATTAATTTCATCTAAAAGTTTGCATTAAAGTGGGTGCCCGTTTTATGAAAATTTACCATCATGGAACGTATAATTATCGCACAATTATTTCATAAAGTTAAGAGGTGAACTCAGTTAACAGAACAGCGGCTAGCAGAGATCCACTTATTTTGTCACATACCGCCGTTGTCAAAGAAGAGTACACAACTAATATATAGTTCAGTTCTGGCTTCTGTAGCCGTATATGAGGGGTCTATGTTGTATGGTGCAGTAAGAGGGGGAGAGTGAGTTGCAGGTACTGCCAGCAACTACACTCAGTTTTGAAAACATAACAGTTACTACACGTTGATTTTTTTTATCCACTAGTTCTGTGTTAGTGAAAATTCTTGTTTTCTCATATGTTTGGAGTGTTCATTGTAGAATAGTGTTGTTTTTGTAACATTTATTATATTATTATTATTATTAATGACATGTTTTTTGCATGACTGCTA
Source organism: Diploptera punctata (assembly GCA_030220185.1). Lineage (NCBI taxonomy): Eukaryota > Metazoa > Arthropoda > Insecta > Blattodea > Blaberidae > Diploptera > Diploptera punctata. The sequence continues at coordinate 1,929,827 of JASPKZ010004216.1, read as the reverse complement.
CTTCCCTCCCTCACTCGGCTGTGTTATCTCCTGCCACGGGCCTTAGGATCCACCAAGACGGCTACACTTACCAGAACTGGACTATATTATATTACTTGTGGTTTACTCAGCGAGAATGTTCTGAAGCTACTGGCGTTTCTGTGTTCACAATCTATAAAATTCCGAGTGTTAATGTTGTTCTTTAGTAACAACATTAGAATAATCACGATTTAGATTTAAGTAGCAGTAATGAAGATAATTGTGCCGTGAACTTATGTCGTTGCTGTACTTATGCTAGAAGGAGAAGTGGGAGTTATTTTTCCATCTCTATCACTCGGTCTGCGGCGCCAATGGTAAAAACTTTCCTATAAGAACAATATTATTTTATAGACATTAAAAAACCCTATATAACTTTTAAAAAGTAAATTAAATGTTGAGACCTTTTAATGCGAATTTTTAAGAGGTTTAAAACAGTGATATTGAAATGGTTAATGGACAATACTTTGTAGGTACTGCTGTGTTTTTAGACTATGATCATATTACATATTATACTCTACGTTAAATGTTAAACTACTAGTTGGATTATTTGATTTTTTATCTTGATTTCTGATTTATAACGTACAGGGCTGTTTTGGCTTTATTGTACAATACCGTATTTTATTTATTTATTCATCGGATTTTTCAATGTTGGAAACATCTTCCTGCTCCTAATTACGATGATGCCACTGCGGTTTTTATCTTCTTCTCCTCCTGCAGGTGGAATCCATTCAATATGTTTTAAGAATGTATATTTAGTCATCCTTTTTATGAATGTAGATAGATTGGCAGTTAGGAGTTTGGACTGGATTCCAAATCGGAGAAAAAGAAGAGGGAGACATAATAAGACGTGGATAGACGGAATTATGAATTTGATGAAGGATAGGGGATTGCAGAATGGTGACTGAAGGATAGAGATGAATGGAGGAAGATAATGAAAACTTAATATTGGCACGGGAAGATGTTGTATATACATTAAAAACTTGATAACTAATAAATAGCCTACATCCTTTTTATATGTCGAAAGTATTTCATTTGCATATTTTTTACAAAATCTGGTAATGAATTTTAAATGTACGTCTTTTCTCTGATAATATTGTTGTTTACTCTGTCTATTTTAGAAATGCTAGTAAAATAGATTTTTATCTATTTCTGTAGATGATAATAATGATAATAATTTCAAATTTGTTTTTAATTCTAGCAACCATGTTAATTACAATTTATATATTTCAATTGATTGGTATTTTATATCAGTCCCACGTTACATAGAAATGTAAAACTGATAATAACTGAGGGCTATATTATAAATAATGGGAGCAACTGTATAAAACTGATAGTTGTATATATTTGAGGTTTTTAATGGAAGGAAGTGGATAGCTTATGCAAAGTTTAATGTTGGCTTACGGTATGTTGGAAAGTTGGAGATTTGTTTAATTGAAACACGTATTTCACAACGCGTGCTTCCTGCTCACTATAAACTCCATATCGATTAAACATGACGTCCTATGTAGGCCATCCGTTTAAACATGTCACACATTATAATGAACTTCTAGATTGTCTGTTATAGCCTATATAGTACATTACAAGACTTCGGGGAGAAAATTTTAAGGAACGATAAATCATATGAGAGGTTAATTTTTTTTATTAAGGAATATATTATACTCCCATTCACGTCGTTTATGGTTTCTGCGTATTGGTCAAGATGAGCCCATAAGGTTTGAGCATTAAATAAAAACAATCTCATAGACTATACAATTTTTTAATGCGTGTTCTGTTTATAATGTGTGTTCAAAACATCTGTCCTGTTCCTCATTAGATAATTGTTACCTTCGCAGTAACGACCATCCAATTTTGTCAAGCATAACAGGAATAGGTTTAATGTAGAGAAACCTATAATTGATTCGGGTATTATCTGATTTTTAGTGGTAACTCGAGTTTCATGCGCCATATTATTTTATAAGTCTCTAAATAAAAAACTAGGACTTGTTATCTTGACCAATGCGTCGAATTCTTATACGATGCGTTTGGAAGTGTATATTCCTTAACAAAAATGATCTTCTTTGTATGGCTTGTCGTTTCTAAAAAGTTTGTCGGTGAAGATCTGTAACAATTTGTATTAATTTTCTCCCTTATATAATCTATCCAAGAGTCTCCGTGGTAAAACATTTAATCGTTGATGACGTCTACTCCATTTATGGTCTGGATATAGATTATAGATTATTACACGGTAACAGTCCACCGCTGTGGTCTCGAGGTAGCGTGCTGCCTTGTCACGCAGCGGGCCCGGGTTCGATCCCCGGTCGGGGCAGTTTTTCTGGGTGAGGTTTTTATCGGGGTGTTTCCTCACCTGTAAGACAAATGTCAGGAAAACTTTAAGGCCCAAACGGTCCCCGAAATCATATGGCCATCATCATAATCCTTCTCAGTATCATCATCATCCTACATCGGTGTGGAAAGCAACGGGAAGCTACCACACCTACAATTCCCTAGTAAAGCTGCAAGCGTAGCATGAAAATGCTATGATTGCAGCGAAGGACCTGCCTTCGGGCAGAATTACTATGGATGGACAAGGTAACACTCAAACATTGCATGCCGAAAGGTATCTTGAAATTTCTTCCAGTGAATCGCTGTGATGTACCAAAGTCGTGTAAAAACAAAAAAGAAAAAAAAACTATCTGCAGTTTTTAACTGCAGGGAGCTAGCGCCAAGTCTTTCACCTAAACTATAGGGAAGTAATACAACTTCCTGAATAGATAGATTGGATATCCCCCACTACCTGCCTTCCGTGTCGTATCCCGCCTCACTCCATTCTGCTCTTATTCAAGCAGAGAGTCTCCGCACAATAGGTTGCCATTGCTGGATTCTGAGTTCGACTTCTGTGTCTTGCATTTAAAAACGGCAGATAATTTTTGGACACTGCCTTGATATATCACAACGCTTCTCTGGGAGAAATTTCTAGGTAAATTTCGGCATGCGATGGTTGACAGTTGTCTTATTAGTAACTTTCAATCCTTGCTTATTCTAGTCACAAATCCTTGTTTTATGACCCACTAAAATAAGTAGCGATTGTACAGGTTAATATTATTGCCTGTCAGTCAGAGGTTTTCTTCAATTATGAGGTAAATTGTGGGTACGCCGTAGCACAGTTGCTTAAGGCAATATGCTACACGCCGGAAGGTCGGAGATCGAGTCCCGGTGGGGTCAGGATTTTTAAACTGTTCCAAACTTTGTGGCAGCACTATGGCCTTGAGGTCGATCATCCTCTAAAAGTCTTGTGGCACAAACAAGCATCAGTGAATCTTGATATGATATACTCGTATTAAAATATTGGAAATTGCTAAATGTGGTTTTAACGATCGATACAGTAGAGAATTTAAATTAATGAATACCAAAACTGCGATTAATGTATTTTACCGTTAAATCTAACACGTGTACAAGGTCTGGTAATTGCTTTTACAAGTTGGAAAATTAAAAACTACATTATTCCAACTTCTTGGCTCACAAATGTTTTTTAAATGAACTCTTCATGTCATTAACATTGTTTTGACCTTAACATTCACTTAAAAGTTGACCATTTTAGTAATAATTATTGCCTATTGACGTATTAAACGCTTAAACTAGTCAATGTTTCACATCTTGAACGAAAATAGCAATAAACAATAGTAGAAAATAGTTATTTTACTTGTTTTTGAAAGCTTAATAAAGTATAATAAATAAATATAAATATAATTAACCTTCGTTTAATAAGGAATAGGATGTAGAGATCTACATAGTTTTCTTCGACTACTCGGAAAGCTTTCGCTGACGCACATGGACAAACTCATATTAAAATGTAAACTCTTACCTTTCTTATGAAACAATATACAACGAACAATACTTACATAGAAGAAGCAGATTGCGATTTAAGAATGGGAGAAAGAGAGAGGCAGTTTATTACTGCATGGCATTTAACAATGGGTATATTTGAAAGAATGTTTTGAGGCATACCAAACAAAACTGAATTATGAAGGTAAAACACAAATTAATAAAATCAAACTAACAATAAATATTATAAATAATTCCAATACTAGACCTAAATTCCAAGTTATTTCGTAACAAGAAAATGTATATTCTTGTTATAACAAATTGTCAAGTTATCTTAGATATTATAGTTCAATCGAGAAGCTAAATTTAAAAATGATGTAGGGATTAATTTTCTCTCAAAATAATTAAATAAATAAGTTCAAATTTCAGAAAGTGCAAACTAATATAAAAAACTGTTTAGAACCCAAGTTGGCAATATTGAGATTCGATTCACCCATACGTAAGGCCTCTTCATAAATTACATCCTGTTGTACTAAATAATCTAAATATACCATAAATTACTAATATACATCACTCAATACTTGCACATGAACATATAACATTATCTGAAACACTGAACCTGTATCAGCGTTGTGTGTAAACATTAGGGAATGTGAATAGTGACGTCATAGAATCGCCTGCTGCAATAAAAATAGTGGCAGCTGTTAATTTGAGAAACTAAATTTGAAACTCGTCTACATTTGAAACAGGTCTTTAACTATTTCTCGGAGAAACTTACGGTTTACACCATAATTCTTCATTGTCTTCGCTCTTTCAGGAAATATATACTTTTATTCTACGTACGAAGCCCCATTGTTCTAAATTTACTTCATTTGGGATGTGTAACTAATTCATTTTTGATAGATTTATTTTCTTTACAATGTCGGCACATTCCGCATCAAATCATTTCTTGTTTTACCTATTTTTAAAAAATAACACATGCTTTCTGATGGTGACAATTTAACTGAATCTCTTATAATCTCCCATTTTTTATTTACTCAGTATCTTCTTCGGTTGCTATATTTTCGTCTGAAGATTCCAGTATGTCAAATCTATTATCAATTTTGATCTGGCATTCTTTCTGCAGTTAATCATTTCTCAAGTATTTTTACTCATTTTCTTTAAGAATCGTCTTTAACGTTTGTTCCTCTTATAAGCGATAGGCCTAATCGTTCTCTGATTTCCACCCTGACCAGATGATGATCCGAATTACAGTCTGCCCCTCTAACTGCTGTAATGTCGATGATACCACCGTGCCAGCATTTATTCAATAATAATACATGATCTATCTGATGGAAAGACGAGGCAGAGGAAGACCTAAAACCTCCTGGAGTCAGTGAATATGTTTATACATGAAGGGGTAACATCTACAACCAGGAGATTGGATGGACCGACAAAATTGGCTATTAGGAATCGGACGATGTCAAAGACATTAATCAACCGATGATCTATCTAATCTATCTGATTCCGAGTTTCACCATCTGGAGACGTTCAGATGTATTTGTGATTGTCCTTATGCTGGAATGATGTGCTCTTAACAATAAGATTCTTTGATGTGACAAAGGTGACTATTCTAAACCCGTTGTCGTTAATATTTTCATGAAAGATGAATTTGCCAATTGATGGCCTGAATGTATCTTCCCGTTCAACTTTTGCACTTAAATTTCCTAAGATAATTTTTATACGGTATAGTTTGTACGTTATCGTGAAAAACTATCACATACACATTCTAATTCTTCATAGAATTCATCCTTTACCTTGTCATCTTTATTTTATGGGATCATTTACATGTACTATTGCAAAAATCATGTCGTTTAACATTTGTAATTATGTTGACAAACTTAACATCTCGGATAGCGGAGTGGATCCTCCTTCAGACTAAAAACCCCGTTCCGTATTCAGGTCTAGCTGTATTCCCGTAGTATAATGTAAAGCTACCTGATTCCTAACTACCTTCTCCTGACCATATAACTTCCTGCAAAGTGACTGTATCCAAGAGTTATTTATCTAATTGCCGGGTTATTAGATATTTATAGTACCCCACTATTATATAATACCCTATCATACCATTTTCCCTGTGTTTGAGCGTTTGCCTTGGATGCCATGAAGTAGTCTCCTCTCGGATAACCGAATAAGGGACTATTTTACCTCCGGAAAATTTTACTTAAGTGGAACCCAAGTCCTAATTTCTTGACAGTTGTATTTTTACTGTGAAAGATCGTCACTCTTTCGGCCAAGGTACTTTTTTTGTTCATCTGGCTTATCGCCTTCGACCTGTTCGGCATCTGTAACACTTTCGGAAGCAATGTTAACTGCCGGCACAGGTCACGGTGTCATTTAAGCATGCAAGCCACTCCACCACGATTAGGTAAGGATATCATGGAGGGACTTCTTTTGTTAGACAAAACATTTTTAATAATTTGTAGTGGCAGTACATGTATTTTATCTGGAGTTTATTTGTAGATAGCAGAGTCACAAGGTCTCTTGATTATACACTAGAATTTAGTTATACTCGTAGTTATTGTCTCGCAAAATTTATTTTGAAACTTTTAATTCAATTCACTAACACAATTATATTCATGGTCTGTATTTATACCAAATTCTGGCATCGACCGACAAAAAGTTTAATTTATAAATGTATAAAATTATCAAATTATTTTCAAAGAAAAATATAATTTAACCGCTCTACAAAATATCAAATTGCATAAATGTACACTTTACCACTTACGTTATATGCGGCTTATTAAAACCACAAAGGTAATGTGAAAATTTATTACGTGTAGTTTTATTTAGTAGTAAACATATCATATTACAACATTCTAAACATTTTATAACAATAATATATATTTTACTAATTTTAGCCACAAATAGAGATGCTAATCGTTATGCTATCTATTGCGTCTATAATATAAATTACTATATATAGGCCTATATACATATACAATATTTTTCAATTCATTAAACAATAAGTAATTTACTCAAGACACGTAAACACAGACTAGTATTCGTCAAGAGGTCGAAATTCGACCATAAATAACACATCACTCTGTATTATATTAGACATTGTTAGTTTTAAATTGTATTAGACCATAATCATAACAATACAGGGTATATACGTATTTATGTTGGAGTGTAACTGATGATGGGGTTATAGTATTCTGAATTAGCACCCAGCATCGTGAGGAATTTGGGTAGATATAATAAGTAGCGACTCCATGTTGATAAAACTAGCTACAGCGGCTGGTGGACCCAACATGCTAACCACATATCAACCCTACACTGGCAGGATGATAGTCCACCTCTGTGATTAACACATGTACATGTATTATTACTTCCCTACAGTTTAAATTGAACCCTTGGCGCTTGGATTTAACTGCCTTGTAGTTAAAAACGGCAGATCATTATTTTGGACATGGCTTTTGTACATCACATACTCCTGTGGAAGTAATTACACTCATGTCTCAACCTATTTATATATGGATGTTCCATGAACACTTTCTTGCAGTTAAAAACGACAGAACTGTTTCCAATTTTTTAAAAATTGATAACACTAAAGCTCGTTAATAGCTACTAAACAAAAAAGAAGAAAGAAAATCGGTTGACAAACAGAGGAGAAATTGATACTTGTTAGTTTCGTCTTTGCGAATTTATATATAGATTAACAATAACAACAGAAAAACACAGAAAAAATATTACAAGGCTATAACACATTAATAAATCAGGGTAACGAAATTAAATTTTAGTAATTCTCCAACATAAGCATATTTAAAATTATAATATAAAATTATAAAATTGTTTCCTAATAGGTCTGTCTCCTCAACTTCGTAAATTATTGATTCTCTGTAGGCCTTTCGAGACTAGAATATTGCATTCAGTGTCTCCTGTTCCTTCTGTTGATGATGGAACTAGTCCCGAAAAGCCTACTGGGAATCAATAGTTCACAAAGTTGAGGAGACGGGTCTATTAGGTAATAATTTAATAATTTTTTATTATAATTTTTATTTTGTGATTAATAGCCTACCTCACCGCAATTTTATTAATATTGAATAAACGTACTGAACTAAAACGTTCGTTGTATAAAGGGGATCCTTGCTGGCCTATATGTACTAATTAGTATTATTGTACAATGTTTATACAGTATTATTTTATCTCCCAAATATCATCATCATCATCATCATCACTCCAGGGATTAGGCAATTGCCCGTTCCGACTTCATATTGCATCAGCCCAACGTCTTCTAGGTCTTCCAACATCACGCCTTCCTCTTGCTTGATAATTTCTGGCTAACAATGGATATCTCTCCTTGCTCATTCCATCCATGTGATCAATCCATTTCTGTCTGTAATTCGTGACTTTATCCAATAAAGGCTGTACTTTCAATTCTTCTCTTATATCCTCATTTCTTATTCTATCAAGTCTTGTACATCCTTTTACTTGTCTTAGGAACCGCATCTCTGCCTTCTGTATTCTATCCTTCTGTCTTTTCACTGGAGCCCAAGTTTCACATCCATACAATATTGTGGGAACCGCCATAACATTATACATTTTTATCTTGGTTTCTTTTCTAATTTTATTTTTGAATGTTCTCTGTATTGTTCCACACACCGTCTGAAATTTATTTATTTTGGAGTCAATATCTCTTTCCACATTGTAGCCAATATCACAGCCCAAATATTTGAAACTAGACACCTGTTCTATACTTTGACCAAATATCATTCAATTCAAATTATTACCATAATCATAGGAACAAGTTAATGAAAATTCATTTTTCTGCACATATAAACAATAAATCCTTACATAAAACATGTTCACCGCTGTGGTCTCGAGGTAGCGTGCTGCCTTGTCACGCAGCGGGCCCGGGTTCGATCCCTGGCCGGGGCAGTTTTTCGGGGTGAGGTTTTTATCGGGGTTTTCCTCACCTATAAGACAAATGTCAGGAAAACTTTAAGGCCCAAACGGTCCCCGAAATCATATGGCCATCATCATCATCATCATCCTTATCAGTATCATCATCATCATCATCCTTCACCGGTGTGGAAAGCAACGGGAAGCTACCACACCTACAATTCCCTAGTAAAGCTGCAAGCATAGCATGCAAATCCTATGATTGCAGTGAAGGACCTGCCTTCGGGCAGAATTACTGTGGATGGACGGATATAAAACATAAGTTAAAGATGAATTAAAATTACTAAGGTGATTAAATATGTAAAGTAAAGTAATCCCACTACAGGCGGGTTGTCAGCCCTGCGTGATGGCCGCCTTTACCCCCAGAACAAGTATCTGGTACTCATTTCCGTTAGAGGATGAGTCGACCCCAGGACCATAGTGCCGCCAGAAGGTTTGGGTCAGTTTTAAAAATCCTGAATGTTTTACAATTAAGAATTTTGGGACTAAATTTTACTGTAATATTTAATTAAATAGGTAAACAGTCCTAAGTGTCTTCGCTTCAATATCGGAGGTTTGTGAGTTTCGTGATGAATTTTGAAAGTATCGATTCATACACAGCTGAAATAATTTTTCTGATCTGTAAAAACCATGATGATGAATTCGATTGAATCCCGAAGAAATATAAAAGAGTATACTTATCCAAAGTAATATCTAGTTATGTGTGTGTATGTTTGTGTGTTGCAACTGCAAAGATCCATCTTGCATGTAAGTTTATAGAATACAGATAGGTTTGAAAGTTGGCGTTAAAAAATATTGCAAGTACAAACTCAGAACATGTTTTACGTGGGTCGTCTTCAATACGATACTGCAATACATCACCTGCTTTATCAGCGCAAAGTTACGTTGTATTGTGGTAGTCTTACAATACATTTGTCATGTACGTCATAGCTTCTCCTACTTTAGTAGGTCGTTGGTTCGATATATCTCTCTCTTTCACTCCGTCTGAAAATAGCATAGATTCTCAGCTCCAGTTATACATCTCCTTGTTACAAAGTAATCCTATCTCCTTGTTCCATTTATGTGTGATGTATGTGCATATCTGTCCCGCGTCGTAGCCGAGTGGTTAAGGCAAGATGCCTTGGGGAAGAGCAACGGGATTTGCGCTGATTCGAGTCCCCAGGAGGAAGAAATTTTCTCATGGTATTTCGGCCAGTATGGGACTGGTGCCCACACATCATCGTGAGGCATTTGGGCAGCTACAATAAGTAGCGAATCCAGGTTGACAAGACCATCTATAACGGATGGGGGACCCGATATCCTGACCACATGTCACCCCTACACTGGCTTATGACCGTCTAGCCCTGTGATTAACCTATGTTGACTTGAAGCCAGCAGCCGGCTGATAGGCCAAGGGCCTTCTAGGTCTGTCGCACTTGGAGTTATATATATATATATATATATATATATATATATATTATAGTAATTCTGCCCGAAGGCAGGTCCTTCCCTACAATCATAGCATTTTCATGCTATGCTTGTAGCTTTACTAAGGAATTGTAGGTGTGGTAGCTTCCCGTTGCTTTCCACACCGGTGAAGGATGATGATGATGGCCATATGATTTCGGGGACCGTTTGGGCCTTAAAGTTTTTCTGACATTTGTCTTACAGGTGAGGAAAAACCCCGATAAAAACCTCACCCAGATAAACTGCCCCGACAGGGGATCGAACCCGGGCCCGCTGCGTGACAAGGCAGCACGCTACCTCGAGAAAAAAAAATATTTCATGCGATTCGCGTGAGGACACGGGTGTTCCATAACGGGAGTTTCTTAAGCAAGCTGACATGCTGACAACGTGTCACCGCTACACTGGCTGCATGATTGTCTACCTCTGTGATTAATACATATGGCTGTGAAGCCAGCAGCTGGCTGGTAGGTCAAGAGACTTCTAGGCCTGTCGCGTCATGCATTTTTTAAAAAAACTAGTTACGATTATTTACCTACAGATGTCAACGAATGGCACATTAGCACATCGCCTCAATGAGGCATTTACATGTAATAATAGCATTTAATTAAAAATCTCAGTCCATTGGTGTCAAAATATCAATATTAGCGTAAAAAATGCAATAAAATGTGTTCAGAGAGCTCTTATTTCAGATTTTAGGATCTTTTACATAACGTAAATATTTCTGAGATGTTAATCTCAGGCCATTAAGCGTGACTATTCAAAATTCGGCATAACAGGGCCAATACATTTTGCTCAGAGGATTACGTGTAGCAGATTTAATGCTTTTTTTTTAAGTGCCGTAAAACTATAGCGGTCCCATGGATTTACTACTTTTTGGAAGGAAACTCTATTCAGGATTTTTTTAGCCCTGGTCCAATGAACCGGGCCAATTTTGAACGCGCAAACTTCGAAGCTGAGACGAGCGTAGTGTCCATAGTCCACCCACCGACAGTTACGTTGACTAAACTTGCCATACTCTTTATGGAATATATCATCATCATCATCATCATCATCATAAAACAATATCAAAGTCGACTAAGGCCGGTATTCAAGAACCATGCTTTTCGAGAAGAGAGACTCTCAGCCGTCTCTCCGTGGTTAATTACGTGGGTCATGGAGAACCTAGTCTAACTGGCTCACTCTATTCAAAATCATGTGCTAACAAGATATTTATTTTAAAAAGTTTCCGAGAATACATTGAAAGACGCCTCAGCTTACGGAAGACGGAGACTCTCTACCGTGGTTAATTATGTGGGTCATGGAGAACCTAGTCTAACTGGCTCACTCTATTCAAAATCATGTGCTAACAAGATATTTATTTAAAAAAGTTTCCGAGAATACATTGAAAGACGCCTCAGCTTACGGAAGACGGAGATAACATCTCCTAGAGGGCTTGGTTCTTGAATACCAGCCTCAATGTGTTCCCGGAATTTTTAAAATAAATATATTGTTAGCACATGATGTTGAATAGAGTGAGGCAGTTAGAGTAATCTGTCCGTGGAATCTGTAGAGAAAACGTTCAAAATAAGCCATCAACGCAGGAGGCTGGCAAAAATGCGCGACCAATGAGTCCGCAGCAGGAAGTGCAGGACGGAGAACAGGTCACATGACATTACTTATTTCGCTCTTGAGCTTCAAGGGAGAAAGATGTCTAATCGGAAAGCTAGCGAATTTCTCTACACATACCACGGACATACTTTAGGTTCTGCATGATCTACATAATTAACCATGGAGAGACGGTCTGAGAATCGCTCTTCGCGGAAAGCATGGTTTTGAATACCGGTCTAATTTATGGTCCTTCGTTTATTTTGTCAGAGTCGTATAAGACAGCGATTATAGAAGGTCATGGCAGTTGTATGTTTTGAAATTAAAATTTATGATTGTTATCACTGTAATTCCTATCTTTGCAACAAATGAAGTTCGTCACGAATAACCTGTATATTAGCATGAAACTGTTTATCCTTCTCTTTCTCCCTCTCTATTTTCCTCTCTCTTTACCTTAGTTTAAGCTCATCCTTATAAATACTTACTTACTCACTGGCGCTATCGAACTCGTAGGTTCATGGCTGCGCGAACATAAGCTCTCCATACATTCCTATTCTGAGCTAATGCTTTCCAAAAATTCCCTGTATAATCTACTTCGCTCAAATCATAGTTAATATTATTCTTCCACCTCATTCTTGGGTCTACTAACTGGGCCATCTGGTTTTATTACAAGAAGCTTCCATGGACATCTTTCATTCCGCATTCGTGCCACATGTCTTGGCCATCGCAGTCTACGAGACTTAACTGTTCTTATTATATCTGGCTTCCTATAAAGACCATGTAGTTCACTGTTACGTAGTCTTCTCCATTCACCTGTCTGTTCATCTCTTTTTGGTCCAAAATTTTTCCTAAGAACTTTATTGTCAAATACTCGTAATCTCCTTTCCTCCCTTAAAGTAAGAGTCCATATTTCGCACCCATAAAATATAATTGGTAAAATAATAGTTTTATATATTTTCAATTTAACTTTTTTGAAAGGATTTGGGACGTCAAGAGTCTCTATAATGCATAATAGTACGCATTTCCAGAATGGAGCCTATGTTTAATCTCTTTGTGCATCTCATTCCTATTTGTGATTATTGTTCCAAGATATTTGAATTCAGCTACTTGCTCAAAATTTCCCTCATTTGTCATTAGCTCTCCATTTACATTATATAATGTATTTTTATGTGTGACCATACATTTAGTTTATTAATATTTACTTCCAGTCCCAATTTCTTAGTGTTACTCAATATTGTGTGCGTGTTGGCCTTTAGTATCTCTTCGCTATCGCCCAATAATACATCATCATTATTAAATAACAGCTTATTAATACCATTGAGTTGTAGCATCCTTATAGATACTATAGATACTATTACACTCCCCTCATCACCCGGTCTTTAGAGAGACACAACTTGTCAGGAGAGGATACATCCACCCATCTTATGGCTCTATAGCCCGAGTCGGGCCCTGGCCTCCCTAATCCTCCTCTGCCTTAATTCTTCTCTGTTCCTAGGCACCGTCTTCCAATTCCTTACTCAAAAAGTGTAGGGGTGTCTGCACGTACTGTGTTATAATAATAATAATAATAATAATAATAATAATAATAATAATAATAATAATAATAATAATAATAATTGTATTGTATTGTAAGCCCATGTTTTCCCTTTACAGAGATTTAGGCGCTCTCCCCCTACAGGGAAGAATTTGAACCATACTAATTTAGTTACGCTTGTTTTCGTATAGATGTCTTTTTTTTAGTGGTCCGTGGTCAGCGTTCCGCCTCATACTGACATCTAGGAAACCAAGGTAGTACTGAAAATCTTCAGACTCGGGACCCACGGTTTAAAGTCCCTCCAGGAGGACTTGCCCCTTGGATTTTTCAGTCCTTAAAAAATCCATCGACCCCGGCCTAGTTTGAACCCGCGACATAATAATAATAATAATAATTATTATTATTATAATAATAACATTATTTTACCTGGCAGAGTTAAGGCCTTAAGGCTCCTCGTTCTTATCGGTCGTCCCAATATGCTCCTTCCTCCAAATTGCGTCCCTAAGACTTTTCTTGGTCATCGTTTTCGTCAATTTGAGTCTTTTCAATCTAATAATATCTGAGATTTGAGGTTCTCTGTATAGCTATTTCAATTATTCATTTCTTATAATTCTGAAAATTCCTGATCGTTAATTGGTCAGTAGATTTTTCTGAGTATCTCCCTTTCTCCAAACGCGACAGGCTTAGAAGGCCCTTTGTCTACCAGCCGGCTCCTGGCCTCACATCCAAAAGTGTTAATCACAGATGTAGACGATCATCTAGCAAGTATATGGGTGACATGTGGTCAGCATATCTGGTCCCCCAGCCGTTATAGCTGGTCTTCTCAACCTGGAGTCGCTACGTATTGTAGCTACCCAAATGCCTCACGATGCTGGGCGGGTACCTGTCACATATTGGCCGAAATTCCATGGATTTCGAACCAGCGCAAGTCCCGAAACTCTGCCCCAAGGCTTGTTTCCTTAACCACTCGGCTACGGCGCAGGACGTATCTCCCTTTCGAATATTTATAACTCTGGATCGGAAACATACTTTTTCGACCGCTCAAGGACACGGTGGGCCTTCCTGGATGAGTGATCTCCGAGACAACACCAACATTTAAGACAAGACACACCATTCACTCATTCATACAAAACAAGGGGAATATATTGATGATTATGTTGGCTAAATAATGTTCGGGGACCATTTGGAACTTTTATTTTCCTGACATTTATCTTACAGGTGAGAAAAAATCCGTAAAAAACCTCACCCAGGAAACATGTCCGTACCGGGGATCGAACCGAGGCCCTTTGTGTACGAGGCAACGACTTTTTCCCAGGACCACAGCGATAGTCATTAAACTGTTTGTAAAAGTGAAAAATAGTACTTCGAAGAAGAGAGTATAAACATTTTCGGAAGATTATTTATATAAGTCTGATGGTAAGCCTAATTACTAAATAGTGTTAAAAGAAGCTGTTGAATTGGGGTTATACCAAATTCCAGATGTCTTTGGAGCAAAGCAGTAAGCCAGCCCTCCCCTTCATTTAAAATGCTGGCGCGTCATTGGGTGCGTTGCAAGTGTCTGGTGGGAAATCCCACATCAGCATTATTCACAATATTACGATATGTCAGAGACTCTTGTCGTCCCAACTCCTTTAAAAAAATGTAAAAATGAAAATATATAAAACTATTATTCTACCAGTTATATTATATGGATGCGAAACATGGATTCTTACTTTAAGGGAAGAAAGGAGACTACGAGTATTTGAGAATAAAGTTCTTAGAATTTTTTTTGGACCAAAGAGAGATGAACAGACAGTTGAATGGAGAAGACTACATAACAATGAACTACATGGTCTTTATAGGAAGCCAGATATAATAGGAACAGTTAAGTATCGTAGACTGCGATGGACAGAGCATGTGGCACGAATAGCGGCTTATTTATATTGGCAGCATACTTCAATCTATTTTTAGTTTGTTATAAAATTTTCAATATTTAAGAGATTGTATTTGGTGACAAATTTTGGTTCGAAATGGTCATTACCTTCACGAATTAGTCATTCTGGTTCAATATTTTCAATGAAATGTTACTAGAGCATTCGATAAGTAATGGTACACTGTTGTAAATCAGCGATCCTAGTGTGACTATAACTCATTATCAAATATCTTCTACGAGACATTAGATTTCAATCAAGACTTGATATCGAGAAAATTCTAGATCGATCAGATGAGAGAGATATCCAGAAATAGTGCTGCAGATGGAGTGCGTCGTATTCCAAGGATTTGGAAACATATAGTTGACTTGGCAGTAGAATATAAATTAAGTTCGTAATGTTAAAAGTAACTAACTAACTCACTGGCACTATGGAATCCGAAGGGTCATGAACCGCGCGAACATAAACTCTCCATACGTCACTATCCTGAGCTAATGTTTCCAAACATCCCCTGTATAAGCTACTTCCCTCAAATCATAGTTAATGTTATTCTCCCATCTCATTCTTGGTCTACCAACTGGGCGTTTTCCCTCTGGTTCTCCTATAAGAAACTTCCATGCACGTCTTTCATTAACTTTTATAAGATTCATGATGTGTTCCTTGGGGTATTATTCAAAATTAAAGTATAAAATTATGGAATATTCACCTGAAAGGTCCGTCTCCTCAACTTAATTAATTATTTAATTGTAGCTTTGAATCCTGCCGATGATGGGACAAGTCCCGAAATCACTACAGTTAAATAATTAATTAAGTTGAGGAGACGGACCTTTCAGGTCAACGTCTTTCATTACCCATTCGTGCCACATGTCCTACCCATCGCAGTCTACGAGACTTAATTGAAATGTTAAAAGTAACCTAAATAATGCGATGTTATAGCAGTGTTGCGATTACATGTCGAATGCCATAGTATATAATAATTTTGCATCATACATTTCTTTCATCTTCGTGAACTGTGACATAAATTAGTTTTAAGTATGTGGTATTCATTTATTTAAAAAATACATTAAATTATTTTGTCACTTGTAAAATTATTGGATACAATTCAATATGAAATTGTTCACAATCTAAACCCACCGTTAAAGAAATAGTGAAACATTTGACGATCGAAAATTGGCTTATCTATTTTTCACAGTGAGTTAGATAATTGTTAATATAACTCAAGGTTAAGAACTGGAAAATAGAAGTGAAAGGAATTGTTCAAGTACAAAAGATCATCAAACTTATATGAGGAGTTAATACCCGGCGTGCGGTGCTACGCCTAAATAAATAATTAAAATGTGTTTTATGTAAGTAAAAATAAAAAAGCAATTATAAATGTATATCGTAATTATTATTAGATACTCCGTGTTGATTACCTAGCGTTGCCCGGGAATCTATTTATCGCGATCTTCTTGGTATCAATGAGCTGAATGACAAAAACGGTTATTGTGAGTTACCCGACTTAAATGAAAATGGAGTACTGCTTAGACAATTTGCAAGCAATTACCATCTTAAAATTACTAACACGTTTTTCAAAAAACGAGATATAAATAGTAGTAGTAGTAGTAGTAGGACTTTATTAGACAAACAGTAAGATATTTACAATATTATTTACAAATATGGGTCGCACGGGCAGTAAGCCGTACGTGCTGTTGACAGTCCGTTACAATAAAGTAATAATTGGTACTAGTGTAAAGAAAAATAAACAAAAACAGCAATAACATTACAATTACACAAAGAAAACACAATAAAAATATTACCATTAAATAATAACACAATAGCATTATACACTAAAAACATTAACATTACAATTACATAAAGAAAACACAATAATATTACAATTAAGTAATAACACAATAGCAATAACATTACAATTACATAAGGAAAACACAATAATAATATTACAATTAAATAATAACACAATAGCATTATACACTAAAAACATTAACCTTACAATTACATAAAGAAAAATAACACAATAGCATTATACACTAAAAACATTAACCTTACAATTACATAAAGAAAACACAATAATATTACAATTAAGTAATAACACAATAGCATTATACACTAAAAAAAACATTAACATTACAATTACATAAAGAAAACACATTAATATTACAATTAAATAATAACACAACAGCATTATACACTAATTAATTTATATATAATTGTTAATAATTAATGGTATTGCATTTTGATAACATATATTTATTCATGAATGAGTGTTGTCCTTATTTTTCGCGTTTTGTCCAGAAATTTACCGAGGTTTATCCAATTTTCTGGATTTACCAATAACTCGTAGCATGCCAATCTTTCCCGATTTGAATTTAGAAATCTTTCCGGTAATAACTGACGTCTCCAATATTCTAAATCATTACATTTTCCTAATATATGTATCTCATCTTCAAAGTTCCCGCACATTGGACATATTCGCATATCGTGATCGTCGCTAATTTTTAGAAATTTCCATGCCCCTAGCCTAAACCAAGCAAGCCCTGATCTCTCCTTAAATCCTAGGTTGAGTATATACGATTCTTTTCCCCAGACGTGTTTTAGGTCTCTTTGTAAACACAGTGAGCGTTTTCCTGTACATTCGGCGAAGGTATCTTGTTGGTTTACATCTAAGTACCTCCTCCTTATTTTTCTCCACACGTTCTTGCGATTTTCAGTCCCTTTTTCCCATATCCAGCCCATCCCAATCTTTTGGAGTTCTCTCCTAACCTCGTCTGCCCAAAATTTAACATCTATGTTTTTAATTTGGTGGTCGTAGCAAATTGCTCTAAGCATTGTTGAGATATAAATAAATACACATGGAGCGCAAGAGGACTCAGAACAATAATATTCTAATTAATGATAAATTAAGACAACAACTCCAAGATGTACAGGTATATAGAGTTGCGATATTGATTCCGACCATTTTTTGGTTATGGGCAAATTTAAATTATGGTCAAAATGGAAAAAAAGTAAAATCAGGAATAAATCAACAAACGAAGAAGTATACAAAGTATACCTTTTACAAGAGGAAAGCATAAGAAAATTATATCAACAAAGACTACAACAATACCTGATGCACACACCAACTAGCGATATATTAGATGATGAATGGAATAATATTAGAACGTGCATTGAAAAGGCAGCCCAGGAAGCAATAGGGAAAAAAAGAAAAATTAGAAGCAGAAAGGGAGTAATAATTTGGAATGAAGAAATAGAACTGGCAATTAAAGAAAAACAAAATTCATATAAACAGTGGCTTCAACAAAAACAGAAGAATCAAGACAACAATATGTGGAAAAAAGGAATATAGCAAAACAAATTGTTAGGACAGCTCATCAACATTCTTGGAATAATTGTATAAATGCAATAGAAAATGATATTCATGACAGACAAAATTTTGCATACAGAGTTATGAAACTGTTAAATAAATCAGAAAAGGATACTGCAAAGATAGATGTTATTAACAAAGAAAGATGGATAGAACTCTATACAAATTTATGATGTAAAGAAGAAAAAGAAGAAGACGAAGAAAAACAAGAATCGTATCCAGATAATGAAACAGGAGAAATTCAAACTGATATGATTACATTTGATGAACTTCAAGAATCCTCAAAAGAAACCAAAAACAGAAAAGCAGCTGGTCCTGATCAGATAAATATGGAGCTTCTAAAATATGGTGAAACATTTCTACATTGGAGAATATTGTATTTGTTTAATGAATGTCGGAGTAATTGCAGAATACCAGAAAGTTGGAAAATAGCTGAAGTCATATCGTTATTTAAGAAAGGAGATAGAAGAGAACGTAAGAACTATAGAGGAATTAGCCTACTTAATTCAATTTATAAAATCTATGCAAGGGTTATAAATAAAAGCTTAAAATAATCGCAGAAGCAATACTTGAAGAAGAACAAAATGGCTTTAGAACGGGGCGATCAACAACAGATAATTTATTCATATTACAGCAAATATTTGAAAAAAGAAGAGAACATAACCTACAGACGCATGTTGCTTTTATTGATTTTGAGAAGGCATTTGATCGTGTTGATAGAGATACGTTATGAAAAATAATGGAAATACATGGCTACCCCGCAAAATTAATTTATGTGATAAAAAGTTTGTATGTAAAGTCTCAAATTATAATAAATATAGGCACATCAAAGACCGAAGCTGTTTTAATAAATAGAGGTATAAGATAAGGGTGTAGTTTATCACCTACCCTTTTTAATCTATATATTAATGACATCATCCAAAATTGGAAAAGTATTGTTAATATAGGTATAAGAATGGACCATTTAAAAATATTAAACGTTTTAATGTGTGCTGACGATGTTGTTATTATTCAAGAAAATGAAATTAATTTGCAGTACTCTTTACACCAATTAAATCAGTTATGCCAAGAATATAATTTCAAAATATCGAAAGAAAAAAAACAAAAATAATGGCATTTTGGGGAAACGATCATATAAGATCATAAATCGTAATAGACAACAAACCTCTGGAACAAGTAACAAATTTTAATTATTTGGGTTGTAATTTTACTATAAACACAAAAACTGAAAGAGACATACATATGAAACTGTCGAAATTTCAAATGATATGCGGAAGTATACATAAAACATTAAATAATAAAACAAGAAGAGATACTAGATTGAAGTTTTATAAAACATTGGCAGTTCCTGCATTACTTTATGGGAGCGAAACTTGGGTAATGACCAAAAAACTGCAAAGGAGAATACAAAGCGCAGAAATGAACTTCCTTAGAAGAACAAAAGGCTGCACAAGATTGGATCAGATAAGGGACGAATATATAAGAATAGAGTTAAATATATATCCATTGGATGATAAAATCAGAGAATATAGAGAGAAATGGTTTACACATGTGAAAAGAATGAATGTATCAAGATTACCAAGAGCAGTATTCAACTACAAGTCAAGAGGTTCAAGGAATGTAGGAAGGCCAGTGAAAAGATGGACAGAACAACTGTGAGACGGAACAGGCAATTTGTCTAGCCCGTGAAGTGAAGAAGAAGAAGAAGAAGAAGAAGAAGAGTGAGTTACCCGTAAAAGATAGACACATGCTGTTGCGGTCTTTTTGTAGAATGTTTTTTCGATATTCTATTCTGTGTACATTGATTTGGTGTATTTATTATGGTTTAGGCAGCGTAAGTCATTTAAGTGACCAAAAGCTATTTTTCTGTGCACCGATTCACTTTTTTTTTAGGATCCGCTCTATAGTATGTACGGTAATATGTTATATAAGTTAATTGTCCCAGAACAATTATCTAAATGGTGGAAAAAAAACTCGTGCAAATCGGTCAAGTAGTTTTTGAGTCCATGAAGGACAGACAGGCAGACTCACAGACGTTCATTTTTTTATATATAAACGATGATTGGTGAAACGGGGCATAGAGTATCTCGGAAAAAAAAAAAATGAACGTGCTTCATCTTACTTTACTAGCAAAGTATGTGATACACTCGACATCGGAAATAGTTTTGAAATGCAAAGACAACTGTTGTTCTTCGCGTGACATTAAGAACCGTGGCGACCTCAGTCACTAGAATGTTCATTTATACATCAAAATCTTTCATATCGATCCTTCGCTTTAAATACCCACTTTCGGAATCGATCCTTTTCTATCGAAAGGTCAAGGAGAAACTTTCACAAAGTCAACAAAGAGATCGTTGAATAACCTCCCAAACAATTTCCATTTCGCCTAATTAGGTAGCTTAAACGGTAACATTTGAGACTCGTGTTCGGAAGGACCCAAGTTTAGACCTAGTGCCGACCAATTTGCGACATTGATTCATGATTTTCTTCTGTTGTCAAGTCAAGTGCTGGATTGGAATTTAAGTATACAGTTCACTTCATCATTAATCATTTCAATTTTCCCTCTCTCTAACTCTCATCCCCCCCTCTCTCTCTCTTTCTTTCTCTGCATATTTTAACTTCTCCTTTTGTACTATTATGTGCCACACATTGCCTAATTTGATTTGGAATATATCTAAATTGTAACTTTATTGACTGCGACATTTACAGGGACACGGATTGTCCTGATATGACTTTTAACTCTATCTTAGGTTACATAGATCCTTTCGACCATACAAGGGCATGAAGGGCTTTACAGGGACACGTTTTATCGTGATATACTTTCAAAATCTGGATTATAGTTGCAGGCATTTGTAAACAGATGTCTGAGGCTTATTTTAAATATAAGATGGCCGGAAATAATATCAATAAGAACTGTGGAGAAAAACCAACTTATTTCTAATATGTCAAAAAATAAAACAAAGAAAGTGATATTGGATAGGCCACACATTGAGAAAACCAGACGGAGCCATCGAGAAGACTGCACTAGTTTGGAACCCGCAAGGAGTTAGAAATAGGGGACGACCTAGGAAAACTTGGAAGCGATCAGTAGAGGAGGAAGAAATGGGAAGAGGGAAAAGCTGAAAACAAGTGAAATGGCTGGCTGGAATCAGAGTACGCTGGAGGAACTTTGCTGCTGCCCTATGTTCCACTTAGGAATTACAGGAAATAAACAATAAAAATAATAGATACAGGTTTTATTTAATTAAAAAAAATAAAACTTAAAGTTTTATATGATTTTCATATTAATGTTTTTATCCTAACAAGAGCATGGTGGGTCTTCTCGGATGTATGGTCAACTCAACATAAAATATATCTCCAAGACAACTGGTCGATGAAAAGACAGGTCGATCTCTCATACATTAATACTAAACAAGGGTAATATGACTAAAGTGGCCAATTATTGTTCTAGGATTATCGGGACTAAAGTTTCCTGATATTTGTTTTACAGGTGAAGAAATATGCTGAAAAAAATTCGTTAAACATTTACATTAAATTAACTTAAATACGACCGTGAATTCACACAATATTGAAGAATAAGCAATTAAAGACTTTAAATCAGTTTGACGTATACAGGATGTTACAAAAGACACCGACAACAGAGGTGAGGTAGTATATTGAGATATGTTGACCATTTTTTAATAAGGTACGATGTCCGGTAATGATGTGCTTTTGACACTATGAGTAGTTAATTATGTCGCAAAATCAGTGTTAGTTCGAAGGATTAGAAGATCCATTACTTGACAACATCTCGTAGGTACGGAACGTATGATACGTGGCTTCGCAACGGAATGTGGCTGCAACATGACGGAGCTCCAGCTCACTTCGATACCAATGTGAGGAGACATTTGAATACCACGTATCCAGGTCGATGGATTGGAAGAGGGGGACAAGTTCCATAGTCTCCGAGATCACCTGATCTTAACCTCTCGACTACTTTTTGTGGGGCGATATAAAACAGTCTGTTTATTAGACTTCAGTAGAGTCATGTATGGATCTTATGTCACGAATCTACGCTGCTACAGAAATAATTAAAACGGGTCAGGCGTATTTGAACGTGTGCGCCAATCACTACACCTCCGACGTACGCTCTGCAATGTAATGGGAGGTGGATATTTCGTAAACATGATGTGACTGTGACAGTATTATCAAGTATTAAGTCTTGAAATCCAACAACGGAACTCTTGAGAAGTTAGCTAATCATAGTGTAAATGCGCATCATTTCCGGACATGGGTACCTTACTAAAGAATAATCAACATGTATCAGTATACCACCTCACCTCCGTTGTCGGTGTTTTTCTGCAACATTCTGTATAGATTAATCTAAGGCTCCACCAACAACTTTAATATAAATTCAAATAATATTTATATGTATATTATATCCAAATTTTTATTGACAAATTGTACACTCGAAGTAACCCATATCCTCCTACCTTCAACAAAATTCCCGCCAGAATTATTGAACCTAACGAGAGTTTCTACGTGAGCCTTAGGAATTCATAGATGAAAAGTACACAGCTTAGTGATATGTATATTCAAATGTCTTACACATTATATGACCAAAGATGTTCAAGAGTCACATAAAATAAAAATGAAATTAATAAAAACATAATAGTATAACGATTTTATATTAAGCTTGGCATTTTGTGGCTATTATGACTATGGTACTCGTATATGAATTCATGACTTCCCGATTTTTCTTCCGGAGCTGCGGCAACATTTCAGTAGTTTATCAACATAGGAAGGCACATCTTCATGAAGATATCAACAGTTCTATCTCGACAACTGAGGAATTAACATTGGAAGAACACATCCTTCTGAAGATGTCTACTGCAGTATCGAAGAAGCCAATTCAGAGACCACGGCCAAAACGCCCTGAAAATATTAAGGTTAACATGAATGACATCGGCCTTGAAAGATTTCATTGTTACTATATTGATAATGTTTGTAAGTTGTGAAGTATTCTAACTACCTCTTATCATTCTAAGATTTATAATACTTTTCATTTTGCTAATTATAGTGCACAATCTACTGTAGGCCTATGTCTATAGAACGAAAACCGATCCAATACCGCACCTAAATTGTATAGCAAGGTGAACATACTCTGATATAAGGCCATGAAGACCCATGGGGTGTTGATGCAAGGTTCCATAGTTTTTAGACTGCGACATGAGTTGTGTGGTGGCTAGTCCGAACTTCCGGCCAACGTTACCCCCAGAGTAGTTTAAGATACCCAGTTTATAGGATACTGAATGGATCCAATTTGGATCGAATAATTGAAGGAAAAAAAAAATATTTTTTATGTTGTAAACAAAGCTACGGCAACAATAAATATTCATTAAAAACATGACAAGGGTAGGTGCACTTCAATAAACACAGCGTACTGAAAAAAACATTTTTCTGTAGAATTGTAGGCTTTCACGACCAGTGTCTTGACTCTTGTTAGGTTGGTCTTCCGGGCTGAATGGCCGAGGTCTTAAATTAATGCCTCTACGCAGAATTTAACAGACCTTTCTAATATAGGTAATATCTTAGTTGCCTACTAGATGTCTCATTGAGGCGATGTGTTGACCACTTGTCACTCACTGACAGCTGTTGCGAAATAGGCGTAACTAAATTAGCTTGTCACCAAACTCCCGCTAGGGAGCACCCATACCTCCAAGAGAGATGTATGGGGTATATACATATGTACATAGTCTATATACTTACATACACTCATATATATGTACATACATACATACATGCACACATACATAAGTACATACATATGTACATATTTATTTATTTATTTTAACTGATGGAGTTAAGACCATAAGGTCTTCTCTTCCACTTCACCAGGGTTAAAGTATACATATAATACAAATTATGAATTATTTACATGTTGATTGATGATACATAATAGATATAGGTTACACAATATAAAAGTTGACAAGGAAAAGAAAGACAAATAGTAATAATAATAACTTATAATTCGTTTAAGTATTTGGCTTGGTAAGAAAAGTTTAAAAATATAAAGGAATAACAAAAGAATACATGGAACACGGTTATTATATTGTCTAAGGAAGTTTGAAGTGAGTTTTGTTTTGAACTGTTTTTGAGTCGGGCAGTCCTTGATATACGAGGGGAGGGAATTCCAGAGTCGGGTGGCTGAAACAAGGAAGGATGAAGAATAGTGAGATGTTCGATGTAGAGGAACAGTTAGAGTTAAATTTTCTCTCGATCGTGTGTTTAAGTTATGGTGGGAGGGTAGCGAATGGAAGCGAGTAGAAATATAAAGAGGTGATGAGGTGGACAAAGTGTTGTATAAGAAGCAGAGGCAATGTATTTTTCGCCTGTCTTCCAATCGGAGCCAAGACAACATTTCAAATACTGGAGTTACGTGGTCTGATTTACGAAGGTCGCATATATAACGTGCATAAACATTATGGACTCGTTGCAGTTTTTGTCCGAATGTGATACTCATGTCAGTTAAGAGTAAGTCACAATAAATCGAAATGCGGCATAATCAAAGTTGAGACAAGCACTTTTTTCAATGAAGAAGGAAGGAAATTATATAGGCCTACTTACGTACATATATCTGTGTGTGTTATAATACCATCCATTGCATTTTACGTGCTTGGCAGATAGATGACGTTAATGTGGTATATTTTCAATTTTACGCACCACTTCGGCAGACAACTTTACGTTGATGATGTATTCTTGTATTGTGTACAGAGAGGAGCGTAGGATGAGTGTAGCTATAAACATTGTCAATCCGGACATAATTAAAAGAAAAGTATTTACTTGTAATCAATTTTCAAAAGAAGAACTAAATCGGATTTTTACATATACTGCTGATGTATATTATGTTTGTATAGTGCATCATTTGATAGGAATGGATGATCAGAGACTGGTCAAGAAACTCTATAAATGGAAACCTATAGGAGGCAGAGCATTCAGAAGACCGAAGATCAGATGGGAGGATGACACAATGAACGATCTAAAGAAAATGAAAGTGACTAATTTGAATATGGCAAGAGACATATTGGCATGGAGAATGATTGTTGAGAAGGCCAAAACTTTCACTTTTGTAGTTGTCGCGCCTTAGGATGTTGAGGATGATAGTGCAATATATGTTGTGCGAGGCGTGATGAACAAGAGAAAGGAGAAGGTGAAACCCGGCAATAACAGTATTGGATGTAAGTTATAATCACATATTAAAATGAAGATGTTTGGTTTGATCATTAAAAATAGGGGGCACTCCGTAGCGTAGTGGTTAAGGCACTGCGCTACAAGACGGAAGGTCGAGGATTCAAGTCCCGTTGGGGTCAGTATTTTTAAACTGACCCAAACCTTCTGGAGGCACTATGGCCCTGGGATCGACTCAGCCTCTAACGGAAATGAGTACCAGACGCTTATCCTTGGGGTAAAGGCGGCCGTCACGCAGGGCTGACAACCCGGCTGACATAAAGTGTCGATTGTCTAGAAAAAGTGGGAGCCTTAACCTCCTACTACCCCAAGGGCCTCCTGAGGCCTGTTGTGGGATCACTCACTTACATTAAAAAAAACATATTAAGCAATTAGACGCATGATTTAGATTTAGATTTGGTTGAATGGCTGAGGATAATGATGTGACCTTAAAAAATAGTCGCGGATACGAGTCTCAATAAACCTCACTCGGTCACGTAAGCATCTTCATCCCGAGAACTTGATGAATGTGGTGTGCTCTGATGTAGCAGTAGGAGATACGAATGGTTCTTAAGCTTTATTGAATAGCCTCAAGTGCTTTCGTTATTGCATTCATATTACGTTACATGACGCTTAATGAAATAATATTGTATATGACGAGAGCTCCTTTAAGAATTTATGATTTTTACATACTGGAAATATTTCCTTAATATTAAATTTTCTTATAAACATAGTGGAACCTTATGTTAAACATTAGGGTCATATTATAGCATAGTTCAACAAACATACAATTTGATTATTCACTTGGATGATAAGAAATTTATTATTGTAACATCTTAAAAAAATAGTTCAATCTTAATATATAAAAATTTCGTGTCACGTTATTTGTCCGCGATGGAATCCTAAACTACTGAACCGATTTTAATAAAATTTTGCACACTGTGTGCAGTTTGATCCAACTTGAGACTTAGGGTAGTTTATAACTAAATTTATAGTCGCATTATTTTTTTATTGCAAATTATTTGTTTATTATTTAACAAAGAGTTGTAATTATCTGTGAGTTCCATACGATTCTAACAGATGGCGGTGTAATTATCTGTGAGTTCCATACGATTCTAACAGATGGCGGTGTAAGGTAATTTGATAAGATAATTGGTTTATTATTTAACAAAGAGAGATCCAGATGGCTGTGCTTTTTGTTGCAACCGCGAATTTCAATTGAATTACAAATATTGATTATTTCATAATTTAAGTGTGTTCAGTGTTCATTTTATTTTCAGTATTATTAATTTCGTGTGTAAGTATTAGTTTTAAGTAATCTGGCTGAAAGACAGCAATTTAATTTAAATTCTTAATGTATACCTTAGCCACAGCAACGCGTGGCCGGGACTTCTAGTATAATATATTATCTTACATTAATTTTTCTCATTTTATATCCTCTAACAGGGAGATTCACAAATTATGTCGTTTTTGTTGTTCCGTATTATATTGTAAAGTGCCACAGTATTCACAAACATCCATTTTTTGCGCGATAGTGCGTTTTGTCGTACTTGCAGCAATGGCGACCATGATTGAAAGTTCAATTTCCTACATTTCGGGGTTACCAACTAAATAACTATACTGTAATAAAATAACTATACTGCAATATTACACATTACAAACACGCGTGTGGGAAGTAAAACAACTGACCTCTATTACACGACCACGTTAACTTTTTAGCCGGTGAGAGGAAGCAATGGCGTTGGTACAAGCGAATGACTGGACAAGTGATATAATCAGTGGCAAAATATAGTGGCAGACCTACTTGAAATAGGAGACGAAGTTATTGAAATATCTTCGGAGGTTGTATGTATGCCGGTTTCTAGATAACGTGACACACAGAGAAATTAAATCAACACTGATTTCCAACTACTGTCTAGCGGACTTAAATGCTTATATACTGTGAATATAGGGCCTAACTTTCCCACTCGATATTGCCACTAACAACTGACTATACACGACTGACCGATAATAAACACTGTCACTGCAACCTGAGACAAGGGTCTACTACCTCCAACCCCTACTCACTCTTACTACATTCTTTTAGTTCACAGTTTTTCCGCATTGAAAGTTAACATTGTCGAGTAATATGTATACTACATACAGTGTATATACAAATATACCCAAAGGTAGTGTTAATATATATTATACGAAACACATCACTTCTATTTAAATGAACTGAATTTTATTTGAAACAATATCATCATAGTACATTCACGAATTTAGGCCATTTGTTGGCCTGTTTCGGCCTCAAGAGAAACACCATCCAAAAGTCTTTTGAGTGGACGTCCTGGTCTTCTTCTTCCTGCAGGTTGATATCTTAAAATTTGTTTGGGTATTCTGTGATCTTCCATTCGATGAACATGTTGTATCTATCTTGATTTATAATCAGAAATTTTGTTTTCTAAAGATTCCATGTGTAATTCTTCTAAGATGTCTTCATTTTTTTTGTGATCTAGTAGTGTGTATCCTGCAGTCCTCCGAAGATATCTCATTTCAGCAGATCTAAGTCTCTGTATATCCTTCTGTTTGAAACAATATAAAACAATAAATACGTACTTGCCGCCATTTTATCACTAATTGGTCTCACGGCATCCTGTTGTTTTATCATCAATTGGTCTCACTGCTTCCTGTTGTTTCAACTAATACATATTGTCCACATTGTTAACGTTAGTCAATTATATATAATGAACGCAAATATTTCCAACAAAGATATTATTTTACTATTATGTATTGTTTTGAAAACACCATTGCGCAAAAAATAATGTACAGCGCACATTTGTAAAGTGTTTGACAGAATATCGGAAATTAAAAATCTCGCATCGTAATATACTATACTTCAATATTTTTATCAAATGTGACCTTAAAGTGGCACAAACAGGTATATTTACGCTACTTTTACCAAAGAGTTGTATCAAGTGTGAAAATATAAAGTTGCAAAGGTTATCTTTTTTGTTTTTAACTTTATGTCTGATTATAAATATAACACACTGGCACTATCTAACCCGTAGATTCATGGCCGCGCGGACCAATCTCTCCATACATCCTTAACCAGAGCTAATGTTTTCCATTGATCCTAATACAGGCTTTCCACTTTACAGCAGTTCGCCCTCGGCTCCTACTTTCCAGAGACTCATATCTTCCCATTGTCCCTCTTCCATACTCCTCTTCATCACGGCATCATATATTCCCTCATACCATGTTCTTCTACTTCCACCCCTCTTCCTTCTGCCTGGTATCATCCAATCTAACACCTGTTTAGGCCACTGGTCTTCCGACATCCGTTGTACATGTCCATACCACTGTAAAGCTCTCTTTGTTATCCTTTCGATAACAGTTTATTGAGCATCAATTTCTTGTCTGATATATGCATTTCGAATATGTATATTTAGTGCACGAAAGTAACCAGATTCTGCTTGCGAGATATAATAGAAAAAACATTCGTAGCAATTGATTATACCACAAAAAAACACTGTTTACACTTTATTAAACGTAGCCTATTATTTTCCAGGAATTACGTTGCAGAAAAATATAACGGACATATTTACATCATAGGACATCATTTCTTCTAGGATGCATTCTAATAATATTGCTATTGTAATTGACAATAAATATGATCTGGTTGCAGTGATGAACAAATGAAAAATAACGTTTCTCATTTGTTTTCAAACATAGCCGTTTACATTAAAAATATTAATATTTTAAAATAAATGTCGGGGCAGTTTTTCTGGGTGAAGTTTTTATCGGGGGTTTTCCTCACCTGTAAGACAAATGTCAGGAAAACTTTAAGACACAAACTGCCCCCAAAATCATATTGCCATCATCATCATTATCATCACCCTTATCATTATCATCATCATCATCCTTCACCGGTGTGGAAAGCAACGGGTAGCTACCACATCTACAATTCCCTAGTAAAGCTGCAAGCATAGCATGAAAATTCTATGATTGCAGTGAAGGACCTGCCTTCGGGCGGAATTACTATGGATGGATGGATATTTAAATAATGATTTGTGAGTAAACAGCTTAATTTTATTCGTTAAATAGTCCTAATAAATGCCACTCTTGATTTCCAAATTCTCCTCACTTCGCGAGTCGTGAATTTATCGATAATTTGGAAATCACTCGTGGCATTACTTATGATAAATATGATGACCAGATGATGATTGAGGAGCATTTGGGCCTAAAAGATTCCTGACGTTTGTCTTATAGATGAGGAAAATCCATCACCCAGGAAACTTGTCCGGACCGGGATTCGAACTCGGGCCCGTTGTGTATGACGTATCGACGCTATCGCGAGACCACACCGATGGACATATATAGCTATGACACAAAAATATTACATTTTTAAGTCATCCTATTTATTGTGCTCAAAACAACATAAAAGTTCATAAAAGTAATACCGAAATTTCAAAATTAAAAAAAAATCCTAATGACTCTGAAAACAAATATAAAACTATAACTGTGAGCCATAAAGGTAAAATGGTTTTAAGTGTTTTTTTTGCGCATGTAATAATATGTACATTTCTCAAACATACATTCATATTTGCAAAGTGTACGCGAGTTAAATGTAAACAGAAAGATATAAGATACTCTACTGGGAACGATGTTAATCAAGGAAATAGAGTTGTGTAGAGAAATACGGGAAATAAGCTTCAAACGGGAAATATATTTGCCAGCCGTATTTGAATGAAGTTTTGTAATTCTATTTCTCAGAATACAAAACCGAGATAAAAATTTCACATTAATTTAGAACTTTATATAAGCTATCGCAGTTCCTTATCATACTCGATTATATTAAAGCTTGACTTATTTGAAAAAAAAAATCATTTCGTTTCCATCTATATGGGTATATGAATATTAAATAATGAAAATACAGTATTAAAATTACTTTTTACTTTTCGATATCCAATAACTATTTGTATACATGGGCTGGTTAAATTTTCACTGCAAGGGAAGTACTAAATGTCTTCGTCTTTTATAAGATCTTAGTGGGCAGGTCCTCCTCAGTCTCTATCCGAGTTTCATACTCCAAAGATTATTTTATTGTTTGGTTAGTGCCGCCGAATGGAAAACTGTAATTAGTTTCTTGGCTTGAAATATATTAACATATTATACATTTAACTGGCTAAATTGAGTATTTAACGTAATGTACAGTATATAATTATATGGACTATTTAACTCATGCCACAAATGCTAGTCAATGACCAATCACGTTTCAATGAATCTTATTTTACAACTAATGACAGTCGTGTTTCACCTCGCTCTTTATCGATTTCTCTTAATCAGCTCCTGCTTTTACGATAAAGAAAGCTCCTCCTTTTTAATGTTCTGAACAGGTTAAAGCATTACTTTCTCCAACAAATACATTGAATATAGCAAATAATGAAAAGATTTCTTGATTTTACTTAGTTGTTTACTAAAAAATAAACGAATAACCCGTAATGTTGATTATGATATATAGTTTGATGTGTTTCATTATTTCTCCACTTGGATGCACTCTTACAATATTGTGATCTTATTTGGCAATAAATAATATGATCAAGCAGCAGTGAATGAACATAACCACACATTTCTGATTTGATTTGAAACATCGCCGTTTACATTAAATATATAAATATTTTAAAATAACTATAGTTAAACAATGATTTGTGAGTAAACAGCTTAATTTTATTCGTTATAGTCCTAACAAATGCCACGAAGTGAGTCGTGAATTTATGTAGAGAATTTGGAAATCACTCGTGGCATTACTTATGAATAATAAAGTAATGCTAAGAAAATCAAGAGGATGCCTTACTCTGAATAAAAATGTCTTAAAGTAATACTTTGAATACACTTATCTGCAGTAATGAGTTTTCAGTATGAATTCCATGGCCTGATCTGCATTTATATTGGCACAAGATGTGGATATCTACTTTTATCGAAGTTTGTTCTCTTTTATTCCTTTGGAATTTAATTATCCGACCTTTGCTTTAAATTAGTCAATTTATATACATATTAAATTTAAAAGACAATCTTAAATTATGTTTTACACATTCCAAATTATCGTAAATTATGGAAATATAATGTAAATGCCTATCGTCGACTTTTTTAAGTGCACACTGACTTGGAAGATTCATGGGGAAACATAACTGTAAAGTATCACTAACACAAGCGAATATGACGTGACATTGTATTCAAACTCAAACATAAGTTACTAAAATTTTACAGAAAGTCTTAAGATATACTGAAGTGCAAAAGTTCGGGGAAAAATCTAATCTAGTTATAATTCATGTAAAGAATGGGAAGTTATTTTAATTGTTTATGCATTATCAATATTATCATCTAATATATAAAAATGAATGTTTGTTTGTTTCTTCGTTCGTACTTTATGCCCGGCCATACCGTTGATCCGATTGTGATGGGGCTTTTTGCAAAATGTTCAGGAGATTACCGGAATGAACATAGGCTGTAAGAGAGTTATGATACTCAACTCCTACACCCTTAAAAATCGCCCTTTGTAGTGGAAAACGTGAAAAAAGTAGCTCTTTGGACGCTTGAGTTGTTTACGCTGCCTAAACCATAACAAATACACAAAATTAATGTACATATAATTGAATGTCTCAAAACGCTCTACAAAAAAGTCCGCGACAGCATATGTTTATCTCTTACGGATAACTCACAATAACCATTTTTGTCTTTCATTGGTGCCAAGAAGATCAAGACAAGTACGTAGATTCCTGTGCAAGCATAGCAGCACACGGCGGGTATTCTTTTATGGATAAATCACTTTATAGGAGGAGAAAACATTAGGAGTAATTGAGAATAAGGTTCTTAGGTAAATGTTTGAACCAAAGAGAGACGAACAGACAGATGAACGGAGAGTATGCATATTACGTAACGATGAGCTACATGTTACATATCCTATGGGAAAACAGGTGTAATAAGAACAGTTATATCTCGTGGGCTCTGATGGGCAGGGCATATGGCACGAATGGAGAATGAATGAGGGGAATGGAAACTTCTTGTGGGAAAATCA
The DNA here is from genome assembly GCA_030220185.1 of Diploptera punctata. Lineage (NCBI taxonomy): Eukaryota > Metazoa > Arthropoda > Insecta > Blattodea > Blaberidae > Diploptera > Diploptera punctata. The sequence continues at coordinate 1,896,963 of JASPKZ010004216.1, read as the reverse complement.
GAGCGAAAGCGCCCAATAGCAAGTCAAGAATAAGGTGGAAGAATAACATTAACGATGATTTGAGGCAGGTGAGTTGTACAAGGGATGATTGCAAAACATTAGTTTAGGATAAGGATACATCGTGAGCTTGTGTCTGAGTATCCATAAATCACCGGATTCGATATTATCAGCGAGTTCTTAACGCACTGTTTTGGATCACTGTTCTTTGAAGTATTTCCAGTCCTTCACGTTTCTCACTATTCTTGACCATGGTTTTCTGTATATTTTTTTGAAGAGATCATATACCATCTTGGTCTTGGTCTTCCCCGGAATCTTTTTGTCAGTGCGAGGGTAACAATTTGTGTTCATCTTTCATCTCATTTCCATTTGGTGTTAGTGATTTGCTGTGAGGACAGTTAATGCTGACATCTTTCGAAGTTCTTTATTGGTAACTCTATTCCTCAGTAATATGCCTAAGATTTTCCTCAAATTTGACATTCTTTGGTTTACATACAGGTGCGGCATAAGTCAGTTAACCACTACACATGGTTGCAAGGAAAACAATCTGATTGGTTGAAACTGGGGTTTGAATACAGGACCTTAAGAATATACTCTCAAACACTACTAAGATTATATTCTAAAGGTCCTATATTCATACCTCAGTTTTAGTAGTGTTTGAGATTATATTCTGAAGGTCCAGTATTCAAAACCCAGTTTCAACCAATCTGATTCTTTACCCTTGCAACCATATGCACTAGCTAACTGGCTTATGCCGCATTCTGTAGATTATAAATCTCGTTAGGTTTCTATTAAATCTCTTCTTTTGTTGCCTAAATGAGATTTCGTTACCATAATTCAAATAATTCATCAGAATATTCACGTTATGACCTTCATATTTCAGAAAACAATAAACAAGGTCACATTATCCACTTGTATATACATTCCAGGCAGTTGTATACTTAATAGTAGGATTGTACAGGTGCAGTCGTTTTATTGCACGAATGATGATACAGCTTTGTAGTGCATTTCGAAATCACTAGTTTTGAAACTGAATTTTATCATAATTCCATTCCATTCCACTAAAGCAGTTTTAACCTCTCACCTTATACAGTAGGTACTTTTGTATACTACACGTCACCTGGTCATTAAAATGACACGATCTGTCGGGAGACGGATCACAAACACACATTTTTGACTACACAAAGACATGAAGGGTCTCCCCGAATGAGTGATCAGCTCAATTTCAGAGCGTTTTTTTTTCGAGACAACACAACGTTAAGACGAAACACCACTCACACACATATTAGTACTAAACATAATGATTATGATGGCCATATGATGTTCGGGGACCGCTTGGACCATAAGTTTCTTGACATTTGTCTTTATAGATTAGGAAAATAATCGAAGAAAAGCCATCACCCAGTAGAATTTTGTCATAATATTCTTATATATGTTTTTGTTTCCGTTATTTCTGGCTTATACCGTATATCAATCCTTAGTGAATATGTTTTATAAAGTTCCAGACTTATTATTCTTCTGTTTTTTTTACCTTCACTATTAATTCAATATTGTCTATAATCAAGTTCTAAGTTTATTTTTACTATATTGTTATGTACTTTCGTACACAGCTCTATATTGTATTTTATGTTTAATTAATTTAAATATAATTAATTCATAATTTTTATATCTGAGTATTTAAATCCTAGTGAAGATGTCCTAACTTAAAGTAAAATGTTTATTATTATTATTATTATTATTATTATTATCATCATTATTATCATCATTATTATAACCATTATTATCATCATCATTGTTATTATCATCATTATTATCATCATCATCATTATTATCATCGTCATCGTCATCATCATCATCATTATTATTATTATTATTATTATTATTATTATTATTATTATTATTATAGAATATCAGCTATTGTTTTGAACTAGTATTCTTTCATTCGGATTTTTCTCTTGAATTATTTCTTTACTTTCTCTTGGGTCTCTTCGTATAGATCCGATAACGCTGTTATTTTGATCCTGAAGACTTCTTTATTTTCTTTGTCGTCTTTCTTGATCTTACATTTCTCTACATCGTCTAACAATTCTGTTACTTAAGTGTTGAAAGATGAGAACCTGACTCATTCTTTGTATGTGTCCATAGAAATCAATTCTTTCTGGGATGTTTTTCATATGTTCAATATAATTGACTTGAGATGATGAACAAACTCACAGGTTATTACTACTGAATGCACTACTATATCTCATATTAGAACTTTAAAAATGTACAACATGAACGGAATATGAAAAATTACAGTAATATGTATTGTGATATTCATAAAAATGGAGTGTCGCAAAAAAAAATCTGTTATTTTACAAGTATACAATCACAAATTCTCTGTCTTTAATTGTAAATTATATTGTAGTAAATAAGTAAAAAAAAATTAATAGAAATGATATAAACAATTTACTTTAAAATATTTTATTATATTTTGAGAGTTCTTTCAATCGGTTCGGTTTTCATTGACTGGCCCCGAAATATATATGAACATTATTATTAAGAAACATTCTGACATACCGATAATAAGCTATATTGTATTGTATTGTAAGCCTATGTTTTTCTCTTTACAGAGATTTAGGCGCTCTCCCCTTACAGGGAAGAATTTGAACCATACTAATTTAGTTACACTTGTTTTCGTATAGATGTCATTTTGTGTGGTCCGTGGTACGCGTTCCGCCTCATACTGACATTTGGAAACGGGAAAACGGGAAAATTCGGTAAATTTTGCTTAGAGGCCTTTTCATTCAGGCTTAAGGATTTTTTACGAGCCTGAAAATCTTCAGTCTCGGGACCCACGGCTTAAAGTCCCTCCCGGAGGACTTGCTCCTTGGATTTTTCCGTCCTAAAAAATCCATCGACCCCGGCCGGGTTTGAACCCGCGACCCTCGGGACCAGAGGCAAGGAGCATAACCACTAGTCCACCGCGGCCGACTAATAAGCTATTCATTCATAGTGTTCTGCTCAAGAGCAGGTCTTTCACTGCAAACTCAGCATTCTCCACTCTTTCCTTGACTCAGCTTTCCTTTTTGTATCTCCATACAAACCATTTATTTTAATATTGTCTATCATCTGATGTCTTTTTCTGTCTCTAACTAGCTTTCCGTTGACCATTCCTTCTAGAGCATCCTTCAGCAGGCAGTTTCTTCTTAGCCAGTGGCCAATCCAATTTCTTTTCCTCTTCTTTATGAGTTCCAGCATTGTTCTTCTTTCACCCACTCTGTCTAGCACATCTTCATTTCTTACTTTGTCTGTCCAGTTTATACGTTCCATTCTTCTCCATATCCACATCTCAAAAGCTTCCAGTCGCTTTTCCTCATTCCGTCGTAATGTCCACGTCTCCGCACCATATAATGCTACACTCCACACAAAGCACTTCACTAGCCTCTTTCTTATTTCTCTTGCCAAAGGTCCGCAGAAAATGCTTCTCTTCTTGTTGAAAGCTTCTTTTGCCATTGCTATCCTCTGCTTTACTTCTTGACTGCAGTTCATGTTACTACTGATAGTACAACCCAAGTATTTGAAGCTCTCCACTTGCTCAATGGCCTCATCTTTAATCTTCATGTTTATCTTCCTTTGTTTCTTTCCTATAATCATGGCCTTTGTCTTATTTATATTTATCTTCATCCCATAATCCTCGCACTTATCATTCAGCTCCATCAGCATGTTCCTCAATGTCGTTGCATCTTCTGTTAGCAAAGCCATATCATCAGCAAATCTTATGCACTTTATTCTTCTTCCTCCCATGTTTACGCCTCCCGTATTACTGAAGCAGTTCTTCATTAGGTCTTCTAGGTAGATGTTGAAAAGGGTAGGTGATAGAGGACATCCTTGCCTCACCCCACTTCCAATTTCTCTTCCCTCTGACATTTCTTCTCCTATCTTCACTTTTATTCGCTGTTTCATATAAAGAATACTTATGAGCCTCCTCTCCTTCCAGTTCACGCCAATTTTCTTCAAGATCTTCAGGAGTTTATTCCAATTTACTCTGTCAAAGGCCTTTTCCAGGTCAACAAATACTGCATAAACGTCTTTATCTTTTTCTATATATCTTTCTCCTATTGTTCGTATCAATCCAATTGCATCTCTTGTACCCTTTCCCTTCCTGAAGCCAAACTGTTCTTCTTTCAATTCGCTTTCCATCGTAGAACGTAAACGTCGATTTAGTGTTCGCAGGAGAATCTTTGCAGAGTGTGATATCAAGCTGATAGTCCTGAACTCCTTACATTTCTTTGCATTGTTTTTCTACGGTATTGGTATTAACACTGTCTCAGTCAATTCTTCGGGCCATTCACCTTATTTATATATATTGTTGCATAAACGCAAAATTTCCTTCTTTCCTTCACCCAAGCATTTAACTAATTCAATGGGGATTCCATCTACCCCTATTGCTTTATCATTTTTCATTTCCTTAATTGCTAGTTCAACTTCTTCCTTCAGAATTGAAAATCCTTTTTCATAACTAACAAAAATTAATTTTAACGTTTTATTGTTAGAATTTTTATCACAAAACATTAGAAAATTAGAAAAAAATGCCTATATAATGTTTATATTTTATCTCCGAAAATTTTAACCCAGTGGTACTCATGTCCGCATTTATTTTTATGATGAAATATATTCACTGTTTCTTAGGGAGCTATGTGATCTTTATAGGAAACCAGGTGTTATATGAACAATTAACTCTCGTAGATTCCAATGTACGGGACATGTGACACAAATGGTGAATGAAAGGGGGCATGGAAACTTTTTGTAGGAAAACCAGAAGGAAAATCCCTTGTAGGTAGTCCAAGAATGAGGTGGGGAATAACATTGACCATGATTTGAGGCAGGTAAATTATATAAGAAATAATTGGAAAGGATTAGTTTAGGATAGGAATGTATGGACAGCTTATGTCCGCGCGGACATGAACCTACGGATTTGATAGTGCCAGTGAATTATTTAGTCATATAATGATTATATTTATTAGAAAATTAACCTTGTTTGTCGTACCAAGTGATCCTTCCGCTTATAAATTTTCAACAATTTTTTTTATCTTTTTGGATCATTAGAGTAGCATTAAGATAAACATTTTTTGGGGACCTTTGGTAAAAGAATTATGGAAGAGGTTAGTGAAGTGCTTTGTGTGGAGTGTAGCATTGTATGGTGCAGAGACTTGGACATTACGACGGAATGACAAAAAGCGACTGGAAGCTTTTAAGATGTGGATATGGAGAAAGATGGAACGTATAACATGGACAGACAAAATAAAAAAATAAAGATGTGCTAGATAGAGTGGGCGAAGGAAGAACATTGCTGGAACTCGTAAAGAAGAGGAAAATAAATTGGATAAGCCACTGGCTAAGAAGATACTGCTTGCTGACGGATGCCCTAGAAGGAATGGTCAACGGAAAGAAAGTTAGAGGCAGAAAAAGACATCAGATGAGATACAATTTTAAAATAAATGGTTTATATGCGGATACAAAAAGGAAAGCTGAGTTAAGGAAAGAGTGGATAATGCTGAGTTTGCAGTGAAAGACCTGCTCTTGGGCAGAACGCTATGTATTTATGTAGAGTTGCATTAAATATACATCTTAGATAGAATTTTTCCTTCACCGCTATGTCTATTTAGAACTTGTACGGTACATAAGCACCCGTATCACCAAAATTTAACATAAATGCGGCAGAAACAAGGCTCCGTCCGTATACATTCCAGAATTTTACTATAACTAAGAAATTCGGCAATTTAATACATTCTTTCTATTATGTTAATACCAAATTTATAATTTTACAATTCCAAATTATATATTCTACAAATATCATATTTTGAACAAACTGCATAGTTCTCCATATAGGCCTACCCAAATTCTTATAAAATTAAACATTAATCTAAACAAATTTAATGGATTGTAACAAAACACTTGATATAGGTATGACACTTATCACATATAAGTTCTATTTACTTGGTATTATTTATCTCATCGATTCATTACATTTTTTAATTTTTTTAGTAGTTCAAAATATCCATAATAAGTCTTTCTCCTACTAGATATACAACAATTCCTCTCTGTTTGATACGAGTCTTATAAACAGCTTCTGCAACGGGACGACCGATCACGGTAGTTATTTCTCTATCAACCTCAGCAGTATATGCATTATACATACCTATCAATATACATGTATTAAAATGATGGAATTGAAAATTGAATGAAATAAAATCATGTACATTGCAAGGATTGAAAATATTTTACGATTCGTATCATCTCAACTCATGCGTAAACTAATTTTCAATCTTTGTCATATTTTTATCTATTTATTTAGCAGATTTCACAATGTTTCATAACATCTTCCTGCGCCCATTTAATCTACTGTCATTCTCCTCCACGTCTCTCTGTCATTCCAATCTCCATCGTTCAATCATTTTTCCTTCATGCTGCTCAAAACATCATCATCCACGTTATTTTTGGCCGTCCTCTTTTTCTTCTACCAAGTGGTACCCATTTTATTATTCTTCTTGGGAATCTGTCTTGTAACATTTGAATATTCATATTTTGTTTAATTACACTATCTTATTTTATTTCTAGAAATTGCAGCTGAACACCTTCATAAACCATTTTTGCATAATTTTATATAAGTCCACCGCTGTGGTCTCGGGGTAGCGTGCTGCCTTGTCACGCAGCAGGCCCGGGTTCGATCCCCGGTCGGGACAGTTTTTCTGGGTGAGGTTTTTATTGGGGTTTTTCCTCACCTGTAAGACAAATGTCAAGAAAACTTTAAGGCCCAAACGGTCCCCGAAATCATATGGCCATCGCAATCATCATTCATATTCATCTTAGGTTAAGCTTAGGATTAGGGACTCTCCTGGCGTACCATTATCATCATCGTCATCATCACCCATCATATCATCGGGGCAACGTAACCCCGCCTTCCAGGCACCCCAACCTCAGAAGTGGGTTACAAGTACCAGGAGAGAAACCAGGAATGTGGAAAGACAAACCTGGGGCATTTGGGAAAAAAAATAATAATTTTATATAATTCCCATGTTTCTGCGTCATATATCATTGTACTCCTTATTATCGTGTTAAAATTATTTGTTTTTGTTTTAGAACTTACATTCTTAATTCATAAAAAATAATTTTATTTTGATATTGCAGATTTGCCTTTATTTATCCTGTCATTAATTTCAGCATCATGACTTCCATCTGCATCAATTTTGAACCCAAATGTACATATTCATCACATGCTTTTATTTTTCCATGCCATTCTTCTAAAAATGAGGTCTTTTAATTTATCTCCTATTGCCATACACTTCTTTTGTCCTAATTTATCTTTAATCTCCAATTTTTTATACTCCTCCTTCAGTTTTATTGTCATATACTCTAAATCCTCGTATTCTTCTACCATCAGTAGCTAATCATCAGCAAATAGCAAAGAATAAATCGTATCTTCTTCAGAATTTATTACCATGGGTGAACATTTGTCTTTCCATTGTATTAAGGCGTTTTATAGATGTATTTTGAATAATATCGGAGATAAACAATATATTTGTCTTAACATAACATAAATAACTAAAACATTATTCAGCGTATTCTTTTACAAGATTTTTACATTATGTCGAATTAGATATGTTTACGTTATTAAAATGAGTGTGGAAAAAGAACTATTACCATTCTCAAACACTCTACCACACACATCTTTATCCAATATAAACACTACAGTATACCGTGTGGCAACTCATTTTAACTGTAGTAAAGCGCGCTTTAAAATTGATATAAAACGTGATAAAGTACGTAATTAATAAAAATTACACTATTGATAAAAAATCGCACACATATAACATTACAAAATATTTTGTTTTGTTATTTCTTGACTCACCTCATACTTCTTAACTCCCTCACATATCTAGATTTCATCACTGTATTTGTGACATCCTCAATGCTGTTCACGTTCACAACTGACGTCCAATGGAGTCTGCAGGAGAGGAGACCATTGGACGTCAGTTGTGAACGTGAACAGCATTGAGAATGTCACAAATACAGTGACGAAATCTAGATATGCGAGGGAGTTAAGAAGTACGAGGTGAGTCAGAAATAACTAAACAAAATTAAAATAAACCTCATAGTGTTATTTCCTACCTACATAACTTAATTACAAAATATACTTACTTAATACAGACTTCCACTTTACAGAAATTCGCCATTACAAAAGATACTTTAGTAGTAATAACAAGAATTAATCGTCAAAAAATTAATTTATTCAAGTCGACGTTTCAATCTCCTTGTGTGAGATCATTTTCAAGACATTTGACATGGTTGTTTATAATACATAGTTACCATCACCAAGACTTTTTTTTATTTACAAATTTAAATGAACAAATTTAAAATTCCAATTTATGATAAAAAATATTTTAACAAGGAATCATGTTTCACACCATTCACTTAAATCTTTTTGTTTATTCAATACTTTATTTTGTTGATAGCAGAAATGACTTTTATAAATAATAACAAAATAAAACATTGAATAAACAAAACTATTTAAGTGAATGGTGTGAAACATACGATTCCTTGTTAAAATATTTTTAATCATAAATTGGAATTTTAAATTTGTTCATTTAAATTTATAAATAGAAAAATTGTCTTGGTGATGGTAACTATGTACTATAAACAACCATGTCAAATGTCTTAAAAATTATCTCACACAAGGAGATTGAAACGTCGCTAACTTGAATAAATTAGTTTTTTTTGACTGAGATAACGATTAAATCTGTTATTATTATTTGTTATTATTATTATTATTATTATTAACTACTCTCAGGGAATACTATTTATAAAACATATTAAAAAAGATACGTTATTTGGCTAAAGGGTAAATTCTGCATAAATACAATGTGAAATATGATAACTTTGACTGATTTGGTCTTTTAGCATTTTATTTTTTTTATGTGTGGGGAGCTGCCCCACAGCATAAACCCCCAACCTGGAGGACCAGGAACATTTTTGTCTGGGTTTTCCTCCCGTAGCCTTTGAAGATCCCTCTTCACCGCAAGGCAGCGTTTCTCTATTTCCCTTAGACATAGGGTTGCCTCTTCCGCCAGATCCGCCGTGTTGAAGGACTGTTTCTGCGCCGACTCTGCCGTTGAAGTCTTCACCGTAACCCTGGCTATGGGCCCTTACAGAGTACTATCAGTCGGAGCCAACTGAACCCTAGTTTTTTAATGAGGTTGTTACTCCTCCCCCTCCTCCTTTCTCATTCGGGCTTGGGACCGGCCATGGCGGAGTATGGACACTCAATAGGTACTACAAGAATAGACTAATAGCTCTAGAAATTGATTACTTACGCAGAAGTGCCAGAAAGTCAAAATTAGAACATGTCACAAATAAGGAAATTAGAAATATAATGGAAGCAGAAGAAAGCATAATCGAAAGAACTGAGGAGAAGGAATTAAAGTGGTTAGGACATGTTTTAAGAATGGAAGATGAGCTATGGGCCAAAGCAACTATATCAATGGCATCCGACCAGAAGGAGGAAGAGAGGGAGACCGAAGTTAACATGGAAGGAAAACATGAAGACATTAATGCAAGCAAGAGGGCTAAGCATTGAAGATGCCCAAGATTGTAGGCTTTGGAGGTTTGGCACGGGAAGACGGCAGCAGCTGTAAAAACCCGAAGATAAATAGAAAATAGGATAACTGTTCGCTAACCTAAAATAAATAGGATTAAATGATCCCAAAATTATATATAATAAATCTGAGTTTAAAATGTAGGATTGGGAAAATTACTTCAGTGCTACTCTGTTATATGGAACATAAATTATATTCAATGGGATTAATTAATCTAGGAGTCTCACTTTGTTTTGGAACTAAACGCGGTATCCAGCAATAAATTAAGGAAAGTAATGTCGAGTTCATATACCAGCGAAATATTATATTTGGAATAGGAATTAGCATGAAGTGAAAATTTAAAAATCTCTCTAACGGCCACAATCTTCGATGTTTCACAACAAAGCTCGGCATATGCCACTGATACTAAACAAGAAGCATATGCTCCTAAATTTAGCGAAAGGAGTGGTGGTTTATCTGAAAGCAAACATTTAAAAATCGCTATTTTGGCCGCCATGTTTTTTTTTCTCACAATTAAACTGAATATATACGATGTATTTAACAAATTAAAGGTATATTCCGTGAAAATTTAACATTTGTCCATACATTTGCTGTTGAATGCCCTTACTTTACTGCGTGACGGACTTCCTCATATATTCTCTCTCGTATTTCAGTCGCGTTATGGACGTGCAGTAGTCTATATCATAGAGAACCGTCTATATAGGTCAGTAGTTACGAGAGGCGCTTCTTTCTCGCATCATTTCACACTTGTACAAGCAACCCAGCAAATCACAGACATTACGACGTCATGGAGTTACACGTGTCAAAGTTCATGACCTCTCCTCTCTTTATTCCTACCTGTTGTTACTCTTTTTCTTCACAACTTCCAATATCCTCTTAGGTAGGCCTATAGTATAATGTAACAGGCCTATATATAATTTTTACTTTCATGAGTAATAAAACCAAAAAAAAGAAAAAAATCACTCCTCAGAAAAAAAAAATTATTTATATACAGAATTTTAATGTTTACACATCTTTCTGTGCCTAAAGTTTTATTTTTCTTCTCCACTCGTCTCTCTCCATCCAATCCATGTCCTCCAGTCCTCTTGCTCTCATTCCAGTTCTTATTTCCTGCACCCACGAGTTTCGAGGTCTTCCTCTCCTCCGTCTTCCAGGTGGACACCATTCCAATGTTTTCCTGGATAATCTTTCTTCTTGCATTCGTCGTACGTGCCCATACCAATTTAATTGCTTATACCGTATATAATCTACTATTAAATAACCAATATTCATTTTTTCTCTTGTGACAGTATTTCTTATTTTGTCTAATTTTGAACATCTTGCTGCTCTCCTCAAGAAATCCATTTCCATCGACATACGTTTTTGTTATAAGTTTTTGTTGAATTTCCAAACTTCAGCTCCATATGTGACAGTACTTCTCACTATTGAATTATATATTTGTAACTTATTTTTCAATAATTATTATTATTAGATTATTACCCCGTGTTGCATGGGTAGGCCTATTTATTTACCTCAATGTTCTTGTCGACAATCTGCTTAGCGACCCCGAAACACTACGGATTTGACTAATCTCAAACATTTTTACGTTTCATTTTTTTTATCCCGTATCTCCCCTACGAGTGTTAAGGGCTTAAATATCATCGAGACTGCAACAATTAAGCTTAGCAACCCCGAAAACAACTATGAATTTGACACTAATCTCGGTAATTTTTTTTTTAATATTTCATTTTTCAACCCATCTAAAAGTGCTTAGGGACTAAACATAGGCTTCTCGGAATGTCACCTCGAAAACTATTGACTCAACACTAATCTAGCCTGTTTTAGATTATTTTTATGTTACCCTGCTCATCTCACTCCCCTTAGAAAGTTGCTAGGGTTTCTTATCCCAACAGTAACTTTTCCAGATTTTAATAAATACATAGGCCTATATACGGAGTTAGATTAAAATTGATGAAGGCGTTCCACAATTACAGTGTAACATATATAGGTAGTTTTCAATTATTTTTACATGTCGCTCCCTCTCACTTTTAAGGTACTAGGGTGTCTTACCCCTTACACCATATCTTACATATTCTAACTGAAAAATGTATAGACTAAGTTTGATTAAAATTTCTCCAGCTTTTCCAGAGTAATTCTGGCACATACAGACATATATATACACACACACACGCGTTAGTAGTGAAGTAAAAGTAAAGTGATCGCACTACAGACCTCAGGAGGCCCTTGGGGTAGTGGGAGGTTAAGATTCCCATTTTTTCTTGACACTTGATGTCAGCCGGGTTGTCAGCCCTGCGTGACAGCCGCGTTTACCTCCAGAACAAGCGTCTGGTACTCATTTCTGTTAGAGGTTGAGTCGACCCCAGGGCCATAGTGCCGTCAGAAGGTTTGGGTCAGTTTAAAAATCCTGACCCCACCGGAACTCGAACCCTCGACTTTCCGGCTTGTAGCGCAGTGCCTTAACCACTACGCTACGGCGTGCCCCACACGTTAATAGTACATTTTATAATCTACATTATATTTATGGTCATAATCATCATTAAATTCCTATGAAATATTTTTCAATGTATTTATAATTATAAAGATATATATTACACACACAAACACACACACACACACACACACACATATGTGTAGATGAATTATACCGCCCAAATTTAAAGTGGTATTATATAAGCATTTTGAGATAATGAACTAATGGTCTACGAATAAAAATGTCCAAATTATGATTCAATTTGTCAGATGGTTGGCACGCCACTACTTATTTCAAATTAAAAATGGAAATAATATGATACAGAGACTGTAACTTGCAACAAGCTTGCGTCTTTAGCTCAGTGGTTATATTAGTCTTACTACCGACGAAAATGTAAGATTGATGCATCCGTTCGAAACTACCTACAGGATATGTACACTTTTGTTTCCTTTCTTATGTACGTACTGTAAATTAGTTACGTACATAGATTTACTTCTGGTTTGTTTATGTATTATTTTACAGAATACGGTATTCGAATGTCGGCGTAGTTACAGAACTATCTACCTACTTATTGTACAGACAATTGTTTGAAAGGTTGTAATAATAATACACATACTGTAGAGTACGATAGGTTTCGAAAATAAAATGTGTAATTGTAGTGTACAGTACTTATGTACTTATATAATGATAGCACAGTGATCACAAGAGTAATAACATGAAGAGGCACAGTGTATACAAATGACATACTTAATTTTTAATTGGGAAATAAGAAGCAATACATTTGATTAAATCAGAAAAGAAGTAAAGCACCTTCAGACTCATTAGAAGTAATTGTTAAAATTGGCCACCTCCATTCTCACATCACAGACGATATCAGCGACTAAAGGATTCTCGTATCCCGTACAAGATACCAGGTGTCTCGTTGATTACATCACATGCTGCGATTATGCGTGCAACTAACAGTTCATCTATATCAATAAGGGTCTTATACAGTAATGTTTTCAGGTGTCCTCACAAAAATATTTATAATTATACAGCAGGCTTAGAAATCGCTCGGAATACATAAGCTCACACTTGGCAAATATTAAACATTATAATTATTTTTAGCTTCTGATGTTGTATTATTCGCTAAACAGTCACTCCAAATCCAACGCGAGGTTGAATTTTTCATTAGAAATACACAACCTCTTGTTAGATTACTGTTGATGATTTAAAAATGAATATGAATGTATCCTTGTTTTAATGAGCGAGAACTTTTGAAACTCGATTATTCATAATTTGAATACTCAAAGCACTTGATGAAATTGTTATGAAGTGTACGTTATTATAAGTAGTTTGTCCCAGAAGATGGCACTCCAATTTCAATTAGATTGTAGTTATACCAAGAGCATCACGAAGGATAACACGAGAGCGTCTTTATAAATCCAAGCCGACTGTATGCACGATGTAACATTTAATTTTAAAACTGTTATTAAATTCCTTGTGAACAACACTGTGCATTTCTACTTTCATTTGTAGGTCTGTGTGAGTCTAGTATAAAATTAAGTATTCAAACTTGAGAAATGATAGAAGCGATTAAATTACTACACACACTTATTAATGTTGAATCATAAGATAAAAACTAGCAACCGAGTTGGTTCAGGCGACAGCGGGTTCAAATCCCGATGCCGACCAACCTGACCAACATACTTTTTTCTAATTATCCTCAATCACCAAGGAAATACTGGGTTGGTACATCATTACTAGAACCCATTCAATCATAATCAAGGAGGACTGCATCTGTAAACTATGCAACAAACTATGCCCCAAATATCATCTAGCGAAGTGTGAAAAACAGGACTCAACCACTAAACATCTAACAAAAGACTGGTTAAGAACAAAACTAAATTTAATAGTGTTTAATAGTCATTTAATCATAATCAGTTATTTACCATTTTATAGTAGGCTACCATAAAAATAAAACAACTCCAGAAAACACTACACACAATGGAACTCTGGATGACCTTACATTTTAAAGCGTCTGTAAATAAGAATTAAATAAAACAAGAAACTCTTCTTCTTTTTCTTCACTTCGCGGACTAGGCAAATTGCCTGTTCCGCCTCACAGTTGTTCTGTCCATCTTTTCACTGGCCTTTCTATATCCTTTGAACCTCTTGGCTTGTAGTTAAATGCTGCTTTTGGTAATCTTGTTACATTCATTTTTTCTACATGTATCTCTATATTCTTTGATTTTATCATTCAATCGATATATATTTAACTCTGTTTTTATATTTTCATTCTTGATTCGATCCTATCTTGTGCAGACTTTTGTTCTTCAAAGGAAGTTAATTTCTACGCTTAAGAAACTCCACTATACTAATAATAAAATAGCGAATACTACTTGTAAGTACTCGTAATATTAATATTTGTTCCATGGCGTGACAGGCCCTTGGTCTACTAATCGGCTGTTAGCCCCACACCCACATATCATTTATAGAGAAGGACGATCATCATGTCCTGCATATGGGAGGCATGTGGTCAGCTTGTTGATCCCTCAACCGTTATGGCTATTTTTTTCAAGTAGGCGCTACTTATTGTAACTACCTAAATTACTCGAGATCTGGATTGCACCGGTCCCATACTGGTCGAAATTCCTTCAGAGAATTTATTTCCCTATGGGGATTCGGACCATCATATCTCCCCTAGCTCTCCGCCAAGGCATGCTACTTCAGATCTCGGGGTTAGAAAAGTTATATTTCGTATAATAAAATTGAAGTGAAGAACGAAAATTGAGTTTTGAAACGTTTAAAGGAATGGGAGAAGATAGAACTCCGAAAATGATTTTGGAATGGAATTCTGAACGCAGATGGAGAAGAGGATAACCGCAGGAACAATGGTTGGATGAGATCAAGAGGAGTAAGAATAGAATGGAATTGACGGAAGAAGAAGCGTAAGACGGGATTTTTGGAAGAATAAAGTTACTTTAAGTTGAAGAAAAAACTACTGTAGTGTAGAAAAATTCCTATCAAATATATAGGGCTATTCAGAAAGAAGGAAAATACTTCAAACATTTATTTTTTCCAAACTACAAAAAAAGAGAAACACAATTCCAACGTTACTGGAAAAAGAAAAGTTCAAATTTCACCATTTTATGCATTCAATATGTGTACCATGTGTTACACGACAAATATCAAAACAGTGGCTCATTTCTTGCCACACACGAATCAGCTGGTCTCTAGTTTCGAATTCACAGCTTCAACAATTTGACGTGGTAGATTTTCAAGAGTATCAGCCATAGGGGGGGGATTAAAAACACGGTCTTTTACGTAACCCCACAGATAAAAATCACACGGGGTTATATCTGGTGACTTGGGAGGTCTAAGACCTTATAAGGGGAAGACATTACTTCACTAAGTCTATTTTAACTATCCATCTATCTATTCTTCCGTCCATTTGCTTATATATATATATAACTTTAAGACCAATCGCAACTTCAAACTTTTCTCTTTCCAGGAACGTTGAAATGGTGTTTATATCTTTTTATAGTTTAGTAGATATAAATGTTTGAAGTCTGTTCCTTATTTCTGAATAGCCCTGTATACAGTTTTGTCAAAAATTATATAGAATCAAACTTTTAATTTTATCCACACTTTAATATCTAAGGTCGTATGGCGTTGAGAATATTTTGACATGCGTTCAGTAGACTGTGTTTTCCATGTTTTTTTCAGAAGATCATTGATTTAATTTTAAGTCTATTGTGAAATTGTGATTATGATGAAATTGATCCTACGATACTAAAATGGTCTAATCACAAGATGGAGATAGGAAATTAATCAATTAAATGAATTGATTTCCGTTGTTTGTTATTAAAATTATTAATTAAATATTGTGTCCACCGCTGTGGTCTTGGGGTAGCGTCGTTCCCTCGTAAGCAATATGAGCCCGGATTCGATCCTCGGTCCGGACACGTTCACTGGGTGTATCGGCGTTTTTCTCACCTGTGAGACAACGTCAGAGAACATTAAGGCCCAATCGGTCCCTGAAGATCGTGTGGCCATTATACTCATTATTAGGCTATAATATTTGCCATTTTAAATATGAATGAGTGTGAATGGTGTGTTTCGTCTTAATTTTGTGGTTGTCTTGGAGGAGGTCCTGTATTGAGCTGATTACTTTCTCTCGGAGAAGCCCTGGTGCGATCAAAGTTTGTTTTCCAAAGTCTGAAATCCCTCTTCCGACATGTTGTGCCACAATATATATATATATATATATATATATATATATATATATTATATTGTAGATTTTCGCGGATTAAGCATGGTTAAGAAAGTTTTCTTGCTATTTCCGCGTCATGGATTCAAGGTTGGCATCTGGCCACTGATTCTGACGTTTCGACATGATCCGACATGCCGTGATAGGAATGATAGGTTCGAGTTACTGGTATATGTGTTATATACCATGTGATAGGAACCTATCATTCCTTGATAATGGTATGCAGGATTATGTCGAAACGTCGGAATCAATGGTCAGATGCCAACCTTGAATCTATGGATGCTTCCCTAGTGGGTAGTTTCTTAACCAGATCAATTTAGTTACGCTTATTTCCTTACAGATGTCAGGAGGGAAATGTGGTTAGTAAATCGTCTCGAGACATTTACTAGGTAACTAGGTATTATTCGGATGGATGAAGCTCAGTTAAATATTGCTTAGATGTCCTTTTTATTCAGGCTTGAGTTTCTTTTCGAGCCCGAAAAGTATATATATTTAGATGATATAACTATATTTTTGGCATTTGGCAATGAAGGCAAATATGATATGAAAAGAAAAATGAATGCTTGAGTCGGAATTTGAACCCGAGTCTCTAAACTCTGGGCGTTTAGCGCTCTAAACAACTGAGCTACCTAAGTGTTCCAACACAAACATACATTTTTCTTATATATGTATGTTTGTGTTGGAATACTTGAGTAGCTCAGTTGGTTAGAGCGCTAAACGTACAGAGTTTAGAGACTCGGGTTCAAATCCCGACTCAAACATCCATTTGTCTTTTCATATCATATATATATATATGACGTGATAAGAAAAATAAATGTTCGGACAGGACTTGAACCCGGACCTTTGGATTGATACTATATATACATAGACAATGTAAAGTGAGAGTTAAACTACGATGGAGAAGAAAAATAAGTAATTAATTGTTGCATTTGTACTCTTCAGTAAGTTAAAACATCTTAATTATAGTAACGAAGTTCCAATCCAGAATTTGCCTTGATAAGTGATGAAAACAGAAAAACCCTTCAGGAGAAAAAATACTATCAGAATCACATATTTTTCTTTCTGAGACAAAAAAGTTTCTTTTTTGTTGCTCAGTGTAATCCCAGAACATCATCTGGGCATCATGATTACCCATATCATATTAATTTTCTTTAGCATGTATAAAAGAATGAACGGATGAGTTTTCTTGTCTTAAATATTCGGTTGTTTCAGTGGTGGCACCATATTGAGATGATCACTTATCCTAGAGATTCACTGTGTCTTTGTGTGTTCAAAAAGTGTGTATGAGGTCCATAATTAAAAGAATGAACGGATGAGTTTTCTTGTCTTAAATATTCGGTTGTTTCAGTGGTGGCACTATATTGAGATGATCACTCATCCTAGAGATTCACTGTGTCTTTGTGTGTTCAAAAAGTGTGAGGTCCATAATTAAAAATTCTTTCCCGAGAGATTTTGCTAATTGTTATTTATATTTTATTCATATTTTCACTCAGATAATTGTTTAGTATAACAATGGTAGTTGAATAATTGAATGAAGTAGCTAAAAATAAAATTTAAACCGCCCCATTCACAGTAACTACGGCATGAAACCTAATTATACATGCATTATTATTCTAAAATGAGGCTGGCAAGCTATTATTTAAGACACATGAAAACCCGCTCTTTTCCATCTACCTAGTCTGGCTTTTAAATAGTCATTCACTCCCTACACGTTTTGTTTCAGATCCCACGCCCATGATAATGCTAGCCACTAATTTTAACTTTTCGCAAGACTACCTTACGACTTTCCTTCTGAAGAATTCAATATACAGAATGTTCCGAAACAATTCGTTCAAATTATACAGAAAGTAGAGAACATCAAAACAAATATATTTCCATAAGAAATATATGGTCTCAGAAGTCAACTTGTAATGTTTAAAGAACATTTTGTTAACGGCGCTGACGTAAGCTGTTGTGACGGCCGAAGTGGCCCTATGGCCATCCAGATCACCTGACCTCACGTGTCTGGAATTCTTCCTCTGGGGGCATATGAAGCAGCTGGTGTATGAAACCGTTGTGGAAACAGAAGAAAACCCCGTATCTAGAATTGCCGTCGCTGTTGGATCCAATGCGACATGCCAGGAATCTTCGAACGAACACGACAATCAATGGTCAGACGATGCACTACATGCATACATGTCAATGGCCGTGCATTCGAGCAATTCCTGTGATGCTACTGCTGCCACCGCTGTAATTAGCATGTTAAACTATCTTATGTGTAAACCGGCCCAAACATTGCAAGTTGATTTCAGAGACCATATGTTCCTTATCGAAATATATTTGTTTTGATGTTTTCTATCTCCTGTATTAATTTGAATGAATAGTTTCGGAACACCCTGTATTATCACATGAGGTAGGAAAGATTTAAAATGAACTTACGAATATTTTAAAATAATAAAATACGTACCTGATATATCAGTCGTCCTCAATTAAAATGGATTTCTGTTTAAACAACTTCGTCAGTTACTTAAACTTGTATTTTTAACAAATTGACGAAGTTTTTTAAACAGAAATTCATTTTAATTGAGGATGACTGACATATCAGGTATTTATTTTATTATTTTTAAATTTTTCAACATAACGTCAATTGTGATTCACAATCAATTTTAGAAGTATTGATATCAACATAGTTGTAATGGTTTTTGGAACATTTCCAAATAACCGTATTTAGGAATAATGTTCTGTTAATGCGTACGAGACTATATTCGATATTTGAAGGATTGTACCAAAAATCTTGACTGAGTAATCATCATGAAAATACACACTCTTATTTACAAACAACTAAATCAAGTATCAACAAAATGTTTCATTGTTCATTGCAAGCAGGGGATTATATTCCTATTACTTCTTGTGTTATTTTCTCAAATATTTTTACATTTCTGGAAGTTGTAATGTGGATTAGGTATGGTGTAAATGGTTTTGTTATGTGCCTGTGGTGCGATAATAAACTGTGTTGTTTTCGAGTCATATTCCCATTAATTACAGTTATTGTAGACTTATATTCGTCCACTTCTATTATAATTGCGACCCTTAAAAGCCAAGGGGTATAAGTAACGAAAGGTCAGTTTTGAGTAAATGATGTTAAAAGTTTAGACATTCCATTTGTGGTTGTCTTAGCAGTTTTCTTTTCAGCCACTATATTTCAGCACCAGACAAATTTTTACTTGTATCCATTGGCCACTCAGATTAGTATCTGCTTTAACTACTAAGATCTACACGAATTCCAAAATTATCAATTTGTCACTTGATCACCTTCTAAGCGTCTCAATTGACTTATGTGCTTGTGAGGCCAGAACCTGATTGAATGCCAAGAGTCTTCTAGGTCTGTCGCGCCATGGGATTCTTTAGTATGCATATATTGTTATTATTATTATCGGAACGATGGAGAACTTTAATTAAGGGAAATTTGTGAATGTTTGTTGCAAACTGATAGTCTATAAGTCCGTAGTCATTTATATTTATTTATTTATATATATTTTTTAATTCATGTTAATTACTCGTACTAACATTGGTTGGAGAAAGCCCTCAATGATGAGGAAAATTCTCAAAACGAAAATAAATTATTGTTATTAATTATCATTTTATTATTATTATTTTCTATTACTTTTATTATTATTATTATTATTATTATTATTATTATTATTATTATTATTATTATTATTATTATTATTATTATGTCGGCCGCAGTGGACTCGTGGTTATGCTCATTGCCTCTGATCCCGAGGGTCGCGGGTTTAACTGGCCGGGGATGGAAAAGTCTAAGGAGCAAGCCCTCCGGGAGGGACGTTAACCATGGGTCCCAAATCTGAAGATTTTTAGGCTCGTAAAAGATTCTTATGCCTGAATAAAAAAAGCCTCTAAGCAAAATTTACCGAATTTTTCCATCCTAGTACTACATTGGTTTTCTAGATGTCACTGTGAGGCGGAACGCTGACCCCGGGCCACTCGATGATATCTATCTGAAAACAAATGTAACTAAATTAGTATGGTTGAATTTCTCCTCTGTAGGGGGAGAGCGCCTAAGTCTCGTTGAGAGAAACATGGGCTTACAAGAAGATTAATAATAATAATAATAATAATAATAATAATAATAATAATAATAATAATAATAATAATAATAATAATTATTATTATTATTATTATTATTAATATTATTATTATTATTATTATTATTATTATTATTATTATTATTATTGTATTTGTATGGACAAATATCATGTATGAGTGTAATCAGATTAAAACTAATATCTACAATATCCATTCATAGT
This sequence comes from Diploptera punctata, assembly GCA_030220185.1. Taxonomy (NCBI): domain Eukaryota; kingdom Metazoa; phylum Arthropoda; class Insecta; order Blattodea; family Blaberidae; genus Diploptera; species Diploptera punctata. The sequence continues at coordinate 1,876,302 of JASPKZ010004216.1, read as the reverse complement.
AATTCTGCCCGAAGGCAGGTCTTTCACTGCAATCATAGCATTTTCATGCTATGCTTTACAGCTTTACTAGGGAATTATAGGTGTGGTAGCTTCCCGTTGTATTCCACACCGGTGAAGGATGTTGATGATAATGATAAGGAGGATGATTATGATGATGATGACCGGATGATTTTCGGGGACCGTCGGGTCCTAAGCTTCCTGACATTTGTCTTACAGGTGAGGAATAACCCAAAAAAAAACCTCACCTGTCCCGACCGGGAATCGAACCCGGGCTCGCTGCGTGACAAGGCAGCACGCTACCTCGAGTCCACAGCGGTGGACTATCTATAATATATTGCTTTGAAATTACTTTAAACCTAATATTTCTAATACATTTCACAAAAACAGAATTTACATAGCTCAATATTGCTTGAAATTCGAAATCTTCATAAGCATATCTCGTGTTATAAAGGTTCCCAAATTAATTAGTTCAATTCATGCATTATTGCAATGTTATGTACGTAGATCACAAAGCATAGTGGTCGTGAGGTTCCCTTGTTAGCGTGCTTTTAGATAATAAACTACACCCTCATTTTGTGTAATTACAACAGCCATTTGTTCTTCATTTTTCAGGTAAGTTCCAGCATTTTCAACTGAAGTAGAGTTGGGTGTACAATCTATTGTAAGTAATAGTTTTAATCTAGATACTATTTATTTTTTATTTTATTCTTATTTACTCAAACTTATATACGACTTATACGAGCAGTATTTTCATTTTACCTAATGACATGTGAATATATCATGTGTTTGCTGTAGATGTTTGCATGAAATTGTTACTAATTTTAATTAATTTCGAATCAATATATATCGTGAGACTGAGAAATAACAAGGAAACAGAAAGCTGACAGGTTTATAGGCTTATTAAATTTGGACACTAAAAAGACAATATGAAACCAGAATAACGGCTTGTGAAATGAGATTCATGCGCAGAACAGCTGGTTACACCAGATGGGATCGGAAAAGGAACACCGATATCTTAAAAGAATTGAAAACTACGCCAATTTTGGAATATATTAAACAGTACCAACTAAATTGGAAACACCATCTTGAAAGGATGAGTTCAAATCGGTTCCCCAATGCTGTTTACAATTATATACCAAGAGGACGAAGATCTCTGGGCCGTCCTATGAAACGCTGCGCTGGAGGGAAATTTTTAGTCTTAATTTTAACTAACATTAACTGGTTGCATTATAGATCGTAATATAATATATATAGATCTTTGATCAAATTTTTATTTAGTATTTAATATTAGAGTTAATTGAGATTGTTATATTCTTATGTAATATATGTTTGTCCTGGTGAGTGGAAGAGAAGGTCACATGACCTTAACTACACCAGGCTCAATAAATAAATACATAAATAATAAATAAATAAATAAATAAATTCTATAGGATTGTAACAGACCTTGGCGTAATAGGTACTTGGAAGGAAGAAGAAGAAGATTACATTTTTATTATTGATGAATAATTCGTGATGGAGAATATGCAAGGATTTTCCTTTACGATTAAAAATAAAAATTCAAATCAACTTTTCCAAGTCTGAGAATTTAATCTGGGACTTCCTGTGCAGGTCTTTAGTCCTATACTAGTCTAAACCTCCAAAATCAGAGCCATTTTTTTTTTGGTTGTGCCCGTGGCTGCGAGTGAGACTACAACTCTCCCGTTGGCCCCATCTGTCATTTTTTATTGCTTAGGCACGGAGTCATGAGGCAGTACCGTGGTGGGATCTCCATTAGGTCCCCGCAAAATCAAATATTTTCAACACTTATGGATGTCAATAATAGTATATTAGGATGCGAGGTTGGTAAGTGGGTTTTACAGAAGCGAGGTAAATGTTTAAAAACAGAGCGATAGGGAGGTTTTTAATTTCCGAGATTCTGTAAAACAGTTCACAAACGTGCGTTGTACATTATTTTTTGCTTGATGATGTTTTCAAAATAATAAATAATAAAACATCTTTGTTGGAAATATTTGCGTTCATTACAAATATCTGACTAACGTTAACAGTGTGGGCAATGTTTATTAGTTGAGACTACAGCAGGCCGTGACACCAATCAGTCATAAAATGGCGGTAAATACGTATTTATTGTTATGTATTGTTTCAAATAAAGTTTAGTTCATTTAAAATGCAGTGATTCGTTTCGTATAATGTATATTAACACTACATGTTGGATATTTTTTTGTATATACATTGTATGTAGTATACATAGAGGACAGTGGTTTTACTTCCTACTCGTGTTTTGTAATATGCAACATTAGAGTATAGTTATTTTATTATAGTATGTTATTTAAGTTGGTAGCCCCGAAATGTAGGAAGTTGAACTTTCAGTCTGGGCCCTAAGCTTTCTGATATTTGTCTTACAGTTGAGGAAAAACCCGGAAAAAAGCCTCATCCAGGAGCCTGTCTCGACCAGGAATCGAATCCGTGCCCGCTGCGTGACAAGGTAGCACGCTATCTTGAGACCACAGCGGTGGACAATAAAATGATATATATATATATATATATATATATATAAATTATGATCATGGTAATTTTCGTTGTCTACTAGATAGTATTACTTACTTACTTACTCACTGGCACTATGGAACCCGTAGGTTCATGGCCGCGCGGACATAAGCTCTCCATACATCCCTATCCTGAGCTTTGGCATGGGTTCCCTGAAGTAGTCCCCGCCCGGAGAACTGAATGGGGGACCATTTGACCTCCGGAAAATGTTACCCCAGTTGAACCCATGTCCGCATTTCTTGAAGGTTGTATTTTTACGGTGAAAGATCGTCACTCTTTCGACCAAGGTACTTTTTTCGTCTGACTTATCACCTTCGACCAGTCCGGCATGGGTAACCCTATCGGCAGCAATGCTACCGCTGGCATAGCTCTCAGGATCATTTAAGCACGCAAGCCACTCCACCACGACATGGTAAAGATACCATGGAATATAAGAAATAATACTAGATAGTATTAGTGATCATTTTTAAAAAATATTGAAACCAAAGATTTTTCACTGTTTCATTATAGGCTAAATTGGTTCCAGTTGGAGTGCCAATAAAAAAAGAAACACCATTGTTGAAGTGAGAAATGTTTTAAGACTTCATTTTGTTATCGATGGGACAGAAATACTGACTCCCATTTCTACCGTGGGATAATTAATATAGATATAACTGTAATTGATAACGACGTCTCTGAAGATGAACTGAAAGGAGGTATGATGAGAAGACCGATTCATTCTTCTTTCTATTACCCAGTAATTTTTCCTTAGCATACTTCTGAGATCGCAATGCAAAAATAAGTGTATTTATTATTTTCTAACAATATAATCTAATCATTAAATAATAGAAAATTTCAGAATTTTTCTGTAATTTATTATACTTTTTTTTTAACAATTTTGGAAATAGAAAAATATCATGCCCATTATTTTTGCTCAAAAATGTCCTTTGTCAGGTTTTGTACAAATTATGACAAAACTTTTAACTTCGAAGAAGAAACAGTGAAAATATAAAGAACCCGTTGAACGATAACACTCTAGACGCCAACAATGTATTTTCAAAAGGAATTGTGCATATTTCAGATCTAAAATAATTTTCAAAGATGCCCACAAATTTATGAAAATGGTCAAGAGACGCTTTGAAAATCAACTCACATAGGAGATTGACATAGGCTGATATGTAGCTCGAATTTTTTAATATTATTTATTTTTTAATTACCTTAGAAATTCTTTGGGGAGAATATCGTTACAAAAGCTTAAATGTAGGTTAAATGATGGTGTTAGGATGGCTCTAATGGAACTTAGATATATAAATTCTGGGGGAGTATTAAGAAACCATTCAATTTAATCCCTAGTTTGAGTTTGGAATGGCGGCTCCTTGGCGCAAGCGGTTAGATGCTCGCCTCTCACCGCTGGAGTTGCCCCTATATGCAAGGGGCTCAACTCATCCTATCTCTCTACCCGGCAATGAGTTGGCCACGAGTTGAGGATATCTATTTATACTTCAATGCGGAATAAACGTTATCGATTGGTGATTATTCTTTCTCATTTAATGACGATATACATTACCATATTAAAATATAAAACTGCAATACGTATTATGAATAAAACCCAAATCACAAAACTAGAATATTAAAATAATCAACAAATAGTCTTGGTAATGATAGCCTTGCTATCGAGACGTGTTGACTATTTAAATATTTTAGTTTGTGTTTTGGATTTTATAGATAATAAGTAGACAGATCATTGGTTGATTAATGTCTTTAACATCGTCCGATTCCTAATAGCCAATTTTGTCGGTCCATCCAATCTCCTGGTTGTAAATGTTTCTCCTTCATGTATAAATACATTCCCTGGCTGCAGGAGGTTTTAGGTCTTCCTCTGCCTCGTCTTCCCTCAGGTTTCCATTCCAAAACACATTTTGGTAACCGATCCTCTTCCATTCGCTGGACATGTCCATACATCTTAATTGCTGAATTTTAATATAATCTAACATAGTGTCTTCAGCCTTCATTTTCTCCCTTATAACTGAGTTTCCAATTGTTTCTCTTCTTAGAATTCTTGCTGCCCGTCGTACAAAATCCATTTCCGTTGCCAAAAAATAACTATTTGTTTTTGTTGTTAATGGTCAAAGTTCTGCTCCATAAGTAATGATGCTTTTAACAATTGTATGATATATATATATATATATTATTTTTATTACTTAGCCTGTATTTTTACCCCGGGGCACGCCGTAGCGTAGTGGTTAAGGCACTGAGCTACAAGCCGGAGGGTCGAGGGTTCAAGTCCCATTGGGGTCAGGATTTTTAAACTGACCCAAACCCTCTGGCGGCACTATGGCCCTGGGGTCGACTCAGCCTCTAACGGAAATGAGTACCAGACGCTTGTTCTGGGGGTAAAGACGGCCGTCACGCAGGGCTGACAACCCGGCTGACACAAAGTGCCGATTGTCTAGAAAAAGTGGGAGCCTTAACCTCCTACTACCCCAAGGGCCTCCGGGCCTGTTGTGGGATCACTAAAGTATTTTTATCCCACAATATTCCATTGAGGCAAGCAATTGCAAATTTTCCTTTTTTATTTATATTTCTTATTTCCTCTTCATAACTTCCATTTTATTTATTTTTAATTCCTAAATGTGTATCCTAAATATGTAATACAATAAATATTACAACTCAAATAAAGAAAATTATTGATCCAATAGATGATACCACATTTTGTGTTGTATAAGCACTGAGGATAGGTACCAGTGGAAGTGATTGAGACTTAAAACTGCGGGTTCCATAATTCCTAGAGTTTATTATTATTATTATTATTATTATTATTATCATTATTAAAACAGTTTTTTTCTCTCCTCAGCTGAATATTTGAATAAATGATGATGATAATGAAGTATGAAGGTAATGAAATAATATAAAGTTATTTTAATATCTTGAAAAATACAGCGAAAGTCTGTGACCGACGTAAAAATTGATTTTCTTGTTTGTGAATGGCGTCAGGACGTCAGAAAATGCAAGCTACCTGGCAAGAGGTCGCATGTGACGTAAGCGGCTCGTGTGGGTGGTGTCAATTCGTTGCATGGTTACCAGCAGCCGGGGGTGAGGTACAGCCAAAACAGATTTTTTTGTGGCGGGAAGCGAGAGAGCATTTGGATCGAATTTTATTTTCAATTCCCCTCTCACGTTACCCCGGGTCATTCTACCCACACGCATAAAATAATGGTTTACACAACAATCTCTCCGCAGAACGCCCACATTTTGAATGTAAGTTATACCGCTCGTTTTAGATCGGTCACTTTAAACCCAGGAATTTTACTTCAATTATATCCACAGCATACAGTTGCTCCCACTAATAATACATAAACGGTCACAGTTTTTTTTTCAGCAACGTGGGACGGAATTAAAAAACAGTTAATTTTGAAATAATATAATTAAAAAATATGTACAATAACACTAAAATAATCCTCTATGTTGTATAAATAACACTTATTTATAAATATCCTAAAGTATTTTTTTTGTTCAATGCCACCTGTTTGTCATTCGACATTTAAGGCATTGGCGTATTATAACCCACTTCTGAGGTTAGGGCGCCTGGAAGGCCCGAATGATATGATGGATCATGACGATGGGTAATGAGGCGCCAGGAGAGGGCTTAAACCTAAACTTAATCTACGTAATGAGGTGATTACGATATTGATGGACAGATGATGTTCGGGGACCGTTTGGGCCTTAATGTATCCTGACATTTGTCTTACAGGTGAGGAAAAACCCCAACAAAAAACCTCACCCAAGAAACTTGTCCCGAGCCTGCTACGTGACAAGGCAGCACGCTACCACGAGACCGCAGTGGTGGACTATATCCTAAAGTATTATAGTAATTATTGTGCGATAGCTTAAACACCCGATGGCCTCTCACTCGACGGTTTGAAAGTTCCGAGAGAATAGTCGTTAATCTGCTTAAGACGATTTGTTATAGTTCGAGTATGTGTGATGTCTATTACATCTACATCTACAATTGTATATGAACCCAAAATTGAGCCTTAGCCTCTCCTTTGTTAGGATTACTAGACCAAGCTAATTTAGTTACGCTTATTTTCCCATAGATGTCTTCTTCTTCGGCTTTCCCCCACTTACAGGTTTGCCGTCTTCAGTTTCAATTTATCTCTATCATTCCAATCTCCCTCTTCCAAATTCCTATCATCCATTACAGTTCTGACGTAGATTTTCAATTTCCATCTTGGTCTGCCACGTTTATTTCTTCCAGGGGGGTGACCATTGGTATATATTTTTTGGCCATCTTTCATTTTCACAGATGTCATGAATCATTATACCGACCCAATGAGACATCTAGCAGGCAACTAAGGTATTGTTAGGATGAGGAGGTCGGTAAATTTTGCTTAGAGGCCTCTTTATTCAGGCTTGAGGATCTTTTTCTCCTCAACTAAAATTAATTTCTGTTTAAAAAAAACTTCAAGTAGTTAAAACCATGTTTCTGAAAGGCCTACATAGTTTTAACTAGTTGAAATTTTTAAAAGAAAAATTAATTTTAATTGAGGACAAGTGATATATCAGGTGTTTGTATTAATATTTTAACATTTTACTACATAACCTTAACATTGATTTATAATGAACTAGCTAATACCCGGCGTGCGCTGCTACTCCTACATAAATGTTAATGTGTTTCTACCTTCAGCTTTGAGCAGCTATGCTTGCCCGGGAATCAGCTTATCCCGATCTTCTTGTAATCAATGAAAGACGAAAATGGTTATTGTGAGTTATCCGTAAAAGATAAACATATGCTGTCGCGGACTTTTTTGTAGAGTTTTTTTGAGATATTCAATTCTGTTTACATTAATTTGGTGTATTTGTTATGGTTTAGGCAGCGTAAGCCATTTAAGCGTCAAAATAGGGACTTTAATTCACGTTTTTCGCTTCAAAGGGTGATTTTCGGGGGTGAAGGGGTTGAGTATTACAATTCTCTTATGGCCTATGTTTATCCCGGGAATCTCCTGAACATTTTGCAAAAAAGCCCCATCAAAATCGGATCAACGGTATGGCCGCGCATTGAATACGAACGAACAAGCAAACAAACATTCATTTTTATATATTAGAAAATTTATAAGTATTGATCTTTTCTATACGATAGTTGGTAAGAATGTGGTTTAGTAGAATGTTATTTAACATTTTCCAATACTGTTATTTTAACACAGATTCAATAATGGATCATATTATAATATTATATTCTAAAACATGCAGTGTAAATTCTAATATATATATATATATATATATATATATGAGGACAATTGATTTAGTCAGTAATATTATTCATCATCATGATGATGCTCATCATCATAATCATCATAGTACATTCACGAATTTAGGCCATTTGTTAATATGTTTCGGCCTCAAGAGAAACACCATCCAGAAGTCTTTTGAGTGGACGTCCTGGTCTTCTTCTTCCTGCAGGTTGATGCCACCCACTGTACTTTTGTGCTTCAGGTTCCATGCAGATAGATGACATTAATGTGTTCTATTTTAAATTCATGGATCTTCTGTTCACCATCATCCCTCATACAACACACTTTATACTATACAAACATACACTCATCCTAAACTCCTCTCTGTACATAATACAAGAACAATCATCTTCGTAATGTGGTCTGCGTACAAATTCTCGGACACACTATATGACTTCTAATGATAATGATGATAATACCATAATTATTGGTGATCATTCCTATAAGAGTTCTAATCACTTTCTTTCAACATCACTGATGATTGTTGTACCTGAACTGTAGCCTTTTTAAGAGAGTGAAAAGGAAATATATACCCAAAATTTTCTCACCCGTACATGTTTCGGGAGACCATTGTCTCCATTCACAACTTTACCTTATCCTGTGATCTTCCATTCGATGAACATGTTACATCCATCTTGACTTATAATCAGAAATTTTGTTTCCTAAAGTTTCCATGTGTAATTCTTCTAAGATGTCTTCATTTTTTTTTGTGATCTAGTAGTGTGTATCCAGCTGTCCTCCGAAGGTCTCTCATTTCATCAGATTTAAGTCTCTGTATATCCTTCTGTTTCAACGTCCATACTTCGCTACCATACAAAATAGTTGGAAGAGCCAGTGTTCTATACACTTTTAGTCTTGAATGTTTTAGGACTAACTGTGGCTTGAAGATAGAATTTATTAACCCTAAGGTAAGTTAATATTATTATAATTTTAATATTTAATATTGTTCTTTTTTAAAATTAATACCGCCGATAATCAATTTCGACATTGGCATTCTCTCCTGACATGACATACTTGTAACCCACTTCTGAAATTTGGGCGTCTGGAAGGCTGGGTTATGGCTGTCCCGATGATATGAAAGGTGATGATGATGGTAATGATGCCCCAGGAGACGCCTTAATCTAACCTTAATGTAATGAGGAGAATGTGATACTGATAATAATGATAGCCAGATGGTGTTCGGGGACGGTTTGGGCCTTAAAGTTTTCTGACATATTGGGAATGAAAGAGGGGCATGGAAATTTCTTGCATGAAAACCAGAGGGAAAGGCTCAGTACGTAGGCTAATAATGGGGTGGGAGAATAACACTAATCATCATTTGAGGAGGTGAATTATATAATAATAATAATAATAGTAATAATAATAATAATAATGATTTATTTTAGCTGGCAGAGTTAAGGCCATAAGGCCTTCTCTTCCACTCAACCAGCGAATAGTAAAATTATACAAAAATTACGTACATATTACAATTTTAAGATATTAAAATACAGACTAAACAAATTACAATGATGATGGATCTAATACTAGCTAATGCTAACAAAAACATAGAATATAATAAAATTAAAATGATATAAAATAAAGTAAGTAGCTTCGTACATGATTATTAATAGAATGCTCTATATAGTTGTTATGTAGTTAATGTTTTCATTGTGTCGAACTTAAGATATCAGTTAATTTGGATTTAAATAATGATAGCGATTGACAGTCCCTGACATGACTGGGAAGTGAGTTCCATGCTCTAGCCATAGATATTGTGTAAGATTCAGAGTACAGACAGGTCCTGTGTTGTAGTATCAAAAGTAAAGAAGAGTCTTGTGATCTTGTTCCTAAATTGTGATGAGCCGATAAATGTTGAAAACGTGTTGTTAAATAAGTTATATAAAGAGTGATTCGAAAATATTAGCTCAGGATAAGGATATATGAAAACTTATGTTCGCAGGCCAAGAACCCCCGGGTTCGATATTGTCAGTGAGTTGATTTTTTAATTATAAATTATTGAATACAGCAAAACAACGGCATTATAGCTATTTCTTCTAAGAGTTTCATTCTTGAACGAGTAGGCTATTTCAAAATTCCTTAAGATATCACGTTTTTTCAAAAACTTCCTTCAATACCACCTATACATAGGGTTTTACTGTGAATATGGCAATATCAAGGAAAATAATTAACTAACTAACTCACTATCGAACCCGTAGGTTTATGGTCTCACGGACATAATCACTCCATACATCCCTATCTAGAGCTGATGTTTTCAAATCATCACTTGTATAACCTACTTCCCTCAAATCATGGTTAATATTATTCTCCTACCTCATTCTTGATCTACCAACTGGGCATATTCCCTCTGGTTTACCTACAAGAAGTTTCCATGCCCCTCTTTCATTCCCCATTCGTGCCACGTGTCCTGCTCATGCAGTCTACGGGACTTAGCTGTTCTTATTACTACAAAATAACATTCTTATAAAATAAGACTTGCATATTCAGGCAAAAAATATATTTGTGGAAATCCCTCTCTAATAACGAGTTCTAGACATACCTAGTGTTTAAGGCTTTATGAGAGGGTAGGGAAGATATTTATCCCGGTGGGGTCAGAATTTTTAAACTGACCCAAACCTTCTGGCGGCAATATGATCCTAGGGTCGACTCAGTCTATAACGCATGTTCTGAGGGTAAAGGCGGTTGTAACGCAGGGCTGACAACCCAGCTGACATGTGCGAATTGTCTAGAAAAAAGTGGGAGCCTTAACCTACTACTACCCCAAGGGCCTCCAAAGGTCTTTAGTGGGATCACTTTACCTTTACCTAGGAGACGATATTTAACCCAGTGTACCAAATTTTAATGGTTCTAGGGACATAATACAATGTATGAGAGATCAACATCAAATTACTGTATAACAGCTTGAGCAGGAAGTGAAGGCCAATAAATAATCGTCTCCGGTGAAAGCTCTAACTGATGTCCTAAGCTGCTAAATGGAACTACATGATCATGATGAAGCTACATCATTATTCTTGGGAGCAGTGAAAGACAAATGTAATTGTAGAATTAGATTCAACAATGACAACTATATATTATATTATTTAACGACGCTCTTTAACGACTCAGGTCATTAGCGTTGCAAATCAAAACTGAGTATGAAGGTCGTAGACTGCGATGGACAGGACATGTGGCACGAATGGGGAATGAAAGACGTGCATGGAAGCTTCTTGTAGGAAAACCAGAGGGAAAACGCCCAGTTGGTAGACCAAGAATGAGGCGGGAGAATAACATTAACTATGATTTGAGGGAAATAGATTATACAGGGGGTGATTGGAAAACATTGGCTCAAGATAGGGATATATGGAGAGCTTGTGTCCGCGCGGGCATGAACCTACGGGTTCGATAGTGCCAGTAAGTTAGTTAGTTAGATAGTTTAGACAATTTTTTCTCACAGGCTTCGTATTTCAAGTCTTCCCTTATGAAGGAAATCATACCATACTCAGGATTTTCACGCCGTAAAAATATATTGACTGTAGGTCGCGGTCGTCTAGCGGTTGTGTTCCTTCCCTCTGGTCCCTAGGGTCGCGTGTTCAAATCTGGCCGAATACGATGGATTTTTTTAGGAAGGAAAAACCCAAGAAGCAAGTCTTCCGGGAGGGACATTAATCCATGGGTCCCGAGTTGAAGATTTTCCGGCTCGTAAAACTTCCTTAAGCCTGAATCAAGAGGCCTCTAAGCAAAATATACCACCATCTTCATTCTAGTGATATCTTAGTTGCCCACTAGATGTATCATTGGGTCGGCGTGTTGTCCGTATACCATTCATGACATATGTAGGAAATAAGGGTAACTAAATTAACTTAGTCTAGTAACTCCTAACAAAGGATGGCTAAGGCCCAATATTGGGATTTTACGCCATTGTAGATATATATATATATATATATATATATATATATAGACTCCGACCGGGGCTGGACCCGAGAACCTCGGAACCAGAAATAAGCAAGGGGAACTGTGGTACCGACTCAAAAGTGTAGATGTGCCGACTTTGTTAATCATTAAATTGAGAAGCATGGAATGGGCTGAACCCATTCATTTGTAGGATGTACGAAGACAGGATACCAAAGAAGGTTATAGAATGAAAATTTTTCGATGAAATACCATTTGGAAAACCCAAGAATACGTAGATTAATGAAGTAATGACTAATTTTAGAACACTTGTCTCAGGTAATATGGAGAATGACGGAGGAAAAGGATAAAGGAAGGTATGGTCCGACATGTGATGTCATTGTAAAACAAAGATAGAGACCAAGGGTTCCTCATATAAAACAATAAGTCAGTCATTAACATTAGGGATTCTATGCCACGTATTCCTCCAAGCGCGGCAGGCCTAGAAAGCCCTTGGCCTACCATCCGGCTGCTGGCCTCACATCCACATGTGTTAATCACATAGTTAGATGATCATCTAGGCATTGTAGGGGTAACATGCGGTTAGCATGTCGGGTACCCCAGCCGTTATAGCTGGCCTTCTCAACCTGGAGTCGCTACCCAAATGCCTCACGATGCTGGGTGGGCACCGGTCCCATACTGACCGAAACTGCGTGAGAAAATGTCTTCCCCCATGGGGATCCGAACCAGCGCAAGCCCCGTAGCCCTGCGCCAAGGCTTCTTGCCTTAACCACTCGGCTACGGCGAGGGATCTATGCCACGTATAGAAATTCAAATAAAAAACGAAAAAAAAATAACATACAATTTATTTAGCAGTATGTGAATAATTACCTTGGATAAATATTTATGTTGATTTTTCCCCAAAAACGTTTTTTTGTATTCAATGCCCCAGGTTGTCATTTCGACATTTATGATGTTCTCCCCTAGCATTGGCTTAATTGTAACACACTTCTGAAGTTGGGGCGCCTAGAAGGCGGAGTTATGTTACCCCGATGATATCCATCTATCCATAGTAATTCTGCTCGAGGGCAGGTCTTTCACTGCAACTTTCATGCTATGCTTTGCAGCTTTACTAGGGAATTGTAGGTGTGGTATTAATAGCCTCACTCGGATGGTTAACAGTTTATATAAAAGTGGGTGCCGCGCGGCAATACTTGACATGCGGTGTTGTCACGTTTCTCATAGAGCTATGAGCGTTTATTACACAAGGGCAGAAGACATTGATTATTTATGTTATTGTTTAATTTTATGTTATTATTTGGTATTAGTCCACCACTGTGGTCTCGAGGTAGCGTGCTGCCTTGTCACGCAACGGGCCCGGGTTCGATTCCCGGTCGGGGCAGTTTTTCTGGGTGAGGTTCTTATCGGGGTTTTTCCTCATCTGTAAGACAAATGCCAGGAAAACTATAAGGCCTAAACGGTCTCCGAAATCATATGGCCATTATCATCATCATCATCATCATCATCCTTCATCGGTGTAGAAACCAACGGGAAGCTACCACACCTACAATTCCCTAGTAAAGCTGCAACCATAGCATGAAAATGCTATGATTGCAGTGAAGGACCTGCCTTCGGGCAGAATTACTATGGATGGATGGATTTGGTATCGTTTAACTTTTAAAATTAAAATTATATATGTATTTATTTTTATACTAATGGTATAGTATTATTATTGAGCGATAACGAGGAGATACTAAGGGCCAACACACGCACTCTATTGAACACTGAGAAATTGGGACTGGAAGTAAATATGTATCAATTTAACTAAATATATATTCACACAAAGAAATGTATTATATAGGCCTAATGGAAATGGATATCTAATGACAAATGAACAAAATTTTGAAGAAGTGGCTGATTTCAACTATCTAGGACAAATATAATCACAAATAGGAATGAGATGCACAAAGTAATTAAACATAGGCTCAATTCTGGAAATGCATGCTATTATACAGGCACTCATGTCTTCCCAGCTCCTTTCAAAAAAATGTTAAACTGAAAATATATGAAACAGTTATTCTCCCAATTATATTACATGGATGCGAAACATGGACTCTTACTTTAAGGGGGGAAAGAAGATTACGAGTATTTGAGAATAAAGTTCTTAGGAGTTTTTTTGTTAAGGCACTACACTACAAGGTCGAGGGTTCGAGTCCCGGCGGGGTCAGGAATTTTAAACTGACCCAAATATTCTGGCGTGACTGTGGCCCTGGGATCGACTCAGCCTCTAACTGAATTGAGTATCAGACTCTTGTTCTGGGGTAAAGACGGCCGTCACGCAGGTCTGACAATCTGGCTGACATCATGTGCCGATTGTCCAGAAAAGTGGGAGCCTTAACCTCCTACTACCCCAAGGGCTTCCTAGCCATGTAATGGGAAACCTTTACCTTTTATATTATAAAGATGCGAAGCATGGACTCTTACTTTAAGGGGGGAAAGAAGATTACGAATATTTGAGAATAAAGTTCTTAGGAAATTTTTTGGATAAAAAAGAGATGGACAGACAGGTGAATGGAGAAAACTACATACTAGTGAACTAGATGATATGTATAAGAAGCCAGATATAATAAGAACAATTAAGTCTCATAGGCTGGAATGGGCAGGACATGTTGCACATATGGGGACGAAAGAGGTGCATGGAAACTTCTGGTAGGAAAATCAGAGGGAAAACGCCCAGTTGTAAACCAAGAATGAGGTGGGAGAATAACATTATCCATGATTTGAGAGAAGTAGATTATACAGGGGATGATTGGAAAACATTAGCTCAGGATAGGGATGTATGGAGAGCTAATGTCCGCGCGACCATGAACCTACGGGTTTGACAGAGCCAGTGAGTTGGCCATAGTTTGGATTTTAATTTATTATTATTATTATTATTATTATTATTATTATTATTATTATTATTATTATTATTATTATTATTATTATTATTATTATTAACTGTTCGATCTGAAATATTTTCGCATGGTCGCCACATGTTGAAATCACATATTAAACTAATATAATATGTAGATATTGTATTATTATTCTAGCTACATATCACAATAAATCACTGATAATTATAAATATTAATTACGGTATACAATTTTATAATTTGATCGAATGCCCCACATCGTTCCGAGTTTTAAGTGAAACTGAGGGAAGAATAGCCAAGTTTATCTAAGAGACCCTCTTCCGAGATTGTTTTCTTTAATATAATCATAAACATTAATTACAAACCAACTGTTGACACTGCTTACTAAGAGTCTGTCAATGTAATTTATTGTTACTTGAACTATTAAGAGGTTCTTCCTCTTGTGTCACATTATCCATTCGGTCTGAAATATTTTCCCATGGCCGCCACATGTTGAAATCACTTATTTAACAAATATAATATGTAGATATGTTGTATTATTCGAGCTACATATCACAATAAATCACCGATAATTATAACAATTAATCACGGTATACAATTGTATAACTGGATCCACTGCTGTACGTTTCATGTTTTAATTGAAACGGATGGAAGAAAAGCAATGTGGCAACATCGTCGTAGTAGCCGTACTCGGGATCTTTATATTTTAATAACATACAACAGCTGCGGGGAAACAAAGCGAGCCGATTGTTAAGCATCATAGTGAGACTATAATAGCTTCCCGTTGCTTTCCACACCGGTGAAGGAGGATGATGATGATGATGATGATGATGGCCATATGATTTCGGGGACAGTTTGGGCCTTAAAGTTTTCCTGATATTTGTCTTACAGGTGAGGAAAAACCCCGATAAAAACCTTACCCAGAAAAACTGCCACGATCGGGGATCGAACCCGGGCCCGCTGCGTGACAAGGCAGCACGCTACTTCGAGATCACAGCGGTCGACCCCGATGATATGATGGATGATAAATGAAAGTAAAGTGCCCGGAGAGTTCTTAACCTAAACTTAATCTAAATTCCAGACAATGTGCAACCACAGAAATTATTCCCTTTAAGGAAAAATTCCTATGGTTTGACCGGGAATAGAACTCGGGACCTCATGGACAGTAGTCAGAAACGCTAACTACGAGCCAAGAGGCTGGTCCTCCCAAAAATGTAAAAATGCCTTAAAATAAAGTGAGAAGTTGAACTCAAAATAACCTAAAATCAGCGTATTTGTAACGTTAAATGTGTATTAATCATTACTCATACAGTATAGCCAACTTATCACAAGAACCCACTAACTAACAAGTGAACGCTAAACTAATCTGGTGTACTACCTCGCCCAATTTCTCACCCTAACTTGCCCAATCGAACGCTAATGTGCTCAACTAACAGTAACTTGCCCCTTTTCTCACCCTAACCTCCCATTAATGTAGGTGGAATCTTGGGATGAATCCCCATATATGTGAATAAACATGTTGGCAGTTTGTTCTAGCGGGAACATGTGTTATCACATTGGCGAACACGACGCTAAAAGTCACTTGTTCTCGGATCGAATATTCACTGGTGGCACGGTGGCATAGAATAGCCTTAATTTTACTAGACAAGCGGTTCCCAACCTTTTTCGACTCGCGAACCCCTTTCACAACGATTTAAATTGGGTGAAACACTGGCTTTTAAATACCGTATACATATACAGTAGACGTACATAAAATTTAATTCCTAGCAAATAATAAAGGTTTTTAATTAATTAATATAATGATGATAATAATAATAATAATAATAATAATAATTATTATTATTATTACAATACCGCAGAAATGAAGGAAACAACAATAGGCCTAATCTTGAAACCCGCCATTGCAGAAAACTTTTGGCGAACCCCTTGAAATATTTTGTGAATTCTCAGGTGGTTCGCGAACCACAGGTTGGGAGACGATGTACTAGACCATAGTTGACTCTGTAGGCCATAGTTAACACAACTAGAGGGGAAATGTTGCACCTGAACTGGGATTTGAACCCATAATATTCAGCGTTACCCCCTGGCGCTATTCTATTGAGCTAGATAGGCGCAAGTCTAAGAGAAAATCGCAAATTTCTCATTCTTTTATTTCTCGAGTTTCCCGTAAGTAGTGAGACTTTTTTCACGAGATTTAATAGGGGCGCTTCAGTTGCTTAAGGTAGTACGCTACAAACCGGAAGGTCGAGGGTTCGAGTCCCAGTGGGGACCCAAACCTTCTGATAGCCACGGCCCTGGGGTCGACTCAGCCTCTAACGGAAATGGGCACCTGTCGCTTGTTCTAGGAGTAAAGGCGGCAGTCACGCAGGGTTTATGACCCGGCTGGCACCAAGTGCCGATTGTCTAGAATAAGGAGAGCCTTAACCCCCTACTATCCCAAGAGTCTCCTGTGGCCTGTAGAGGGATCACTTTACATTTTTACCTTCTTTACGTAGAGTTCGTTTTCATAAGTAATGCCACGAGTGATTTCCAATTTATCTTGAGGATTTGGAAATCAAGAGTGGCATTTGTTAGGACTATTTAACGAATAAAATTAAGCTGTTTACTCACAACTCATTATTTAAATACACTTATTTTAAAATATTTATTATTTAATGTAAACGGCGATGTTTGAAAACAAATGAGAGATGTTTGGTTATGTTTCTTCTGTTCATCCACTGCAACTAGATCATATTATTTATTGCCAAATAGGATCGCAATATTGTAAGAATGTACTCTAGTGGAGAAAAAATGAAACACATCAAAATGCATATTATAACCAGCATTATAGATTATTAATTATTGTTTTAGGGAACAACTCCGTAAAATCATTATTTAAAAACAGAATTATAAAATGTGTAGTTCGAAGGAATCTGTTCATTATTTGCTATATTCAACATATTTGTTCGAGTCAGTCACTGCAAAATAATGCCTCGACCTGTTCAGAATATTAAAAAGGAGCAGCTTTCTTTAATATAATAAACATTCCGATTGAGGGTCTTTCCACTTTTCAGCGGTTGCCCTTTTACCAGCCGGCAGCTGGCCCTTCACATCCACATGTGTCAATCACAGAGGTAGATGATCAACAGCCAGTGTAGGGGTGACATGTGGTTAGCATGTCGAGTCCCCCAGCCGTTATTGCTGGTTCCTCAACCTGGAGCCGCTACTTATTGTAGCTACCCAATTGCCTCACGATGCTGGGTGGGCACCGGTCCCATACTGACCGAAATACCATGAGAAAATTTCTTCCCCCATGGAGACTCGAACCAGCACTAGTCCCGTAGATCTGCGCCAAGGCTTCCTACCTTAACCGCTCGGCTACGGCGCGGGACATAAGTAGATAAATATCGAGGTGAAACACGACTATGATTGGTTGTAAAACAAAATTCATTGGAACGTGATTGGTCAAATACTCTCATTTGGAGCATGAGTTAAATAGTCAGTATGGATTTTGCAATTTGTGATACTGTACGTAACAATCGCAGTTTGGAATAAGTAGGTGTTTGTTGTGGCAACATTGTAATTGCGCTAATCTCTTGAATGGTGTAACTATCTATTCCGATTCAACTCACTGAGCCAGAAAACAGCTCTGTTATGTAGTAGGGATGATTCAATTGGGGTGGAATCCCCTTTTATGAATGAATGTTATGTGAATGAAACAGGCAGACACGATCAATGGGAAAACCTACCCCAACGTAGAATAGAACAGGGATCTTATCCAAAATGTCAGAAAGCACATGATTGTTATGTTACCAAAGCTAAAATCCTGGTCTTGCATGTTTGATTTTCCCAACTCAAGGATCAATAATACGGAGAGTACGGGGGTGTTTCGTACTGCGCATACTCTCTTCTCCGGTCATAACAAAAATGCTTTATGTACCTTACTTCAGAGACGTTTCACTCCCTTATCGAATTAGTTCTATTTTTATTACATTGTACTATGTTAAATGAACCTTATCGAATGCATTTAATGGCGTTCTACTTTCAGCGCCTCCCTTAATTTACTAGGTACAGTCCCTTCAGCTGAGATGTGATCTCCAGAATGTAATGATGTCGTTAAAACCAAAAGTAAAACCTTGTATAATAAAACTATGTCATGGGTTTAAAATATACACTACACATAATTTGGGGCGAGAAGAGTTACTATGGTGAGTTGATTGCGCCCTAGCTTATTAGCTTAGTCGGGTTCCATAATACTTCGGGAAGGAGCAATGGGAATCTCTTTTCGTATGGGAGGCAGAGGAGACAGAATTAATTTATGAGTTAAATAAAAAAGTATCCTCAACTCGTTTCCAACTCAGAGTCGGGTCGAGGGATGATATGAAATGAATCCCCCTATATAGATGCATTTGAATGACAAGGATACCGGCCGACCACGCCTGACGCACCATCACGGAGGCAGATGAACGAAATGAAATGGGTGAGATGTGTATGGAGAAATGGTGGAATGAAATTGTGGCAGGGGAAAACGGGAGAAAACCTCCGAGAAAAACCTGCCCAACTCCGTTTCATCCACCACGAAACCCACATGGAGTGGCCGAGACGCGATCTCGGGACTCCAGCGGTGAGAGGCGAATGTCTAACAGCTTGCGCCACGGAGGCGCCTTTAATTTGTGAGTTAATGTTCACAATTGTATTTAAATAAATTTCAAAGATTTAATATCAATTAACAATTCCTTCATCTAAATCAGTGGCGGTTTGGTCGGAACAAATGAATTCACGAATACTACTTAATCGAGTCCTGTATCCTAGCTTAGATTTGTATCGTCAAAATCCCGACACTTTTACAAGTCCGACTATTCTTTGAGATTAGAATATTTAACCGTGCGAAACTTGTTCTACATTGTCCAAAGACAATATCCAAATCAATGCTGTCGCTACCAAAGCAGAGACGTGTTATCTTTTCGTGGATTCATATTTTTCCTCGAAACCAGGACTATGACATCCTTATATGATAACACATTGAAACTTCATTTCTGATTGGTTAGATTTCATATTACGTATTATTGAGAGGCGTTATACAATTTTAGTTCATCATCATAATTTTCTTCTTCATCATCATCAGCATCAATAATTAGACATTAAGGTCCGTTTCGATCTCATGTTAGAATTGGTCTGTCCATATTTTACTGGGTCTTCCTAAATTTCTTCGTCCTAGTTGTTTGTAATGAAGTATCTGTTAAGGCATTCTGTTGTTTGTTATCCATTCTATTAATTTGACCCATCCATTCATCTCTGTATTTGTGCAATTCTATCTAATAGTTTGAAAATATTTAGTTATCTTCGTATATTTTCATTTCGTTTTCGATATGTTATTTTAGTTAACTTCCTTATGTTTAATTTCCCCAGGGGATAGGAGAGATCCCCAACATAGGTCTGGGTTTTCTCCAAATCGTAAATTTTAAGTATTTGATATTTCCAATCACTATTTACGTGAGAATTTATAAGAACCCAAGCATATGTCTCTATTCATCATTTTTAACCTGACTGTATTTATGATACCTTAAAATAAAGGGTTGTTTTGTACCGGGGAATTTTTTGCTAAAAAGCTTCCCCAAATATGGTTCCATTTATATTATTTTGTACAAATATTAATTTATTTTTATATCTATATTCATTTTAACTTATCTAATTGATATATTTTTAATTATTAATATATTTTCTCTATTAACCCTATCATTTTAATTGGAGTCATATAGTTCTATCACAATTTATATTTTTTATTTAGCAGGTTACATAATGTTTCAAAACATATTTCTGCGCCTAATTAATCCACTGTTATTCTTCTCCACATTTTTCCATCATTCCAATCACAACGTCCAAAGCACGTTATTTTGCACCAAACGGAGTCAAGAATCTTTTTTTCAAATACATCTCCGTCATTCATAATATATTTTATAAATTTTATACATCAAAATAAATCCGTAGGTCTACTTTTTTTAAAGTCCGGCTCTATAGTACGTACGGTAATATATTATATACTTTAATTGTCCCAGAAAAATTCTCTAAATGATCTTGAAAACCCCATTCAAATCAATAAATAGTTTTTGAGTCCATAAAGGATAAACAGACTAACACTAATTTTTATGTATAAAGATGTGAAATTGTGAATTGCACAACTAGAATATTAACAATTAAAGTAAGTTACTAGTAAATAAGGTTAAGGTATTTTTTGGGACAGAATTAATTAAAGATAAGATAATAGTAGTTGGCCTTAAACTAGTTTTTACAAGAAAGGGACAATCTAGTAAGCTATTGATAAAAGTGTGTATTTCCTCGCTTGGAGGTCTAGGTCGATTCTGACCGGGCAGTAACAGCAGTAACGTGTAAAAACACTCATTGTGTACTCTATTATTTGTTATATACAATTGCTTTAACTACAATGGTCATATAGCGACTTTTCTGTAGGTAATGACTAGAGATCGGATTTTATGTAGTATTACCCTATGAAATATGTACATAAATATGTAACAAAATATGTAAAATATGTAATATCAAAATTACAGAAAGACTTTAAAATTGTTGACTCATTTATTCTTCTAATGACGAGAACATGATTTTAATTATTTTCCCAATAGATTAGAAGTTTTTAAAAATGCTTTTATGTACGAGTAACTAAAAAATGTGAAAAATGATTTTACACAAGTTTCATACATAAATACAATTTGTTCCATCAGAGTAAGTACAATCCTAAAGTCTATCTCGGCACAAAACACAATGGGTGGATTTCTCAACCGAAGTCTAAACCACGACCGCGGTTTTCCGATTTTTTATTGTTTCCATAACAACTATAAAGCTGAAAATCAACGGATATTAATTCCTAAAACAAATGTCTGAATCATTCTATGGTTTCAAAATTTTTTTTGTGAATTTTCAGTCATTTTTATAGGTGTTATGGGAACAATAAATAATCGGAAAACTGCGGTCGTGGTTTAGACTTCGGATCAGAAACCCACCCAATATGTCACATTTTTTTGGATATTTTCTGGAGTTAGTTTTTGTCGATCAGAAAAAAAATTGAAAACGATCGCTCGACATTACAGAACATCATTAGTGAATACAGATGAACGTGTGCGTTTGATTAAGCATTTGACATAATATGTAAAAATATTGTAATTATATTTAAAATGTGTAGTATTGATTGGAATATGTAAAAATATGTAACAGGAACATGAAATATAATGGTCCTAGAAGCCTAATTCTTTAACTTTTTAAGTTCTCAGATTGATACATACCGAGGGAAGAAAATGTACAGTAAAAAACTCCTTATTCGCGGTTCTCTTATTTGAGTTTTCATTATTCGCGGGTTAAAAATTGCGACACAGTTCCTATATTTGCGGCTTAAAATTTCGCGGATCCTGTAGGTATATTAAAAGGATTAGTATCCTTTATTAACGCATCGGCAACTTTTTTCACTGCAGGCTCGTGCCAAGGCGACTTTTACTCAAAGAGCGATTCGAACCAAAAGGACAAATTAATATCAAAGTAAAACAAACCTTATTGTCACCAAGCCTACAGTTCGTTGTTAAAGGCCGCCGCCGTTGTATTTCACGCGCCGCTATGTCCATTATAAATGCCGCCCTCGCCAGTATTGGTGTTTTATTGTTTCAATTTGTCATTCGTTACAATAATTTTGATTAAATAACACGTGTCTCTTCTGCTTTGTTATCAATTTATAATGTCGAGTAAAAGGAAAGAAAATTAATTCCGAAGCGAAAAAAAAAGTAGTTTTGCCGCTTAAAATAAAAACAGAAATTAGTGCTTGACCGTTTGCGCGTTGGCGAGTCGTTTGCGATTGAAGTACCTTTTAAAAGCAGCAAAACAGGGAAATATTACTAACCTCTTTAAGCTCTTGCCTAATGATTAAAATAAATTGTTCAAAATCTCTCATTAATTGATTTACTTTGATAATTTTCATTTCATTCTGGAACCTTGGAACGTATCCCCTATCTACCCATACAAATTACCATTCCATATTCGCGGTTTCTGTATTCGTGGCATTTTTGCGGAACATATCCCCCGCAAATAAGGAGCTTTTATTGTAATTACATAGAAATCCGGACTGTAGTAATAACTATTGATGTTTGTGACATTCCACAGTCGATTTTGCTTCCCGATCTGAGTTATTTTATGTGCCAATGTAACCGATATTACGAACAGTTCCTTTAACATCATAGAAGGGGCTCGCCTTCCATGTTTCAACAATAATAATCTATATAATACATCCATCCATAGTAATTCTGCCCGAGGGCAAGTCGTTCACTGCAATCATAGCATTTCCCTGCTATGCTTTGCAGTTTTACTAAGGAATTATCCTATGCTATGCGTTGGCGGCGCGTAGCGCCGCCAGTGTGCCGCGTTTGGAACCAGTTGCAGCTCCCTGGCGGCTAATACCTTTGTGGCTATCGTTATGTGGTTTTTCGTCATTTGTCACTGGTTAGTGGCGTTGGTGTTCCATTGTTTTGAATGGATTTTTGTAATTTTATTTAATAAATTTGTGTAATTGGAGTTCTGTTGATGAAATGAGGTGTTTCCTCTCAAGAGTAAGGGAATTATAGGCGTGGTAGCTTCCCGTTGCTTTCCACACCGGTGAATATAATATATAATATATACAAATATAATCTCTCCTTCATTATCCCTTCTAAATTTCTTCAAGAGTGAATATGTATCATTTGCCGTTTCGATATAGTACGCGCGGCAGCCCCAACTGAAATTTCAGGCGATTCAAGAGGGGTGTTGGCGATATGCCAAACGGGATTTTTTTTTCTGGAGGTTCTCCCGTTTCCCCAGTTCATCCCGCCAACACTTTGCATCCCCCCTCCTCTCCTCTTCATTTCATTTCATTTCTCATTCATTATTTTCATATCACTCTTCATTTCATCTCATATTGGAAAAAAAAAAAAAAAGTTGGTTGTCAGTCTGTATGTGCTGAAAATGTATGGTTTCTGAAATTTAGTGGGAGGGTCAAAACGATTCTGAACCTGAGCAATAAAAAAAGGGCAAAGGAAGACGGGCCCAATCAAAAATTGGCGCTATGGATCATGGGAGTAGAACCTGGTATGTCTGACCTGGAAGACAACCTATAACATACATAACACCGTAGAATAGACTTTCATTCAACTCATCTCCTTAATACTTGGATAGCGCAATATATTTTTAGGTCCCGGTGATCAGGTAAGTCTGCCCTCCCAGTCTGAATAAAGAACTAAAAGAACTATACGGCAATTTTAACATCAACGAGATGTACTCTATCCATACATTATCAAATATTCTTCTTCTTGGAAGAATTGAACCTTTTGATTCGTTCCTGCTCCAAATGTTATAGCTGCTGTGTCCATCTCGTTTTCCTCCTCTTGGTTGATAGTTCAGACTTTTCCTAGACAATCTGTTGGTATCCATTCTGCAGACATGCTCATAACATTTTCTCCTATACTCTTCTACTTTATCTGTCAAACTGAACATTTGTAGTTCTTTACGGATATCTTCACTTCGTTTTTTATCCATTAAAGTATATCCTGCCACAAATCGTAAATATTTAATTTCTGCTGCTTCTAATATTTTAATTGACTATTTATTCAGAGTCCATATTACATTATCAAATATGATCTCTATTTTATCTTCCTTCATAAACGTGTTCATGGATTATACAAATTACAATGTCCTCAAAATAAATTCATCGATGTATGAATGAATTAATAGATAGATCACACATCAACTACGGTATATCGATTTCATATACTTTTTTTTTTTTACCTCCAAACTTTGGACTGGTATCCACGTAAGAGTGACTAGATTCTCAGCCTTTGACCCCTATATTTTAAAACTGGAAGTAAAATTCATGGTAGCGTCACTGCCTCGTATGCAGCAGGCCCGGGTTCGATCCCCGATTGGGACAAGTTTCCTGGGTTATATTTTTTCCGGGTTTTTTCTTCACTTGTAAGACAAATGTCATGAAGCATTAAGGCCTATACGTCTCCGAATATCATCAATATCATATTCGTCATGTTGAGTGTGAATGTAAGTGTGAATGGTGGTGTTTCGTCTTAATGTTGTGTTGTGTCGGAGGAGACTCTGACATTGGCTGATCACTCATTCGGGGAAGCTCTCCATGTCCTTGTGTGGTCAAAAAAATGTGTGTGATTTACAGTTTAAAATCTCTCTCCCGATAGATCGCAGCACTGTAAGGCTCGGGTGGAATGTGGCATAATAGAAGTACCTGTAAGGTGAAAGGTTAAACTGAGATAAATAAGAAGAAGAAAATTTCTTACTCTCTACTACATGGTTTTAATATCAATATTTTATAAATAATTTCAATGTTTCATAAATAATAACTGTAATGTACGTTTTTGCGCGATAGTGCGTTTTGTCATACTTACAGTAATGGCGACCATGATTGAAAGTTCAACTTCCTACATTTCAGGGTTACCAACCTAAATAACTATTCTGTAATAAAAGTAATTATATTGTAATATTACATCTCATATCACGTATCATCAAAACAATTATCATTACTGTAAGTATTACGTATATTTATTTTATGTATCACCAAACACAAACTCACAGACACAAACAAACACACACTACTTTTTACTTTATGTAACATCTACACTTCACATACTCGAAATCTGTATGTATTATGTTTATTTATTCAATAAAAATTAGATAGTAGTTAGGGACATAGAGCAGACCCGGGGATAAGGGCATTATGCCCGAGGTAACCCGGGGGGGGGCTCTAAATAAAATAAAAAAACTTCATATTACAAACACGCATGTGGGAAGTAAAACCACTGCCCTCTATGTATACTACATACAATGTATATACAACAAATATCCAAAAAGGTAGTGTTCATATACATTATACGAAAGAAGTCACTGCATTTTAAAGTAACTGAACTTCACTTGAAACAATATAAAACAATAAATACGTAGGCCTACTTGCTGTCATTTTATTACTAAATTGGTTTCACGGCCTCCTGTAGTTTCAACTAATAAACATTGCCCACACTGTTAACGTTAGAATTGTTTATAATGAACGCAAATATTTCCAAAAAAATATATTATTTTACTATTATTTATTATTTTGAAAACACCATTGCGCAAAAAAAAAAGCACAACGCAAGTTTGTGAAGTGTTTTACAGAATCTCGGAAATTAAAACGCAAATATTTCCAACAAAGATGTTATTATTTTACTATTATTTATTATTTTGAAAACACCATCGCGCAAAAAAAAAATGTACAACGCACGTTTGTGAAGTGTTTTACAGAATCTCGGAAATTAAAAACCTAGCTATCGCTCGGTTTTATACATTTTCCTCAATTCTGTAAAAACTGCTTCCCAACCTCGCATCGTAATATACTATTAAGGTTTGCACTACACAGTAAATTATTCAAAATTAAATTATATGTAGGACATACATAAAAAATTGTTAATAATATCCATTGCGCCTCATTTCTCAATTTATGTTATATAGATTATTTAGATTATTCACATTACTTTTACACAGTTTAAATAGTACAATTTTAAATATATTCCTCTCCAAAATAATTAGATAATTCATCGAACACGAGTGACTATTAATACGGAAAACTCAGATTAATATATAAATACACATATGAATAAATAAAATGCACTACATTGTAAAATATCTCATGAAATTGTTGTTTTCAGATTTAATGATGATTTGTGAAATTGTATGAATATTATCATAAGTAATGCCACGAGTGATTTCCAAATTATCGATAAATTCACGACTCACGAAGTGAGGAGTGAATTTATCTAGAGAATTTGGAAATCAAGAGTGGCATTTGTTAGGACTATTTAACGAATAAAATTAAGCTGTTTACTCACAAATCATTATTTAACTATAGTTATTTTAAAATATTTATATATTTAATGTAAACGACGATGTTTGAAAACAAATGAGAAACGATAGGTACGCTTCTACTGCTTCTTTTGTTTATCACTGCAACCAGATCATACTATTTATTGCCAAAGGAACGCAATATTGTAAGGAGGAGCTTTCTTTAATATGGTAATTATAACACTGATAAATATTTGGTGAAACACGACTCTGATTGGTTGTAAAACAGAAATCATTGGAACGTGATTGGTCATTGACTCCCATTTGGGGCATGAGTTAAATAGTCAAAATAAATACTATAACAGGGATTATAAATAATATTTTCAAGTCAAACACAGTAACATACACGAACTAGAATTTATAAAACACTGACCAGATACATATTAAGTGAGGCTTGGACAATTCGCAGTGTAGATGAACAAATGCTAACTGCGGCAGAAATGAAATTTATGAGACGTACTGCAGGTTACTCAAGAACAAACAATAAAGGAAATTATGGGATTCTCAAAGAATTACAAACAGATTAAATCATGGAATATGTACAAAAATATAGAAACAACTGGAAATCTCACGTAAGAAGAATGAGACGATCAAGAATACCACGTCAAATTTTAACTTACCAGCCACCAGGCAAGAGATCCTTTAGCAGACCCTTCAAACATTGGTTTGAGACCGTAACAGACCCCTAGGTCTATCAATGAAAGGAAGAAGAAGAAGAATATAATATTTTCTTCAGTACGGCCAGCATTACATCCCAAAAAATACAATTTATTTTCATATGTAACACTAGCGGCCCTCCATGGTATCTTTACCTTGTCGTGGTGGAGTGGCTTGTGTGCTTAAATGATCCTGAGAGCTATGCTGGCGGTAGCATTGCTGCCGATAGGGTTACCCATGCCGGACTGGTCGAAGGTGATAAGCCAGACGAAATAAGTACCTTGGTCGAAAGAGTGACGATCTTTCACCGTAAAAATACAACCGTCAAGAAATGCGGACATGGGTTCTACTGGGGTAAAATTTTCCGGAGGTCAAATAGTCCCCCATTCGGTTCTCCGGGCGGGGACTACTTCAGGGAACCCATGCCAAAGGCTCAAACACAGGGACATGTTCCTAGGAACATGGAATGTTAGGACTTTATACAATAGCGGGGCACTAGAGATATTAACGCGGGAATTGGATAAATCGCCCTTGGATATAGTCGCTTTACAGGAAGTTAGGTGGCCAGGAGAAGGTAGTCAGGAATCAGGAAGCTTTGCATTATACTATGGGGGTGCAGAAAGACCTGCATTTGGAACGGGTTTTTTAGTCAGGAGGAGGATCCTATCCGCTATCCGAGATATTAAGTTTGTTAGTGATAGGATATCATACATAATTCTAAAGGGTAAACGACATGATTTTATAATTGTAAATGTACATGCCCCCACAGAAGATAAAGATGACAAGATCAAGGATGAGTTCTATGAAGAATTAGAATGCTTATTTGATAGCCTTTCACGATATCATATGAAAATTGTCTTAGGAGATTTTAATGCAAAAGTGGGGCGGGAAGATATATTCAAACCAACAATAGGCAAATTCAGTCTTCATGAAGATAGTAACGACAACGGGGTTAGATTAGTCACATTTGCCACATCAAAGAATCTCGTTGTTAAGAGCACAACATTTCAGCATAAGGATATTCATAAATACACCTGGACGTCCCCAGATGGAGAAACTCGGAACCAGATAGATCATGTATTAGTGGATAAACGCTGGCACAGTAGCATCATTGATGTTAGATCAGTTAGAGGGACAGACTGCAATTCAGATCATCATCTGGTCAGGGTGAAAATCAGACAACGGCTATCGCTTATGAGAGGAACAAACGCTAAAGATGATTCTGTAAAATATGAATTAAAAAACTTGAAAAATGATGAAATGCGGCAAGAATACCAAACCAAAATTGCTAATAGATTTGAAGTACTGGAATCTTCAGATGACAATGTGGCAAACGAAGAAGAAACTGATATAAATAAAGAATGGGAGGCTATAAGAGATACTATTAAATTGTCAGCATCAGAAAGCATTGGTTGTTTAAAAAAGAGGCAAAACAAGAAATGGTTTGATGAGGAATGTGCCGACATTGTAAAGAAAAGAAAGCTAGCAAAAATTAAATGGTTACACGAGCCAAATGAGGTAAATTTAGAGCAATTGGGTAGTGTTAGACGGGAAACCACCAAGTTACTAAAGAGTAAAAAGAGGGAATATTTGAGAGAGAAGATTAATGATCTTGAAATGAATGCAAAAAATAGGAACATTAGAGAATTATATCAGGGAATTAGTATAGAGAAGAAAGGGTTTCAGGCTAGAACAAACATAATTCGGAATGAAAATGGGGATATGATTGCAGATTCCAAGAGTATATTAAATAGATGGAAAAGTTATTTTAATCAGCTATTAAATGTACATACAGAACAGGACATTGAGGAGAATAACTTACAGACAGCAGAAATGCTAGTCGCAGAGCCAAGTGCATTAGAGGTTGAAATGGCAATTGAAAAATTGAAGATGTATAAAGCATCAGGTTCAGATGAGATCCCAGCAGAACTGATAAAATCAGGGGGAGGAAAATTGATGGACAAGATACGCTGGTTGCTTAGTATGATTTGGGAAAAAGAAGCTCTTCCAGATGAATGGAAGGAATCAATTATCGTACCAATTTATAAGAAAGGAGATAAAACTGATTGCAACAACTATAGGGGCATCTCATTACTTTCAACTTCGTACAAAATTCTAACAAATATATTAGTAAGCAGACTTACTCCCTATATTGATGACATTCTAGGAGATCATCAATGTGCATTTAGAAGAAACAGGTCTACAACAGATCAGATTTTTAGTATAAGACAGATTTTAGAAAAGAAATGGGAATATAATGGTACTGTACATCAACTATATGTAGACTTCAAAAAAGCATATGATTCAATTAAGAGGGAGAAGTTATATAGTATCCTGCTGGAGTTTGGAATTCCTAAAAAGTTAGTTAGACTTATACGAATGTGTCTAAATGGCTCAACGAGTAGGGTGCGTGTAGGCAAACAGTTTTCAGACACTTTTGAAATCCAGAATGGGTTAAAGCAAGGAGATGCACTATCTCCTCTACTATTTAATTTTGTACTAGAGCATGCCATTAAATCTTTGGAGAATGAGGAAGGCTTACAACTCAATGGTATTAATAAGCTGTTAGTTTATGCTGATGATGTAGTACTACTGGCCGATAGCGAGGAGATACTAAAGGCCAACACGCACACACTATTGAGTAACACTAAGAAATTAGGACTGGAAGTAAATATCAGTAAAACTAAATATATGGTCACACGTAGAAATACATTATATAATGGAAATGGACAGCTAATGACAAATGAGGGAAATTTTGAGGAATTGGCTGAATTCAAATACCTAGGAACAATAATCACAAATAGGAATGAGATGCACAAAGAAATTAAACATAGGCTCAATTCTGGAAATGCATGCTATTATGCATTGCAGAGACTTTTGATGTCCCAACTCCTTTCAAAAAACGTTAAGCTGAAAATATATAAAACTATTATTCTACCAGTTATATTATATGGGTGCGAAACATGGACTCTTACTTTAAGGGAGGAAAGGAGATTACGAGTATTTGAGAATAAAGTTCTTAGGAAAATTTTTGGACCAAAGAGAGATGAACAGACAGGTGAATGGAGAAGACTACATAACAATGAACTACATGGTCTTTATAGGAAGCCAGATATAATAAGAACAGTTAAGTCCCGTAGACTGCGATGGGCAGGACATGTTGCGCGTATGGGGAATGAAAGACGTGCATGGAAACTTCTTGTAGGAAAGCCAGAAGGAAAACGCCCAGTTGGTAGACCAAAAATGAGGTGGGAGAACAACATTAACTATGATTTGAGGGAAGTAGATTATACAGGGAATGATTGGAAAGCATTAGCTCAGGATAGGGATGTATGGAGAGCTTATGTCCGTGCGGCCATGAACCTACGGGTTCGATAGTGCCAGTGAGTAAGTAAGTAAGTAAGTAAGTATGTAACACTAGCGGAAATTTAAATTTCCGATTCCGATTGAGGGTCTTTCCACTTTTCAGCGGTTGCCCTTTTACCAGCCGGCTGCTGGCCCTTCACATCCACATGTGTCAATCACAGAGGTAGATGATCAACAGCCAGTGTAGGGGTGACATGTGGTTAGCATGTCGAGTCCCCCAGCCGTTATAGCTGGTTCCTCAACCTGGAGCCGCTACTTATTGTAGCTACCCAATTGCCTCACGATGCTGGGTGGGCACCGGTCCCATACTGGCCGAAATACCATGAGAAAATTTCTTCCCCCATGGAGACTCGAACCAGCGCAAGTCCCGTAGCTCTGCGCCAAGACTTCGTACCTTAACCGCTCGGCTACGGCGCGGGACTAAATTTATGAGCATTATAAGCATGTAGAATTGCTTTCTTGTAATGGAGCATGTTGTCACTGATCAATATTTACGAAGAGACGTGACACGTGTATCAAAGGAAAACATATTAATCGATCAGAATACTTCAACTATCAAGGAAAGCTTGTTTAAATATTTTCAGATCATTGCTTGAGGGTAGAGCTACATCCTAGTTTATTTTGACAAAATATTTTTTGTGTATTTTGTTTTGTTATTATATGTTAATTATTTTTCAAATGCCAAGGTTATAATTTCTGTTTAATTTATGATGAATTCATATGGTTTTTCATATGCTATTTTTATAAACGTACAACAGACTCTACTATTCAATTAGCAGAAAATAGTAAACGCCAAGAGGCGGCCTCTATCTATAAATCGACCATTGGCATCACAATAAATACCCAAATCAGAGTTTTGAGTTGTAGTGCATTATAATTATTACTAGTGGTCGCCCAGCAGTCTAAATTCGACCACAATTCAATAAAGTTTTAAGTTTGTCACAAATACATCATTATGCATTAATTTTCGATTTATTTTAAAAATACGAACGATAGAAAATATGTGGTATAGCTTGGCTAAGCCATATTTAAAAAAACAATAACATATCATTTGACATTTGTATACTATTTATTTAAATTTGCATTTGGCCTATTATTAATTATACGAGAATATATATATATATATATATATATATATATCCCTTCTTCTTTGTCTCTCATTCCAACCCTCAATGTTTTATGTCGATGCATAATTGAAATAGGTGCGAATATGTAAATATATAAAAAAATACATGTAATGAAATTACTGAAACAAAGATTAGGCATGGTTTAATTTTAATTTAAATGATAAAATGTACTCACTTTTTTAATTCACTAATAATAAACCACTAATAACAAATACGCGAGAGTAAGTCACATTGCTGCTGCACGAGTTTCCTTTTACAATAATGCACTTTCAGTTTGAACGTAAACAAATGAATGAGTACACAAATTAATGAGTAATATACATAAGTTCCTTAGAGAAAATTTATTTTATTTTGCTTAATTCAATTTATTTGTAACACATGTTATACATAAATTTTATTTCCTGCACTCCTTCTCTATATAAATTTTAATTATACCAAACATCACACTCCTCCATGCTCGCAATCTGTTTAAAAAGGGATGCAAATATTTCTCTTCACGTATTAATTTATAGATAAGTGAAATATTATAATATTAATATTTAGGGACTAACGTCACAAGATAAGAAAATAATTTTTGTCCAATGCCGCCAGATTGATTTTAAGACTTTTTAACTTTCTGCCCTGGCATTGGCGTAATTTTAATCCATATCTGAGGTTGGGGCACCTGAAGAAAGCGGAATTACGTTTCCTCGATGATATGATGGGAGAGTCCTTAACGTAACCATGGGCAAGCACAGGAATAATTCCCTTCGGGGAATAATTCATATGGTCTGACCGGAAATCGAACCCGGGACCTTTGAACTGTCGTCAGAAATGCTGACCACTAACCCATGAAGCTAGTCAGGACAATAAATATGGAAAATAAACTTTCTTTTAAATGTGGATACATTCCAACAGATATGATACCACGATGTAAGTTATGCCATTTACGGTATCACATTGTAATAAATGACAAAGGCTGCGTAATATAGCTAGTATTTTAGTATTAGTGATCTTTGAGTAAACGTAAAACATCTCTCTCTTGTTTTTCTCTATTCGAATATCTTTATGTTCTTTTGTTTTTAAAGCCTTAAACCTCCCCTTCTCCATTTGACTTGCAAGCCAATGCGCTGGGTCGGTCTCCTAGGGAATAGGTACTTTAATAAAAAATATATACATATAGGCATATGTATAGAGGTAGGCGTCTGTGGACTAGTGGGTTCTGGTGGAGTAGAGGTTACGATTCTCGCCTCAGATTCTGTAGCTCGCGGGATCAACTCGCCAAGGATATTGGATTTTTAAGGGCGTAAACTAAATGAAATATAAAAAATATAACATGGAAATATCATCAGGAAAATAAAAAACAATGGCCTTCAAGGGCGCTTATCCCGTTCGGACAAAGATAATATTAGAAAATAAACCAATAGAACAAGTGGTAAGATATAACTTCCTAGGTTGCGAAATATCATATACAGCGGAAACAGATATAAATAACAAACTAAATAAGTTTAATTATATAACAGGTACATTAAAAAGAACTTTGAAAAATAAAGCCAGGAAAGACTCTATAATGAAATATACATGACAATGACAGTGCCTATTATTACTTATGGATCCGAAACATGGACAGTGACAACACAACAATCTGCCAGAATACAAGCTGCTGAAATGAAATTCCTCAGACCAATAGCAGGATATCAAAGAACAGACAAAAAACATAACACAGAAATAAGACAACAACTAAAAGTAGAGGAATTAAACACAACAATGGTGAAATACAGAACAAACTGGAAAGAACACTTGGCAAGGATGACTGAGAATATAATACCAAAAGCAGCATACAACTATTCACCACGAGGAAGAAGAAGTTTGGGAAGACCAAAGAAAAGATGGAAACAGCAGCAATTTGGAGGCTAAACCGTGATAAAGAAGAAGAAGAAGAAGAAGGTTGTAAAACATGGCTTCCTTCGGAAGGAAAGTAAATTTATCGTAGATTTTCGCCATATAGAAGAACCTCCAAGAATGGAATAATCACCTGAGAAGAATGGAAAGAAATATACTCCAAGGAAGACTAAAACATCGGTGGTAAGATCAAGACCATCTTCGTTAGATTTACCGTCACAGGCCACATGGCCTAAAACGGATTTCTTCATGATGATGATGAAAAAAAATCTCAAACCTAAAATAAGAGTTTCTGAATAAAACATGCCCGCCATTTCACACCAGATTCGATTAGCGGGCCGTTAAAAACATTGCTAAA
Source organism: Diploptera punctata (assembly GCA_030220185.1). Taxonomy (NCBI): domain Eukaryota; kingdom Metazoa; phylum Arthropoda; class Insecta; order Blattodea; family Blaberidae; genus Diploptera; species Diploptera punctata. The sequence goes on along the minus strand of JASPKZ010004216.1, from coordinate 1,842,420 downwards.
TAAAATACTATACTTCAAAAACCTGTGATTAGTGTTATGCCAGTATTACCACCTAAGATAACTAAGGATAGCAGACCAAGGAGGATATTTAGAAAATCCTTTACTGTGCAGGAATAAAAATGAAAATAGCACCTCAAGCGACTTTTCTACAGAGAGAGGTAATATAAAATTCAAATCCGTTACTTGTAGTGTGCTGGTTATCTGAATAAACTTGTGTCAAACTTGTCATAGTTTTCAGAAGAGAAAGACAAAAAGGTATCTCTGAGAGCATCATTAGTGCAGTTGGAAACTAAATAAAATTACATTGTACGGTGAAGAGATAATGCAAATAAGTGAATTACTTTCAACACAAGAAGTTTCTTCCTTTAATCATGAAAGCTTCACAAAGTCACCAGTAATTCTCATATCTTTTATTAAAACTACTTTATTATGCCGTTAAATTCATAGAATAAAGACTAGAAAGTGTAATACATTATTACATATAGAGAATCTCTAATATTTAATCTCAAAATTAAATACGTGATAAAAATTAGGCCCATAAACTAAATATTTTGAGTTGAGGAACCAATGGTCAGATATGCTTATTTTAGGCGTCACAAGATCTTGAAATTATCTGGTTCTACTGTTGTGAAACGTATGATTCCAATATTTACTTACTTTGTTATTAATTACTTTGTTGAGACTGGCAGTTTTTCGAGAAGTTATGGCTTCAGTTTTCTGGCATTTACTTTACAATGGAGAAACATCTTGATTATGTCAATGAGGGAATTGTACCCTACCGAGAAATTAATTCGGGAACCTCGCCTGAAAGACAGCTATATAATCCGTAGCCCCAGCGCTGATCTAATTGAATTTAAATATGCATCCATCCATATCAATTCTGCCTGAGGGCAGGTATTTCACTGCAATCATAGCATTTTCATGCTCTGCTTTGCAGCTTTATTAGGGAATTATAAGTGTGGTAGCTTCCCGTTGCTTTCCACACCGGTGAAGGATGATGATATTGATAAGGATGATGATGATGGCCGGATGATTTTCGGGGACCGTTGGGCCCTAAGCTTCCTGACATTTGTCTTACAGGCGAGGAAAAACTTTGAAAAAATCTCACCCAGGAGCCTGTCCCAACCGGAAATAGAACCCGGGCCCGCTGCGTGACAAGGCAGCACGCTACCTCGACACCACAGCGGTGGAATATATATATATATATATATATATATATATATATATATATATATATAGTTACTTACTCACTGGCACTATCGAACCCGTAGGTTCATGGCCGCGCGGACATAATCTCTCCATACATCCCTATCCTGAGCTAATGCTTTCCAATCATTCCCTGTATAATCTGCTTCCCTCAAATCATAGTTAATGTTATTCTCTCACCTCATTCTTGGTCTACCAACTGGGCGTTTTCCCTCTGGCTTTCCTACAAGAAGCTTCCATGCAAGTCTTTCATTCCCCATACGTGCAACATGTCCTGCCCATCGCAGTCTACCAGACTTAACTGTTCTTATTAACCATGTAGTTTCATTGTTAAGTGTCTTCTTAGTCTTTCTCTTCTCCATTCACACCTGTCTGTTATATCTCTTAGGTCCAAAAATTTTCCTAAGTACTTTATTCTCAAATACTTGTAATCTACTTTCCTCCCTTAAAGTAAGAGTCCATGTTTCGCACCCATATAATATAACTGGTAGAATAATAGTTTTATATATTTTCAGTTTAACGTTTTTGAAAGGAGTTGGGACATCAAGAGTCTCTGCAATGCATAATACCACGCATTTTCAGATTACATATATATAGGTATATATATAATTATACGTATGCACGTTAAATTTAGATTTCTCTCTTAAAATTGTGGCAAAACTTCTGCATCTATTTTACTGGATACTAAATTCTTGCCACGTTCACTGGCGACACTTAACTTTACGAGGTTCTGTAAAAGAAACATCAATCTAGCTAAAACTCACTTTGTTTCTTGATTGAAATGTGTTCCATTTACAAATGAAGTTCAAGAATAGAGTCATATATTCTCGTACATGATTTGATTACTTTTCAATATGGTAAAATACAAATCAATTAAAAAAAAAACATAAATATGCATTAATTGTATAGCACAACAATATGTATTGTGCTATACAGAAGAACAGAATATTGAGATGTTTCTAAAAAACTAGGCATTCCACCTCCATTAAAAAACAATCTCATCGTTAGCACTTATAACCTGCTCAATAATAAAAAAAATATTCTGTATTCATTTACAATGGTTTTATAATTGTATTGTTCTGAAAAAAAATGTAAAATGTAAAACCGTGGTCATGATTTAGATTCTTTTAACGGTTGACTGATATAGGCACGTAATAATAATAATAATAATAATAATAATAATAATAATAATAATAATAATAATAATAATAATAATAAAAATAATAATATATTTTTATTTAGGAATATCCACAATACAGTGTTTCTCCTTCAACCCAAAGTGATTTCTTGCCAGAGGTTCCTGTCTAAAGCATCTTCTTCCCTCAAATCTCTAGCTTCCATACTTCTCTTCACTCCATCCATCCATCGTTCTCTATTCCTGCCTCTTCCACTTCTTCCATTAGCTTTCCAATTAAGGACCTTCTTTTGTATTCTCTCTTTTTCCATTCTTATGAGGTGTCGATATCAATTCAAACGTTTTTCTTCTGTTTTCCCTAATACATGTATTTTTTTCAACTTGCATAATTTCCCTTATTGTGCTGTTTCTGACCTTATCCCTTCTTGAATTTTTGTCGATCGCCTCCAAAAATCCGTTTCTACTGCTAACAGCTTGTTGGCTTGTTTTCTTTTCTACTTACTGTCCAGGTTTCGGACCCATATAATAAAATGCTTTGTAACAGAACTTGAAATATAGTTTTCTTCGTTCTGTGTATTATATTTCTATTCCAAAGTACTGAGTTCAACAAACCAATGATTCTTCTTCCATCAGTTATTCTTCTTTCAATTTCTGTAGTTGAATTCTCACTTTTATCTAAAATAGATCCTAAATATTTAAAATTTTTAACATTACGTATTCTTCCTGAATTACATTTTAGCTCATCTGTTGTATCCAATGAAAGATATTCTGTTTTATTATAATGTATCTGTAATCCCCCTTTTTTGTATTCTATCTCTAATTTCCTTAACATGAAAGATGCTTCATCTGGATCCTGAGAAATCACCACTTGATCATCTGCGAACAGTAAATGGTGGAGGTAATAATTATCTTCTATTTGAATTCACATATATTTGCAGTGTCTTGACCAATTCTGCGTACAGTTATCAATACATATGTTGAACAACGTTGGTGATAAGCAACATTCTTGTAGTAGATCTTTTGATGTTTGGAATTTTTCTGAAAGTCTGTTTCCCATCTTAATTTGGCATTTGTTCTCCGAGTATAATGATCTAATAATAATAATAATAATAATAATAATAATAATAATAATAATAATAATAATAATAATACTCACTGGCACTATCGAACCCGTAGGTTCATGGCCGCGCGAATATAGGCTCTCCATACATCCCTATTCTGAGCTAATGCTTTCCAATCATTCCCTGTTTAATCTACTTCCCTCAAATCATAGTTAATGTTATTCTCCCACCTCATTCTTGGTCTACCAACTGGGCGTTTTCCCTCTGGCTTTCCTACAAGAAGCTTCCATGCAAGTCCTTCATTCCCCATACGTGCAACATGTCCTGCCCATTGCAGTCTACGAGACTTAACTGTTATTATATCTGGCTTCCTATTAAGACCATGTAGTTCATTGTTTGTAGTCTTCTCCATTCACCTGTTTGTTCATCTCTTTTTGGTCCAAACATTTTCCTAGGTACTTTATTCTCAAATACTTGTAATCTCCTTTCCTCCCTTAAAGTAAGAGTCCATGTTTCGCACCCATATAATATCCATCCATAGTATCCATAGTATTCTGCCCGAAGGCAGGTCCTTCACTGCAATCATAGCATTTTCATGCTATGCTTGCAGCTTTACTAGGGAATTGTAGGTGTGGTAGCTTCCCGTTGCTTTCCACCATATAATATAACTGGTAGAATAATAGTTTTATATATTTTCAATTTAACGTTTTTTTGAAAGGAGTTGAGACATCAAGAGTCTCTGCAATGCATAATAGCACGCATTTCCAGAATTGAGCCTATGTCAATTTCTTTGTGCATCTCATTCCTATTTGTGATTATTGTTCCTAGGTATTTGAATTCAGCCACTTCCTCAAAATTTCCCTCATTTGTCATTAGTTGTCCATTTCCATTATATAATGTATTTCTACGTGTGACCATATATTTAGTAATAATAATAATAATAATAATAATAATAATAATAGTTATAATAATAACAATAACAGCAATAATAACAACAACAATAATAATAACAATAATTACAACAATAACAAAAATAAAAATAACAATAACAACAACAATAATAATAATAAAAATAACAATAACAACAATAAAAATGACAATAACAACAATAACAATAGCAATAACAACAATAGCAATAGCAATAATAACAATAGGAATAACAATAACAACAATAACAAGAACAATGATAATAACAACAACAATAACAAGAACAATAATAATAACAACAATAACAATAATAATAAAAATTGATGAGGATTAATTTATAGGCAGGATGATTCTGAAGAGTAACACCGTTAAACCATTTTTATATTTATGATACAGTGATTTATTGAATATACAAGAATGTCTTGTGGAAGCCGACTATTAATTCTTATTTGATTGTAGATAAATCTTATTGTTTATAGAGTGTCTCGAACCCTTATGTTTAAACTGAGCATTTTGCAAGATAAGATGTGGTCTGAAATGTATATTTCAAGTGCTGTGAGATCTTCAACTTTAGACATTATCCTCATTCATGAACAATGTACACTATAAGACATTAGGTACCGTACTGTAGCAGAGCGCTAGATAAACCATTGTGAACTATGAATAGATGATATGGGAGTAATCTCCGCACAGAATCCTTCTAAGCATCTGTTTCATGAAATGGTTGATGGATGATAGAGGATATTACACAATCTCTACATAGATTAATATACAAACAGTAGTTTGTTTAGCATCCTGGCCAGATCAGTATGTCTCGAACGACCTATCCTCTTCTAAGTTCAAGATCTCGTGAGCTCTAAAACAGTAATTTATGACCATTTTTATCTATCTCAAAATACTCAGTTCATAGTCCTCTACCATCTGATAGATTATCTTTTTACAAAATAAACTGAATAAATATACTGTGTGTCTACTATTACGAAATTTAATTTTAGATAGATATATCATCGGTCGATTAATGTCTTTAAACATGGTCCGATTCCTAATAGCCAATTTTGTCGGTCCATCCAATCTCCTGGTTGTAGATGTTTTTCCATCATGTACCGTATAAATATATTCTCTGACTCCAGGAGGTTTTAGGCCTTCCTCTTCCTCGTCTTCCCTCAGATTTCCATTCCAAAACACATTTTCGTAGCCGATCCATCTTCCATTCGCTGGACATGTCCGTACCATCTTAATTGCTGAGTTTTAATATAATCTAAAATAGTGTCTTCAATCTTCATTTTCTTCTTTCTAACGGAGCTTCTAATTTTTTCTCTTCTTGAAATTCTTGCTGTCCTTCGTATATAATCCATTTTAAATTTTTATTTGAATATAATTTTGAGACGTTTTAACATCTTTAGTCACATCGTTTAGATCTATAGGTTATTTGCGAGTACGTCACTAGGATGTGTAGGTCTATTCTCTTCCTCTCTCTCTCTCTTCTCTCTCTCTCTCTCTCTCTCTCTCTCTCTTTACCTTAGGATAACATCTCTCTTCGAGACAACATGGACATTTAAGACTAGACATACCATTAATTCTATTATTTATGCTAAACAAGATGCATATGATAGGAAAATGATTAAGATGGTCAAATAGTGTTCGGGGAAGTATTTGGGCATTATCGTTTCCCGATATATGTCTTAGGTCAGGAAAAATCCCGAAAAAAAAAACATCACCCAGGAAACTTTCCGGACCGGAAATCGAACCATGGCCCGTCTTTTTACCTCTTTCATGACAAATAATATGAGAAATTATTCCAAACCCAGGAGAAAATGACGTTACCGCGAGACTACAACAGTGGACATAAGTATATTGTTGTCTATATGTATCTCTCTAATGTAAATGAAACTAATATTTTAATAACAATTGCGAACTAATGTGCAATATTAACCCTTAAATTGGCAATGTATCCTATAAGATACATTGATTTCGTTTATCTAATATTGTTTATGAAACAATAGAAGAACAAATAAGTAGAAATTACTTAAAGTTGTGTCAAATTACACAATAACATACAAGAATAACTTAGAGTTTTACATGATTTTGTTTTCAATGCGGTCCGAAAATTTAAATAACTGTCAGGAGAAATTAGTGTTTCGCCAATTTAAGGGTTAATAATATTAGTCATTTATGAAGCCGTAGCGTAGTGGTTAAGGCACTGCGCTACAAGCCAGAAGGTCGAGGGTTCAAGTCCCGGTGGGGTCAGGATTTTTAAACTGACCCAAACTTTCTGGCGGCACTATGGCCCTGGGGTCGACTCAGCCTCTAACGGAAATGAGTACCAGACGCTTGTTCTGGGGGTAAAGGCGGCCGTCACACAGGGCTGACAACCCGGCTGACATCAAGTGCCGATTGTCCAGAAAAAGTGGGAACCTTAACCTCCTACTACCCGAAGGGCCTCTTGAGGCCTGTAGTGGGATTACTTTACTTTATGAAATTTCAACGGAGCTTTTTACATTGATGACTATGAAAATCAGAAAAAATACAAAGATATGCTACTTAAATATCTTAACGAACTACGACCAAAATTAAATCCCGAAAGTAAATCACCAAAAGAAAAATTATACCAGAATTTTTTTATCTATTTTACCCCCTTCCTATCGTATTTATCTAATTGTATTGCCTCAGATTTTAATAATAATTTGATTAATGATGTATGCCTACTAATAAAATAAAAAATATATCAGCCAGATTAGAATTTGCAGAACTTGAATTCGAAACTTCTGAAATGCGAGTCTAAAACGCTTACATCTAATCCAATTCATTCAGTGGTTAACGATCTTATCCAAAAGCAAGAAAAGTGATTAGTATTTTTTCATTATCCATTCTTTCGTAGACTGGATTAGATTTTCCAGCTGGATTAGATTTTCCAGCTATCGTCCAATTAATTGATTTTGTAAAACAGATGACCGCTGAGTTGCGTTTCTCTGGGCAATGTCACATTGATCTGCGTTGGAGAGAACTGCGCAACATTAACTTTGTTATTGTTAGCTGTATTTACGCCTGTCACAAATTAAATCACCCTATCCAGATTGCAGGACTGTTACCCAAATAAAACATTGTGACCATTCAATTTCTAATGTTGCTTATCTTTAAATCACTTAACCAACTTGTTTACTTACTTACTTACTTACTCATTGGCACTATCGAACCCATAGGTTCATGGCCGCGCGGACATAAGCTCTCCATACATCCCGATCCTAAGCTAATACTTTCCAATCATTCCCTGTATAATCTACTTCTCTAAAATTATGGTTAATTTTATTCTCCCACCTCATTATCGGTCTACCAACTGGGCGTTTTTCCTCTGGTTTTCCTAGAAGAATATTCCATCCACGTCTTTCATTCCCCATACGTGCCACATGTCCTGCCCGTTGCTGTCTACGAGACATAACTGTTCTTATTATATATGGATTCCAATAACGAATATGTAGTTCACTGTTATGTAGTCTTCATTCACCTGTCTGTTCATCTCTCTTTAGTCCAAAAAATTCCTAAGAACTTTATTCTCAAATACTCGTAATCTCCTTTCCTCCCTTAAAGTTAGAATCCACGTTTCGCATTCATATAATATAACTGGTAGAATAATAGTTTTATATATTTTCAGTTTAACGTTTTTTGAAAGAAGTTGGGACGTCAAGAGTCCCTGTAATGCACAATAGCACATTCACAGAATTGAGCCTATGTTTAATTTATTTGTGCATCTCATTCCTATTTGTGATTATTGTTCCTAGGTATTTGAATCAGCAACTTCCTCAAAATTTCCTATTTTTCACTTTACCAAATTACTCATGCATACTATCGAACCAAGAGGTCCATGACCGCGCGGACATAAGCTCTGCATACATCCTTTTCCTGAACTAATATGTTTCAATCATTCCTTGTATAATTCAATACATTTATTTATTTGAATTCCATTGAATGCCTTATTGTACGATTTAATATAACTTGATTTGATTAAAATAATTGTATTATTCTCACTTAATAAGTTAAATCTAATTATTCATTTTTGTTTTCATTACCGTCCTCAAATCATGGTTAATATTAAATATTAATCTTCCACCTCATTCTTGACCTACCTAATGGCCGCTTTCCCTCTGGTTTTCCTACTTGAAATTTCCATGCCCATCTTTCATTTCCCATTCGTGCCAAGCTCATCGCTATGAAACTTGAATGTTTTTATTACATCTGCTTTCCTAGAAAGATCATGAAGCTCACTGCTATATAGTTTTCTTTACTCATATGTTTGTTCATATATTTTTATCCAAAAATCCTAAGTATTTTACTCTCAGATGTTCGTAATAATTTCTCCTCTCTTAAAGTAAGAAACTATTTTTTGTGTCCAAAATAACTGTGTAGAAGATCATTCAGCCAGTGTAGGGGTGACATGTGATTAGCATGTCGGATCCCAGCCGTTATAGCTGGTTTTATCAACCTGGAGCCGCTACTTATTGTAGCTACCCAAATTCATCACGATGCTAGGTGGGTACCGGTCCCTTATTGGCTGAAATTCCATGAGAAAATGTCTTCCCCCATGGGGGCTGAATGATAGCTACCTCTATGAATAACATGTGGATGTGAGGCTAGCTGCTGGCTGGTAGGCCAAGAGCCCTCTAGTCCTGTTGCGCCATGGAGTTTTTTTATAACTGTGTAAGCATAATCGTTTTATATGGAGACTTAAATGCCAGAGTAGGCAATGTCCCTATACCTAATGTAATAGGAAATAATGGAGAAATAACAATTAATGATAATGGACAGGATTTGAGACAGTTTTCAGCCTATAATCAATTAAAAATAATGAATACCTATTTCCGAAAAAAGGACATACATAAATATACAAGAAGTGGATATAACTCAAGATCAATAATTGACTATTTAATCGTAAACAACAAGCTAGGAGCCTTGGTAAAAGATGTGAGAGTACATAGAGGCAGCGATATATACTCTGATCACTATCTCGTGATAAGTAAAATAAACATAATAGCTAAATGGCGGAAAAAATAACATAAAGAACAAAAGAAACCAAGAAGAAGTATATAAAGTATATTTATTACAAGATCAAAGTATTAGTCAACATTATGAAAGCAGAATGAATAAATATATATCAGAGATAGCGACGTCAGAAGATATAAATATTGAATGGTAAAATATATCAAATGTAATACATAAAACAGCAAATGAGATATTAGGAAAGAAAAATAGAATAAGAAATAGGAAGGGCTTGAGAACTTGGAATGCGAATATACAAAATGCAGTGAATGAAAAACAAAAAGCATATCATACATACTTACGACTGAAAACAGAAGAATCTTATGAAGAATATAAAATGAAAAGGAGAATTGCTAAAAGCATTATAAGAAGTCATGGGATAAATTTATAAGCTCAGTAGAACATGATATGTATGGAAGACAAGAAATAGGTTATAAATTAGTGAAACATCTAAATCAGACTGAGAAAGATTCTGTCAGATTGAATATAATCCCAGAACAAGAATGGATCCAACATTATGAAAAACTTTGGAAAAAGGAGGAAATTGAAGGAAAAGAGAACAATGAGGAAGAAATAAAAGTGGAAAATATTGACGTAATAGACATAAATGAATTAGAAATGGCTTTGAAAACCACTAAGAATAGGAAAGCAACAGGATTAGATAATATAAATATGGAGTTAGTCAAATATAGTGGAATATTGTGTAAACTACGAATACTTCATCTAATTAATATATGTTGGCAGACCTATGGGATTCCAACCACTTGGAAAACAGCAATTGTGAAGAATATATTCAAAAGAGGAGACCGGAGAAATTGCGAGAATTACAGAGGGATTAGCTTAATGAATACTGGCTACAAGATATATACGAAAGTAATAAATAATAGATTGAGAAACATAATAGAAGTAATAATAAGTGAAAATCAAAGTGGATTCAGAAAGAGAAGGTCATGTATAGACAACGTCTTTACACTGAAACAACTCATAGAAAAGAGAAGAGAACATAACTTAGAAACTCCACATAGGATTTATAGATTTGGATAAGGCCTTCGATCGAGTAAAACAGACGAAAAATTATGGGAAATATTACGAATGAAAGGATACCCGCTGTGCCTTGTTGAAACAATAAAGAATTATATGAAGACACAAATATAATAATGATACCGGATTCAAAAGAACAGATGCAATCAAAACAAATACTGGATTACGACAAGGATGTAGTTTATCACCCATTTTGCTTAATATATATATATATATATATATATATATATATATATATATATATATATATTTTAAATAAATGGAAAGTTTAGTAAATCCAGGAATAAGAATGGATAATAAAGTGTGCATAAATAATCTTCTATTTGCTGACGATGTAATCTTAATACAGAATTATGAAGACGACTTACAGAAATCAATGCATGCATTAAATGAAATATGTAAATTATACGATCTAAAGATTTCTGTAAGGAAAACGAAGACCATGGCGTTTAGAGGAAGAGATCCAGTGAGATCCAAAATTATTTTAGAAAATCAAAGTATAGAACAGGTGTCTAGTTTCAAATATTTGGGCTGTGATGTACAATGTGGAAAGAGATATTGACTCCAAAATAAATAAATTTCAGACGGTGTGTGGAAACAATACAGAGAACATTCAAAAATAAAATTAGAAAAGAAACCAAGATAAAAATGTATAATGTTATGGCGGTTCCCACAATATTGTATGGATGTGAAACTTGGGCTCCAGTGAAAAGACAGGAGGATAGAATACAGACGGCAGAGATGCGGTTCCTAAGAAAGTAAAAGGATGTACAAGACTTGATAGAATAAGAAATGAGGATATAAGAGAAGAATTGAAAGTACAGCCTTTATTGGATAATGTCACGAATTACAGACAGAAATGGATTGATCACATGGATGGAATGAGTAAGGAGAGATATCCATTGTTAGCAAGAGGAAGGCGTGATGTTGGAAGACCTAGAAGACGTTGGGCTGATGCATTATGAAGTCGGAACGGGCAATTACCTAATCCCTGGAGTGATGATGATGATGATGATGATGTATTTTTGTTTAATATTTTACAGAGAACGTGGAATGACATGAGCCTCGTTTCATTTATGACTTGCAACGTAATTTATAAACAGCATGATTTACTGAATAATTTACTTACATAGGGCCTATAATATAATTATGATGATGATTTCCAACGCACAGTATTTAACTCTGATATCATTAGCTGTCAACTCTTCCAGTAGTTGGTCACAATAGTCTATGCAAGTCAATAAATCTGTCTCATTCATTTCCTCTTCACTGTTATATAAGACGAATCCGGGGGAAGAGATGATGTTCATGATATTATATTGATTAATAGTTTATCATAAGTGATGCCACGAGCGATTTCCAATTTATCTAGATAAATTGGAAATCAAGAGTGTCATTTGTTAGGACTATTTAACGAATAAAATTAAACTATTTACTCACAAATCATTATATAATAGTTATTTTAAAATATTTATATATGTAATGTAAACAGCGATGTTTGAAAACAAATGAGAAATGTTTGTTATGTTTCATTTATTCATCCACTGCAACTTGATAATATTATTTGTTGCCAAATAGGATGGCAATATTGTAATAATGGATCCTAGTGGAGAAATAATGAAACACATCAAACTGTATATTATAATCAACATAACAGGTTATTAATTCAATTTTTCGGAAACAATTAAGTAAAATCAGTATTTAAAAACACAATTATTGAACACACAATTTTCAAATGTGTAGGTCGAAGGAATCTGTTCTTTATTTGCTATAGACAACGTAGTCTATTTGTTAGAAAGTCAGTCACTGCAAAATAGTGCTCTGACCTGTTCAGAATATTAAAAAGGAGGAGCTTTCTTTATTTTGGTAATCAAAATTCGATAAATATCGAGGTGAAACACGACTATGATTGGTTGTAAAACAAAATTCATTGAACGTGATTTGTCATTGACTCCCATTTGGGGCATGAGTTAAATATTCATTAAAATTCCAATCAACAAACAAACATTTAAAAATCATCGACGCGTATTCATAGCAAAACTATCATTATCAAGACTGAATAAAAATGAATAAAAAGAGAACAATTATATTTTCAAGTTACATCACGTGACTGACAATTATAAATTACTTATTGTTATCATAAACATAACCCTCTTTTTCTTTAACTAAGGAAAAGAGGGCGCTGACCGCAATAGGGTCCTTGTCATTGTTCATTATTTGTTCTATGTTTTTATAAATTTCCAAATAAATAACTTGAAATTCATAAACATAACCCTCTTTTTCTTTAACTAAGGAAAAGAGGGCGCTGACCGCAATAGGGTCCTTGTCATTGTTCATTATTTGTTCTATATTTTTATAAATTTCCAAATAACTAACTTGAAATTCATAAACATAACCCTCTTTTTCTTTAACTAGGGAAAAGAGGGCGCTGACCGCAATAGGGTCCTCGTCATTGTTCATTATTTGTTCTATGTTTTTATAAATTTCCAAATAACTAACTTGAAATTCATAAACATAACCCTCTTTTTCTTTAACTAAGGAAAAGAGGGCGCTGACCGCAATAGGGTCCTCGTCATTGTTCATTATTTGTTCTATATTTTTATAAATTTCCAAATAACTAACTTGAAATTCATAAACATAACCCTCTTTTTCTTTAACTAAGGAAAAGAGGGCGCTGACCCCAATAGGGTCCTTGTCATTGTTCATTATTTGTTCTATGTTTTTATAAATTTCCAAATAACTAACTTGAAATTCATAAACATAACCCTCTTTTTCTTTAACTAAGGAAAAGAGGGCGCTGACCGCAATAGGGTTCTCGTCATTGTTCATTATTTGCTCTATGTTTTTATAAATTTCCAAATAACTAACTTGAAATTCATAAACATAACCCTCTTTTTCTTTAACTAAAAAAAGAGGGCGCTGACCGCAATAGGGTCCTTGTCATTGTTCATTATTTGTTCTATATTTTTATAAATTTCCAAATAACTAACTTGAAATTCATAAACATAACCCTCTTTTTCTTTAACTAAGGAAAAGAGGGCGCTGACCGCAATAGGGTTCTCGTCATTGTTCATTATTTGTTCTATATTTTTATAAATTTCCAAATAACTAACTTGAAATTCATAAACATAACCCTCTTTTTCTTTAACTAAGGAAAAGAGGGCGCTGACCGCAATAGGGTTCTCGTCATTGTTCATTATTTGCTCTATGTTTTTATAAATTTCCAAATAACTAACTTGAAATTGTAATTGTTTTATTTTTACACATTTTTATTCAGTATTGATAATGGTAGCTTTGCTGTTGAAACTCTTCAACGATTTTTAAACTTTTATTTGGTGATTGGGTGTAACAATTATCATCACCAAGAAGATCATAAATACTAATGTAAAACAAATTGTGTTTTAATCTTAGTGCAGTCTATAAATTACAATAGTTGAATGCAGGCTTTCACGGCCGGTAATCGTAATGTTGAGTGATTCCGGGTTATGTGGCCGTGGTCCATATAGTTGGTGTAGTACTAGTAGATCTTCCGACCAGGAAACACGCATAGAAGCACTCGCCACTGAAGATGCCCTCCGCAGTTGAGGGCGAAACGTCTGGTATCAACACCAACTATGGACCACGGCCACATAACCCGGAATCACTCAACATTATAAATTACAATATTTGAAGTTATGATATTGAATTGTATTACCAAAAAGGAAGAATTAATTTTAGATTTTGTAAGGAACATATTTGAAACCTGATAAATTCATTGTGATCACATTGAACGTGCATTTATTTATACTGAGGTATTCGATAAGTAATTGCAACACTACTATAACATTACAATACATTTATTTAGGTTACTTTTGATATTACGAACTCCTTTTATAGTCTTCTGTCAAGTTAACTATACGTTGCCAAATCCTTGGAAGACGATACATTCTATCTGTAGCATCATTTCTGGATATCTGTTTCACTGATCGATCTAGAACTTTCTGAATATCAACTCTTGATTGAAATCGAATGCCTCATAGAGGTTCTTTGATCTTTGTCAATAAGTTATAGTCACAAAGGCTCATGTCTTGTGAATTTGGATGATGTTTGAATACTACCCAATTCCACCTTCTAATCAAATTCTACTGAACATCTTTAAGGGCGGTATTACTTACTAAATGTGAGAAACAGTAAATATATTCACAAAATATTGCTATTTCTAGACTTGCAATATTACAGATTTATACAACAAAGACTACTCAACATTACTACAAGATTACAATAGTTACCATTAGTATCGCTGATTTATTACTGCCATTACTTATCGAATGCCCTGGTAGTTTAAGCTGAAGCATACATATGTGAATAATAATTTTGCATGTTACTAGCTATTTATTTTAACCAGGCAACATTATATAATTCTTGTTTCAATCTTTTAACGCTTAAGTTAGCGAAACGATAATTTCTCGTGCCAGTTATTTGAATGTTTCAAATCACAATGAAAACAAAATCATTAAAAAAATATTATTGCACTTATTGTCTAATTTGACAGAAATTTAAGTAATTTCTACTCATTTGTTTATTTGTATTGTCTTAATAGTATATTACGATGCAAGATTGGGAAGTGGTTTTTACAGAATTGAGGAAAATGTATAAAACCGAGCGATAGCGAGGTTTTTAATTTCCGAGATTCTGTAAAACACTTCACAAACGTGCGTTGTACATTTTTTTTGCGTGATGGTGTTTTCAAAATAATAACTAATAGTAAAATAATAACATATTTGTTGGAAATATTTGCGTTCATTATAAACAACTGTCTAACGTTAACAGTGTGGCCAATGTTTATTAGTTGAAAGTACAGGAGACCGTGAAACAAATTTAGTAATAAAATGGCAGCAAGTACGTATTTATTGTTTTATATTGTTTCAAGTGAAGTTCAGTTCATTTACAATGCAGTGACTTGTTTCGTATAATGTATATTAACACTACCTTTTGGATATTTTTTGTACATACGTTGTATGTAGTATACTTACAGGGCAGTGATTTTACTTCCCGCACGCGTTTTGTAATATGTAATATTACATTATAGGTATTTTATTACAGTATAGTTATTTAGGTTGGCAACCCCGAAATGTAGGAAGTTTAACTTTCAATCATGGTCGCTATTGTTGTATGTATGACATAATGCACTATCGCACAAAAACAACATTAAATAAATGAAATCAATGTATCTTATAGGGTGGTATCTTATAGGATTATCAATTTAAGGGTTATATAAAATATGTACCTTCTGCACAAAATTAAATGCAGGTCTTGTGTGCTCTGAACACCTACCTTAAAAATATAAGAATGTAGAAAAATCTTAACTTTACTGCTTCTATTACGTATGTTAGAACTTTTCCGAAAAAGAAAATGCTTTCTCTGTCAAAAGTTGGTTCAGTAATCAATGTTCAATCGACACTTCATAAATTAATGCAGGGGTTAATTGAAATTAATTTCATCATCATAAGCATCACGAATTAGACCTTAAGGCCTGTTCCGATCCCATGTTAGAATTGATGTGTCCATCTTTTACTGGGTCTTCCGGCGTTAATGTATTTTACAGGAACCCGGGGTTCTACCTATTAAGGAGGACCAAAATGGATCGCTCACCGCCAACACTTAAGTGATGGCCGCAGAGCTTTCCATCTACCTATCTACTGGGTCTTCCTACATTTCTTCATTATGTATTTATAACTTTTTTTTGTTCTCTCTTTTTTGCCCTATGTTTGTAGGGCTTACCTGTTATATAGGACAAGCAAGCCTTTGTCCTGTTCGGTAGGTAGAAAACAGAAAGTTTGTCCTAGGCACAGTAGACAGATACACAAGAGTAGTTCTCCCAGATGCCAAAACTACCGCCAAAGACTGAACAGGTTAATACCAGATAAAGTACACATACCCTGATTCAAGGAAGTAAATATTTTTAATATATTTATATATCTCCATCCATAGTAATTCTACCCGAAGGTCCTTCACTGCAATCATAGTATTTTCATGCTTGCTTGCAGCTTTACTAAGGGAATTTTAGGTGTGGTAGCTTCCTGTTGCTTTCAACACCGGTGAAGGATGATGATGATAATAAGGATGATGATTATGATGATGGCCATATGATTTCGGGGACCGTTTGGGCATATATATATATATATATATATATATATATATATATATATATATATACCACCGCTGTGGTTTCGAGGTAGCGTGCTGCCTTGTCACGCAGCGGGCCCGGGTTCAATCCCCGGTCGGGGCATTTTTTCTGGGTGAGGTTTTTATCGGGGTTTTCCCTCACCTGTAAGACAAATGTCAGGAAAACTTTAAGGCCCAAACGGTCCCCGAAATCATATGGCCATCATCATAATCATCATCATCATCATCCTTCATCGGTGCGGAAAGCAACGGGAAGCTACCACAACTACAACTCCCTAGTAAAGCTGCAAGCATAGCATGAAATTGCTATGATTGCAGTGAAGGACCTGCCTTCGGGCAGAATTACTATGGATGGATATATATATATATATATATATATATACACACTCCCGGGTTCGAACACAAGCAGCAGCTATGGAGGGTAAGAACACTATGATAAAGTCACAGCGGCAAACCGTTTAACTGATAATAAACAACATGAAATTATTTGCAAATTTGATGCGTTAGTAGAATTGAGGTTATATTTAATAAGACGATAAAGGGCCGGCGCTTCAATTTACTTGTAGAGACGTCTGTATTATTGCCACCCACATCGTTTTCTACATGGCATAGAGTTTCCGTCTACTTCCTTCAGGCATTTTCATTACGTCTTAGCGTCTTTCCTTAAGAATCCTCAGTGCTCTGCACAGAATGCTCAATAATTGATTGCTTGCGTGCAAAAGTGTCCTATACCTCACTCATCTCTAGATCCACGTTTGAGTGTTTAAATTTATTGCGATTTTTTCAGAATTTAATAAAATTGAGAATAATGATGATGATGATGATGATGATAATAATAATAATAATAATTTTTTATTTATTTGCAGATTTTTAATGTTTACACCTCTTTCTGTGCCTAAAGTTTTATTTTCCTTCTCCACTTGTCTCTATCCATTCACTTCATGCCCTCCAGTCCTCTTGTCCTCATTCCAGTTTCTTATTTCTTGCATCCACTAGTTTCGAGGTCTTCCTTTCCTTCTTCTTCCAGGTGGACACCATTACAATATATTTCTGGGTAACATTTCTTCTTGCATTCGTCGTACATGCCCATGCCAAATTAATTTCTTATTTCTTATATAATCTGCTATTGAATATCTAATATTAATTTTTTCTCGTGTGACAGCATTTCTTATTTTTTCTAATTTTGAACATCATGCTGCTCTCCTTATGAAATATAATAATAATAATAATAATAATAATAAATAATAATAATATTTTTCTTTATTAGGAATTTCTCCCTAATACAGTAGTTTTCCTACAGCCCATTGAAAATTCTACTCCTCCATATATTTCTATTCTCTGCATCACTCTCTGTTAACCTCCCGAAACCGTATTCCTATGCACTCCTTAAATCCACCGTTATTTTGATCTCCTCTTTCTTCTGTTGCCTTCCGCTTCAGAATTTAATATCGTGTTAGGTATCCTGTCATCTGGCATCATCTTTACATGACCAAACGATTTCAGTATTTTTTTTTCAATAACTTATTTATCTGGTTTTAGAATTTTTAATTTTGTCTCTTCTTGAATTTCTAGAAGCCCTCCTCCAAAAGTCCGTCTCTGTCACCAATAGTTTATATGCTCGCTCTCTGCTTAATGTCCACGTTTCCGCACCATACAGCAGTTCACTCTCCACCAATGAAAAATAAATAAATTTCTAAGTTTTGTTCAAAATGTTTCTATTCCACAGTACCGAATTATTATTCCAATTAAAAAATATTTTTGTAAGTCCATGTTTTCCCTTTACAGAGATTTAGGCGCTCTTCCCCTACAGGGAAGAATTTGAACCATACCAACTTAGTTACACTTGTTTTCATATAGATGTCATTTTGAGTGGTCCGTGGTCAGCGTTCCGCCTCATACTGACATCTAGGAAACCAAGGTAGTACTAGGACGGAAAAATTCGGTAAATTTTGCTTAGAGGCCTTTTCATTCAGGCTTAAGGATTTTTTACGAGGCTGAAAATCTTCAGACTTGGGATCCACGGTTTAAAGTCCCTCCCGGAGGACTTGCTCCTTGGATTTTTCCGTCCTAAAAAATCCATCGACCACGGCCGGGTTTGAACCCGTGATCCTCGGGACCAGAGGCAAGGAGCATAACCACTAGTCCACCGCGGCCGACTAAAAAATATACAAAGCAATAATAAATTGTATCTAATGAAATAAAGATTATGATGCCTCTTATTCTACTTTCTATCTATCTACAATAGCGTAGCATTCTAATATTGGCTTTGGCATCTCCTTTGTTAGGAGTTACTAGACCAAGTTCATTTAGTTACACTTATTTTTCAAAGATGTCATGAATGGTATTCGGTCAACATACCGACACAATGATACATCTGGTAGGCAACTAAGGTATACTAGGATGAAAAAGTCGGTAAATTTTGCTTTGATGCCACTTTATTTAGTCTTATGGATTTTTTATGAGCCTGAAAGTCTTCCGATTTGAGATTCACGGCTTCAAATCCCTCCCAGAGGACTTGTTCCTTGGATTTTTCCATCCTAAAAAAATATCCATCGATCCCGGCCAGGTTTGAACCCGCCACTCTCGGGACCAGGGGCTAGGGCTTTTTCGACTTTCACTTTGTCTTCAAACGAAAATAGGAAGCCTCTGAATAAATGTTGACACATTTGAATCCCAGAGCCCATAAATAATTTATTATTAACCGAGTAAGACAGAATAACATGATTCTGTCATGCTTTTTCACAATTTTAATGCTGCTTGTGTCGGTGCCAATTTAAAATTACAGCAGAACACATCAAGGAACTTACCGAAGCTTACGAAGTTTGAGCAAAAGCATTGCATTATTATGATTCTTTAACACTTAAACATTTTCCTCTCTCTTTATTTTTCAATCTTTTATGCCTTTTCCTCAGATGTTAAGATAACTGCTCTATTAAAATGAATTACCAGACTTATTTAATCATAACACTGAGCAACAAAAAATATACTTTTTTGTGTCTCAGAAAGAAAAAAAAAATGTGATTCTGATAGTATTTTTTCTCCTGAATTCAAATATGATATCGGTTTTTCTCCAATACGCAAGGTTTCCGAGAGACAGGCATTTATAATTTCCATCCATCCATAGTAATTCTGCCCGAAGGCAGGTCTTTCACTGCAATCATAGCATTTTCATACTATGCTTTGCAGCTTTACTAGAGAATTGTAGGTGTGGTAGCTTCCCGTTGCTTTCCACACCGGTGAAGGATGATGATGGTAATGATGATGATAATGATAAGGATGTTGATGATGGCCATATGATTTCGGGGACCGTTTGGGCCTTAAAGTTTTCCTGACATTTGTCTTAGAGGTGAGGAAAAATCCCGATAAAAACTTCACCCAGAAAAACTGTCCCGACCGGGGATCGAACCCAGGCCCGCACGCTACCTCGAGACTACAGCGGTGGACTTTTATAATTTGAAAGACTTTAATTTTCTACATTCGTAACTACACAATATTCGAACATTCGGACTCACCTAGAAAGTAAGAAATTACGATTTTTTGCTATATTTCGCCTGTGGAGCATCCCTCTTGATGGTCCAACAATAATCGGCCATCATATTAGGATTCCATTTACCTTGATATCTCTTTTCCATAGCTAAAATCATTTGAGTTAGCTCATTTGGTTTTATTTTACAATGGACAAATGGATGAAAAAACGTTTATTAAAAACGGATTATTTAAATCCATTAATTGAAATTGAAATAAAAACAACTGTGGGTGATGGAGAAATTCCGAATACATATTTGAAAACTCGATAAAAAAGTGCATTAAGTACAACTATGGTACTCATGAGACAAAAAACATGTTGACCAGTGTAATCAACATTTCTAATACATTTAAAATCAAGTTAGTGGATTTATAATAAAAACACATGACTAAGATGAACTTAAAATTGCACAGGCTATTTTTATTCTTGACGCTATATGGCCTTGAATGTTAAATAAAGGCAAGCATATTTTATTTCACGACTTTCTTTAACATCTAATATCATTTCTCATTAGCTCCCCTTTTCAAATACGGGCATTAAAGGGCCGAAGCATGTTGCTCTAATGTATCTTTCAGACTTGAGGTTATTTTCTCCCTATCTCTCTCCATGGCGCGACTGGCCTAAAAGGCCCTTATTCTATGTGACGGCCGCTGGCTCTCTCCACATGTGTTAATCACACCCAATATAAGAGTGACACATAGTCAAAATGTCGGGTCTACAGCCATTATAGCTTGTTTTATCAACCTGGAGTTACTCAAATTCCTAACGAATCTGGGTAGAGCTCCGTTCCCATGGATTCTATACTCGTGTATCTCCTCATGGAAGAAGTATTACTCTCTATCGGGAGTTACTTACAAACTAATTTAGTTGCGATTAACTCCATACAGATGTAAGCAAGTACCTTTTGGTTAGATATCTAGTAGGAAACCAAGGTATTATTTGGATGAGAAAAGCCGGTAAATTTTGCTCTGAGGCTCTGAATTATCGTGACATTCTTTATGAGCCCTAAAATCTATCCTTTGGATTTTTCCATCTTAAAAATTCATTAACCTCGGCTGGGTTTGAACCCGACTGATTTGAGTCGGGCAAATTAAATTGTGAACAGAAATCTAAAAACTGTATGGTTAGTGTACTCAACTACCAAAGAAATTGTATTTTTGTTTACAGATTGTATGGCTTTTTGAAATATTCAGCAGTTGGTTCGTAGATAGACTTCGTTTCCTTATCACTTCCTCGGGTTGTTCCAGTGAGTTCTCAAATCATATTATCGGATTCAAAATATAGTAAACCTTATTTTTCCTGTCTATAGCTATGATATTAGCTCGTCTAGTAGGCCTACTAGCATTAGCAGCAAGACAGTGGACTTCCTCGAAGATTTCAAACTTCTCTTTTTCAGTGAGAGCAGTTGCTATTGTGCATAAATTAAAATATGTCTAGCGTTGAAAGAGTTTTCTGTGATGACAAAAGTTGAGGACGGAGGGAAGAATTTCTGGCTCGTCACATCGGATAGCTCCTACTATGGCTACTTCGATGGAGCGCTTTCGCAATCAAACTTGGAATATAATAATAACACTGGTCAACATGATTTTTGTCTCATGAATACCAATAGTTGTAATTAATGCAGTTTTTATCGTGTTTTCAAATTCTCCATCACCCACAGTTTTTTACTTCAATTTTAATTAATGGATTTATATAATACTTTTTTTTTAATATACGTCTTTTCGTCCATTTATTATCTTGGCGCAGTGAGCGATGAGTATCAGGAGATTTCAGCTATGGAAAA
Organism: Diploptera punctata; assembly: GCA_030220185.1. NCBI lineage: Eukaryota > Metazoa > Arthropoda > Insecta > Blattodea > Blaberidae > Diploptera > Diploptera punctata. Next base: position 1,820,545 of record JASPKZ010004216.1, on the reverse strand, counting down.
GAGATATCAAGGCAAATGGAATCCTAATATGCTGACCGATTATTGTTGGGCCATCATGAGGGATGCCCCACAGGCGAAGTATAGCAGAAAATCGTCATTTACTACTTTCTATGTAAGTCCAAATGTTCGAATATTGTGTAGTTACGAATGTAGAAAATATTAAAATGTTTGAAATTATAAATTCCTGTCTCTCGGAAATCTTGTGTGATGGAGAAAAACCGATAATATATTTGAATTCAGGAGAAAAATACTATCAAAATCACATATTTTTCTTTCTGAGACAAAAAAGTTTATTTTTTGTTGCTCAGTGTAATTTAAGAAAAGTAAGATCAAGTTTGTTAACCAACGAAATCGGCATATTAGGAGTGGAAACATTTAGACATCGCTTTAACTATCGCAATTTTCGTTTGTTCGTAATTTCACTTGTTACATGTCATTGAAAAAGATTGAGAAATATGATATCTCCGAATATAACCGACATAAGATATTAGAAGTACGAGTTTACCTGAAACTCAAAATTTTAGTGGGAATATTTTCAACGTTCTCGTAGTTTCTCACAACGAAACTTGATAAACATCATTTAATTATCAAATAAAGACTTAGCCTATTCCGTAAATCGGATCATTAGGAATGGACGTTTACCTGGAAACCCAAGATCTGAAAATTGTTCTAGTGGTCGCAATTTCTGTTTTCTCGCAAGAAACTAGGTATATACGATGTAACTAAAAAATATATACATTCTGTAAACGAACAAAATCCGACCACAAATTTGACTTGTTGAGGAAATCGCTTAGTTTAGGCAGCTATTGCATGACGGACATTTTTGTTCTATTTCTCTCCCATTCAGTAGCTGGAACTGTCTTTGTAGCCTAATTAGAATACTAACATCACAGCCTCTATATTCCCTTATATGACCAGCCTCATGGACTAGTGGTCACCGTTTCTGACTACTGTTCATGAGGTCCCGAGTTAGATTCCCGATCAAACCATAGGAATGTTTCCTTAAAGGGAATCATTCCTGTGGTTTCCCATGGTCTGGAATTTAGGTTAAGCGAAAGGAGATTACGAGTATTTGAGAATAAAGTCCTTAGGAAGATTTTTGGTCCCGCGCCGTAGCCGAGCGGTTAAGGTAGGAAGCCTTGGCGCAGAGCTACGGGACTTGCGCTGGTTCGAGTCTCCATGGGGAAAGGAATTTTCTCATGGTATTTCGGCCAGTATGGGACCGGTGCCCACCCAGCATCGTGAGGCAATTGGGTAGCTACAATAAGTAGCGGCTCCAGGTTGAGGAACCAGCAATAACGGCTGGGGGACTCGACATGCTAACCACATGTCACCCCTACACTAGCTGTTGACCATCTACCTCTGTGATTGACACATGTGGATGTGAAGGGCCAGCAGCCGGCTGGTAAAAGGGCAACCGCTGAAAAGTGGAAAGACCCTCAATCGGAGGAAGATTTTTGGACCTAAGAGAGATGAACAGACAGGTGAATGGAGAAGACTTACATAACACTGAACTGCATGGTCTTTATAGGAAGCCAGATATAATAAGAACAGTTAAGTCTCATAGACAGCACATGTGGCACGAAGGGGGAATGAAATATGTACATGGAAGCTTCTTGTAGGAAAACCAGAGGGAAAACGCCCAGCCGGTAGACCAAGAATGAAGTGGGAGAATGACATTAACTATGATTTGAGGGAATTAGATTATTGGAAAACATTAGTTCAGGATAGGGATGTATGGAGAACTTATGTCCGCGCGGCCATGAACCTACGGGTTCGATAGTGCCAGTGAGTTAGTTAGTTAGTTAGTTAGGTTAAGAACTCTCCTGGCGTTTCATTATAATATATCACCTATCATATCATCGGGGTAACGTAACTCCGCCTTCTAGGCGCTAAACATTCAGAAGAGGGTTACAATTAAACAAATGCCAGGAGAGACCACCATAAATGTCGAAATGGCAACCTGGGGGCATTGAATAAAAATATATATATATTCCCTTGTATCAACAATATTATGTTAAAGAATTTTTCATTAACATTGGTACACATTAATACTTGAATGAAAGTAACATCATGAAGTTTATTTTGGTATAATCTGTTATACTTTTTTCATCTCTTGCGCAGAAACTATATTTCTGTATAATAGTATATTCAGCAACAATTCTTAATATGTTTTTCTTTTTCCAAATCGTAGACTTTTCCTAGCGTTTATCGTATTTTGTTTCCGTCTTTGATCCGAGGCTTGATCCTTGGAACTGAGAGCAATGTATAAGATACACCTTGAAGTGGGTTGCTAGCCCGTTTTCATGGCGGGTTTATTATTCGGGGTTTCCTCCCTAGGCCCACTGCCTTCATTCAGCTCCAGAGCTCAGCCTGCCCCGTTTTATTTCGGAATTGTCTCTCCTAGATGGGTTGTTTTGCAGGACTAACGACCCCTTCCGCCCGTTTGTCAATCTACAAGGCAGTAGATGTAGAGTTGCCTCTTCCGTCAGATATACTATACCGAGGGACTCCTTCTGCTCTGTATCTGCCGTTGAGGTCTTCACCGTAACCCTGGCAAGGGGCCCTCACAAGGTACTATCAGCTGGACAAGCTGAACCAAGGTTTCTTTTTACGAGGTGTTACTCCTCCCACTCACCCCTTTTCAACCTGGCTTTGGACAGAATAATAAGCACATGTGAAATGAAAATCTTAAGAACTATTCAGGGGAAAACATTATTTGATAAAATACACAACACAGAAATTAGGGACAAATGTTATATTCAAGACATAACCAAATTTATTATAGATAGACGAAATATTGGAAGGGTCATATAGAAAGAATGGAAGAAAACCGACTTGCAAAAAGAGCAAAAGAAGATAGATCAATGAACGGGAGAAGAACAAGAGGAAGACTAGCCAAGAGACGGATTGAGAGTGCATGCACATCCAATACGTCTTCCTCCGAGGAGTGATTTTGGAAATAAACAGGATGAAAATCCTACAAATTATGTTTAAGAAGAAGAAGAGTACATTCCGATGGCAATAATATATATTTTATTCTTTCCAGTTCAAGATGTTATCTTCTTACGTCCATTAATTCGCTCCAAGCCATTATGTTCTTCTACTGTGTTTTCGGTCGTCCAATAAATTCTCCATGACTTTTTTTATCTTTCGAAGGAATACATACTCATAATTTTACGTTTGGCCCACACGTGTTTCAACCCGCGAACCTAGAAATAAGAGGCAAGCATGGTGCAATCATGAGTCTACCTGGACCGACTCTTTCCAGTATGTGCATTTTACAGAGCAATATAAAAGTAAAACGTAAAGAATGATGGTAAATAAAACGAGGAAAACAGAAATAGTAATTAAAACAATTAATTTGTATAATAGCCATATTTGGGACATACCTGGTTGAAAGCCAGTGCCCAACCAATTTGACTGGTATGTTTCATAAAACATTGGCAGTTCCTGCATTACTTTATGGGAGCGAAACTTGGCTAATGACTAAAAAATTACAAAGTACAATACAAAGTGCAGAAATGAACTTCCTTAGAAGAACAAAAGGCTGCACAAGATTGGATCGGATAAATAATGAAGATATAAGAACAGAGTTAAATATATATATCCATTGAATGAGAAAATCAGAGAATATAGAGAGAAATGGTTTACACATGTGGAAAGAATGAATGTAACAAGATTACCAAGAGCAGCATTCAACTACAAGCCAAGAGGTTCAAGGAATGTAGGAAGGCCAGTGAAAAAATGGACAGAATAACTGTGAGGCGGAACAGGCAATTTTTGCCTAGCCCGTGAAGTGAAGAAGAAGATGATGTTTTTCTGGTTTTCCTCATTCACTGGGTAAAATGCTGATTTAAAGTTTCATTACTACAACCCATTTCATTAAGACATCGCATGCAAGATATTGACAACATCCTCACTCTACTGCACAGAGAGAAAGTAATCCAGCGAAAATAAACATGCTGGAATAAATATAGATGCTAAAGGAAACCAACAACCTGATTTTAAATGAAAATGTTCCTTGTACATATAATCCACTCTACAAAATCATCACAAATAAACCACTACTTCATCCATGGTCAGTATTAACAAATCTACCTTCTGCTGATGATGGGATTAGTCGCGGAAGTTCTACAGTAAATTAATATGTTTGCAAGTTGAGATTAAACCTATAAGGTACATCATTGTATGGTTTTATATTATAATTTTAATATAATTTCATTGTTACCATTATTTCATAATTTTATTGAGTTGAAATAAGTGATTTTAAGAAAACACATGATTAATACATTTGAAATACATACTTTGACCTAGTGAATACAACTAGAAATCCTGCATAATACAAGCTTAGATTTTAAAGCGTCTATGATTAAAAAATTAAGTAAAATTAATCAACAGTTAAATTTTAATATAGTTTCTTCTTTCTGAGCTTTCTAATGATTTATGTGTAATATTTTCTTTCCAAAGATCATCATTAAGCGTACACTTATTATGAATTCTTAAATACAAGCAAATCTATTTTTTAGATTTTCTTCAAACTTCTTAACTCAACCCTTAAATTGGCGAAACACTAATTTATTTAAATTATTTGATTGTAGTGAAAACAAAAACCAAGTGTAACCGTAAGTTATTACTGCATTTAGTTTATTTCGACACAAATTTAAACAAATTCTACTGTTTTGTCATCATCATCATCGTCACCATGAACGTATTTAAGTTTAGGTCGTTTGAGCCTGTTCCTATGAGATCTCAAGATGTGGTTGGTCAGTCCATCTAATTTTGGTCTTCCTTTATCTCGAAATATTTTAGGTTTGTACTGCAATGCTAATGCACGTAGAAAAGCGAGATGGGTCCATTTCCTGGACATGTTATAACCTATAAGCGGAAAAGTTACCCTTATTTTAATAATAATTTGGGGATTCTATTTATCTAATTTTTAATTTAAATAATGATATAAATAAATTGAAACTAAATATTATTTATTGTATAATGTTAAAATATAATGAATAATTTTTGTAACATCGATGAGAAGAGTAACAATGATTACGTCACATATATTGTTGTGGTAAACAATATATGCTGAAGTTACAGACAAATGATTACGACAAAAGAATGTTCAAATAATGTGGGCTTAAGTCGGCCGAACATTAAAAATATGATTGGATATTGAAAAAGAGGACGAGCGAATCGTGTACTTTCTTGATTAGGTAATTACCAATCAGAAACTGACAACAAGATAATATACAACAAAGAAGAAGAGAGATGGCTACAAAAATATGATGAACTATAGACGCCATTGAATGTTCACCATATAAAAATTTATTTAACGTATGTGTTCATTGAAATATCTTAAAGAAAATAGATGAAAAAGAAAGTTGAAATTAAGAAAATGAATCTTAAATAACAAATAGATATGAATTTCATAATCTAGAATAACTAATTATATCTCGTTAGTCAAGTGAACTTAATTATATATAAGAAATAATTTAAGAGGGCGTAATTTTTAATATAAATAAAAATAGCATATATAAAGTTGATATACGACTATAAAAGTAATTGGTAATAATAATTATATATTATGAAACAATTAAAGTGAGAAAAATATTTAAATAATTAAAGAGAATTTATTTAAGAATTTAATACAATTAAACATAAAATTGTGAATACGACCAATTTGATAATTATCAAGTCAATAGTTATCAGATTAAATTATCTAAACAAAAAAAAAAGAAGTTCCATGTTTATTACTAAAACTTGTTTAGTAAATAATAAATTATTTATAAAATACTGAATATTTTATTTAATAAAATATTTCATTACTCACCAAAATTGTGATAAGTAACAGCTCCCGAGAAAAGAGCGATACGGCGGTGCAACTACAAAAATGAATGAGGGAATACCTAAATAAAAAAAAAGTATATTACCCAACGTCGTTATAAATATGGCGCCACAACATGGCCCGACAAGAACCAAGTAACCCCTAATGTTTTATGAAGAATATTAAATACATTATATTAATATATCTTATACGATACACCTCCAATTTATGGTAAGGAACGGAATTAGACATTTGATATCATAATTCATGCAGATACATTTTAATGTTTGAACTATTTTAACAGAATTTTATGTATATAATGAAAGCTTGTGAAATGCTGTTACAAGCCATAACGTATAATAACAAGATACAGGGAAAATGACCTAATAAAGTTTGTTAACTCCTGTCTGAAAAGCTGTCACCTTAATACGACCGCAGGAGTGTATCTCCATGGTAACCCATTCTCAGGGTCGTCAAAAGGACATCCTTAATTAAGCTCATGCGGACTACTTAGCTTGAAAAGACATCCCAGTCGTCTGCGATACAATAATTTACTTTATTTCTGACTTCAAGTCTTGTTTGCACATTCCATGCTGCCACTTACACAACTTCGTTGAAAATGCAATATTCAGAAATTATAATTATCTCTCTCTCCCTCTCTATCTTTCTCTTTACAGGTACTTTTATGTGTTCCCACAAGAAATAGTAATTTAGCTAATTAATTCAAGATTGTTTTAAAATTGTAATTGACAATCTTTATAGGCTCATTGGGAAAATTTCCAAGAGTTTTAGGAGAGAAAAATTAAGTCGTGATAATTTTTGATACCCGGGTTGTAACTTTAGTAGTGGCAACTCTGATGTAGAAACGCCATACGATAGACTGATGATGTCACAGATAGCGCACGTTGGTTACATACCTATCCTACCTCAGAACATATAAACTCTCTCATCCCACCTCACACACATGCAAACTGACGAGAGGAACAGAGCCTCGTGTCAGCTTGCTGTCTAAAGTAGTGTTAATACTAGTGAAGTTCATATCAAATTCCGTTGAGGTGAAGTCATATAATATATTCTCAATGAGAACGCACCCCAGTCAAACCCATTATACGAGATCGTCAAAAACAAGTCAGTTGCTGCTACAAACAGTTGGAGTATACATCACCGTACACAACAACAACAAGTAGCGGAAACTCAACCTGCAGAAGATGGAAGGTAACTTCCGAAAGCGCTACAGTTAATTTTATATACAATATATTAACAAAGTTGAGGACGACGGCACCTACCAACAGGTATAATTTAATTTTTTACTTTAATCATAAAGTAATGTTGTCACGATGTTTTAGAAACAGGAACAACGGAGGTAGATACAATTTGAATATGCCAGAGGTCATACAGCACGGCAGTTTCATCAAGATCTTCAAGAGATTGCGGATAAAACCACCCACCGTGTCATTGATCTGCAAGGCAATGCAGATTCCCCGCAAGTCTCTTGAAGATCTTGATGACACTGCCGAGCTGTATGATATCTGACATGTTTAAGTGTCTATCCAACTCCTTTGTTACTGTTTCAAAAACATCGTAACAACTCTACATTAGACCGCCAGCTGACGCGAGGGTCTGTTCCTCTCGACAGTTCGCATATGCATAAAGTGGAATGGATAGTTTGAATGTTCTGAGATAAGGAGGTATGTAACTGACTTGCTGTCAGCGATATCATTAGGTTCCGTCGGATGGCGTCCCTACAGCAGTGTTGCCACTATTAAATTTCCAACCCTCGTATATTATTGAAAATATATTGAAATTGCTAGTATTAATGGGACTATTTTTCCGTTCGTTCTTAATCCTATATTACAATTAAAGGAAAACATTTTAAATATAATGTATTGACTTAGGCTTTCACGGCCGGAGTTGCTATGATGATCTTGAAGAAGATTTCCGGGCTGTAGGGGGGAGGAGGAGAGAGAGAGAGAGAGAGAGGAGAGAGAGAGAGAGAGGAGACAGACAGAGAGACAGAGAGAGAGACAGAGAGAGAGACAGAGAGAGAGACAGAGAGAGAGACAGAGAGAGAGAGAGACAGAGAGGGAGACAGAGAGGGAGACAGAGAGAGAGAGAGATGGAGAGAGAGAGAGATGGAGAGAGAGAGAGATGGAGAGAGAGAGAGATGGAGAGAGAGAGAGAGGAAGAGAGATGGAGGAGATTGAGAAGGAGAGAGAGAGAGATGGAGAGATAGAGAGAGGATGGAGAGAAAGAGAGAGATGGAGAGGAGAGAGAGATGGAATAGAGAGAGAGAGATGGATAGAGAGAGATGGATAGAGAGAGAGTGGAGAGAGAGAGAGATGGAGAGAGAGAGAGGAGAGAGAGAGATGGAGAGAGGAGAGAGGAGTTGGAGAGAGAGAGGATGGAGAGGGAGAGCGATGGAGAGAGAGAGAGGATGAGAGAGAGAGATGGAGAGAGAGAGATGGAGAGAGAGAGAGAGGGAGAGAGAGAGAGAGAGGAGAGAGAGAGAGAGGAGAGAGAGAGATGGAGGAGAGAGAGATGGAGAGAGAGAGAGAGAGAGAGAGAGAGAGATGGAGAGAGAGAGAGATGGGAGAGAGAGAGAGATGGAGAGAGAGAGAGATGGAGAGAGAGAGATGGAGAGAGAGAGATGGAGAGAGAGAGAGGGAGAGAGAGAGATGGAGAGAGAGATATGGAGAGAGAGATGAGAGAGAGAGAGAGATGGAGAGAGAGAGATGGAGAGAGAGAGATGGAGAGAGAGATGGAGAGAGAGAGAGAGAGAGAGAGAGAGAGAGAGAGAGAGAGAGAGAGAGAGGAGAGAGAGAGAGAGAGAGCGCTGTCCTGCGACCTGCGCGCGCAGATGGTGGACACTTCTTCGGCCCACTTATACAAGTGGACCCCGGGTTCCTAGACAATGTCCCTTTGTCCAGGTAATTTTGAGCGTTGATTGTCCCTGTGGGTTTATTTGAGGGGTGTCCACTGTAACGGTATAAATAGGACAGACAGTGGACAAAATTGCCAGTCTCAAGACAACCCTTGAGGATGCCAGACGCAGTCTCTGACGAAACGTCGGGGAACTTGAAGCCTCAAAGACCACGGCCCTACAGCCTAGAAGTCTTCTTCAAGATCATTTTAAATATGGTCACTCATACATTTATACGTAGACACATACAAATTTACATATAGAATTTTCTCCCTATCTCTCATTTTTTATTCCCGACACTGTGCAATTACAAAATTAATAAAAATGTCATAGATATGTCTCTTTTTTTCTCGGTTTAGTTTTGATTAAACAAAAACTAAAAATAAATGTATACATCCAATGAAAATATGTACGGATGTTACTCCCTCAGACCAAAAATAACGGATGTTACATCCTGATTAGATAGAACCAGTGATTTAGTTATTATGTAACAAATTAGCACAATCTCTTCACTTATCCATGCCCAGATATATGAGAACAATGATCTTCTCCGAATCCCAATTTGACAGAATTAGACCCGATCGGGGTTATAGGTATGTAAGAACACTAGAGTACACTAGAGACAATGGAAAACGCGCATACAAAGAATGGAAAGCGAGAGAATTCCAGATGTATTATTTAGTTATTAACCTGCAGGAAAAAAAAATCGGCAGACCACGTCTTAAACGGAAAGAAGAGAAATATTACCCTATTATTTATGAACAAGAAAGAATTTTGTATTAAAAATGATAACAGATTGCAATTATATAATTTGATAATATTTATCATCTATGTGTTTCTCTAATATTTATAATTATCTCAGTTTGCTTGCTAGTCCGGGTCTAAGTTGGATTTGATTTTGGGGTTTTCCTTTCCCTAGACAAATTGTCTTCCTAAGCTGTAGAGTCTTGTCCACCCTCCTAATATATTTTGCGTTCTAGGAACCCTAGAAGAGCTGTCGAGCCTCTTCTGATCGTTGTGGATTGCTTTTCGCTTCCCCTCGGCTCTTACTAGCCTATAGCTTTCGCACGTCCTAGAGGAAAAAAGTGAAGTGGACAGACTCCTCAAGAGATGGAATGAGGCCGGTATTGAAGAATCAAGCTCTCTAGGCCATGCCATCTCCCTCTTCGGTAAGCTGAAACTCTCATCTTTCAATTGTTCCCGGAAACTTTTTCAAATAAATATGTATTAGCACATGATGTTGAATAGAGTGAGCCAGTTAGAGTAGGTTCGCATGACCCACATAATTAACCAAGGAGACGGGCTGAGAGTCACTATTCGCGGAGAGCTTAGTTCTTGAATACCGGCCGTCATCATTGACATAGTTTGTGTAAATAAACAGGCATATGCGTATAGAAAAGAAGAATATAATATTTAATGTATTTCAGAATTATGTATTATTATTAATTTTTACTATTCCTTTGTCTATTATATGTTTCGGCCTTAGTTCATTCATCAATTCTTGTTACAGCGGAGGTACATTTATTAATTCGATTTAGTTCAACTTCTGGGGATTGATTAAATACTTTTGTATTCTTAGAGAAGAGAATGGGTCTTTTAGGTGTCCCACGCCGCCCGAGTATCTAGGGACACGGCCTATTTTAACTCTTTGGCTACACAAGGGCATACAGGGACTCTTTAGATGAGCGATCGCCTTCAATGCTGGTACCACCTCTAAGACGCACAAATGTTTACGACGAGACACGCCTTCTCTCATAGGTTCATCAAAACGAGGTGAGAAAAAATACCGAAAATATTCTCACCCAGGAAACTTATTCTGACCGGGAATCGAACCCACGTCCTTTCCTCCATTGAACTTGAACTTTTCCTCGTTTTCTCACTTCATAAAACGAGTTCCGTCTTCTCATTCTATCTCATTATAAGTTCCCACACGTCAGTCTTCCGCAGTACGATTAGAGAAATATATCTGAAAGAAACTGAAACCCGTCCAACCCTGTAGTTTCGTGATAACTATGCTGCCTCGTACGCAGCGGACGCTGGTTCGATCGCCGGTTGGGACAAGTTTCATAGGTGTTTTTTCGGGTTTTTCTCACTTGTAAGACAAACATCAGGAAAATGTAAAAGTCAAATGATTCCCGATCATCATAATCATCAATATCATATTAGTCATGTTCTGTGCAATGGGTGAGTGAATGGTGTATTTTGTCTTAAATGTTGATGTTGACTCGGAGGAGGCCCTGGTTTGAGCTGATCACTCATTCGCTGAAGCGCTCCATGTCTTGTGCGGTCAAGAAAGTATGTGTGAGATCAAAATTTTAAAATCACTCTCCCGTCTGGATTGGCGTTGGTGCCGGTAAACTGGGACCCGACTCTACAAAATACGGTGAATTAAGCCATGAGTCGAAAAATGATATGTAGGTAAATTGTATCGAAGTATATTAGGATTATCCAGAAAACACCACGTGGATGTTGACTGCACCATCACCCAAAAATTGATGATGTTAAAAAAATAGGTCTAATCTTTTAGCCTGGTGCAAAAAATATAACTCACCGATTTTACAAATCCGAACGCACTAGTCCGTCCTGTGTCCCGTGCTATAGCCGAGTGGTTAAGGCAAGATGCCTTGGCGCAGAGCTATGGGATTTGCGCTGGTTCGGGTCTCCATGGGGAAGAAATTTTCTCATGAAATTTCAACCAGTATGGGACCGGTGTCCACCCAGCATCATGAGGCATTTGGGTATCTACAGTAAGTAGTGGCTCCAAGTTGAGAATACCAGTTGTAACAGCTGGGGGACCCGTAATGCTGACCACATATCACTCCTACACTGGTTGGATGATAATATATATCAGTCATTAACACATATGGAAGTGAGGCCAGCAGTCGGCTGGTAGGCCATGGGCCCTCTAGGCCTGTCGTGCCACGGAGTAAAAAAAAGTAGGTTGTCCTATTGTCAACACTGTCTTTTTCAGCAATAAACCTTTAATTTACTTCATTCTTATAGCTTACTTTCCTGAACTTCTTGATAAAATGTGAACTTTGACATTCAAATCATTGAATACGTCACTAAAGTTAAATATTGATGGTTGCGTGTGATAGAAACAGAAATTGAGGCGAGAATGGAAGGATTCACATGCATTCATTGTTCTGTTTGAAGTGGCATTTGTGGATAATTGTTTAATTTGGTATTCACTTCATTAATTTTTAAAAACGTTTTCTTCAAACTTTAACGCATTTCTATTTGTAATAAATTAATAGTACCCCATAATGAATAACAAACATAAGAAAAAAAATTAGAGAATCCCTCTAGGACCCAGAACAAAATTTACGAACCTCATAAGAATCGGAAATTAACGGAAACCCAATTTACCTAGGCCCGATGTCGAGGGCATGTAACCGTACGTATAAAGTGAGAGATTAAACTATGATGGAGAAGTAGAAGAAGAAACTGTAACCTGAGTTTCCTTATTTCCTTACAGAAGCAAGATACAAAATGGGATACTAGCACGTGTCTTTGTTTAATCACTTAATTTGTATTATCATTCACCATCTGGGGCATGTAAACATCAATCAAGATTTCTAAATGTTAGTCATTTCATATTTCGTATATTTGTACTAACTAACTCACTGGCACTATAGAACCCGTAGGTTCAAGGCCGCGCGGACATAAGCTCTCCATACATCCCGAGCTAATGTTTTCCAATCATTCCCTGTGTAATCTACTTCCCTCAAAGTATTGTTAATGTTATTTTCCCACCTCAATCTTGGTCTACCAACTGGGCGTTTTCCCTCTGGTGTCCCTACAAGAAGCTTCTATTCACGTCTTTCATTCCCTGTTCGTGCCACATGTTCTGCCCATCGCAATCTAAGAGATTTAACTGTTCTTATTATATCTGGCTTCCTATGGAGGCTATGTATTTCACTGGTATGTAGTCTTCCCCATTCACCTGTCTGTTCATCTTTCTTTGTTCATTTTATACACTTCAACAGTCAATAAATTATAGATTTTCAGGTAGTAACGCCATGCTCTATAAGCAGCTTCCTGCCACGTCTGTCTGATGTGTTGCCTTCTCCCCAGGCGTTCATGACAATACCCTGACACATTGGTCACGCTTGGTGAGCGAATTCCTCGCAAAACACAAAATACCTGTCCTTTCACAGTTACCATATTCTCCAGATTTTGCCCCAGAGGATTTCTACCTATTTCCAAAGGTTAAATCGCTACGACAGAGATGGTGGTATGTGCCAGCCGAAAAGGTGAAAATTCATGCGACGCGCATTCTGCGGGAAGTGACCAAATATGGACTGGAGGAATTAATAAATGAATGAAATGTATAGTTTTTTTTTTCAAAAGAAAGGATATACATATGCATTTACATTGCGCACGGGCCTGCTTGACGTAAGTACATTATTTTTCCATGAATAAAAAAAACAAAAATAATCATAATATAAACAAATACCTAATGGCAACACACCTATATCAAAACAATGAATATTATATAAATAAAATCTATGTCTATAGCTGCATACACAATAATACATATCTACTACACTCATCCATTAAAAGACCATGTGTATAGATATAAAAAAGTTTCATTCTGTATATTAATTATTTTAAAAAATTGCTACAAAACAAATTTAAAAAAGAGAGAAAAACACACACACATATACATACACACACCCCCACACACATACACACGCAAGTGCTCATATCCCCCCTGCAGATATCAAATGCACTATCAGGCTATTAAACTTATCAAGGATACTTATATAATTGAAGATCGAAAACAAAGATCATAGGAATGTTTCGACAAGTGGTATAGACGCTGGCAGAAAAAAATATATCAATATATACGTTACTTTCCGATCCCCCTCGTATGAAGTGGTGATTTTTTAAAGATAGCATGGTTCGAATTTATAGTCATTATTATTATTATTATTATTATTATTATTATTATTATTATTATTATTATCATCATCATCATCGTCATCATAACCACTTTAAGGTTTAGGAGAATCTCCTGTTCTGGTCTATATTACAGTTAAATTGACTCTTTCTAACGCTTCCTTGGTCGTACCAAACTCCGTATTCCTGTTGCTTTGTAGTCATAAGCTTGTCTTGGAATGCGGAATGTCGGCATTCTCAACACATGGGAATTCCATCTACTTTTATAATCCATTTTTTTTTTTCATGGAGGGGAAAGATGTTGAGATCGTTGCGGAATCCTCGTTTCTTATTTCCTCTATCAACTTTTATAAGATTCACGATGTGTTCCGTCGAGGTATTATTCAAAATTAAAATATAAAATTATGGAATATTCACCTGAAAGGTCTGTCTCCTCAACTTCATTAATTATTTAACTGTAGCGAAGATAAACATACTCGAAGAGATGGAAATCATGAAAGCAGCTCACAACAACGACAATCTGATAAACGAAAACGAACCCAATACATGTAATCCCCTCTACCAGATCTTCAGTGAAACACCAGTTTTGAATCCTGCCGATGATGGGACAAGTCCCGAAAGCGCTACAGTTAAATAATTAATTAAGTTGAGCAGACGGACCTTTCAGGTGAATATTCCATAATTTTATATTTCAATTTTATTTCCTCTAATTTAGAACGTTCCTTAATGGATCTTAAAAATTTAATTTGTGCTGACTGTATTTTATTCCAATCTCCCTTTTGCAGTGTTCAAGTTTAACTTGCATATAACAGTGCAGGAACTGCCATAACCTTGTAAAATTTTAAACTTCTAACTTTTCTTGTCTTCTTTTTTAATGTTCTAGCTATAATTCCTGCTATTTTATGAAAGTGTGCTAGACGATTAGTTATATCTTTGCCATATGTAATCTGACGATTTTAAGTAATTACAACTGGAGATTTGTCATCTAATGTAATTTTCCATCGAATCGGGTAATTGCCGTTAAAAGCCATTATTTACGTTTTAGGCACTGAGATCTTAAAACAAGTGTCTTCTTCCTCTTCGGAAGCCGTTGACGGTTCCCGCGGAACTATACATGAAACATTAAAGTTTTATAAAACACTGACAGTTCCTGCATTACTTTATGGGAGTGAAATTTGGGTAATGACCAAAAAATTACAAAATATAATACAAAACATAGAAATGAACTTCCTTAAAAGAACAAAAGGCTGCACAAAATTGGATCGGATAAAAAATGAAGATATAAGAACAGAGTTAAATATATATCCACTGAAGGATATAATCAAAGGATGTAGATATAAATGGGTTCCGCGCCGTAGCCGAGCGGTTAAGGTAGGAAGCCTTGGCGCAGAGCTACGGGACTTGCGCTGGTTCGAGTCTCCATGGGGGAAGAAATTTCCTCATGGTATTTCGGCCAGTATGGGACCGGTGCCCACCCAGCATCGTGAGGCAATTGTGTAGCTACAATAAGTAGCGGCTCCAGGTTGAGGAACCAGCTATAACGGCTGGGGGACTCGACATGCTAACCACATGTCACCCCTACACTGGCTGTTGATCATCTACCTCTGTGATTGACACATATGGATGTGAAGGGCCAGCAGCCGGCTGGTAAAAGGGCAATCGCTGAAAAGTGGAAAGACCCTCAATCGGAATCGGAGATATAAATGGTTTAGGCATGTAGAAAGAATTAATCCAACAAGATTACCAAAAGCAGCATTAGCTACAAGTCAAGAGGTTCAAGGAATGTAGTAAGGCTAGTGAAAAGATGGACACAACTAAATGAGAAGATAGTGAGCATAATAATAAAAAATATAAAAAGGGTTAATCAACTTAAGGGCATTGTGAGGGGAACAGGCAATTTTCCTAGACCGTGAAGTGAAGAA
Source organism: Diploptera punctata (assembly GCA_030220185.1). NCBI lineage: Eukaryota > Metazoa > Arthropoda > Insecta > Blattodea > Blaberidae > Diploptera > Diploptera punctata. The sequence goes on along the minus strand of JASPKZ010004216.1, from coordinate 1,804,977 downwards.
GAAGATATTAAAATCATAACTACCATTCAATTTTATTTGTATTCAACTCTGCAAAATCTCAACCAGAAAATTAAACCCGCCCGGGAATGTTCCGTTAGAGACAATTATATTATTGCTAGATCACATGTATAGTTCCTGGATTTTTACAGGTTCTCTTGATTCCAGCTGGTATTGAACTAGTGAATAGACCATCAGAATCACAACCTATAACGTTTCTTTTTATTCAATGCTACCTCTTGTCATTTGGACATTCCAGTATTCTCTCCTGGTATGGCGTTATTGTAACCACTTCTGAGGTTGGGGCGCCTGTATGGCGGAGTTAGGCTGCCCCGATGATATATATATATGATAGATGATGATGATGGTAATTATGCGCCAGGAGAGGCCTTAATCCTAAACTTAATGAATGTTAATGATGACCAGATGATGTTCGGGGCCGTTTGGGCCTTAACGTTTCCTGACATTTGTCTTAAAGGTGAGGAAAAAACCCGAAAAAACCATCACCCAGGATACTTCCCCGACCGAGGATCGAACCCGAGTCCAATGCGTGACAAGGTACCTCGAAACCACAGCGGTGGACACAACATAAAGTGGCAAACTATATTCCTCAAGGCGAAGATTGCATTTATTATTATTCACGTATGTATTGGGGTCACTCTATTTGTGTAAATGCTACAGTGATAGTTACAGTACATACAGTAATTGAAATAGTCCTCCTACGCTCACATTGAATATACAATTAAGGTATTAGCATTTAGGGCCACAAGTGGCTTGCTATCCAATTTGAATATATGTGATAGCAGATACAATGATTTAATTACATTTACGACCATATTAATAACTCCATTTCTAGTTTACATTCATTCGTAGATACTTTATTAAATTCTGATTTGTAGACGACTAGCTAATACCCGGCGTGCGCTGCTACGCCTAAATAAATGTTAATGTGTTTTTACCATAAGCCGTGCGCTGTTGTACTTGCCCGGGAATCTGCTTATCCCGATCTTCTTGTCACCAATGACAGACAAAAATAGTTATTATGAGTTATCCGTAGAAGATAAACATATGCTGTCGCGGACTTTTTTTGTAGTGTTTTTTGAGATGTTCAATTCTGTGTACATTAATTTGGTGTATTTGTTATGGTTTAAGCAGCGTAAGCCATTTAAGCGTCAAAATAGGGACTTTATTTCACGTTTTTCACTATAAAGGGCGATTTTTACGTGTGAATGGGTTGAGTATTACGACTCTCTTATAGCCTATTTTCATCCCCGGAATCTCCTGAACATTTTTTTTTTCAAAAAGCCCTATCTCAATCGGATGAACGGTATGGCAGAGTACGCTTGCCCGGGAATCTACTTATCCCGATCATCTTGGCATCAATGAAAGACAAAAATAGTTATCCGTAAAGTTAAACATGTGCTGTCGCGGACTTTTTTGTAGAGTTTCGTGAAATGTTCAATTCTGTGTACATTAATTTGGTGTATTTGTTTTAGGCAGCTTAAGCCATTTAAGCGTCAAAATAGGGACTTTATTTCACGTTTTTCACTACAAAGGGTGATTTTTAGGGATGAAGAGATTGGGTATCACAATTCTCTTATAGCCTGTGTTCATCCCGGGAATCTCCTGAACATTTCGCAAAACAACCCATCAAAATCGGATCAACGGTATGACCGCTCTTAGAATACGAACAAACCAACAAACAAACAAACATTGATTCTTATACATTAGATATAACAATTACATATCGTGTCTAGTATATTTGCTTGTCTCCAGTCGGCTGTGAATATCTATTATTGTATTAGTAATTTATGTTTTGTAGAAATTGATTGATTTAATTTTAATGACCGAGAGAGTTGGCAAGTAATAACATTTAAGGCTCGTATTCAGGATGTGCCGGGTTCTAATCCCTGCGCCGAACTTCATGATCGAGGTTTTTATTCCTAGTTTTCCTCAATTGTGAAGGCAAGTTCTGGGTTGGAATGGCATTATTAGGACCGATTCCATCACAATTACAATTTCATTTCATCACAATCTTTAAAAAATGAGTGTGAGTCTGTCTGTCTGTCCTTTATGGACTCAAAAACTACTTGACCGATTTGAATGGGGTATCTACTATCATTTAGAGATGTTTTTCTGCGACTATTAACGTATATAACATGTTATTACCGCCTCACTATGATGGTTGTCCGTTTATATAAAAGCGGGTGCCGCGCGACAATGCTCGACAATGATTAACATACGGAATTATTACAGTGGAGGTAGTCGGCAACTTTGTATTTAATTACATACAACAGCTGCGGAGAAACAAAGCGAGCCGCTGGACAACCATCGTAGTGAGGCTATAATACCATACGTACTAGAGGACAGGAGCTAAAAAAAATTGCATCGGTGCACTAAAAAAAGGTCGCTATTTTGGAAGCCTAAATGGCTTACGCTGCTTAAACCATGACAAATACCAAATTAATATAGGCCTACGCAGAATTGAATATCTGAAAAATTCTACAAAAAATCCGCGACAGCATATGTCTATCTTTTACGGATAACTAACAGTAACCATTTTTTTTCCCCTTTCAGTACGTTGTACAGATATGTTGCTTGAAATGTAACATGTAATCATGCCCCCCTTAGTCTTACAATTAATATTTTTCTTTTTCGCGGCATTCTTATAACTATCTGTTTCCTTATCCTTGCAACTTCAAATTTTTTGGCGATGTTTACATATTTTCACCATTTCTGATATTATTATTTAGTTTAATAAGTTTATTTCATACTAATGCCACTTTTTAATACTTTCATAATTATCATCATTATCTGCTCCTTAAATACCTAGCAAGATCATAGAACATCCACAATGTGTCGAAACATTCTATATTCTTTGAAATCTAATTTACTTTTTTCCAAATTATTTCTATCCCTTTATTTCGTCAAGCACGAATTTTACGCTCTTATAATATTGGCTTAAAACAGAACATTAAATACCACGTACTGTATTATTCATAAAATGGACGCAACTTTGACAGCATATAAATAAATCACGGAAAAATTATAAGTTACTGGACATTACCCGGCGTGACCTGCTACGCCTAAATAAATGAAAATTAATGTGCTTTTATGTTTAGTTGAATATGTAAATGGAAACATTATTATAAATTTATATTTTTAGATATCCCGTGCTGATTTCCGGGCGTTGTCCGGGAATCTACTTATCCCAAACTTATTGACATAAATGAGCTGTAATACAAAAATTAATGTGTTTTATGTTTAGTTAAATAAGTAAAAAGGAACATTTATATCGTAATTATTTTTAGATATCCCGTGCTGTTTACCCGGCGTTGACCGGGAATCTACTCATCTCTATCTTCTTGGCATAAATAAGCTGAAAGACCAAAATTAATATACTTCTTATGATTAGTTGAATAAGTAAAATGAAAAATAAGTATAAATATATATCGTAATTATTTTAAGATTCCCCGTGCAGATTACCCGGTGTTGCTCGGAATCTACTTATCTCGATCTTCTTGGCATAAATGAATAAAATACAGAATTAGTTATTGTGAGTTATCTGTAAAACAATACCCGCCATGTGCTGCTATGCTTGCACAGGAATCTTCGTACTTGTCTCGCTTGGTATCAATGAAAGACAAGAAGTGGTTATTGTTTGTTATCCATAAGAGATAAACATATGCTGTCGCGGACTTTTTTGTAGCAAATTTTGAGATATTCAATTCTGTGTACATTAATTTTGTGTATTGTTATGATTTAGACAGCGTAAGCCATTCAAGCATCCAAAGAGCTATTTTCTCACGTTTTCCACTACAAATGGCGATTTTTAACGGGTAAGATTTGAGTATCACAACTCTCTTATAGCCTATGTCCATCCCGGGAACCTCCTGAACATTTTGCATAAAGCCCCATTACAATCGGGTCAACGGTATGACCGCGCAAAAAGTACGAACAAACAAACAAACAAACATTCATTTTTTATATATTAGATTTTACGTGTAAAAGCAAAGCTACTGAATTTAAATTATGTGGACATAAAGCATAATCGGCTCCTACATTCAGGGAGGAGAGAAGATTACGAGTATTTGAGAATAAAGTTTTTAGGATTTTTTTGGACCAAAGAAAGACGAACAGACAGATGAATGGAGAAGACTACATAACAGTGAGCTACATTATCTTTATGGCAAACCAGATGTAATAAGAAAAAATTAAGTGTCGTAAACTACGTGGGCAGGACATAAGGCACGAATGGGGAATGAAGGAGGGGAATGGGAACACCTTGTAGGGAAACAAGAGGAAAAACACCCAGTAGACATGCCAAGAATGAGGTGGGAGAATAACATTAACTATGATATAAGGGAGATTAATTATATAGGGATGATTGGAAAACATTAGCTTGAGATAGGATGTATAGAGAGCTTTAATATCCGCGTGGCAATGGTAGTGCCAGTGAATTATTGAGTTAAATCATAACTATTGTATGGTAGTGAATTTTGGGTTTTAACTAAAAGAGAAGAGAAGATCATAGAAGCAGCTAAAATGAGATTTCTGAGACGTGTGGCTGGCTGCAAACTTCTAGATAAAAGAAGAAGTGAAGATATTAGAAATGAGCTAAATATTTTTAAACTTTTAGATAAGTTAAAAGAATCTAGAAAAAACTGGAAAGAACATGTTCAAAGAATGAAAGATGTTCGGGTTCCAAAAATTAGACTTAATTACAATCCAAACCAAGAGGAGACAGGAATAATGGTAGACCGAAAAAGAGATGGATTCAACTTTTTGAAAGAGAATCTGTGAGATCGGAACAAGCCACATGGGCTTAATCCGTGATTGTTGTTGATGATGATGATGAATCATAACTACATATTCCTTTTTAGGGTTAACTAAAGGAAGTGATTTATCGTTATAAAAATATTTTTAATATTTTATATTTCATTTTGTCAATGGAATTAGTGATTGATACTGATCGCATTAGCCTTCATTTGTTACTTTGTTATAGTAATATGTAAATATGTGATAAACAAATAAAATGACAAAATAATTAGTTCAGTATATAAAAGGTGCAGTAGTTGTAGTAGTATAGTACTACCTGTCACTCCTCTTGGAAGCTTAGGGCCTTTTTGAAAGCACGCCATCGGACTCTTTTTCTTTTCTCTCCAAATTCCTGATTTCTTTCCAACTTTTCCCTTGTTGTCCAGTTTTTGTTGTTACAGTGCAGCTCCGTGTAATTTTTGATATTCCTCTTTTTAGCAATCCCTGTGGATTCCACTCCAGTGCTCTCTTGGTACACTATCTAGTTCTCTTCTGAGAGTGTGTCCAATTAATGTCCATTTGCGATATAACATCTCCTTCCAGATCTCATTTTGTGATATTATCCTCCATAATTCCTCGTTTCATATGATATTTGGCCACCAGATTCTCAAAATAAATCTCAGACATCTATTTAAATGTATTTGCAATTTTCAGTGTATTGCGATTTTGCCTTTCCAAGTCTCACACTCATATGGCAATATATTTTTTACATTGCTATTATACGTATAATCTTAATTTAGTTTTTTTTACTTGCTAACTACTACCCCTATTTTTCAAAGTAGTAGTAGTAGTAGTAGTAGTAGTAGTAGTAGTAGTAGTAGGACTTTATTAAACAAAAAGTAAGATATTTACAATATTATTTACAAATATGGGTCGCACGGGCAGTAAGCCGTACGTGCTGTTGACAGTCCGTTACAATAAGTAAAATAATAATTGGTAATAGTATAAAGTAAAACAAAAAACAATAACAATACAATTACATAAAGAAAATACAATAATATTACAATTACATAATAATACAATGGCATTATACACTAATTAAGTTATGTATAATTATTAAGAATTAATGGTATTGCATTTTGATAACATATATTTATTCATGAAGGAGTGTTGTTCTTATTTTCCGCGTTTTGTCCAGAAATTTACCCAAGTTTATCCAATTTTTAGTTTTAATATAGGGTTCAATGTATAATGAAAATATTTGGAAAATGTTACTTAAAATGAACTTGAATGAAAGGTAAAACTAACGAACTTTGTCATCCTTTTCAAAGGCTTTTAATATAAATCTGTTTTAGTAACAAGAGATATAAAGTTTTACCTTACTTTGAAAGAGTGCATTGTCGTAGTAGTATGCATATTGGAGAGATTATATGTAAAGTTAGTTCTTTGTTACAGGCAAAAGTTAAAGCTTGTTTACAAGCTTCTTTGTAGTTCTCTTTAAAACAGACTGGTATTCATATACGTTCTCTGAGCACCATTTTAAAATGTAACTCCGTCAGGTAATACAAAAATATATTTATAACTTATTACTATGGGTCCAACTGATGAGACAGAGTGGCTATGGCGATCTACAATTTCTTTCTTTGCTATAAACAGTTTACTGTTATTTTGTATTTTACACTTTAATTACCGAGCAAATTATTTAATCAAATTATAGGATATATATATATATATATATATATATATATATATATATATATAATTCTTTTAAAAAATGTTAAACTGAAGATATATAAAACTGTTAATTTCCCGTTCTATTATATGGATGCGAAACATGGACTCTCACTTTAGGGAGAATTCACTTCCCAGTCATGTCAGGGACTGTCAATCGCTGTCATTATTTAAATACAAATTATCTAATATCTTAAGTTCAACACAATGAAAACATTAACTGCATAACAACTATATACAACAATCGATAAATAATCATCTAGGAAGCTACTTACTTTATTTTATATTATTTTAATTGCATTATATTCCATGTTTTTGGTAGTATTAGCTAGTATTAGATCACATCATTATTATATTTTGTTTAGTCTGTATTTTAATAATATAAAATTGTAATAGGTATGTAATTTTTGTATAATTCTATTATTCGCTGGTTGAGTGGAAGAGAAGGCCCTATGGCCTTAACTCTGCCAGCTAAAATAAAACATTTTATTATTATTATTATTATTATTATTATTATTATTATTAAATTACCGGTATTTGATAATACATTTCTTAGGAATTTTTTTGGACCAAGGAGAAATAAAGAGACAAGTGCATGGAGAAGACTTACATAACAGTGATATACAGATCTTTAGAGGAATCCAGATATAATAAGAATAGTTTAGTCTCGTAGACTGCGATGGGCAGGACATGTGGCACGTATGGGGGATGAAAGAGGTGCATGGAAGCTTCTTGTAGGAAAACCAGAGGGAAAACGCCCAGTTGGTAGACCAAGAATGAGGTGGGAGAATAACATTAACTATGATTTGAGGAAGTAGATTATAGAGGGAATGGTTGGAAAACATTAGCGGCCATGAACCTACGGGTTCGATGGAGCCAGTGAGCTACTTAGTTAATATTAGCAGTAGTAGAACTAGCATCAGTACTAGCACTAGTAGCACTACTGGATTTTCCAACTTGAATGTAGTTTAATACGACGTACTACTCAGATGAGCGTAAAATTCTATATATCTAAATAAATTAAGTTCTAAATCCTTGACACTGACATTAAATTTAAGAGACCGTAAACACAGATCGTTGATGGACGCAGACATTTTGATAACATTAGTGTATGGTGTATGCCTATAAATTTTATTACCTCATTTAAAGTTGTAAACGCTGCAGGTCACCTCTATTTCGTTATCATAAGCAATGCCACGAGTGATTTCCAGTTTATCTAGAGAATTTGGAAATCAAGATTGGCATTTATTAGGACTATTTAACGAGTAAAATTAAGCTGTTTACTCACAAATCATTGTTTAGCTATAGTTATTTTAAAATATTTATATATTTAATGTAAACGGCGATGTTTGAAAACAAATCAGAAATGTGAGGTTATGTACATTCACTGCTGCTTGATCATATTATTTATTGCAAAATAAGATAGCAATATTGTAAGAGTGCACCCAAGTGGAGAAATAATGAAACACATAAAACTACTCGTATATATCATAATCAACATTATGGGTTATTAATTTCTTTTTTTAATAAACAACTCAGTAAAATCAAGGAATCTTTTCATTATTTGCTATATTCAATGTATTTGTTGGAGAAAAATAATGCTTTGACTTGTTCAGAACATTAAAAAGGAGAAGCTTTCTTTATCACAAAAGCAGGAGCTGATAAAGAGAAATCGATGAAGAGCGAGGTGAAACTCGACTGTCATTGGTTGTAAAACAACATTCGTTGAAACGTGATTGGTCATTGACTAGCATTTGTGGCATGAGTTAAATAGTCTGGGTAATTTGTATTTATCGATTGTCTCAAGTCAGTACCTCGTTCAAAAAAAAAAAAAAAAAACAAAATTGGGATTTCAATGTTAATGAAATCTATTTCGCCATATGCGTCATCTATTAGACGGTAGTAATTCTAAAAAAATCGTTACAGCCAAATTAGCGGGAAGCGAATACCACGAAAATAATTGTAAATTATTAGAGTCAATACCTCGCAAGTCTGCGTTATAGTGTACTCAAAAGAAGAGTGTGTGCTTACATCAGGCAATTTCATTGGCAGTTACTAATTTAATTAAGTTAACATGACTAAAATGCTGTAAGATAACGATATTATAATAGAAGTTCTCCATTTTCTTTATATTATTTTTTAAGATTGTAAGCTTTATTCCATTCCAATAACGCAGTTTAACTACCTTATAGGCATTTTTACATGCCACAAGCCACCCGGGTTAAGCAGTGACAGGAACTGTCGGGAGAGGGATTTTAACTGTGGATCACAAACATACTTATTTGACCACACAAAGACATGAGAGACCCCCGAATGAGTGATCAGCCCCATGTCAAGGCCTCCTTCGAGACAACACAACATTAAGAAGAAACACACAATTCACACAAAACATTCATTCTAAACATGGGGAATATGTTAATGATGAGTATGATGACCAAATTATGTTCGGGGACAGTTTGGGCCTTAAAGTTATCTGACATTTGTCTTACAGGTGAGGAAAAATCCCGAAAAAAAATCACCCAGGAAACTTGCATCGACTGGGAATCGAACCCGGACCCGCTGCGTACGAGTCAGCAAGCTCTACTCCGAGACCACAGCAGTAGACAGCTGAGATAATATAAATGAGATTAAAAAAGGCACAATTTTGGCAATAAACAGCTGTAATTGGTTGGAATTCAGGATATTGTTACACTTGACCCCCCCAGGAGCTATCACCTTGACGTGGTGGGGGGGGCTTAGTACCCGATGAACCAGACGACTCTACTGGGGAAGATTGACTTAGGTTAATCTTGCTGGTGGGTAAGAGGCGAGGGGAACTAAGTATAGCTCACAACGAAGGAATGGCGTCTGTATCCATATTGGGCGGCCACATCTTTGTCAAGTCTTCAACGGTCAACAGGGTGACAAGGAATAGCACAGCTAAACTTGTAGGGCTTGAAGAGCGGAAGAAGCAGCCCTCTCTTGGGGGGTGGATACCCAGAGGAGCATGTTTGGAGGCTCAGAGGAAGCAGCCCTTCCACCATCCTTGTCCTGCGAAGCGCTCGTAACGCTTCCAGGAGACATTTATCTTACTGAGAAGCTTCATGGAAATCAGCCGGATTGTCATAAAAGGAACCGACCCAAGCAAGATAAAAGGATACGATTTGGAATAAATTCAGACGGTGTGTGGAACAATACAGAGAACATTCAAAAATAAAATTAGAAAAGAAACCAAGATAAAAATGTATAATGTTATGGCGGTTCCCACAATATTGTATCGGTGTGAAACTTGGGCTCCAGTGAAAAGACAGAAGGATAGAATACAGACGGCAGAGATGCGGTTCCTAAGACAAGTAAAAGGATGTACAAGACTTGATATAAGAAATGAGGATATAAGAGAAGAATTGAAAGTACAGCCTTTATTGGATAAAGTCACGAATTACAGACAGAAATGGATTGATCACATGGATGGAATGAGTAAGGAGAGATATCCATTGTTAGCCAGGAACTATCAAGCAAGAGGAAGGCGTGATGTTGGAAGACCTAGAAGACGTTGGGCTGATGCAATATGAAGTCGGAACGGGCAATTGCCTAATCTCTGGAGTGATGATGATGATGATGTTACACTTGATTACTGATGATGGGCTAAATAGTCATTATTTTCTTAAAATAAGAATTATTATTTTTTGTAATATATAATTACAGGCCGGATTTTTATGTAGTATTAAAGTAAAGTGATCCCACTACAGGCCTCAGGAGGCCCTTGGGGTAGTAGGAGGTTAAGGCTCCCACTTTTTTCTTGACAATCGGCACTTGATGTCAGCCGGGTTGTCAGCCCTGCGTGACGGCCGCCTTTACCCCAGAACAAGCGTCTGATACTCATTTCAGTTAGAGGCTGAGTCGACCCCAGGGTCATAGTGCCGCCAGAAGGTTTGGGTTAGTTTAAAAATCCTGACCCCACCGAGACTCGAACCCGAGACCTTCCGGCTTGTAGCGCAGTGCCTTAACCACTACGCTACGGCGTGCCCCTTTTATGTAGTATTGCCTTATGAAATATGTATATATAAATATGTAACAAAAAGCCTCAAATATGTAATATTAAAATTATAAAGAAACATTAAAAATATAGGCTTATAGGCCTATACATTATCTTATGTAATCAATTAATCTGGTGTTTACTTGATGAAAATCCATTATGTTTAATGTTTAAATAAATTAAAACTCTTTAAAGTTTTATACGATTTTCATATTTATTTTAATACAAATTCGTTACAGCTGTAACGAATTTGTATTAAAATAAATATGAAAATCGTATAAAACTTTAAAGAGTTTTAATTTATTTAAACATTTAAACAGCTGTAACGAATTTGTATTAAAATAAATATGAAAATCGTATAAAACTTCAACAGTTTTATTTTATTTAACCACTAAATATATTACGTAACTCAAAGGGGAAAATAATTTTACGCTAATTGAATTCATAAATACAGTTGCCTAATCAGATTAGGGTACAATCCTAAAGTCAATCTTAGCACGAAACACAGTAAGCCTCGAGAGATTTCTCTATATTTAGGGAGTTAGTTTTAGCCGGCGATCATAAAGTATGTTACATAGTGAAATCTAACCATCAGTTATGCTGTGAAGGGCAAGATGACAAGAAACACCGTTACACAAGAGTGGTTGTCTATTGTGAAGATGGAAAATGTATCCCTTCACTTTCATTCACATTTCATCTCAAAATTGCTTAACTTAACCCTTTAATTGGCGAAACAAGACAAGACAACACATGGAGTTGGAAGAGGAGTGCCCCCCTTTATGTACCCATACTCATTGTCCCCTGACCCGTCGAGTTTACACTAAGTTCGCCAGGTGGAATCAACGAGCAGGGCCCGAGGCCTGCCTCTTCCGGCTGCTTTAGGGACTTAAATGCCCTCTTCAGTCCATTGATATTATTTCTAAGCTAAGGGTAGAGCGATGATCCAGCTGCCGTTCGTAACCAACCGCAGATCCGGTCATTGAGCATTAACAAGTCTGTTTTCAGTTTTACGTTAGGTGTTATTATTATTGTTGTTTGATTGCCAGAGTTCATGAGACCAGAAGCACCCTCCACTGATCTAGAGATTAGGTGATTAATGATTTGTATTAGTGCATATCCGAGACTTTTGAAACTTAATAAATATTGTAACAGTACTTTAGTTTATCTTGCCACTAATTTATCGTGCCAGTTATTTAAATGTGGCGGACCGCACTGAAAACAAAATCACACATGACTGTTGTTATTAGGTTTATTTTGTAATTCGATACACATTTAAGTTTTTACTACTCGTTCGTTTTTTTTTTTCATTAGTAATACCTGATAGACGAAAATATTGGAAGGATCATATAGAAAGAATGGAAGAAAACCGACTTGCAAAAAGAGCTAAAGAAGATAGATCAATGAACGGGAGAAGAACAAGAGGAAGACCAGCCAAGAGATGGATAACCAGTGAATTCACATCCAGTACGTCTTCCTCCGAGGAGTGATTTTGGAAATAAACAGGATGAAAATGCTACAAATTATGTTTAAGAAGAAGAAGAGAAGCAATACTAAATAAATAGAATCAATTGATGTATCCAATTGCCAATTAAAGGGTTAAAATTATATTTTTAATTATACGTTTTATAATCCAACGTAATTAATTATTTAACGTAGTATGGATAAATGTGTAAAATATATGTGATTCATGTTTAAAATATATAGCATTGTATGCAATATTAACAAATATTTAACATGAATACGAAATATAATGGTCCCAATAGCCTAATATGTCAAGAGCTTAAGTTCTCGAACTGATACAAACCGAGGAAAAAATATGTAATTACAGAGAATTCTGGACTCTACAGGTGTTGCAAAAAAACACCGACAACGGATGTGAGGCGGTAATTGAGATATGTTGATCACTTTTTAATAAGGTACCAATGTCCGGAAATGATGCGTTTTCACACTATGAGTAGCTAACTACTCAAGAGTTCCGTTAGTTGGATTTCAAGATCCAATACTCGACAATACCGTCATAGTTACATCAAGTTTTCAAAATTTCCACCTCCCATCTTATTGCAGAGCGTATATCGGCCGTGCAGTGATTGGCGCACACGTTCAAATACGCCTGGCCTCGTTTGAATTATTTCTGTAGCAGCGTGGATTCGGGCTATAAATACATACGTGACTCTACTGGAGTTTGATAATCAGACTGTTTCATGTCGCAAAAAGTAGTCGAGAGAGTTAAGATCAGGTGATCTCAGAGGCAATGGGACTGGTCCCTCTCGACCTGGATACGTGGCATTCAAATGTCTCGTCACATTGGCATAGAAGTGAGCTGGAGTTCCGTCATGTTGCAGCCACATTCCGTTGCGAAGCCACGTATCACAGGTTCCGTAACTGTGAGGTGTTGTCAAGTAATAATTTTTCAAATCCTTCGAACTAACACTGATCTAGAGACATAATTAAGTAGTGATAGTATGAAAACGCATCATTTCCGGACATTGGTACCTTATTAATAGGGCAAGGCATTTAATGACCTATAAATTGGTAAAAAATGCAAAATACAAAATGCATTTATGACCTAAAAAATGCAAAAAATGACCAATAAAATAAAAAAAAATGAATAAAAATTTAAGAATTACCAATAAAACACTATTTATTAGATTAAGTACTGACTTGATTACTGAATTACATAAAATTAAACTTAACATCAAAATATTAAAATAAAAGTATTTAAAAAATACATATTACAGTACCTTTTATTCCAGAAAATCCATTTCAATTACACAGTGCACCTTTACAGCAATTTTGATTTGCAGTTAACAGAATAAGGGTAGAAGCTAGCATAAGCTCTAAGAAATTGAATACAATTCCTAGAAGTGGGCAAGTTCATTATGCACATCCTTGAAAAATAGGGGTAGTAGTTAGCAAAACAACTACTTAATTACAAGAAATTGTATTGACAAGGAAAAATACTGAATTATAATAACAATCTTAAACCAGATACAAATAATGTCACAGCCTTCCGGAAAAGTGTAAAAAATGCTCAAAATGACCTAAAAATTGCCAAAAAAATGACATACCCCTAAAAAAGTTAAGAAAATAAAAAATGCCCTAACGAATTTCTTTTATTTAATCCGTTTTTTAATGCCGTACATTTTCATATATGCAAGCAATGTTTCAGCCTTCATGAAAAAATATGAAAAATCATTAATTGCCTTGCCCTACTTATTAAAATGATCAACATATTTCAATATACTACCTCACCTCCTTTGTTTGATGTTTTTTGTAACACCTTATATATATATATATATATATATATATATATATATATATATAACGTGTTGATGAAGATGTTCCACAATCACACTACATTAATGCATTATGACATTGCCGAACGTCATTTGAGAAGTTTCTAATTTCTAGCTAACATTTTCCTAATTTGATTAGCGAGCTGGAAATTGAAGTCTGTGGGGTTTCTGAATTGATTATCGGAAACACTGTATTATTGACGAAAACTGATTGCGTTAAGTTGTTGTGATGGGATCTTCACTGTAGTGTCTTCTTTTTTCTTACAGGCTGCCTCTTCAGTGGGAGTTTGTGCAGTGATCGATCCGAGTGGTGCTATGATGGTGAGTGCTCAAAAAAATTGATTTACTTTTATTGAATTCCTGCATATACAAGGTGTTTCTGCGAGGGCGGGATGAGGCTTGTAAATTGGATTTTCACGAATAACCTGTCACTCGCTCAACTTTAAAACTTTCACACATGTTGTTCAGTTGGGAGTTTGATTATATACCATATATACACGCAGGCCATTGCAGTTCAGTTTATGATATTCAGCGCTCAATAACACGTATTAATTTGTCAAACATCTGTAAACATATATTGTAAATATCAGGAGGTCTCGGCGATGTCTTTTTAATCGCAGATTCACATAATAATTTTCCCTTTTCTGAGGCAGTGATTTACACTGCGACAGCAAACTGGGTCCCTATCTTAAGAAATTCGGTAAATTGGGTCTCGGATCTGGAAAGATATTGGGTCTCGGGTCAAAACTAATAATAGTAGGTAAACTAGGTCCCGACGTATTAGCATTACCCAGGGAGCACCCCCCAAAAATTATGTTAAAAAATTACGCCATTCTCATTGGCTGATGAATGGACCATCTATCCATGTCAATGCAAGAACTGGTTTAACTCCACATTACACATAAACATAATTATTTATTAATAATCAATATCATTATTCACTAATTACTAACTAACTAGTTCACTGGCACTATCGAGTACGTAATGTTCATGGCTGCGCGGACATAAGCTCTTCACATATCTCTATCTGGAGATGTTTTCCAATCTTCCCCTGTATAATCTATTTCCCTCAAATCATGGTTAATGTTATTCTCCCACCTCATTTTTGGTGTACCAACTGGACGTTTTCCCTCTAGTTTTCCTACAAGAAGGTTTATGCACCTATTTCATTCCCCATTCGTGCCACATATCTTACCCATCGCAGTTTACAGGTGTATTAATAAATCCTAATATGGAAATAGTAAATCTAAAGAAATTTTAGTCCAGCAAGGAATACGACAAGGAGACTCATTAAGTCCCATACTGTTCACACTAATAATGGATGAAATCATCAAAGAACTAAAAGTTGAAGTTAGAAAAGGAATTAAAATAGGTAACAAAGAGCTGAAGATAATAAACTATGCTGATGACACAGTTCTAATTGCACAAAGTAGAGATGATTTACAAATGCTATTACACAAATTTATAATCATTGCAGAAAAATATAACATGAAAATCTCAACAATAAAAACCAAATCAATGGCAATATCCAAGGACCCATGACGTGTTAAATTAGAAGTAGAAGGGAAAAGTATAGAACAGGTCATGAAATTCAAATATTTAGGAGTAGATATTAATAGCAGCAACAGAATAACAGATGAAATCCTCCATCAAGCAAATAATGCAAACAAAATATCGGGATGTTTAAACAATACTGTTTAGAAAAATAAAAATTTAAGAATAGATACAAAAGTAAGAATTTACAAATCTGTCATAAGACCAGTTCTAACATATGGTTGTGAATGCCGAACAGAAACTCAAAAAACAAAACAAATCAATGAAACAACCGAAATGAAAGTTTTAAGGAAAATCGTAGGAAAATCGCTGAGAGAGAAAATTCGCAGCTCTGTTATTAGAGAAGAATGTGAAATTGAACCTATAAATCTTTGGATAAATGATAGAAGATTAAATTGGAACGATCACATAGATAAAATGGAGAACAGTAGATTAGTGAAGAAAATACGTGACTGGACACCTCAGCAGAAAAGGCCATTAGGAAGACTACAACTACGATGGAAGGATGTCACCATACCCCGGACCTGTAGTGAATGAACATGCAACAAGCCGCCAGCTTTCATGCGTAGAGGAAGAAGCAGAAGAAGAATAATTAATAAATCCTAAATATAGAACAATTAATTTATAACTATAGGCCTATTTTCAGGAGTAATTTTAACCTTTCCCCCTCGAATTGTTCTGTTCTATGCTGTCTTAGATTCCTGCTAATCGTAGTTTCCAAGAGAAGAAATTTTGCATATTTAGTGTGTGTTTCCAATTTTATATCTCCTTCTCTAGAAGAAAATTCAACCAGGACATTGACTTGTAAATCCTCAAAAGTTGGGAATATGAAGAAGAAAATAAATAAATAATAATCTTTTAAAGTTATCGAATTTAATCATTTTAAATTCACGGGTACCAAAATATAATTTAATAAATAACTTGTTCTGAATACAATTCTGAAATGTTTTTTTCATTCCACTTGGACGTAGAAGTTGTTTTAATGAATTTACGAGGAGATTACATGAAATGTAGTTATGTTATAAAAGAGAGTTAGCATTAAGTAAATATCCATTTAACTTTCAATGAATTGTAGATCTATTCAAATGAAAGCATTCCCTGTGCTAAATTTTCTTTACTCTTCGCACATTAGAATTCACTAACACAATATTGTCGCCTTAATTAATTTCAGTTTTTAATTACTGATTTCAGTTCACAGATTAAATGTAAATTTAAGTTACATTCCATTAAAATGGTATAACCTCTCACCTTATAGACACTTTTACGAGCCACATGCCACCCAAGCCTTACAGAGACATGACCTGTCGGGAGAGGGATTTTTAACTATAGTAACACACATAGTTGTTTTTACCACTTAAGGACTTGGAGGACCTTCACAAATGAGGGATCAACTCAATGTGAGGGCCTCCTCCGAGACAACACAACATTAAGGTGTATCACACCACTGACAAAAACATTCATACAAACATGGGAAATATGATAATGGTGATTATGATTGCCAGATGATGTTCAGGGACCGTTTGTTCATTAATAACAAAAAAGGTTAATAATAATAATAATAATAATAACAATAACAAACCTCAGGGGTCCTCATCTAGGGGATATGTGGATGGCGACCACAAGGTGCCCAAGCTTAGCAAAACATTTCTTCCACTTACTTGTGTTTTGCACTCTTAACTTTACTATCTAACATCTCTTGGTTAACTCTTAATTTTTTTCGACCCCGACGCTATTAGGGCATCCGAGGGCTAGGGAGTCTTTCCTTTCTTCCATTTCCCTTTATTTTCTTTTCTTCTCCAGAAAAGCCTGACCAGAGGATATAAGATGGCAGCCCCATCTCTGGTCTTGCCTTCCTTTGGCCAGGACTATTATTCTGCTTTCAAGTCTTATACGAGAATTTCCCGGAAGGATCGGAAAATTTTCTATAGATCGTAACAGGCCTTGATTTAATACTTGGAAGGAAGAAGAAGATAACAATAATAATCATAATGATAATAAAAATATATAATATTAATAATAGCAACTTGAAGTCTAATCAATTTTAGAAAAAATCCACCACTACATAAAAAAGCATGGAAACATTACGTCGAGGGAACGTCTAAAGAGAGGTTAACCGACTTAATTTTGAAATGTCACCCAATGCTAATAAATTTCATTGTTTAAAACCGTTGAGGTGGATAGTCATATGATAAAATTTCAAATACATACCTTCATTGGTCAGTGCCGTCGTCCTCAACTTGTAAAAAGATGTGTGTGCTTTTCTTTTCCTGAAGGCCTTTCAGAATATACATTACATCATCAGAAGGTACAGTTTTCGCTACATTTGTTGAGATGTTTTTAATGTACGATATCGTTAGAAAGAACCCTTTAGTAACGGACAACACCACAGCATCGAGAACATCTCAAGAAATGTTGCGAAGTTTTATACCTGCTGATGATGGAATAGGCATTCGAAAAGGCCTTGAAAAAATGAAAGCACAAACATCTTTTTACAAGTTGAGGACTACGGCACTGACCAAACAAGATATATATTTGAAATTTTATCATGTCACCCAATAAGAAAATTGGGGCGGACTTGGTACGGCAGACAAAACCACCGACTACGCCCCTATCCGCCACCCGGAGATGCGCCCTGCCGTTGTTGTGAGACCAGCGAGTAGCCTGGCATCGGCAGCACTTCGTCTGGGAGGAGGTTGTAGTAGATCAAAATCGCACATTAGACAAGTACATTGGCAGGCCTCCCTGATTCTGTGGTTACAAGTGTGCCAGCGTCAACGCCATTTTTTGTACATGACAGTATTAGACAAGATGTGCATATTCAGACACAAGATGGAAATTTAAAACCCCTTACCCCGGTGGGAATTGAATTCGAGTCGCGGGAATGGAAGATTGGGATTCTGTCGATCACGATACGACGACGGATCAAGTGAGAGTCAGCCGTCTCGTGGTTGTGTGGCTAACGCGCGGCTGCACCGACTGAGATCTCAGGTTCCAATCCTGGCAGATCCGGAGAAGTATTGTTGGTGCACCACACCAGGATTTTTCGTATTTTTTCTGGCTTATCAGTTTTCTCCAATTTCATTGCTTCAACATTCTCCATTCCTCTTTCCTCCCCTATCATATAATTTAATGTCCATTCATTTATTTAATACCCCCTTTCATCTCATCTCATGTTAGGTAAAAAATAGCATTATTTAGAAAACCACAGAATTAAAAAAAAGTGGTTGTGATGATCTAATGGGGTAACACTCATATATTTCCTTATAACTCCGAGCCTGTTTGTCAACTTAGGGAAAAAGGGAGGGTTGTAGCCCCTTTCGAGGCCTTGGGTTCAGCCCTTGACGATGTGTGAATGCTTGATGTGTGTCAAACCAGGAACATCATAATAGTTTTCATATCATCGCCGTAGAGTATATTTCATCTCATTCATTCCATAAAGTAAAGATGGATATATATATATATATATATATATATATATATATATATATACACACTATATACACTACTCAAAAAATTGGAGGAACACATGTTTAAACCAAAGCCACAAAATAAATATTGTAACAATTTAATTTTTGAGAGTCAGATGTTTTGAGTTCAAGTATTGTTTAAAATCAGAGTGAAGATCTTCTGGGTTTTATTAATTTTTCTCTGAATATGTTAGTGAAATTCCAAGAGTTGCTGAAACCAAACTGAATTCGTAATGATTTATTTTTTAAAAAACAGGTTTGAAGAATAATCTGTACTAGATAATTGCTATTTTTGTGTTCTCTGAAGCTAATACAGAGCAATGAGACATCTGAATGAAACATCAGTTGCACGAGCAGTTGCATTGATTGAAGATGGTCGTTCCATTCGCCATGTCTCTAGGATTCTTGATGTCAGCCCTTCCGTCATCCATAGGCTGTGGAGGCGATATAGAGAGACACATGGATACAAGAGGAGACCCGGGCAAGGTCGTAAGAAGAAGACTACAGACGTACAGGATATATTTCTTGTCTTATCAGCTTTGCGCAGAAGAAAATCTACAGCCAGAGATCTACAAAATCATTTACGCACAGCAACTGGGACGGTCATTTCTGATCAGACTGTAAGAAATAGACTGAGAAATGCAAGGTTGAGGTCTAGAATTCCCTTTAAAGCCCCTCGTTTAACACATCAGCACAAAGAAGCCCGGCTGCGATTTGCTCAGAATCATGTCAACTGGCAGCTCCGCCAATGGAAGGGTGTTTTATTCACGGACGAATCAAGATTTCGTCTAACAGGTTCTGATGGTCGTACACGTGTATGGAGACGTCCTGGTGAACGTTTTGATCCAGCCACAATTATTGAACGTGACAGATTTGGAGGTGGTTCGGTTATGGTTTGGGCTGGGATTACTATTGAGTCTCGGACAGAGCTTGTCGTTGTCCCACAGCGCATGAATGCTGATATTTACATTAATGACATTATCCTCCAACATGTTGTACCCTTTGCTTATGGTATGGACCCTAATTTTCTTCTAATGCAAGATAATGCTAGATGTCATACAGCACAGGCTACCAGAGATGTCCTGCAAGAATGCCAAATTCGGGTGATGGACTGGCCTGCATGCAGTCCGGACCTTAATCCGATCGAGCATATGTGGGATAAGTTGGAAAAACTTGTTCGTAAGCGTCCTGCTGTACCTCAGAACCTTGAAGAACTTTCACATGCACTCACCGAGGAATGAAAGAGAATCCCACAATAGTTTCTGTATGAAGGCTTCTGCAAAGCATGCCTCGTAGGTGTAATGCGGTCATTCAGGCTCACGGAGGACACACTAAGTACTTCGTTCTCTATGCTAAGTACTGAGTGTTGAAATAACCATGGAAACATTGATTCCAAAAATTGTAAATCTCAAATTTCCACTTTGTTTTCTGTTACAAATGATAAATTGTTCGTATTGCTAATACTGTACAAGAAAATATTGTTTGAAAGTCTATCTAATTTTACATAAATCTTCAATTTATAGTTACAAAATATCAAACATTAAATTGTTTCAAGGTTTATTCTCGTGTTTTGGTTTAAACATGTGTTCCTCTAATTTTTTGAGTAGTGTATATTTACAATGAATCTAAAATAAAATAGCCGTATTAGGGTCTTACAAACCCGATCCCATTTCTATTCAACTAATCTGATCTAAGGTAGAGTCACAATTTATTTTCTGTTCAATGAAAATAAGTTTTCATTTCTCATTAATTGGTTTTCCGTCTCTATGTGAAATGCCTTCTGGAATTCTAAATGGGTATGGGAAAGTGGGGACAATTTTTACGTATTGCGTAAATGTATATCAATCAATCACATAATAATATAAAATCGCACGAATTAATATAAATTCAAAGATCTGTATTATTTGAGTTCATTACTTATTTTAATTGCGTTTATTAAGCCTTCACATTAATACCAAAATTACATAATGTTTAATAATTTATTACATAGCTTCCTCTCCGGTGGGGTTAGTTGTTACAGGAAGTGGAGTCAGTATTTCACTATTAATATTATACCAAGATATTTTTCTGTTCCTTACTTGATTCAGAAAATAAAACTCATGAATAAATTATAGTATTTTCATTTAATTATGCGACTTCGGAATTAAACGAAAAGAACAAAAAATAACTAAACGTTTTGATGACGTGGATGGATCTGTCAGTTGAAATTTAGTCTGAGATTGATTATCCACCATTCTTTTTTTGGCACTTATATGTAACCCTACGCATTTTCCCTAAAAACATTCATTATCATCATCATCATCCGTCACGAATTAGGCCTTTGTAGACCTGTTTCGGCCCCATCTAGCAGTCTTTTAAGGGGTCTTCCTGGTCGACGATGTCCTTTGGGCATATATTGCATCATCATTTTTGGGATTCTTGAATTATTCATTCTCTTTACGTGATCTAGACAGTTTAATTTATATCTGTTAAGTTTTTCTTCTACTGATTCTACTTCTATTTGTTCTAAAATTTCTTCATTCTTTTTTTTTCGATCTAAAAGAGTGTATCCTGCTGTCCTTCTGAGAAATTTAATTTCCGTTGCTTTGTTTCTGGTCCTGTCTCTTTTCCTTAATGTCCTAATTTCACTTCAGTGTAAAAGGGAGGGTAATGCCAAAGTATTATATATTTTTCTTATTGTGGATTTTGGTACTAATTTAGCTTTTAATGTATTATTTATTATTCCTAAGATTTGTGTAAATTTGGTGATTTTCTTGTTCACATCTTTTTCATTTTAAGATATTTCACAACCTAAATTGTTGAAATTTTATACTTGATCTAGGCGTTGGTTATTGTGTATTATCTTACTTCTGATTGGATCTTCTCCTAAGAATGCCATTACTTTTGACGTTTGTACTAATATTTCCATTCCAAAATCTTTCAATATTTTATTTAGTGTATATAGTCATATTTGTAAATTATTTTATGAATCCTAAAAACGTATTTCATCTCCTAAACTATAAGCAAAATGTGTAGCTAGTTGTTTTATTATAAGCCTTCCTGTAACTATGAGCTCCTTCTCTCGTGTTGGAGGACAATACCTTAATATGACTGTGATACACTCTATTAGCCGCCATACACCACTCCCTTTACAGCCTACAGATTACCTATATAAGCAATTAATTAAATAATTAATGAATAAAGTGAAAAACTACACATTTTCAGGTACCGATTTCAGCAAGAATTTCTAGCTTCGAAAATAGAATTATTAAAAATCTGTTGAAAATTGTGCTCACGGTACCATAGCTTGATGGGAACTGAAGGAGAATGGAGTTGCAGAGCCTTACGCGTTTCTCTGAGCCTGTAGCAACTTATCCTTATAATAACAAGCCCCATTCTTCTTTGTGTTAAAATACGGATTTTGACATATACGATTCTTAGCGACATGAATCAATATTGGGAGTGAAAAGGCCGATACATTTTGGTCACATGTCTCTTATTTCGAATTTAGGCTATTTTATATGCTGAAAATTTAAGGCACGAAAATTTACCATGTTTTCTTCTCCTCCATACTAAACACACTCAGGGAGGGATGGTCGTATATTCATTTATAAAGTCTTGTCTTCAAACTTTGAAAGTTATTTTGTGGTGAAAAAAAAAAACTAGGTAAGTCCAAAAACTGGCACAAACTGGTCGATATATCTCTTTTCCACTGAACTTCCTCCTTTGTAGACTTATCCAAAACAAAAAAATTGTCTATTATAACTAATAGAATGAATAATTGAGTTATTTGTTATAAACATATGAAGCATCACAAATAACAATACAATATCCATTGAGAAAAAAAATATATAGAGAGGAAATTGAATTATCTGGTTTTTCTCGGGGATGAGAGATTTTTACTCTATGTTTATTGCTTTTATACAGAAATCTAAAAAATAAGATAAACAGGGCGCACTCTAACTTCAGTTTGAGCAATATGAACCCCATTTTGTGCTATTTTTATTTTGGAGAATATTTCTGTTTAATTTTTCTATTACTTAAATAATTAAGTATACATTTATTTACAGTCAAAATAGGAAGGTTTAGAAAATATAGGGTTGACTGCAGATTTATATTCCCCCTACACAGAAAAAAATATCAAGTTATATACACGTTGGTTCGCAAATACGAAATTACTGCAACATCAAACACTCCAGTATCAGAAGCTGGAATTCTATTCGCTAAAATTAATTTGAACTTCCTCTAATAATGCAATCGGTTCATTTCCTTACAAGAAGTGTTCGAAATAACCACTTTGTGGCATATTTCAAGGATTTATTTTCGTCTCTTAGCATTAAGAAGTACTCAAAACATTCGCAGTAATTGCACGTATCCGGACCCATGTTTATATAAGTTCGTATTTCTATACGTATATAAGGACTCCAACCATATAATTCTGTCTTGTAGGTTTTTGAGATATCATAAACATATGAAATTTATATATATATTTTTTTTAAATGCTAGAAGAAGAATTTTAAATTAGATTTTCATGGTGTGTTATAGGATTACTGTAATTTTGGTCTCAATGTGCTTATAAATATATATTTTTTAATTTATCTTTTCAGATTATGCCTTCGGGCGCTGCCTACAGGTTTATTCCGATCCTGGCAGTGATGAGACATACAGGTAAGTTTTTGAAGTTTTATACAAACATCCTAATGAGGTGCGAATATTTAAAACCATTTGAAAAAAAATCAACAGTGTTAGAAAAAAATATAACTATATATATATATATATATATATATATATATATATATCTCCAGCATTATGTACAAATATTTTTAATCTTTTTAGCGAATTCCGAAAAATGAAGCTATTGAGGTTGTTCTCATTAAAATATTTTTGAAAAAAGTTTTACATATGTTCGCCGATTCTATCTAGAAGACACAGAAAATGACCATGATCAAAATGTGTGTGTATGTGTGTGTATGTATATATATATATATATATATATATATATATATCCATCGCTGTGGTCTCGAGGTAGCGTCTGCCTTGTCACGCAGCGGGCCCGGGTTCGATTCCCGGTCGGGACAGGCTCCTGGCTCAGGTTTTTCTGGGTTTTACTCACCTGAAGACAAATGCCAGGAAGCTTAGGGCCCAACGGTCCCCGAAAATCATCCGGCCATCATCATCATCCTTCACCGGTGTGGAAAGCAACAGGAAGCTACCACACCTATAATTCTCTAGTATAGCTGCAAAGATAGCATGAAAATGCAACGATTGCAGTGAAAGACCTGGTCACTCCACTGGGACTTTGATAAAAGCTCGCCAACGAACTCTATTGTTTGCCAATGCTTTAATTTCATTCCAACTCGTCCCTGCCTGTTCAGCTTCATCCCTGATTATTACTTCATGTTGTCCTAGGTCTTCCTCTTCGCCTTCTCAATCCTTGGGTTTCCAATCAAATGTAATTTTTGTGATGTTATAATTCTCTCTCCTTAATGCATGACCAATCCATTTCCATATTCAGAATTTTATTTCTTTATAAATTTTGTTGTGATTCGTTCTTCTTCAAATTTCTTTATTTGTTATAATCTCTGGTCATCATTTACCCAAGATATTTCTCAGGAACGATTTACAAATATTTACAATTTTTTCCAATTTGTTTTGCAGTCTCCTAGGTTTCACAGCCGTATAATAAAATCGATTTCACATTTGAATTAAATAATCTTAGCTTAAGTCTTCAGAAGATTTGTTTCGACCTCCAAATTGATTTAAATTGAATGGAAGCATATCTTCCTTTCTTTATTCTGGCATCAACATCTTCATCTGTGACACATTCCACAGATATTATACTGTCCAGATACGTAAATTCATTTGTAACTTTTATATATATATATATATATATGTGTGTGTGTGTTCTAGCGGCCGCTCTATTTGTTTAATCGAAATCAAATTTGAAATATAGCGATTAAATAAAAACATATGGTACAGTTCGTTAACCACCAAAATGGGACAATCAGCTGTAGGAGTTAACCTGAAACGAACATTTAAAAATCGCTCAAGAGCTTTTTATGTTTCACAACGAAACTCAGTATATGCTATTAAAATAAGCCGAGGAAGTTATTCTCGAAAAAACTGCGAAATCCGACCATTAGAAATAGTTTTACTTGAAACCCAAAATTAAAATTTGACTCTGGCCACCGTCATTCATAACAATATATACCATACAATGTAATTGACCCTTAAATTGGCAATGTATCTGATAAGATAGATTAGTTTAATTCCTTTAATTCAATCTCTAGATCTTCTTCTTCTTCGGCTTTCCCCCACTTATAGGTTTGCCGTCTTCAGTTTCCATTTATCTCTATCATTCCAATCTCCCTCTTCCAAATTCCGATCATCCATTATAGTTCTGACGTAGGTTTTCCATTTCCATCTTGGTCTGCTACGTTTATTTCTTCCAGGGGGTGACCATTGGTATATATTTTTTGGCCATCTTTCATTTTCCATTCTTTGTTCACGACCATACCATTTAAGTGTTTGACTTTCAATCCTCTTAACAACAGATGTGGTGACCTTCATTTCTCTCCAAAGGAATTCATTTCTTATTTTATCCTGTCTTGTTTTTTGGAGGCTTCTTCTAAAATAATCAAATTCAACTGTTCTAATTTTGTTCTTTTGTAATTCCGTCAAAGACCAAGTTTCACTTCCATATGACAAAATATTCTGTATTATGCTCTTATAAATTTTCATTTTAGTTTCCTTTGTAATATTTTTGTTCCAAATTATTCCATGTAATGTCTTAGTTGCATTTTTTGCCATTGCAATTTTAGTCTGTACATCTCTCTCACAGGTACCGAAACTTGTAATTATTGACCCAAGATATTTAAAAAATTCACACTTTTTTATTTTCCCTGTTTCAAGTATGAGGTCATCCACATCCTTTCCCAAACACATATATTCTGTTTTCCGTAAATTTATATTCAGTCCCCATTTTTTATATTCTTCCATTAGTTTATTTATCATATATTTCATATCATCTTCATCCCCTGCAAAAATTATTTGATCATCTGCAAACAACAATGAATGCAGTACTTTTCCTCCTATAGGAATACCCATTTCAGAACATTTTTTATACCACAAGTTAAGAGCCTGGTCTAAATAAATGTTAAAAAGAATTGGTGATAAACTGCATCCCTGCTTAAGGCCTTTATTCACTGTGAATTCCTCTGTTAAAGTATTCTGTATTTTTACTTTAGCTTTTGTATTACTATAGATCCTCCTAACAATATTAATCCATTTATCACAGATATTCAGATTTCTCATTGCCGTCCATAACAATTGTCGAGGTACACTATCATATGCCATCTCTAAATCAATAAAGGTCATATGTAGTTCTTTATTTTTTGCTAGGATTTTCTCTTGTAATTGTCTAATACAGAAAATATTATCAATACATGATCTTCCACTCCGGAATCCACATTGTTCTTCTCTTAAGTTATCTTTTATCTCCTTAAGTTTAAAATTTATAATTTTACTAAAAATCCTAGCTGTTGAAGGTAAAACGCTTATACCTCTATAATTGGAACACAGTTTCTTATCACCTTTTTTAAAAATAGGAGTAATGTACGATAAATTCCAGTCTTCTGGGATATCGTCTCCAATTTCAATTTTATTAAAAAGTTTTGTTAAAAATATTACCAAAATATCTCCTCCATGTTTTAGGAGTTCCGTCTGAATATTTCCTGGTCCTGGTGCTCTCCCATTTTTTGCCTCTTTCAAAGCTCTTTTTACTTCATCCTCTGTTATCTCTGGAGTGTCAAATTTATATTCTACATCCGTATCTTGAAGTTGAAACTCGTTTCTATTTTCTTGAAGTAAACCTTTATAATGTTGCATCCATTCTGATGGCCTTATCAACTGAATATTTATCTTCTTTCTTTCTGATTTCCTGATATTTTGTAATGTTTTCCAAGCTTCTTTGGATCTAGCATATCCAATCGAATGATCTATATTCGAGCATATATTATCCCAGTACTCATTTTTTGTTCTTCTCACTTCCACCTTTGTTTTATGTTTTAAAGTGATATATTCATTTCGAGATGTTGTTGAGTGATCTGATAACCATTTCATCCGTGCTTTCTTTTTTTCTTCTACTAATTTTTTAATATCGTGATTAAACCATTCATTGTTTCTTTTTGGTTCTCGATTTTCTGTCCCAAGTGCTTCTAAAGCTGCTGAATGTATACTTTCCTTTAGTTGATCATACATTTCCACTGCAGATTTATTTACATTTAAATTAAGTTTTTGCTTTAATCTTGATTGATAAAGATATTTTATACTCTCATCATAGAGTAAACTTACTTTATATCTTTGTTCATTCAAAGGAGTTGTATTTATTCTGTCTGCCGTTACTTCAATATTTTGTTTTTTGCTACTTGTTAATATGAATTTTCCCAAAAGCATATAATGATCACTTCCGCAATCTGGTTTTCTATACACTCTAACATCTTTCACTATCATATCACGTTTTTGTTTCACAATTATATAATCAATTATTGATTTGAGACTTTTTGTTGGCTGTTCCCATGTGTATTTATGTATTTCCCGATGTTGGAAGAAACTATTCATTATCATATAGCCATGTTGTTTACATAAACTTATCAATCTATCTCCATTGTCATTTTCCACCTTTTCCCCAAATGGTCCAATCACTTCATCTTTCATTCTACTTCCTACTCGACTATTAAAATCTCCTGTTATTATTACTTCTTGATGTTTTTTTTTATTTTGTCCAAAATTTCTGACAGTTTGTCAAAAAATTCACTTTTCTCTATGGTTGTTGCATCCTCATTTATGGTACATACTCCTATTATTATAAGCTCTATCCCAAAAAGTTTGAGATTTAACTTAATAATTCTTTCATCAATTTCTTCCCAAGACACTATATTTTTTACCAACTTATTTTTTATCAAAATGGATATACCTCTTTTTGATCTACTAGTTTTTGGTACTCCACTCCAGATATGTGTATAATTTCCTAATTTTTCCTGTCCTTTCCCTTTCTTTTTTGTTTCTGAGAGCACCATAATATCTGCATTCATTGCTGTAATCTCATCTATTACTTCTTGTTCTTTAGTATTCAAGCCTTGACCATTCCATGTGCCAATAGCAAAGGTCGGTTTTCGTAGCTTAAGTCTGTCATATTTAAATCCATCCGGCTGACATATTTTACTGAAGTACGTAGCGATATATTTTTTTCCAGGGCCAGGTTGCCAGCCTGACGCCTAACCCCCAGACATGGAGGACCTGGTGGTTTTTTTTTTAGGGTTTACTCCCTTAGCCGACAGGTCTCAGTTTTAAGGCGCTGAGAACTCGCCTTTCGTCCCATCCTGTTAGCTACAGTCCATTACGACTGCAGTCAGGGAGCACGACGAGAACGTAGGATTAGGACTTGCTGGCAGAGCTGCTAAAGAAGTCGCAGTGGCATTTCTCGAGATTTATTAAGATATACATAGTCGGCATCTGTACCCTTCTCGAGGTCGTACCAACCATTTGCTCCCCCAATCTCTAGATATTATTCAAATTATTCAACAATAGCAAATAGGTATTACCTTGTATGATGTATTTCCACTGCGATCCGACACTTTTAAATAAGCTGGCAGCAGATATTGAGTTTATATAATTTAACAATACATATATTTCAGGGCAAAGTGCCAGTCAGAGCAAAAATAGTGATCAGTAATTAAATAATAGAACAGATAGCACACTTTAACTATCTTGGTTCAGATATAACATATAGCTATGATTGGGATATACATAATAAATCAAATCGATATAAAATGATGTGTGGCACCATAAGAAGAACCCTCCGAAAGACTCGAACAGAAACTCGGCTCAGGTTTTATAAAATTATGGCTGTTCCTGTTCTTTTATATGGATCTGAATCTTGAGTACTTACAAAAAAAAGATATCTAACACATTCAAGCCACTAAAATGAATTTTTTTAAGATCTGTAAAAGGATGTACACGCATGGATAGATTACACAATGAATCAATAAGAAATGAACTGGAGATATTTTAAATAGTTGATAAACTAGAAGAGCACAAATACCAATGGAAAGAACATTTAGACAGAATGGACAATATAAGATTACCCAAAAATATCAACATCTACAAACCACATTGGAAAATATCTTTGGGACGGGCAGGGAAACGATGGACTTGAGACCGGAACAGGTCACATTGACCTAACCTGGAAAGGAAGAAGAAGAAGATATATTCCATAAACTAAAAAAAAAATTACCGTAAATTCGAATTGCTGAGCAATTTGCATAGTTTACGCAGTTCCTGCGTGACGGATATTGTTACAGGAGAAATATCATAGCTATCTTGAAAAAGAGCATACAGGTATGTACAGCTCGGCAAAGAACAATAAGAATCAGTGTGAAACTTACTAAATATGGATACGTCATGTTTTCAATGTTTGCTGCTCATATATGCTTTCTTTTTATCATCAGTAGTTTTATTCTGAATTTTGTTTGTTATGGAAAACGCACTGTCCAACTAAAATGCTTCAAATTCCACATAAACCTCCAAGTCCCTGCAGCTGTAACATCTTCTCTGTAATCTACGAGACTAATTTATACAAACTCTCTAATGATGCCATATCGTACATTACAGGGTACTCTGATGAGATATCATTTAAAAAAATTAATTTATGTATTTCATAAAATTGCACATTATTATGCCTAAGGGTAAATCGGTATAGTAAATGTGGTTCTTTCGTCCATTTGAAATTAAAATTGTTTTATTAGAGACGCCAATCTGGTACTTGTGAAAAATACATTATTAACAGAATAAATTGTGCAAGGAAGGTGATTAGATCCCTGAATGGTCTTTTATGGAATAGAAATTTGACCAGAAAAAAAAAGAGATTATACAGACAATAATAGAAATTATACTTACATATGGATCAGAAAGCTGGACAATACATGAAAGGATGCAGAAAAGAATCTTGGCGACAGAAATGGATGGATTACGGAGAAGTATGAGAATATCCAGGCTACAACATATTCGACATACATATATCAGACAAGAAATGGGTGCACAGAAACTGTTATCGAAAGGATAACAAAGAGAGCTTTACAGTGGTATGGACATGTACACCGGATGTCGAAAGACCGGTGACTTAAACAGGTGTTGGATTGGATGGTAGCAGGCAGAAGGAAGAGAGGGAGAAGTAGAAGAATATGGTATGAGGGAATATATGATGAAGAGGGGTATGGAAGAGGGACAATGGGAAGATAAGTATATCTGGAAAGCAGGAATCAAGGGCGAACTGCTGTAAAGTGGAAAGCCTGTAATAGGTATTAGAGACACCATTTTCAAGATTTTTAGGAGAATAATGTGTTGGTCAGAGCACCGTTTTAAAAATCATGAAAATAATGTAAATGATGAATATTCTCTTACAAAATTGAAGTTCATTTAATGCCAAAAACTTTCTAAAGAGCTGAGGTATTGCAATAATAACTCAATTGAAATTGTAGATTTTCCTAAGAGATGTCTCTCATTCATAATGAATGCATGAAATTAAACTCGACAAAATTATACTACTCTTCTGAAATATTTGTGAATTGAGCATCTTTAAGATACAATAAACATATTAATTACTATTTGTAAGGTATTGTGTGGATGGATTATGTTTTACCTTAAAACACCTTATTGAAAGGCATAAGGAATGCAATAAAGAATAACATATAGCATTTATAGATTATATTAAAGCATTTGATGGAGTTTAGAAATTTTAGCTGATGGTGAAACACCAAATCAATTGATACAAACCATTTCTAAATTATATCAAAATAATACAATATCAAGCTACCACACCTATATTCCCTAGTAAAGCTGCAAAACCATGGACAGTGACAACACAACAATCTGCCAGAATACAAGCTGCTGAAATGAGATTCCTCAGACCAATAGCAGGAAATCAAAGAATAGACAAAAACACAACACAGAAATAAGACACCAACTAAAAGTAGAGGAATTGAACACAACAATAGAGAAGTACAGAACAAACTGGAAAGAACACTTGGCAAGGATGACTGAGAATAGAATACCCAAAGCAGCATACAACTATTCACCACGAGGAAGAAGAAATTTGGGAAGACCAAGGAAAAGATGGAAAGAGCAGCAATTTGGAGCCGGAACAGGCTAGTGAATAAGCCTACACCGTGAAGAAGAAGAATAATAATAAGAAGAAGAAAGCTGCAAAACATAGCATGCAAATGCTAAGATTGCAGTGAAAGACCTGCCCTCGGGCAGAATTACTGTGGATGGAATACAATATTAGTAAGAATTGACAAATAACTATCTGATTGGAAACAAATCAACTCTGGAGTGAGGGAGGAATGTCCTGTATCACTATTTTTGTGTAATATTTACATTAATTATATTTTATTGGACGTTGCCGATTAACAGTTCATGATAATATCCCTATACCAAGAAATAATATTTTAGATACCTTCTTATATTCAGATGATCAAGTTCTTTTTGGCAATTCAGAATATGAATTACAATATTCTGTCCATCGTCTCAACATATGTACAGCAATTTAATATGAGTATATAACTCATGCCCCAAATGGGAGTCAATGACCAATCACGTTACAATGATTTTTGATTTACAACCAAACACAGTCGTGTTTCGCCTAGAATTTACCAACTAAAGTTTATCATAATAAAGAAAGCACCTCCTTTTTAACATTCTGAATAGGTCATAACGTTATTTTACAGTGACTGACCCACTAAGAACTACGGCTACCAGATTGTATATATAGTGTATGAATGTCAACACATACCGCATGCGGGAGTTAATATAAAAACAGTTGTAGCAGTTGATTATACCACCACCAAAAAAAAAAAAAGAAACCCTGTTTGCACTTTATTAAATGTATTTTTTTCTCAGAAAAATATAATTGTCATATTTACATCATAGGACATCAGAAATGAATTAATATACAGATTGATGTGTTTCATTTTTTCTCCACTAGAGAGCATTCTTACAATATTGCGTTCCTTTGGCAATAAATAGTATGACCTGGTTGCAGTGATAAACAAAAGATGCAGTAGAAGCGTACCTATCGTTTCTCATTTGTTTTCAAACATCGCCGTTTACATTACATATATACATATTTTAAAATAACTATATTTATATAGTTATTTGTGAGTAAACAGCTTAATTTTATTCGTTAAATAGTCCTAACAAATGCAACTCTTGATTTCCAAATTCTCTAGATAAATTCACTCCTCACTTCGTGAGTCGTGAATTTATCGATAATTTGGAAATCACTCGTGGCATTACTTATGAATATTTCAATTACAAAAACTAAAGTTATGGCCGTCCAGGAAAAGTATCCAGTAAGAATCAAAATCTGTATTCAAAATCAATATTATAACAAGTTAATTCATTTACATATTTAGGATATCATTTAACTTTTAATGAGGACTGTGATATATATTTTAAAATTCAAAATTATAATAGCGCTTTAAGAATTATCATTCAAGTTTTCAAACCATCAGAAGTACATAGACATATGGGAATGAAAGTATACAGAATTCTCACTAGAATCGCCCTCTATGATGACAGTGAATCATGGATCATTCGAACTCAGTGTTTGTTTATGTATCCATATATTTTTCTTGATTCATGGAACAAGAATATGCATGCATGATCAAATAGGCCCATGAGCAATACTATTGCAAATTTATTATTTTTTTTAAAAAGTAAATAATGTTCCAGTACTAGTCTATGTTCAATTGTTCTTATTCCTATCTACATCTGTAATGAACATTCATTGTTTGGCGAAGATTTACGTCACAGTTGATATATCGTTCATTTACTGCAGCAACTTCATAACTCAAAAACACAGTTTTTTTTCAGGAGAAACATTTAAAGATTTGAAATCCGTATACCTTTACCCGTATTTGTCATAAATATCAAATTACTTTACCAACTCATTGTATACAATAACTTATGTCGTTCTTCCTGAATATAGAACTGAGTTCTGTCTTTAATGTAGTACCAATAACTCAAAATCGACAATTTTTTAGTTATGACGTTGTTGCAGCAAATGAGCGATATATTCCGGCCCAGAAATATAATGATAATACAATATTATTTTCATGCAGGGAGTACAAACTAAGCTTTATCGATTCCATTCGAAGACTGATTTCGTTCCACTAACTGTAATCGGAAGGGTTAAATCTAACTTCTCCATGTCAGGTCTATAAACCTTCTGCTGACCTCACATCCATATGTTTCAATTACAGAAGTGGACTATCATGTAGCCAGTATAGGGGTGACATGTGGCCAACTGTCGGATTTTCCAACCATGGTAGGCCCGCTACTTCTCGAGATAACCGAATTCACGTTAAGTAGATGTATCATGTCCACCGCTGTGGTCTCGAGGTAGCGTGCTGCCTTGTCACGCAGCGGGCCCGGGTTCGATCCCCGGTCGGGGCAGTTTTTCTGGGTGAGGTTTTTATCGGGGTTTTTCCTCACCTGTAAGACAAATGTCAGGAAAACTTTAAGGCCCAAACGGTCCCCGAAATCATATGGCCATCACCATCATCCTTATCATTATCATCATCATCCTTCACCGGTGTGGAAAGCAACGGGAAGCTACCACACCTACAATCCCCTAGTAAAGCTGCAAGCATAGCATGAAAATGCTATGATTGCAGTGAAAGACCTGCCCTATGGCAGAATTACTGTGGATGGAGAGGTATCATACTGGCCAATGTTCCAAGATAAAATTCTGTGTTTTAAATAAAATATAAAAACATTTAGCAATATAAAATATCAAGCGGAACAATCATAATAGAAAGTAATGTTGTAAGATAAAGATGTATGTATGTAGATAATGTTCTGGAGTAAGCAATAAAGTTATTCTCCTTCTTGCTTCCCAATAATACTTGGATGCCACATCTTGATAATTTTGAAGAGCTACACAATTTGTTAAATGTTCTCTGTCCATTTTCACACCTTGAGAACACAATATACACTCTGGAGGCATTAATATACGAATTCTATGAAGATGTTTTCCTAAGCAGTCATGTCCTGTAGTAAGCGTCAGTAAAGCACCGCCGATTTTCGTGGTAGTTCCGGAATTTATAGATGCGTTATCCAACAGTATTTTTATATTTCCGTTTCCGACTTTTTGACTATCTTTATTTTTTTATAATTATTTTAATTGATTCATAAGAACATGTGTTTGATACTTATTGCTTAATTTTACTCCTTTTTTTTTTTTTGCAAGTATATCATCTTTCATCCCCTTATATTCTACCATGGACTGGAATCCATTGTAAATCTATATGTTTACTAAGTTTCATAATAATTTGAATCATGTTTTGTATTTCTAGTATTTTTCCCATTTTTGGATACGTGGTTAATGTTATGGCCCAGATCGCTGCTTTGGAATCTAAAATAAAGATAAAATGTACAATATGGTTATCTCTTAATAACGGATGGTTTGACGAAGATATACGTTGAAGTAATTTGAATTGTCTTTTTGACAGATATGACCTGAATCGGCGAGCTCTGCATGCTCTGGAAAGAGAAATGCAACGATTATTTGCCCTGGGGTACCGATGGAGTCACACCTATACCCAATGTGTGCTGCAAGGTTTACTTCACGCCATCCGATATGAGTAAGTATATTGCATCATTTGTTTTATTTACAGCTTGCACATCGAAAATTTGACTTGACTGTTAGCCCGAGAAGACATTTTAATCAATCACGAGAAATTTTATTATAATTTTATTATTTTTATTTAATGGCGCTCTTTAACATCTCAGGTTATCAGCGTCACATTTCAAATCTGGGCTTGTAAGGACCGACAAATGTTGGTCCGAGGATTCTTTTTTTCAGGTTTAAGGTTATTTTATGTGCTGTAAACCTAAGACACCTAGAGATTAGATTTATTTCGAAGGATCCCACACTTAGGATTTTTACGTGCTTAAAAAGTCATCGATCCCGGCCGGATCTGAACCCGCGAATCTTTGATCCAGAGACAAACATGATAACAATGGAACTGACATTTCAAAGATATTACGCCATCTGTTATTATACAAAATGTCTTAAATCTCTGTAATCAAAATATATATGTAGTCAATATGCCCATTTCACCAATTAATGTTTTAAAATGGTCAACAAGTTTCTACAGCCAAGCTGTCATTCTCAAGACCAGATATTGACTCAATATCTGGTCTTGAGAATGACAGCTTGGCTGTAGAAACTTGTTGACCATTTTAAAACATTAATTGGTGAAATGGGCATATTGACTACATATATATTTTAATATTATATCACCAAGAAGATCACTTGTGTATTAAATACTCTGTAATCAAAATACTCTTTTCTATAAAGTTAAATAAGCTAGAGACGGATTCTGATTTCTTGGCGGAGATTTCAGATCTTAGAGCATACGTATGATTTAGTCAAGTATAGACCACATGGAAAAAAAAGTGATGATATACTCGATCTCGTAGACAGAAGAGGTGGAACGTCGCAGCTTATTTATGGGAGAACTCTTCAAGCCGCAAGGTCGCGGGTTCGATTTCCGATTGAGTCAGAATTTATAATTTTACTTAAAACTTGTGGCGGCACCATGGTCCTGGGATCGACCAAAGCCTAACTTTTTTTCTGTTGATGTACTGCAATATTTAGTACTATAAATGACGTGTTGTAGAAACCTGACTGAATTAAGTTATTCAGTGCACAAATAAAAAAATCCATATTATTCTCTGAAATTACTGTATTTTTATATCATTATTTTATTACATAAAATGCATTATAGCACATTTGGTTAGACTTCAGTTTATATTTTCATAAGTCTCGATGCGCTGGAATATGTAGCATTTCTTTAATTTCACTTCACCTCAGTTTACACAAAAACTCCAAATCATCTTTCAAAGTAATTCACTGTACAAGCATATATCATTCTGATTTGAGTCTCTCACAAATACAATATAAACCCGGACCGGCCTCACGGGGTTTCACCCGTCAGGTAGAGCTCTCTCCTCGTCCGCATTTCACTCTGCCAGCCGCTCGTCCTTGAACTAGTCAGTTTACTATCGTTCGACAAGATGAGACGTCAGCTGACATTAGAGCAGCGCATTTATGTGTGTAAATGTTATTATAAATACGAATCAGCTCCCCAGATCTAACAGTGTGTGATTTTTATTTGTGGAGTAGCCTGAAAGACAAAGTGTACAAAACAAATCCGCACACATTGGAAGAACTGAAGAACAACATAAGAAATGAAATCAGAAACTTGACAGTGCCCGAACTACAGCGTGCCAATCTAAATGTGTTTACTCGGTATAATGCCTGTTTAGCTGCGGGAGGACAGCATTTCCAGCATTTTCTATAAGGTAAGAAACAGTTCAAGGACGGGTGGCAGGCAGGGTGAATTGTGGGAGGAAGAGACAGCACTGCGTGCCGGGTGAAACTCCGTGAGGCCGGTCCGGTTTTATATTGGAAGCCCGTTATATATCTTACAGTTCATTACAATCTTCTCTAAAATAATAAGTAAAAAGAAAATAAATTTAAACTTCTAAAAAATTTAAACTTCTAAAAGAGCGAACTAATAATAATTCACACTCACATAACTCTATCTTGCAACATTTTCTTCCTCGTGGCCCTTCAGATCACTTTCATGAGTCAATTTCCCGAGCACAACTGAATTTCAACCGAGTAGCATCCCTTTTATATGCAAGTAACTAAACTATCTGCAAGCCCAGTCTTCGTCTCTTTCGAATCAAAACCACGAGAAACCGATCTTTCTAGAAAGCAATAATGGACGCATCTGGAAAACGATCTCTCGTGAATGCACGTTTGTATATATCGCTGCAAGTTGTATACATGAACAGAAATCCCTATTGCCTTATAAGGCGAGATTTGATATTGCCGTAGGAAGTCATAAATGAACAGAAAATATAGGCATTTTTACCAAAAATGCAAGAATTATTCCTATATAAAAAAATCTAACTAATTCTCCCACTCCTTCTCCCGCGAAATTCAAAATGCGGTCATTTGAGCAACGGGTTACGATGCTTCACAATGTCATTCCGTGTGTTTTAATTATATTAGTGGTCGCCCAGCGATCGAAATTCGACCAGAATTAATTATTTTTTAAAATTTTGTCACAAATACGTCATTATGCATTAATTTTCAATTTATTTTAAAAATACGAACGATAGGAAATATGTGGTATAGCTTGGCTAAGCCATATTTAAAAACAATAACGCGTCATTTGATATTTGTTTACTATTTATACTATTTAAATTTGCATTCGGCCTATTATTATGTGTACGGAAATATATATCCCCTCTTCTTTGTCTCTCACTCCGACCCTTCAATGTACTATGTCGAGGCATAATGGAAATTGGTGCGAATATGTAAATCTAAAAAAAAAATATGTAATGAAATTACTGAAACAAAGATTAGACAAGGTTTAATTTAAATTTAAATAATAAAATGTATTCACTTTTTAAATCACTAATAATAAACCACTAATAATAAATACGCGACAGAAGTCAATTCACATTGCTGCTGCACTCCTCTACATGAACTTTAATTATGCCAAATACTACGCTCCTCTGTGCTCGCAATTTGCTTAAAAAGGGGTACAAAGTTTTTCCTTCACATATTAATATATAGATACGTACATTTTTGGCTAACTTATTTAAATAACTTTCCTTCATCTCTAAACTGTCCTAAGCGCTCTTACGTCACTTCATTTCTTAACACTGTACACATTTTTGTAATATCGATTGAAGTATATGAATCAATTTCAAAATATTAAAAACTAAGTACAATAAAAAGAAAATATGCCATGAGGCATACATAAAATTAAGAACAAATCTGTCGTGTTTTTTTTAATGTAACATAAGTATTAATAATGCGAAGAATATGCTATTTTACAGAAGTAAAATATGCATTTTTTAATCAGGTTTTAAGTCAATCCGAATGTTAATGAGAGTAACTGTACATCTTAAGTTTTAATAGGCCTATGTATACACAGCTGACAAAAAAATCCAGTCTTCTCCTTTTAATGTTAACTCCGGTATCTCGTAGGGTGTAATGACTTCATTAACATACATTCTTCCACATCAGAGTTTACATTTATTAGAACTCTTGAAAGATAAACTCCCCTTAAATGTAAAGATTTTACCTAATAGTTTCGTAATATCAGAATTATTCTCTCGAAAAAAAAATTACCCATAATTTAAAATATAATTTACTCGCTTGAAAATAACGTTTTACGAAATAGTCATATAACAGCAGAAGTTAATCCCTTAAAATGCTCTCTTACAAAACAGTTATAAAACAACAAAATTAATTTCATTTAAATGAAATGTTTAGAAAATAATTTTGTAAAATAATTTATTTCCTCAAAAATAACATTTTACACAGTAATATAATGTAATTTATTCCTGTGAATATTTTTTTTGCGAAATAATTATTTAATAAAATGTATTCCCTTTGATAAACATTTTACAAAATAATTGGTTATTCTGTGCCAGGGTATCTATCACCTGTAAATATTCGATGGAAGAACAAGTGGCTGCTAGCGTCATGTTAGCCAATGTGATAACTAGGATCCGGATTTTGATGAAATGCCATCTTTTTTTTTTGAGTTGTCAGAGACGATGCATATTAATAAATAATTAAGTGCATTGTGCAATAAATATGTTAGATATATGAGGATTTTATAGGTCATTAAAATGCATTTTTCCTCTTTTTTTCTGTTAAAGTAATTTTACAAATTTCATTTGTTATTTTAGGTCTTTTTATTTATTTTTCGTAATTGTATACGTCAGTTTTTAAATAATCTATGATTAAATGTTCATTTTTATGTTTTTTGTTATCTTGTTTTTTATGCTTAGGCAAGTCAGTGAGAAAGCACAGTGCGTTGCCTCAATATA
This sequence comes from Diploptera punctata, assembly GCA_030220185.1. Classification (NCBI taxonomy): domain Eukaryota; kingdom Metazoa; phylum Arthropoda; class Insecta; order Blattodea; family Blaberidae; genus Diploptera; species Diploptera punctata. The sequence goes on along the minus strand of JASPKZ010004216.1, from coordinate 1,766,194 downwards.
ACGTGAAACCACTGAGCTCTGCCTACACGTGGATTGAGAGAATTTTTCGATTTGTAATATCTCCGTTTGTCTCACCAGAGTAGCGTTTCTGTATGGTTGTGTTGATTTTCGTTTCTACTTTGATCTGCATAATATTTTTTATAGATTACACACAGGCTTTTGATTCCGTCAATAGGAAACAAATAATTGAATGCCTTAAATATTATCAAGTACCACACAAATTAATTCAGTTGATATCCTTAATTTTAATAGATACAACTACTAGAGTAAAAATCAACAATAAACTAAGTGAAATTTCAGTATTAAATCAGGAGTCAAACAAGGAGACCCCCTCTCAGCTACCCTATTTGGCTTAATCATTGATTATATATTTAACAAAATGGAATTAAGAGGAAATATTACAACATAACTTAAACAATGTGTAGCTTATGCAGATGATGTACTGATTACAGCAAGAACCAGACAAGCGTTATGTGAAACCTTCACAAAATTGAAAGAGGAATCTAAAAAATTTGGTCTAATAATAAATCAAGAGAAAACAAAATATTTAAAATGTAGTAATCACAATAGAAAATCTACAAATTGATGATATACAAATTAACACAGTAGAATCATTTAAATACTTAGGTACCAAAGTAAATGGACATAATACATTAGAAGAGGAAATTAAAGAAAGATTGGTAAATGGGAATAAAGCTTATTTTGCAAATAGAACCTTATTTAAAAGCAAATTAATATCAAAAACAGCAAAAATAAGGTTATACAAAACACTCATTAGACCAGTAGTTACATATGCTTGTGAAACTTGGGTCCTAAAAGAAACAATAAAACAGAAATTACTAATTTTTTAAAGAAAATTTTTAAGAAGAATATTTGGACCAAATAGAGGAACTGATAACTGTTAGAATCAAAACAAATAACGAACTAAACAAATTAATAAAAAATTAGAACATAGTAAACCATATAAGATCTCTCACAATTGGTTGGCTTGGACATTTGATAAGAATGGATGATCAGAGACTAGTCAAAAAACTCTACAAATGGAAACCTATAGGACGCAGAGCTGTAGGAAGACCAAAGATCAGATGGGAGGATGACACAATGAACGATCAAAGGAAAATGAAAGTGACTAATTTGAATATGGCAAGAGACAGATTTGCATGGAGGAGGATTGTTGAGAAGGCCAAAACTTTCACTTTTGAAGTTATGCCTTAAGATGATGATGATATTTGACATCTTAATTTTCATCCAATAATTGAATGGTATCAAAAATGAAATAAGTTGATTATAATAGATGAAGATGTGCTCTTTCTAATGGTACTGAAGAAAACAGCATTGGAGACGATGCAATTAACGTTATTTCAGCTTGAATATAGATCACATTTAACAATTGCATATTTGGCACCTTACTTTTCATCCCATAATTGAATGTGCTCTTTGTAATGGCACTAAAGAAAACAACATTTGAGATGACGCAATTCACAATATTTGAGCTTGAACATAGATCACTTTTAACAATTGCATATTTGGCACCTTACTTTTCATCACATAATTGAATGTGCTCTTTGTAATGGCACTAAAGAAAACAACATTTGAGATGACGCAATTCACAATATTTGAGCTTGAACATAGATCACTTTTAACAATTGCATATTTGGCACCTTACTTTTCATCCCATAATTGAATGTGCTCTTTGTAATGGCACTAAAGAAAACAACATTTGAAATGACGCAATTCACAATATTTGAGCTTGAACATAGATCACTTTTAACAATTGCATATTTGGCACCTTGCTTTTCATCCCATAATTGAATGTGCTCTTTGTAATGGCACTAAAGAAAACAACATTTGAGATGACGCAATTCACAATATTTGAGCTTGAACATAGATCACTTTTAACAATTGCATATTTGGCACCTTACTTTTCATCCCATAATTGAATGTGCTCTTTGTAATGGCACTAAAGAAAACAACATTTGAGATTACGCAATTCACAATATTTGAGCTTGAACATAGATCACTTTTAACAATTGCATATTTGGCACCTTACTTTTCATCCCATAATTGAATGTGCTCTTTGTAATGACACTAAAGAAAACAACATTTGAGATGACGCAATTCACAATATTTGAGCTTGAACATAGATCACTTTTAACAATTGCATATTTGGCACCTTACTTTTCATCCCATAATTGAATGTGCTCTTTGTAATGACACTAAAGAAAACAACATTTGAGATGACGCAATTCACAATATTTGAGCTTGATCATAGATCACTTTTAACAATTGCATATTTGGCACCTTACTTTTCATCCCATAATTGAATGGGCTCAAAAATAAAATAAGTTGATTCTAGTAGATGACGATGTGCTCTTTCTAATGGTGCTAAAGAAAACAACATTTGAGATGACGCAATTCACAATATTTGAGCTTGAACATAGATCACTTTTAACAATTGCATATTTGGCACCTTACTTTTCATCCCATAATTGAATGGGCTCAAAAATAAAATAAGTTGATTCTAGTAGATGACGATGTGCTCTTTCTAATGGTGCTAAAGAAAACAACATTTGAGATTACGCAATTCACAATATTTGAGCTTGAACATAGATCACTTTTAACAATTGCATATTTGGCACCTTACTTTTCATCCCATAATTGAATGTGCTCTTTGTAATGGCACTAAAGAAAACAACATTTGAGATGACGCAATTCACAATATTTGAGGAGCTTGAACATAGATCACTTTTAACAATTGCATATTTGGCACCTTACTTTTCATCCCATAATTGAATGTGCTCTTTGTAATGGCACTAAAGAAAACAACATTTGAGATGACGCAATTCACAATATTTGAGCTTGAACATAGATCACTTTTAACAATTGCATATTTGGCACCTTACTATTCATCCCATAATTGAATGTGCTCTTTGTAATGGCACTAAAGAAAACAACATTTGAGATTACGCAATTCACAATATTTGAGCTTGAACATAGATCACTTTTAACAATTGCATATTTGGCACCTTACTTTTCATCCCATAATTGAATGTGCTCTTTGTAATGGCACTAAAGAAAACAACATTTGAGATGACGCAATTCACAATATTTGAGCTTGAACATAGATCACTTTTAACAATTGCATATTTGGCACCTTACTTTTCATCCCATAATTGAATGTGCTCTTTGTAATGACACTAAAGAAAACAACATTTGAGATGACGCAATTCACAATATTTGAGCTTGAACATAGATCACTTTTAACAATTGCATATTTGGCACCTTACTTTTCATCCCATAATTGAATGGGCTCAAAAATAAAATAAGTTGATTCTAGTAGATGACGATGTGCTCTTTCTAATGGTGCTAAAGAAAACAACATTTGAGATGACGCAATTCACAATATTTTTAATCTTGAAACAGGAGATCACTTTTAAACAATTGCAGTAGTTTGGCACCTTACTTTTCATCCCATAATTGAATGTGCTCTTTGTAATGGCACTAAAGAAAACAACATTTGAGATGACGCAATTCACAATATTTGAGCTTGAACATAGATCACTTTTAACAATTGCATATTTGGCACCTTACTTTTCATCCCATAATTGAATGTGCTCTTTGTAATGGCACTAAAGAAAACATTTGAGATGACGCAATTCACAATATTTGAGCTTGAACATAGATCACTTTTAACAATTGCATATTTGGCACCTTACTTTTATCCCATAATTGAATGGGCTCAAAAATAAAATAAGTTGATTCTAGTAGATGAAGATGTGCTCTTTCTAATGGTGCTAAAGAAAACAACATTTGAGATGAAGTAATTCACGTTATTTGAGCTTGAACATAGCTAACTTTTAACAATTGCATATTTGGCACCATGTTTACGATCTAGTATAATCGTAGATAAGTAGATATGGATAAAGATATTTGGGTAGTGCACTGTCTCTAATATCATTAACAAATTTACCATATATTAGTCTCCGTTTGTATTTTATTATTGCGACATTTGGCTTTAAATATGGACTAAAATTTGATATGACAGATTTTGTTAGGCACTTTGATCCACGCTGTTGACTCCTAAAGTGGACTTCCTTTCGTCGGACTGCGTTCTTTTATTTAGAATAAAAAAGTTGTGCAATAATAGAAATAAAAGGTCCATACTTGTATTTGCCTTATAGTAACAAAGAGATAAAAATTTAATGTTGTTCGGTTTTTTGATGGATTCATCAAACAGGCCTCCATATGAAAGGCCATAGTTTCCCAAACACTTGATATCATGATTTGAAATTTTGCAGAGCTTCATTTTTAGGGTGGACCTGAAGCCACACCAAGTTTCAGGAAAATTGGTGATGGTCAGCGTGGATGACATTAAAAATTAGACCACTTGAGATGGAATGACTCAATAACATCTTTGTTGGAAATATTTGCGTTCATTATAAACAACTGACTGACGTTAGCAGTCTGGCCAACGTATGTATATACGGTATACGTTAGATGCCGAAAATAATTTAGTTCAGGCTACAGTAGGCCGTGACACCAATCACCAATAACAGAAAGTACGATTTATCCTTTTATATTGTTTAAAATAAAGTTCAGTTAATTTAAAATGCAGTGATTTGCTTCGTATAATTTATATTAACATTAACTTTTGAATGTATTTTCATATATACATTTTACGTAGTATACATAAAGGGAAGTGGTTTTATTTCCCGCACTAGATAGGTAATTTACAATATTAGTGTACAGTTATTTAGTTATTTATAGGTTGGCAATCCCGAAATTTAGGAAATTGAACTTTCAATCGGGTTCGCCATTATTGTACGACAGAATGCACTATCGTGCAGACATATTTTACATTGTAAATGGTGATTTTTAGGTTACTTTGAGCTCAACTTTTCACTTCATTTTAAGGCATTTATCACATTTGGGGAGGAGGGGAATCAACATATTTATTTATTTCTCTCATACTTACTTACTTACTCACTGACACTATCGAACCCGTAGGTTCATGGCCGCGCGGACATAAGCTCTCCATACATCCCTATCCTGAGCTAATGCTTTCCAATCATTCCCTGTATAATCTACTTCCCTCAAATCATAGTTAATGTTATTCTCCCACCTCATTCTCGGTCTACCAACTGGGCGTTTTCCCTCTGGCATTCCTACAAGGAGCCACCATGCTGTCTTTCACTCCCCATACGCGCAACATGTCATGCCCATCGCAGTCTACGAGACTTAACTATTCTTATTATATCTGGCTTCCTATAAAGACCATGTAGTTCATTGTTATGTAGTCTTCTCCATTCACCTGTCTGTTCATCTCTCTTTGGTCCAAAAATTTTTCTAAGAACTTTATTCTCAAATACTCGTAATCTTCTTTCCTCCCTTAAAGTAAGAGTCCATGTTTCGCACCCATATAATATAACTGGCAGAATAATAGTTTTAATTTATTTCTCTCATACTGTGACAATTTGTTTCTTTTACTTTCTTATTTGAATGTGGTACGGTGGAATAAAGTCCATATAGTTAAGGCAAAAATTTTGTTTACGTTTCTTAAATTCTATGATAGCGAACCAGTGACTCCACTTACCTTCCAAAGACAGCACGAGCTCAGGAAAAAAAAACTCGGACCGTGTTTAATTACAGGTGAACATGGCACAACTCCTCCACCAGGACCAACAATGTTTATTATAAAATCACGTCACTTTGACATACTGCATATTAATTTAATGATAACGCTTTTACAGTTCTTGGAAACAGCCTGTTTCTTATTAACCACAAAAACCGAAATATGGACATTCGATTATTTCTGTAATATACTTTAATATATTGTTTTCAAATAAATTCAAGATAAAATGAATATTATCCCATTAAACACTTGGTTACGACATTTTAGAAATTATGGTCAGAGCCAAAATGACCTCTTCATCTTCCAGAGATGGAAAATGAAAAACAAATTGAAGTAATATCTTATTTTGAACTGAAACAGATCTTGAAGAAAATAAAAAATAATAAGGCCCCATTAGAATTTTCATTAAATATTGAACTATTTAAATACGCAAGTAGGATAATTTGAGAAAGATTTCTTCTTTTTTTAGATACAGTTTGGAGTGGAGAAAATGTACCCAAAAGCTGCACTAAATCAATAGTACCTCCAATTTTTAAAAGAAAAGGAAATATAAAATCTTGCGAAAATTACAGAGGTATAAGTTTATTAAACGCAGCATATAAAATATGTCTTAATATAATTAAAAACAAATTACATAAATACTATGAAAAACTTCTCGGTGAAGAGCAAAATGGTGTCCGGAAAGGGAGATCTTGTTGTGATGGGTATATTTATTAAAATTATTAATAGAAGAACAAAGAGAATTTAATGTGGAAACTCGTATTGCTTTTTTAGATTTAGAAAAGGCTTACGATAGAGTATATAGAAACAAACTATTAAAAATATTAGCCACACACCAGGTTCCACAACAAATTATATTAATATACATAACCTGTACGAATCTAATTTAATATCAGTAAAAAAAGTGACAAACTATCAGAACGGCAGGAAATTCACACAGGAGCGAAACAAGGATGCCCTCTTTCACCACTTCTATTTATCATATACAGGGTGTTAACGAATAACACCAACAAACTTTCTGGTATTGTAGAGGAGAGTTAGATGAACAATTTGATATAAGGGACGTGGGGTGCGTGAAGCCAAATTTTGAAGCTGCATGACTTTTTTTTTTAAACTGGACGTTCGTACTCAATCAATGAAGCAAACTATGAATATGGTTTGTCTTGGGAATACTTCAGTCCTGCTCCAATAGTAGGATAACCCTGGTTTTAATTGCAAATATAGCAGCATTTTCAAAATTTTGAGCCCTGAAGTTACGAAAATTTAGTCTTTCGCCAAAAACCAGTGCGCCACTGACAGTCTGTATTTCGTGCTCTGTCATGCGAACGTGTGTATTAGATGCCTGGTAGTGCAATCTTCGTTCGCAATAACAGCTCAGTGGGTAGCATGCTTACCAATGAATGTTGTAATGCCGGGTTGAATTTTTTTTTCCATTTTTATTTCCTTTTATTTTATTCACAGAAGGATATTGTTTTTGTAGTTATTTAATTCACTTTCTGATATTATGTTTATGCATTATTTGTTTTTAATTAAACTGGTTGCGTGATTTGTTTACATGAAAAGCATAGTTTTTTTTAGTACTGTACATTTATACCAACTGCTCATGCACGTGCCAGTGATACTAACGACTGATACCAGTCTGTTTCACTACTGCTTTCAAACTTGTAGGATCACCTTCTCACTTTGGCAGGAATGTAAGGATCCATTTGGATAATGTCTTCCCTTGACGTTGGATTGGTCCAGGCGGTCCTGTAGCGTGGCCTCCACGTTCACCTAATCTCACTCCTCCAGATTTCTTCCTATGGTAACAACATAAGAGCCTCGTTTATCAGACTCCAGTCGACTCATATGAGGAGTTACTGGCGAGAATTTTGGTTGCCTGCGAGGAAATCAGAAATACTCTTTGAAGGAGTGCGAGCATCATTTCTGCGCAGATGCAATTTGTGCTTACTCATCGAGGGCAACATTTTGAACAGTACCTATGATCCTGTTTTTTCAAGTAAACATGAATGAAGAGATTTTATTTTTGTTATTTCTAAGCCACGCCTCCTTTATTATAAGTGTACTGTAATATAAAATAAGTTGGTTTTCATTTTTTATTATTAATGTCATTATTAATTATTATTATTATTATTATTATTATTATTATTCCTGAATGTTAACATTTTTACCTTAAAACAAAATATGGATATGAATTTGATTTCCTTTACCATTTGTCCATTGGCAAGTCAAACAACAGTAGACCTTAATTTAATCATTAATTAATTTTGTTATGCCTTTCCTTCATGTTTGTGCTAAGTTTCGCGTCATAAGACTTGATGCTACATTCATACGGTATTATTTTAACCTGAAGTAATGATTACGCTAATGCATAAATAAATATGAATGGTTCACCCGAATGGGTATTATTCTTTGCTATATTTGGAGATTGACTTTGTTCATTCACGGCACTCAGTGATATGATATTGGTTGCATCTCTGTCCGCACAATTCACACACACATTGGTCATTCGGGGTGTGGAATGTCTTGTTCTTGCATAAATAATTTGTGGTGGAAGCCGTGAATGGCTAGTCTTGTAATGGTGTGTCTCTGCTCCTGATTCTCTTTGATCCAGTTGCAGTCGTCCCATAGAAGTCGATATCTATCTCCGCTCTTTCCATTCTTCTCCGTTCTAGTAGCTTGTTGCTGGCTCCGGAGTCTCAGAGTCCCCTTGTGTATAGAATCACGTGCTCGTCTACATGGCGAGTACACCGACACTAAACAAATTATAAGTTTCTTAATTAAGTCAATAATGCATAAATAGCTTTGTTGTTTCGACCGTCTGAACCATGCGATTTTCACTTACGAATACTTACTGTAGTTACCTAGTGTACTATACAGTATTCCTTCTTTTACACTAGTACAGAATATTGTCATTTATTACTTTCCTGCATGATACTAAAATAAATTCTACAGTATTTTGTACTAAATTTCCAAACATCTTTCACAAGAAAGGAAGAATACAATAAATAAATAAATAAATAAATAAAATGTCAGCATGTCTGAGGCTTGAATCTTGAATATATTCCTAACGAATGATATTTCATACACGTTACCACTGAACTAAATGGTCTCGAGAAGTCACCCTGCAAAAGAAGGCTACACTATGTAACAGCTTGTCAACGAAATTTTCGAAATAATGTCAGTGGCGTACTGGCTCCTAACACATTATTATAACTTGCAAATTTGAACTTTTAGACTATAAGTTGCATATCTCAAATTGTTTATCTAAGACACCTCTACAATACCTGAAAGTTTGTCGGTGTTTTTCATTAACACCCTGTATATGAATCAGAGATTGGAGAGAACAATGTCATTGACATATACTTTGATTAGAAATATGAAATTAGATGCATTAATTTTCGCAGGATTTAGCATTAGTTGCACCCTCAGAGGACGAATTACAATATTCAGTTTTTAACAAAATAGCCATAAAATATAACAAAATCAGTACAGAAGAAACAAAAGTAACGGTTTTTCAAGGTAAATACCCTGTACATAGCAATATTTGCATAAATTCAAAAATACTGTAAAGAGTAAATTAATTTATCTACCTTGGATAAACATTAATAATCAATTGAATAGCGTTTACTTGATGAATGTCCGCAACTTATTTAATCAGATAATAATAAAACTCAAAGTTTTATGTGATTTTCATATTTATTAATTTGTTATGTCCGAAGAAGGTACAAAGTACCGAAACAGCTGGAAATAGTTTATATTTTAATAAACATGAATATAACATGAAACTTTAAGCTTTATATTTATTTAATTAAATAAACATTAATATATTTGGATGAAGTAGACATAGCAAATAAAATTATCAATTTTAATAAAACCATGGGAATAATAAATTCAGTAATGAAACCTTCGCTAGTCCAGAGAGATTACAGAGTACGGTTATACAAAACCCTACCAAGACCTGCATTTTGCTACGGCAGTGAGGCATGGACTTTGATGAAAGGAGAAGAGAGCAGGATACTTCTTGTGAAATGGGATTCATGAGATATACAGCAGGATATACCAAATGCAATGGTATCTTGAAGGAACTGCGTTTAGAACTGGTCATTAAATACATACATAGATACCAGAATAACTGGATGAATCATTTGCGATGAATGAGTTCTGATAGAGTTCCCAAGGCCATGCTTCATTATTGTACAACAGGAAAAAGATTTCTGGGCCGTCCAAGGAAACGCTGGATACAAAATACATCAGCGAGCTCGTAACAGGCCTAAAGACCTGGTTGGATGAAGATAAAAATAGATTTTTGGAACAACAGCCTCCGCTATTTTGCATAGAATATATCACTCATTTGCTGCAACAACGTCACAACTAAAAAATAACGATATTTTAGTTAATATCACAGGGAGACTTGGAATGACAGTATTTAAAACTTCAAATGCTTCTCCTGGAAATTCGTGAGTTCCAAGTTATGTCGTTGTTACAGCAAATAAGCGATATGCTAATTAATGAACGCAGATTAAGTTTCAAATCTTACAGTGAACTCAAGTTACAGAAATACATCTCATTTTAATAACTTACAGAGAAAAATGAAGGCTTATTTTATGTTTATTACAATAATTTGATACAATATCTATTTTAGATAATTCAATAATTTACGGATGTATTAAAATAATAAACATTTCAATAAAAATTAAATTTTAAAACTTTCAATCTTATTCAGTTATTTCAGAATATACGTTAATAAATTCGTCGTAATAATTTAAAAACAGCGTCATTTCAGTAATTAAACCATAATATAATATTAAAAAATTAATTTTGTCTCCATTAGAAGAATTCTGAGAATTTCCCTTCGAAAAAAATACATTTTTTAACCGAATTACGAAACCTCTAGATTGTAATTATGTTCCCTTATTTTTTCCATAATCATTTCAGTGTCAATAGGGGTTAAACCCGTCCATTCTTCTAAATCACCTATAACTTTGAGATCTGGGCAGGAATCAATCAACAAATTTGCAGTTCTAATACTGAGCCTACCCCCTTTTCGAACAGTAAATTCGTCCAAATTTTTAAACGCGCCATTTTCAAATGCTTCTTTAAAAAAATCGTCATCGAAACCATCGACACTGTCAGCATTTAGTATCCAAATATCTTTGTAATGTTTAATATTATTTACGTACCACCTATCTCCAGTGTTAGACTTTAGAGACAATTCAGTTACATGTAAGAAGTGTGGCATTGTAGGAACTATATTAATTTCATCCCTTGAGAATTTACAATTTTCAATTGATAATGATAGTAAACATGAACAATATTCAATTATTATACTAATGTTTAACTCTTCTATTGATTTCAAGGTTAAACTACATAGAAATGTACCCAGCCCCTTAAATATATTCTCCACGTTACATAAAGCGAAGTTAATACCATTTAACGTTATGCGTTTAAGACTATTAAAATGCGATATTGGAGTTAACTCTATAATTTCACTCGTTTCTAGAGTTAATAACTTAATATTAGGACATCTTTCAACAAGGAGGTTTGGAGCTTTAAACTTCCCTTCAAACGTAACCTTATTTTTCAATATTTCTTCATTGGCATCAGTTAGAATTTCTTCAATACCATTTTCTCTCCACGATATGTTTGTAATCGATTCTAATTCATTGAGAATAATTTTATAAGTATGGATTGAAATAGATGTCGAGGAAATGTTTAAATATGTCAATTTTTTTAGGCTTAACAAGTTTGAAAGACATTCGTTTGTAACTTTTTTTGAAAACGAAATACTTAAATAGTTCATATTTGGACAGTTTTCACCAAGTCTCTTTATTATGGCATCAGTGCACGATTTTAACAATTGTAATTTTTCTAACTTTTTCAAATATCTTATATCTCTAGTAAATTCTGGTAATGCAGGACAATTTTCAGGCAACGTTAATTCCAAAATTTCCTTGAGCCACTTAATATTCAAAACCAAACCTTTTCGAGAATGTTTGTTTTTAAGTTTTGTAACGTCCAAATGTTCTATGCAAGGAATTAAAACGTTTTTCATTATATTTGAAGATATCTTGGAATAGTTAAAATGCCCTATTGATATAACATATCTTTCATTCTTCGTAATTAGTTTGTCTATTACAAATATTACATCAAGTGCAACTTTTTTTTGTATTTCAAGCGGCATTTTATTAAACATATTAACATATAAATGTTTTAAGACTGCACTACAAGATAACATCGCAGAAATTATAAATCTTCCCTCATGTATATGTTGAAGTGTCGTTCCCATTAGCTTTGCAGTTGTTTTCTCGATGAAGTCTAGAATATCTCGTCTTGTACGATCTCTACATATCATAGGCATATTCGATTCTGAAACAATATCTTTATGTCATTATTTTAGAAGCTTTAATAACTAAGGTCATATCCAGTTTGTTTTTTAAACGATAGTATGAAGTATGTAATATTATAAAATGATTGGAGGTTTAAATTAAAGTTTGAATAAAACCAGGATAAAATTCCGAATACACTCGGAAAGAACATCTTGGTGTATCTCTCATTTTTATTTGGAATGATCAAATTTTTCTGCACATAGCAATTCTAAGATATTTTTTGTACCAGTAGGCTATGCATGCATATGTTTGTATTTAGGTAACTGTCTCATGAAATGCTACAAATTATATTTTTAGTAAATATGTTTATTATTAAAAATGAAATTATTGCAGAAATTATAGTATTATATGATAGTCTATTAACATTTTTCTTTTAATCAACTGGGAAATGCACTATTCAAATTTCATTATTAGGATATATTTCGTATTGACCAAAATTTATATCGTTAATAATATGAAACCAGTGAAAAATAAAAACAAAAGCACAGTGTTACAAATATGATCTTAAATATAACCATGTAAAAAAATAAGAAAGAATAAATTAATAAGAAATATATAGTCTGCAACATTAATATATTAAAATCTAATTACTTTCCTGTATCGTGCACATGGAAATAATAATACGGGATTTTACTGTTAACATTTAAATAAAATAAAAATTAATTTATAAAAATGTAGGTAACGTGCACGTTACAAATTTGATATTTCATAAACAAACTTTAAGAGTACAAATCTATTAACATAACATACTTGCGCTGCAAATTTATTCTTCTAGTTACACAGCTCGGTCTAGTTTAGATAGTGAAGTATATTGATGCCGGTATTTAAAGACTATTTGTTAAATTTAGCAGAACAAAAATTCCCCGTGAGGAGATAATTACCTACCAAATGTTCTTAAATAGTATGTGCGTTCAATATTCTGACGTTAGACCCAAAGAGGAGGAGCTATATTACAATACGTCACTTGACATTATTCCCTACCCCTAATCTTGCAGTAGCAGAGTGGAGCAACAATTATTTAGGGAATTACAGATATCCTTAATTTCGTACCGTTCTAATATAAACCGTCGGCAACCGTAGTTCGATCTCTTAAGCCACAAGAATAAATCATCTTCGTCATTGTCAGCATGAAGGGTTAAGCCTTCTGACCTGTTCTGTCTCAACGTAGTTGTCCACGTTACCTTTTCAATGGTCAGCCTATATTTATATGTATTTTTACACGCTTTATATTAGCTTGACCTGTATCTATCTATCTATGTAACGGAATCTTTCAACGCGATTTTCACCCACTTAAAATCATTGGATCGACTTGAAACTTTGTATACTTGTAGAGGACCCGTGACAATACAATAATTTCATATTTATTTTCTAAAATCCTGGCCATAATCATCAGAAAATAAAAAAAGTGTTTTTGTATCAATGTAACGGAATCTTTCAACGCGATTTTCACCCACTTAGAAACATTGGATAGACTTGAAACTTTGTATACGTGTAAAGGACCCGTGACAATACAATAAATTCATTTTTTTTAAATCCTGGCCAGAATCATCAGAAAATAAAAAAAGTGTCTTTCTATAAATGTAACGGAATTTTTGAACACGATTTTCACCCACTTAGAAACATTGGATCGACTTGAAACTTTGTGTACTTGTAGGGGACCCGTGACAGTACAATAATTTCATATTTTGTTTCTAAAATCCTGGCCAGAATCATCAGAAAATCAAAAAAAAAAAATGAAAACTGGTATAGTAGATTGCGGACTTGTCGACTTTTTAGTCAATCGTTGTAACAGCTCAAATGATAGAACGGTGAACTCTAATGGTATATAATTTCAATAATCCATAGGTCGCTGGTTCAAATCCGGCTGGGAGGTTTTTTTTAGAAGAGTGTTACTTTTAGCTCATACTACAATAGTAGCCTATCGAATTTAAAGATATTAACATTTTTATCTTATTCTGTAAAATATTAAAACTAAAAAATAAAAAATAAATAATAGTTTTAAAAAACTAAAAAACACGCTTTATTAGAAAACCGAACTAAAAAATTGAAAAATAATTTTAATTTCCAACACGCTTGGGATAAATAATTTTACCATCAGAAGCGTGGGGTGCTTTTTATGATTTTTACATTTTCTTCTTACAGACTTTACTTTTACCAATATCTGTTTATTATCAAATATATTAATTGATATAGAGCACCCCACGCTTTTGATGGTAAAATTATTTATCCCAAGCGTGTTGGAAATTAAAATTATTTTTCAATTTTTTAGTTCGGTTTTCTAATAAAGCGTGTTTTTTTTAGTTTTTTAAAACTATTATTTATTTTATTACACGCTTTATATTAGCTTGACCTGTATCTATCTATGTAACGGAATCTTTCAAGGCGATTTTCACCCACTTAAAATCATCGGATTGACTTGAAACTTTGTATACTTGTAGAGGACTCGTGACAACACAATAATTTCATATTTATTTTCTAAAATCCTGGTCATAATCATCAGGAAATCAAAAAACGTGTTTTTGTATCAATGTAACGGAATCTTTCAACGCGATTTTCACCCACTTAGAAACATTGGATCGACTTGAAACTTTGTAGAGAACCCGTGACAATACAATAATTTCATATTTTGTTTCTAAAATCCTGGCCAGAATCATCCGAAAATCAAAAAAATGAAAACTGGTATAATAGGTTGCGGACTTGTCGAGTTCTTAGTTAATCGTTGTAAGAGATCAGTTGGTAGAGCAGTGAACTCTTAGTGGTATATAATTTCAGTAATCCATGCGTCGCTGGTTCAAATCCGGCTGGGAGGGTTTTTTTTATAGAAGAGTATTACTTTTAGCTCATACTACAATAGTATCGAATTTAAAGATATTTACATTTTTATCTTATTTTGTAAAATATTAAAACTAAAAAATAAAAAATAAATAATAGTTTTAAAAAACTAAAAGAACACGCTTTATTAGAAAACTAAAAATGAAAAATAATTTTAATTTCCAATACGCTTGGGATAAAATAAAGTGGTCAACAAAAAAATCATCTCCAACACATATAGAATAAAAGTAGAGTTATCAACAAAAAGAAAATAATTTTACCATCAAAAGCGTGGGGTGATTTTTATGATTTTTACATTTTCTTCTTAGAGAGCTTACTTTTACCAATATCTGTTTATTATCAAATATATTAATTGATGTAGAGCACCCCACGCTTTTGATGGTAAAATTATTTTCTTTTTGTTGATAACTCTAATTTTATTCTATATGTATTGGAGATGATTTTTTTGTTGACCACTTTATTTTATCCCAAGCGTATTGGAAATTAAAATTATTTTTCATTTTTTAGTTTTCTAATAAAGCGTGTTCTTTTAGTTTTTTAAAACTATTATTTATTTTTAATTATAGTGTAGAGGAGCTTTCGATTACCTCGAATCTGGCATTCGTTGAATGTGATCTCTCCACTTAGAGATGAATTTTTAACTACAGATATAATTGATTCTGCATTCAATTATATCTTAATATCTATATTCTTCTTTTTTGGGTCATAGTAATTTATAACCTGATACAAAGCGGAGAAATATAATTTATGATGATTTGATTTGTCTTAGCTGATCAGATGTTAAGATCCAGCATTCACTTCCATATATTAATAAAGGCAATACAATTACATTATAAAGTTTTAATAATGTTTGTTTCTGTACATTATATTTTAATGCTATTTGTATGTCTATTTAATTGTCTAAATCTGTTTACTTTTATTTGGACGTCTTCAGATTTTCTATACATATCATTATATCCTAGCTATCTTAGTTTATTTATTTCTTCGGTGCTTTTTTCATTTATTCAAATTTTAGTTCTTCTGGGATATAGAACTCGGAATGCTACTTCTTTAGTTTTATTAGTAGAAATACTTATTTTGTAATTATGGGTAATTTGTCGTATCTTATGGACTATTTGTTGGACTTCATTTTCTGTTTTCCCTTATAATAATCTGATCATCAGAAAATACTAATGTTGTAAAATTTATTTTTTTAATAGTTAAAATACAATTTAAAATCATTAACCAATTTTTAATTATACCGTAATGTAAATATTATAAAGTGTGGGTGGAAGTGGACGCCCTTGTTTTACTCTCTAGTTAATATCAGCTATAAGATTTCATTCGATAGAAGTCCTTTTTCTTATTCTATTGTTTTATACAGTGAAAGAAATGCTGATTGAAATACGCTGCGACTCCTATACCTTTATCATTTCTCGTAACATTTTTCTTTTAAGTCCTAAGTGCGTAATCTGAATTTTCTTCTCTTTTCCATTATTTGTGTCAGACCAAAAAATACAATCTGTCCGATCTAGCTTTTCTGGATCCACGTTGAGCTTCTATTAAACTATTTTCAACAATAGGTATTAATTTTTTGTTAATTATTTAAACATATAATTTACAACAGGCATTTAAATGGTTTATTTCTCTATAATTTAAACATTGGGTTTTATCGCGTTTCTTGTATATGGGGTATATTATGGCTTAATTCCAATTAGCTGGTATATAACTACCTATCCAGCAAATATTGATAAAAATCAATAATATTAGTGAAAATTGGTCAGATGCATATTATATTAATTCCATATTATTCGTATTTTATGCGCTGACATACCGTTCATCCGATTGTGATAGGGTTTCTTGAAAAATGTTCAGCAAATTCCCGGGATGAACATAGGTATACGATAGTTGTGATACTCAACTCCTAAACCCTGAAAAACGTGAAAAAGTCCCTTTTTTAACGCTTAAATAGCATACGCTGTCTAAACCATAATAAATATACAAAATTAATGTATACAGACTTGAATATCTCAAAAAATTCTACAAAAAAGTTCGCGACATCTTATGTTTATCTTTTACAGATAACTCACAGTAGCCATTTTTTTTCATTGATGTCACGAAGATCGGGATAAGTAGATTCCCAGGCAAACGTGCGTTGCCATACCGTTTATCCTATTGTGATGCGGATTTTTGCAAAATGTTAAGGATTTTCCCGGGAACGTTATAGGCTATAAGAGTGTTTTAATGCTCAAGCCCTTCACCCTTAAAAATCACCCTTTGTCGTGAAAAATGTAAAAAAAATCGTTTTGTACACTTAAATGGCTTACTCTGCCTAAACCATAATAAATAAACAAAATCAAAGTACACAGAATTGGATATCTCAAAAGACTACAAAAAATTCCGTGACAGCATATGTTTATCTTTTACGGATAACTCACAATAATCATTTTGTGTCTTTCATTGATGAAAAGTTAAATTATAATGGGAAAACGTTATTAAATTTCGCATGCTTTAACTAATTGAGAATAACGAACAATTACTTCAGACATAAGGAAATACATAAACATACGAGAAGTGAGAGAGGATCATGCTCTATATTAGATTACATTATGGTTAATCAAAAAAATGAAAAATATAGTCAGAGACACAAGAGTTTTCAGAGGAAGCGATATCTATAGTGGGCATTACCTATTGATTAGTAAAATAGATATACAAAACAAATGGTATAGAAATTGGAATAGAGAATTAAAGAAGAAGGGAGAAAACAAACAAGAAATTTATAAAATAAAATTATTAGTAGAAGAATCGATACAAGATTTATACAAAAGAAGGCTAAAAGGTTATACAAATGCGGAAGAGCCAAAAAAAAAAAAATTGAAGGAGAATGGAATAGTATGAACGGACTCATACATAAAACTGCAAAATAAGTATTAGGAACAAAGAAAGTAGCAGGAAGAAACAAAGGACTAAAAAAATGGGATCCCGAAATCCAGAAATTGGTAAGAGATAAAAAGGAGGCCTACTTAAAATACTTAAACAACAAGAATGACCAAAACAGAATAAAATATAATAGAACAAGAGCATTAGTAAAAAATATACCAGGAAATTAAATAGAGAATATTGGGATAGATACATAGCAGAAATGGAACACAATTTACACACTCGTAGAAACAAACAAGCAATATGCAGGAGTAGATGAACTAGAGATGAAAGAAATGATAGACATATTAAAGAAATGTAAAAATAGTAAAGCATGCGGGATAGACAATATAAACATAGAATTGATAAAAAATGCCTCAAAGAATTTTCAAGAAAGGTTATTAAAATTCTATAACAAGTGCTGGAAACAAAATACAATACCAGAAGAATGGAAAATTGGAAACAAATAATCTCAATATTTAAAAAAGGCGATAAAACAAAGCCAGAAAAGTATAGAGGCATAAGCTTACTATGTGCAGCATACAAAATGTATGCAAAAATGATCAACCAAAGATTAACAACTAAATTAGACGCAATAATACCAGAAGAGCAGACAGGTTTTAGGAAAGGAAGAAGCTGCACAGACAACGTATTTAATGTTGAGTGATTCCGGGTTATGTGGCCGTGGTCCATAGTTGGTGTTGATACCAGACGTTTCGCCCTCAACTGCGGAGGGCATCTTCAGTGGCGAGTGTTTCTATGCGTATTTCCTGGTCCGAAGATCTACTTAGAATGAACGCTGTGGACGTAGAGGACGTTGTATTAGTGGGGGGTGCAGGGTGAGTGGGCGTGGCTCTTGCTGATTGGCTAATAGTCGTCTCCTTGTTGTCACTGGTGTTAATGCATTTATTTTCTAGTGTATGAAACCAGGCCTTAGACAGTTTGATACCTTCTTCTTTTCTGTTACCACGAAAAGAAGTATAGCCACCCGTTTATCAGAACATAAAAGAAACTGCAGACAAGGAGAAATGGATAAATCAGCTGTAGCAGAACATGCCTTTACGAATGGACACCAGATTCTATTCGACGATACACAAGTTTTAGCCACAACATCCTACTATTTCCCTAGATTATACCGAGAGGCTATAGAAATACACAAGCATAAGGGAAATATTAACAGAAAAGAAGAAGGTATCAAACTGTCTAAGGCCTGGTTTCATACACTAGAAAATAAATGCATTAACACCAGTGACAACAAGGAGACGACTATTAGCCAATCAGCAAGAGCCACGCCCTCACCCTGCACCCCCCACTAATACAACGTCCTCTACGTCCACAGCGTTCATTCTAAGTAGATCTTCCGACCAGGAAACACGCATAGAAGCACTCGCCACTGAAGATGCCCTCCGCAGTTGAGGGCGAAACGTCTGGTATCAACACCAACTATGGACCATGGCCACATAACCCGGAATCACTCAACATTACGATTACCGGCCGTGAAAGCCTGCATTCAACTATTAAACGCCTCTACGGGGAGGAAAGTTATTTACGTATTAGACACCTGGAGACACTCCGGAAGAAGAAATCCCAATTACTATCATCTTATACTTTTTTACTACGGTGCAGAGACGCTGGATATATACCCAAATTCCTACAACAACGGAGGACTTTTAGATCTAAAAAAGCCCATCGCATATACGACCGTACTGAACGTGCTCTACTCAGAGAACGCATCCAACAAACACGGAAGGAGTTAGCAACCAACGACGCAGAACTCTTTACACTTCACATAACAATCAGTAACAGCATTCCTTACCATTATTGGAACAAGATCGACAGCATTACATACAACTCAAGTGAAGCAACCATGTTAAAGTCTACTAGAACGCAGATGAAGAAATTCGACTTTCTAAAAATGCAATCGCGACCCTTACAGCAATCAGTCGGTCTACAACATACCGTAACAAACCTGTCATCACGCTCGCTGTCAACTGAAGAAACATCTGTACTATCAAAAGGAGGCAACTACGCCATCACACCCACATCAATACCTGTAGAGGATATTATCTCTAACATCGAGGCAAGCATCAAGAATCTCCCCTTGCAAACAACTGATGAAATTCGTTATGAAGCTGCAAGAATACTCCGTCGCGCCCAACCACCGAAAAGCAATTTAACTAAGAAGGAGAGACTAGCGCTAAAAACTTTAAATAATGATAATAATATCACCATTTTACCAGCCGATAAAGGAAACTCTACAGTTGTTATGAATACACACGAATACAAAGAGAAATAATAGAGATTCTGACACCAGAAACATACAAACCTATCAAGCGAGACCCTACATCCGGCATTCTTCGAAAAACCAACAATCTTATCAAGCAATCGTCCTTGCCAGAAGAAATTAAGAAGAAATTACGCGTATCCGAAGCTCAACCTCCAAGACTCTATGGTCTTCCAAAAATACACAAAAACAACATTCCACTCCGGCCAATTGTCAGTGCCATCGGTTCCCCGACCTACTTACTGGCAAAGCATCTTACAGGACTTCTGAAACCACTCCTTGGAAAAACGGACAGCTACATCAGAGACTCGACACATTTCATTGAGAGACTACGGAATATAAACGTAACATCTCAAGATATACTGGTTAGCTTCGATGTGGTTTCCCTTTTCACCATGGTGCCGGTAAATGAGACCATGGACTACATTAGACAGATTTTCACAGAAGAAATATCCAATTTATTCAGGCATGTACTAACTACTACTTACTTCCAATGGAACAACAGCTACTATGAACAGACCGACGGAGTAGCCATGGGCAGTCCTCTAAGCCCAGTAGTAGCGAATTTTTTCATGGAGAAATTCGAAGAAGAAGCACTAAAAACAGCTCCCAAGTCTCCAGAACATTGGTTTCGCTATGTTGATGACACATTCGTAGTATGGAGACATGGCAGTGAAGAATTGGAACGTTTCCTTCAACACCTTAACAGCAGACACAACAAAATACAGTTCACAATGGAAAAAGAAGATAATGGAAGACTTCCTTTCCTGGATGTTCAAATAATAAGGACTGGCAATGGGGAAATTCAACATACAGTTTACAGAAAACCTACACACACAGACCGATATCTGCAGAAAGACTCTAACCACCATCCAAGACAAAAGCGAGGTGTCATTAAGACACTGTTCGACAGAGCGACTAAGTTATGCCAACCACAACACCTTAAACAAGAACAACACCATCTGTTCAATTGTTTCCAGAAAAATGGCTACACATCCAAGGAAATAAGACAAACCATACATCCACGAAGACAGCACGTCAGAATGGATAACACACCCTCAACCAGCATAGCCTACTTACCATATGTACAAAGAGTCACAGATCGTATCGGAAAACTCCTACGACAATACAACATAAAAACAGTTTACAGACCTACAAGAAAAATAGAAGACTGCCTTCGCTCAGCTAAGGATCCTCGGCCACCTCTCTCCACTTGCGGCGTATATCGACTTCCTTGTTCGTGTGGTAAATCATATATAGGGACCACGAAAAGAAGTATAGCCACCCGTTTATCAGAACATAAAAGAAACTGCAGACAAGGAGAAATGGATAAATCAGCTGTAGCAGAACATGCCATTACGAATGGACACCAGATTCTATTCGACGATACACAAGTTTTAGCCACAACTTCCCTACTATTTCCCTAGATTATACCGAGAGGCTATAGAAATACACAAGCATAAGGGAAATATTAACAGAAAAGAAGAAGGTATCAAACTGTCTAAGGCCTGGTTTCATACACTAGAAAATAAATGCATTAACACCAGTGACAACAAGGAGACGACTATTAGCCAATCAGCAAGAGCCACGCCCACTCACCCTGCACCCCCCACTAATACAACGTCCTCTACGTCCATAGCGTTCATTCTAAGTAGATCTTCCGACCAGGAAACACGCATAGAAGCACTCGCCACTGAAGATGCCCTCCGCAGTTGAGGGCGAAACGTCTGGTATCAACACCAACTATGGACCACGGCCACATAACCCGGAATCACTCAACATTACGATTACCGGCCGTGAAAGCCTGCATTCAACTAGACAACGTATTTACTTTAAAAATAATGGAGGAGATTATCCGGAAGCCTGGGCGACAGGTGTCATCCAACCGCTATACAAAGGGAAAGGTGGGGCACAGATACCAGAAAGTTATAGGGGAATTTGTCTCTTGTCAGTGTTCGGAAAAATATATTGTAAAGTACTTTATGAACGAATCAGACAATGGGCTAAAGAGAACAATAGGCTCTCAAAATATCAGGCAGGGTTTAGAGAAGGGTACTCCACGGTGGACAACCTATTTGTTCTGAGAACATTAATTGATGACAATCTGAAAATGAAGGGGGGTAAATTATTTTGTGCATTCATTGATTTTAAGATGGCATTTGATACTGTGGACCGAAGCGCACTTTGGGAAAAATTAAATCGGAAAGGATTGTCTCGTAAAATGATACATGCTTTAATGTCAATTTATAAATATGTTAAATTTTGTATAAAAGTAGACCAAGGGCACATTACAGAGAGCAGTGAAGCCAATCGGGGAGTGAGACAAGGTTGCATTTTATCACCAATGCTATTTAATCTATTCGTTGATGATATTGGAGAAGGAGAAATTGAGGCTCCGGAGATAGGAAATGTTAGAATCCCAGTCCTGTTGTATGCAGATGATTTAATTATCTGTTCCAAGACAATCAAGGGATTGCAAGAGGTCTTGACCTACTGGAAATATACTGTAGGAATTGGGGATTGACTGTAAATGCTAGTAAGACAAAAACAATGACATTAAAAATGGGACGGTTTATGGTAGAACAGAGGAATGGAAATACAGAGATCAAGTTCTTCAAAACGTGAAACATTTCGAATATCTTGGTACGACGTTGAAAATGAACGGAAAGTGGAAAAAACACATTGATATAGCATTAATTAAAGGGAGGGGACAACTTAACAGTGTACTCGGAATTCTGGGTCGAGTGCCTGATATTCCAGTCAGCACATTAGAAAAATGTATGGAGCTATGGTCAGGCCAGTAATGCACTATAGTAGTGAGATTTGGGGTTTCCAAAGAACGGAAATACTAAATAAGGTATATACGCATTTTCTAAAGTATATTACAGGACTTAGTAAGGCCGTTTCTAACTGTGGAATTTTATATGAATTCGGGTCATTCCAGGACGACATTAACTGTAAAATTCGTGTACTCAAATACTGGTTGCGAGTAATCCAAGGTGAACAAACAATGCTGAGAGCAATTTGCTACGATCACCAAATTAAAAACATAGATGTTAAATTTTGGGCAGACGAGGTTAGGAGAGAACTCCAAAAGATTGGGATGGGCTGGATATGGGAAAAAGGGACTGAAAATCGCAAGAACGTGTGGAGAAAAATAAGGAGGAGGTACTTAGATGTAAATCAACAAGATACCTTCGCCGAATGTACAGGAAAACGCTCACTGTGTTTACAAAGAGACCTAAAACACGTCTGGGGAAAATAATCGTATATACTCAACCTAGGATTTAAGAAGAGATCAGGGCTTGCTTGGTTTAGGCTAGGGGCATGGAAATTTCTAAAAATCAGCGACGATCACGATATGCGAATATGTCCAATGTGCGGGAAATTTGAAGATGAGATACATATATTAGGAAAATGTAATGATTTAGAATATTGGAGACGTCAGTTATTACCGGAAAGATTTCTAAATTCAAATCGGGAAAGATTGGCATGCTACGAGTTATTGGTAAATCCAGAAAATTGGATAAACCTCGGTAAATTTCTGGACAAAACGCGAAAAATAAGGACAACACTCATTCATGAATAAATATATGTTATCAAAATGCAATACCATTAATTATTAACAATTATATATAAATTAATTAGTGTATAATGCTGTTGTGTTATTATTTAATTGTAATATTAATGTATTGTGTTTATCTAATTGTAATGTTAATGTGTAATTAGTGTATAATGCTATTGTGTTATTACTTAATTGTAATATTATTGTGTTTTTCTTTATGTAATTGTAAGGTTAATGTTTTTAGTGTATAATGCTATTGTGTTATTATTTAATTGTAATATTATTATTGTGTTTTCTTTATGTAATTGTAATGTTATTGCTATTGTGTTATTACTTAATTGTAATATTATTGTGTTTTCTTTATGTAATAGTAATGTTAATGTTTTTAGTGTATAATCCTATTATGTTATTATTTAATGGTAATATTTTTATTGTGTTTTCTTTATGTAATTGTAATGTTATTGCTGCTTTTGTTTATTTTTCTTTACACTAGTACCAATTATTACTTTATTGTAACGGACTATCAACAGCACGTACGGCTTACTGCCCGTGCGACCCATATTTGTAAATAATATTGTAAATATCTTACTTTTTGTCTAATAAAGTCCTACTACTACTACTACTTTAAAACAAATAATAGAGAAGCGAAGAGAATTCATCTTAGAGACGCACATCCTAGTTATAGATCATAAGAAGGCCTTTGATAAAGTATCTAGACCAAAATTATGCAACATATTAATTGAAAAAGGAATTCCACTACATTGGATAGCAGTAATTAAGAGAATGTATGAGAAAACAAACATAAAAATAAATCAACAGGAACCAATACATATAACAGGAGGAGTTAGACAAGGTTGTCCACTATCAACTACTCTTTTTAACATTTACCTTGACGACATGATAAGATCATGGAAGCAAATGACGACTGGGGGAATTAACTTAGGAAAAATAGTAATAAAACAGTAGCATTTGCAGATGACCAGATTTTAATAGCATAAACAGAGGACGAACTACAAAGAATGCTATATAAACTAAATGAAATATAAAAAAAAATACAACATGGAAATATCATCAGAAAAATAAAAAACAATGTCCTTCAAGGGCGCTCATCCAGTTCGGACAAAGATAATATTAGAAAATAAATCAATAGAACAAGTGGTAAGATATAACTTCCTAGGGGATGCGAAATATACTAGTAGTAGTAGGACTTTATTAGACAAAAAGTAAGATATTTACAATATTATTTACAAATATGGGTCGCACGGGCAGTAAGCCGTACGTGCTGTTGACAGTCCGTTACAATAAAGTAATAATTGGTACTAGTGTAAAGAAAAATAAACAAAAACATCAATAACATTACAATTACATAAAGAAAACACAATAATAATATTACAATTAAGTAATAACACAATAGCAATAACATTACAATTACATAAAGAAAACACAATAATAATATTACAATTAAATAATAACACAATAGCATTATACACTAAAAACATTAACCTTACAATTACATAAAGAAAACACAATAATATTACAATTAGATAATAACACAATAGCATTATACACTAAAAAAACATTAACATTACAATTACATAAAGAAAACACATTAATATTACAATTAAATAATACCACAACAGCATTATACACTAATTAATTTTATATATAATTGTTAATAATTAATGGTATTGCATTTTGATAACATATATTTATTCATGAATGAGTGTTGTCCTTATTTTTCGCGTTTTGTCCAGAAATTTACCGAGGTTTATCCAATTTTCTGGATTTACCAATACCTCGTAGCATGCCAATCTTTCCCGATTTGAATTTAGAAATCTTTCCGGTAATAACTGACGTCTCCAATATTCTAAATCATTACATTTTCCTAATATATGTATCTCATCTTCAAATTTCCCGCACATTGGACATATTCGCATATCGTGATCGTCGCTAATTTTTAGAAATTTCCATGCCCCTAGCCTAAACCAAGCAAGCCCTGATTTCTCCTTAAATCCTAGGTTGAGTATATACGATTCTTTTCCCCAGACGTGTTTTAGGTCTCTTTGTAAACACAGTGAGCGTTTTCCTGTACATTCGGCGAAGGTATCTTGTTGATTTACATCTAAGTACCTCCTCCTTATTTTTCTCCACACGTTCTTGCGATTTTCAGTCCCTTTTTCCCATATCCAGCCCATCCCAATCTTTTGGAGTTCTCTCCTAACCTCGTCTGCCCAAAATTTAACATCTATGTTTTTTAATTTGGTGGTCGTAACAAATTGCTCTAAGCATTGTTTGTTCACCTTGGATTACTCGCAACCAGTATTTGAGTACACGAATTTTACAGTTAATGTCGTCCTGGAATGACCCGAATTCATATAAAATTCCACAGTTAGAAACGGCCTTACTAAGTCCTGTAATATACTTTAGAAAATGCGTATATACCTTATTTAGTATTTCCGTTCTTTGGAAACCCCAAATCTCACTACTATAGTGCATGACTGGCCTGACCATAGCTCCATACATTTTTTCTAATGTGCTGACTGGAATATCAGGCACTCGACCCAGAATACCGAGTACACTGTTAAGTTGTCCCCTCCCTTTAAATAATGCTATATCAATGTGTTTTTTCCACTTTCCGTTCATTTTCAACGTCGTTCCAAGATATTCGAAATGTTTCACGTTTTGAAGAACTTGATCTCTGTATTTCCATTCCTCTGTTCTACCATAAACCGTCCCATTTTTAAATGTCATTGTTTTTGTCTTACTAGCATTTACAGTCAATCCCCAATTCCTACAGTATATTTCCAGTAGGTCAAGACCTCTTTGCAATCCCTTGATTGTCTTGGAACAGATAATTAAATCATCTGCATACAACAGGACTGGGATTCTAACATTTCCTATCTCCGGAGCCTCAATTTCTCCTTCTCCAATATCATCAACGAATAGATTAAATAGCATTGGTGATAAAATGCAACCTTGTCTCACTCCCCGATTGGCTTCACTGCTCTCTGTAATGTGCCCTTGGTCTACTTTTATACAAAATTTAACATATTTATAAATTGACATTAAAGCATGTATCATTTTACGAGACAATCCTTTCCGATTTAATTTTTCCCAAAGTGCGCTTCGGTCCACAGTATCAAATGCCATCTTAAAATCAATGAATGCACAAAATAATTTACCCCCCTTCATTTTCAGATTGTCATCAATTAATGTTCTCAGAACAAATAGGTTGTCCACCGTGGAGTACCCTTCTCTAAACCCTGCCTGATATTTTGAGAGCCTATTGTTCTCTTTAGCCCATTGTCTGATTCGTTCATAAAGTACTTTACAATATATTTTTCCGAACACTGACAAGAGACAAATTCCCCTATAACTTTCTGGTATCTGTGCCCCACCTTTCCCTTTGTATAGCGGTTGGATGACACCTGTCGCCCAGGCTTCCGGATAATCTCCTCCATTAAAAAGTTTGTTGAACGCAGTTTTCAAAACGTCTAATAGTTTATTGGAGGGAGATGCGAAATATAATACACAGCGGAAACAGATATAAATAACAAACTAAATAAGTTTAGTTATACAGGGTGGACCGCTCGAATGGACCTAATTTCAATTGCTTGTTACTGGCAAACGGTTGAAGATAGAAACTTAAAACAACGTTCATAGTACAGAAAAACTCACCAAGTTTCGAATCCTGTCGGTAGATGGCACAAAGATACGTTTCTCGTTCTTAGATTTAATTGTTTGTGAAAATGGCGACTCCGCAGATGAAAGCGCAAGCTGTTTTGTGGTATGCGGAGTTTAAATCAATCATTAGAGTTCAAAGGGAGTTCCGGCGTGTGTTTAACCGTGATGCTCCAACTGCTAGAAGCATAAAGAAGTCGCGTGATACATTATTAGCTACAGGATCTGTGTTGAAGAAGCATGGTGGTGGTCGCAGAGCATCCGATGAAATGGTAGCAAATGTTCAAGCCGCATTTGAGCGAAGCCCCCGGAAGTCATTAAGAAGAGCTTCGCGGGAACTTCAAATACCAAAATCGACATTACAACAGATTGTCCACAAACGCCTCAAACTGCACGCATATAAAGTGCAGTTAGTGCAACGTCTGGAGCCGAATGACATGCCGAAACGAGTGGAATTCGCCAATACGATGCTGGACCGTCTCGGCGCTGATCCTGACTTCATGACCAAGATTTTCTTCTCGGACGAAGCCACTTTCCATTTGTCAGGCAAGGTAAACCGGCATAATGTGCGGATCTGGGGATCGGAGAATCCTCACGCTATTCAAGAGCATGTTCGTGATAGTCCGAAGATGAATGTTTGGTGCAGTTTGTCACATAATAAGGTCATTGGACCGTTTTTTCTTTCTTCGCCGAGAAAACTGTTCGTGGTACCACATATCTTGACATGCTGGAGCAGTTCTTCTTTCCACAAATTGAACAACTGCAGCCTAACATCGTTTTCCAGCAAGATGGTGCTCCCTCCCCACTGGTCCAATGAAGTTCGTACGACTTTGGACAACATTTTCCCTGGCCGTTGGATTGGTAGGGGAGGACCAATCGCGTGGCCCCCGAGATCTCCCGATTTAACACCACTGGATTTCTTTCTCTGGGGCTATGTCAAAGATAAAGTTTACACCACCCCAGTCAAAGACCTTCGTGATCTTCGTGAGCGCATCATAGAGGCTATTGAGAACATTCCAGAAGACATACTCCAACGTACTTGGCAAGAAATTGTTCATCGCTTTGATATCGTCACAGTGACTGCTGGGGCTCATATAGAGATGTGGTGATCTGGATATCAAAACTTGGTGAGTTTTTCTGTAATATGAACGTTGTGTTAAGTTTCTATCTTCAACCGTTTGCCAGTAACAAGCAATTGAAATTAGGTCCATTCGAGCGGTCCACCCTGTATAACAGGAACACTAAAAATAACTAAAAAATAAAACCAGAAAAGACTATATAATGTAATTATACAAGACAATGGCAGGCAGTGCCTATTATTACTTAAAGATCCGAAACATAAACAGTGACAACACAACAATCTGCCAGAATACAAGCTGCTGAAATGAAATTCCTCAGACCAATAGCAGGATATCAAAGAACAGACAAAAAACTTAATACAGAAATAAGACAACAATTAATAGTAGAGGAATTAAACACAACAATAGTGAAATACAGAACCAACTGGAAAGAACACTTGGCAAGAATGACTCAGAATAGAATATCAAAAGCAGCATACATCTATTCACCACGAGGAAGAAGAATTTTGGGAGAGACCAAGGAAAAGATGGAAAGAGCAGCAATTTGGAGCCGGAACCGGCTAGGAAATAAACCTAAACCCTGAAGAAGAAGAAGAAGAAGAAGAAGAAGCCTTTCATTGATGCCAAGAAGATCGGAATAAGATCATGGAAGCAAATGATACGGGAAAAACATAGCAGCGCTGAGCGAGTATTCTTTTACGGATAACTCAAAATAACGGATTTAGTCTTTCAGCTCATTTATGCCAATTACATCGGACTACGTAAATTTTCGGCCAACGCAACGCCGGGTAAACAGCACGGGTTTTTAAAAAATAATTATGATATAAATTTATAATATTTTCTTTTTTACTTATTCAACTAATGGTAAAAACACATTATGATTTTTTTTTTTTGGCGTAGCAGCGTACGCCGAGTATTAGCTTTTATACGTTTGCCTTATATTTTATTGTATGTAGTTCTTGATTCGCAATGTTAATATCTGTTATATGCTCTTAATCTATGGTATTATTTTTTGAGGTAACATTATAGTGAAGTATACTTCTACGTTGTGTTTGTCAGATATCCCCTCTAAGAGAAGATACAGATGGTGCAAAATAGGTGTTAGGAAGTTTTAGTCTTCTACGACATAATATCGAGTGATATATCATTTGTATTGTATTTATGCTTTAGCAGACAATCTGAAATTTAATAAAGAAGGTTTTCAAAGTGCTTTCCTTCTGCAACAATGAGTGTGTAGTCTGAATTCCGTAAAGACTTTCCGAAGAACATCATTTACGACTGCACGGCTCTATCTGTAAATTGTGGTACGAAGATCCTGGACTGTTGAAGATTCTGCCCTTTAGGTAATCCCATAAAAATAATAACACGGATTAGATCAGCACTATAAGGGGGCATTTCCGCACCATGTCCAGTGAATGCTAAATTTCCAGGGCAACGATCCGATCTCTGAACGTTATCCGATGAAAATCGAAGACAATCACAGTATGGTGTGGAAGTGCTCCATCCTGCGTGAACCAGTAGTTTTGGTGCATTCGGCAGCATCCTGCAGCCGGTACAATTTCATGTTCCAGTATCTGTCTGTATTTGTCTTCTGTGACAGTTCTCTTAAAAATGTGTCTAATAATGCATTGTGCACTGATTACGCACCAAACAATAACTTTTTGTGGATGAAGTGGAACACCGACTTGAACTTGTGCATTAACAGTACTGCAGTGGCGCCAGTTCTGTTGTTGACGTGTCCATGGAGATGGAAGTGTGCTTAATTACTAAACCAGATCTGATCTTTACCGACTGTTCCATTTTCAAAGGCCTCAGTCATCTCATTTACAAAGAAATATCGCCGCTCCACATTACTGCCATCAAAGTTTTGTTACAGTTAAACTTTGTAAGGTTAAATAATCACTTTATCTGGAAAGACGTCGTGACATCCTAAGATGCTGTCCTTGCACCCCTTGTTGTTGTAATGTGCTTCTCATTGAATAGGGTTCTCACTTGTTCCATTTTTTCAGGATTACAACTGAGGCTGGTCGTCCTGAGTGGCCTTCCTGGAATCAGTAGGAATCCAGACTTTTCAGAACGTTTCATCAACCTTAAAAAAACATAGAAAACATTACAAAACATCCATAAATGATAGGATTTGCTGGTATCACTGCCAGATAAACTAACAGCTAAAGCATTCCTGGGTTTAATAGTTATATCAGCTCGACATTGATACAACCCCCAGGCCATCAGACAGCAATTTATCCTCCTCCTTTATCCGGGCTTGGGACCGACAGTGAATGGCAGAAGTACCATCCGGATAACAATGATCAAAACATATTTTGCATTGTAAAATGGTGATTTTAGGTTATTTTGAGCCCAACTCTTCACTTCATTTTAAGGTATTTCTCACATTTTCTTGTTTTTTTAATGGGGGGATCAACATACATATTTTTCTCATACTGCGACATTTTTTCATTTTTATTTGAAGCTATGTAGGTGGCATAGAATCCCCAAATAATTTTTTATGTTAGAATTTATTTTCTTGGTTCAGATATAACATATAGCCATGATTGGAGTATAGGCTACATAATAAATTAAACCGATATCAAATGAGGTGAGGCACCATATGAAGAACCCTCCGAAAGTCTCGAAGAGAAACTCGGCTTAGGTTTTATAAAATTATGGTTGTTCCTGTTCTTTTATATGGATCTGAACCTTGGGTAATTACAAAAAAAGATATTTCACACATTCAGGCCACTAAAATTATTTTTTTAAGATCAGAAAAGAATGTACACGCATGAATAGATTACATAATGAATCAATAAGAAATGAACTGGAGATATTTTCAATACTCGATAAACTAGAAGAGCTCAAATACCGATGGAAACAACATTTAGACAGAATTAACAATACAAAATTACGATCAACACCTACAAACCGCATGGAAAAAGATCTTTGGGACGGCCAAGGAAACGATGGAGTTGACTTAGCCCTGGAAAGGAAGAAGAAGAAGTATATATTCTCATAAAAATACGCTTTTTAACGAAATAATATTCATAAAAGCAGAATTATTTTCCGGCTGGGTGGTTTAGTTGGTAGCTCGCCTGTGGATCGGAAGTTTCCGGGATCCAACTCTACTTTACTTCTTAATTTGTACGTAGGACCTAAGCCTCCCGCATGCCTTACATGTATACAACTTGTAGAGCTCTTTTAAATTCTGTGCCACATAGTATATTTTTTACAACAAATTAAATGGGAGGATCTCCCCTGATCTGCAATCAGCTCAATTGCAGAGTAAATTTCCAAGACAACACAAATATTCAATTCAATATACACCATGCATTTAGATTAAGCAAAGCGATTATGGGTGATTATAATGGCCAGATGGTACTCGCAGACTATTTGGGCCTTAACGTTTGCTGAAATTTTGCTTACAGTTGAGGAAAATCACCGAAAAAGCTTAAACAGGAAACTTGTACTGTCCAGGGAACGAACACAAGACCAACGTGCAAGACAACAACGTTATCCCTACACCACAGCGGCGGAGATAAATTCTTAAGAACTTCAAAGTCCTGACTATAGCTTCTCTCGGATGGGAAGTAAAGCCGTAAGTCCAGCGTGAGAGATTTACATCATGTAGAGATATTTCGAGCATGAATAAGATGTATCTGAACAAAATCAATCAGCCCTTTTGTGGCCAGTATTGATTGGAGACGCTAATTATAGTCTACAAAATCAAACTTTTTTAATTAGAGGAAATTAAAATATGCATTCATAAATCAGTTTTTCATTCTGATTACAAAAATACTTTCCACTTTTTGCTAGCATATACAGTTTTACTGAACACCACATATGTTATCGTGGCAGGTTATTTTGTTTTCCAAAATCTAAGATATAAAACATAATTAAGTGATAAATGAACATATCTTCTGTCATTAATATATAGTTGACTTGCTCTTTCTCTGGTACATGGTTTCTGGAGCATTCCAGTACAGCATCCACAGTAATTTTCCATAATTCTTGAAACCTTGGTAACGTTGCTCCATACCTTTATACGTGTTGAAAACGGTCCCCTTGTTCATGATTTACTCGATTAAGGTTTTGTGGGGAAAATTATATATCGAAATGCAGGCAATGAACTTTCAATTATACATGGAATATCGAAATTCCTTGCATGACTGAATATATTTACCGATAGCATTCTTGAAATCAGGACCTTTCTTGATACATATGAAATTGCTGCAAAATAATTTGAAATTTTCCTAGATGCTTGTTCATTTTTGTCAGAGTATTAAAGAAGCTTCATCTTAAAATATTCTCAGATTTTAAGTTCAACGAAAACACTTTCGTCTAATTTTACTTCGCTAATTCTAGGAAATTTGTCTCTGCTATATTGAAATCCTTTTAAATTTGTCTTCACCACTGTTTTTACCAAGCTCGACAGTAATCGCAGTTTAAATGCAGAGGTGGAAGAAATTTCTTCTTGGGATTTACAAGGGGCTGGAATTTAACTGGATAATTACACTGGATCATAATTTTCAGTTTTCAGTGATGTTTAATATAATGCTAAGCTGTATTTAGATTACAACAAAGGGACAGGAAACAGCAAAACTTTGTGAAGCCAGCTTACATTTCCATCAACTGCCAACAAACGTTAGATCTCCACACATATTCCATTGGTAATGATCGTAACAAAGTGGCTCCAGTAGCAGTCATATGTGTTCATAGGTTTCTTTGATGTGCACACAATGGGCAATTGGAATGGAATTTTGGAATTGCCATTATGGAGAATTCCAGCCTTTAGATTTGCTGTGAGTAGATAATGAATAATCACTAATATGATGCTGTATGCTCTTGATCCAGTTTTCTGAATACTCATTAATGTTATGACAATAAGCCATTGAACCAATCAATCACAAAATAATAGTTTTAAGCTCTGAATCCTAACAGGGAAATGACAAAATCTGATATCAACCTTTGACTAATTTCTTTCCTGCAGTCTAGAAAAAAATTATGCTTTGTCTTTTGGTATAGAAATATATCTAAATCATTCAGTTTCATTTGAATACAATTTTGTTTTAGGTTTAATGTTTTTCTGGTAAATATTGATAAGCATTATCTCATCCAATATCAATTAAAGTACAGTCGCCATCATATTCTAGCTCTTCGAGTACCAAATAAGGAACAAGAACTGATAAATGTCCTGTGGGATTGATCTTCTTGTAGAGTTCGATAGTTCTTGCAGAGTTCGGGTTCGATAGTGCCAGTGATATAGTTACGGAAAAACAACTTGCACATCTTAAATCAGCACATCAGTTTTAGTAAATTCTACGAAAAGTTTATTTCTGATCATTTGTTTGTTGAGCAGTGTTGTCTGAATTGTTAAAGAGTACCATCCTAAAATTACAAAATAATTGCAAGTATCAAAATTTGTTCCCTTAATGTTTTTTTAATATATTGTTAACGTCGGATTATTCCCTTATAATGAACTATTACGAAATAATTTTATAAAATTTGAATTAGTAACCTGTCACCCCATTTGTTATTTTGTAGCACAACAATGAATATTTATACGAAAAAATGGAAAAGTGATTTTAGGTAATTTAAACACCGAAATATTTTTTGAAACATTAACAGCATAAATAGTTATGCATGTTTTAGAAGAGATAATAAAATTAATATAAAATTATAGAATATTCACCTGAAAGGTCCGTCTCCTCAACTTAATTATCATTTTGAATAAACCTCAACGGAACACATCATGAATCTTATAAAAGTTGAAGAGATAATAGTTTCTAGTCGAGAATGGGATTTTTTTTTTCAGATTTGACAACTTTACCTAAATCGTATATCACATGTCTATATTACCATAATATTTATACGATTCATTGAATACTTTGGATTTTAATATTCTATTTAATTTTTGTAATAAAACAGTTTCAATTTAATACTTTTACATCTTCTTCACTTCCTGGTTTAGGCATTAGTTGCCTGTTCCGTCTTCACAAGTAGATATAAGACCATCTCTTCCGAGGACGTCCGACATATCTTCTTCCTCTCGAAAATAATCAAAGATTTTATTTGGTAATCTACTTTCTTCCATTCCGTGTTCTTTTCACTGAATCCTGTTAAATATATTTTCTTTTATGGAGTATATCTGCAGTTCTTCACGGATATCCTTGTTCCTTATCTGCATTCTAGTGCATCCTTTTACTCTTTTTAAAAATTTCATCTCGGCTGCTTGGATTTTACTTTCTTGTTTGGTAGTGATAATCTAAGATTTACTCCCATACAAAAGGACAGGGACTGCCATTGTATTTAATAGCATTGGTACCGCAATCAGAGGAAAATACATTACTCCTATTCTTCACAATAGAAACAAGGACGGACTATTTTTTTATATGAAGCTAAATGTCTTCCCAAACGGAAAATCATGACAGAATTTGGTAGAACACAAACATATTAAAATTTTCACTTAAAACTGTTAAAAACAAAGGCACAATTTTAATCATGAATGATGTTAAATTCCTCATCATTGGACCCCTGACATAAACATGCCGTCATGTTGGTTACATTTCGTTTGGATTACTGGTTATACCTAGTAGACAAATGACTATTATTGTGTTCAGTCTGTGATTGTAAAATATAATAATTCACTTAATCTAGAACATGAATAATTGTAATTTACATGAATAGTATATTATGGTTTTTGCAAGAAAAGTTGAAATGTTGATTTTGTATATTTTATTATTGTTATTCTTATGAACATTTATCAGATATTTACATAGTTATATCTAATATTTTATGCAAATACACTCTTTAATATTATTCAACACAATTGAAATTTCTGAGAAAAGTCTGACGTTTACATAGACACACTTATTTCAGGTTAAGATTTTAACGTTGCTTAAAATATACGTTAGGGATCCATGACTTTACTTACCTTCCTCAGATAACGCCAATTAAGACTATTTACGCTAAAAAAAAGAAACAAACATACTGGCCATGTTTGAATAGAAAACCTAGGGACTACAGGAGAACATGGCAACCACTACTCCACCAGGACCAACAATACTTATTATATAAATTTGTTAAGTTCATGTAACGTAGATATACTGCATATTTTTTTGATAACGACCTTTTACTGTACTTGGAACAAACTATTTATTATTAACCACAACAAAAAACTGACTTCTGGACATGTTATTTCTGCATGAAACGTGGATATATTGTTCTGAAAATAAATAAAAAATTAATAAAAATGTCATTCTGATACAACAGCCTCCATCTCCGGCGCCATCTTGTAGAGAAGATATGCTAATTAATGAGAGAAGTTGAAGTTTCAAGTCTTTACAGTAAACTCATGTTACCCAAACATATTTTATTTTAGTATCTTACAGAAAAAAAAACAAAAGTAAACTTGTATTACTACAATCATTTAATACAATATTTATTTTATATAATTCAATAACATACAAATATGTCAAGAGATTAATAAAAAAATAATTGCAAATTTCTCGATCTTGTTCAATTTTTATCAATTCAAAATTTTACATAATAGATTTATTCCACTAATTTAAAATGTTGCATTTCTGTAATTAAGTTCACTACAATATTTAAAACATTATTTTGTGTCCTTTAGAATAATACTAGATATTCAATTATTTTAACCGAGATTCTAAACTTCCAGATTACAATTATTTTCCATTATTGTTTGCATAATCTCTACAATGTCAATAGGGGTTAAACACGCCCACTCTCAAATAACCAACAGCTTTGAGATCAGGGCAATTACTATTACAATAATGGCAATTATTACAATATTTTGATACATTATCTCTGCTAGATAATTTAACAATATACAATTATATCTTAAAATGTTTAACTTTTCAATAAAAATAGAATTTTAAAACTATTCATCTTATTCAATTTTCGTCATTTCAAAATGTATGTAAAACAATTCATCGTAATAATTTTAAAACAGCGTCATTTCAGAAATTAAACTACAATACAAAATTTAAAAATTAATTTTGCTTCCACTAGAAGTTTTCCGAGAATTTCCTTTCGAAAAAACAAATTTAACTGAGTTACGAAACCTTTAGATTATAATTATTTTCCCTTATTTTTTCCATAATCATTTCAGTGTCAATAGGGGTTAAACCCGTCCATTCTTTTAAGTAACCTATAACTTTGAGATCTGGGCAGGAATCAATCAACAAATTTGCAGTTTTAATACTGATCCTACCTCCTTTTCGAACTGTAAATTCGTGCAAATTTGTAAACGCACCATTTTCAAATGCTTCTTTAAAAAACTCGTCATCGAAACCATCGACGCAGTCAGCATTTAGTGTCCAAAGATCTTTGTAATATTTAACATTATTTATGTACCACCTATCACCAGTGTTGGACATCAGAGACAATTTCGTTAAATTTTGGAAGTGTGGCATTGCAAAAACTGTATTAATTTCATCGCTTGAAAATTTACAATTTTCAATTGTTAATGAATGTAAACACATACAATATTTAACTAGTATACTAACGTTTAATTCTTCTATTGATTTCAAATATACACTACTTAGAAATATACCCAACTCTCCAAATATATTCACCGCGTTACATAAAGCGAAGTTAACACCATTTAACGTTACGTTTTCTAGTGTACCGAACTCTGATATTGGAGTTAAGTCTATAATTTCACTTGTTTCTAGAGTTAATGACACAATATTAGGGCATCTTCCAACAAGGATCTTTGGAGCTTTAATTTTTCCTTCAAACGTATCCTTATGTTTTAATATTTCCTCATCGATATCAGTTAGAATTTCTTCAATGCCATTTCCTCTCCACGATATGTTTGTAATCGATTTTAATTGATTGAGAATAATTTTATAAGTATCAATTGAAATATATGTTGAAGAAATATTTAAGTATGTTACTTTTTTAAGATTTAACAAGTTTTGCAGACATTTGTTTGTAACTTTAGTTGAAAATGAAATATTTAAATATTTCATATTTGGAGAGTTTTGACTAAGTTGTCTTATTATTTCATCGGTGCATGATTTTAACAGTTTTAAATATTGTAGCTTTTTCAACTCTTTCATGTGTTTAATAAATGTTGGTAATACAGGACAATTTTCAGGCAACGTTAATACCAAAATTTCCTTGAGGCACTGAATACCCAAAATCAGGGCTTTTTGAGAATGTTTGTTTTTAAGTTTTGTAACGTCCAAATTTCTTATGCAAGGAATTAAAACGTTTTTCATTATAGTTGAAGATATCGTGGAATAGTTAGAATGCCCTACTGATATAACAGATCTTTCATTCTTCGTAATTAGTTTGTCGACTATAAATATTGCATCGAGTGCAACTCTTTTTTGTATTTCAAGCGGCATAACACACAAACAAAAATTTAATGTTTTTAATTCTATATTACAAGAATTGATCACTTCATTTAACGATACTGCCATGCGTAGACGTAGAAGTGACCTGCTCATTACTCCCGTAGTCTTTTTCTCTATGTTCTTTAGCAAACGTTGTATTTGTTTATCGCTCGATGTCAAAGGCGGTATTATGGGAGGCATATTCGATTCTGAAACAAAATATTATATAGTTTATAGACACTTTAACATCTAAGATCATATTGCGTCTGTTTTAAGATTGTCTAAAACGGTGAATATTATGAAATGATAATGGTAATGAAATTTTAACTCATCATTCCATAATTTCTCTTAACGTCCGTGGAAAACCCCGCAGGTTGTCGACACCAGGACCTCCCGAACATGAGTGTATCCTTATTTTAATTTCAATTTGAAATGATAAACGTGTTTACACATAATTTTAGGATGTTTCCTATATATATATATATATATATATATATATATATATATATATGAATTATCTGTGCTTGCAAAATTTTGTCTCTATTTATATAATTATCTTACGAAAAAGCAACAAATGCTATTTTTATTGACTAATTCTATTATAAAATTAGTAAAATATTATTTGATTACACGTTTTATAAGATAGTAGATTAACAAACGTTTTTTCCGTAGCAAAATTAAGTGGCGGGTTGAAATTTCATTACCAGAATATATGTCTTCATAAACAAAATTCATATCGTTAATAACATGAAATATGTGAAAGGAAGGGGGGGGGAACACGGTTTTGGAAATATGGTCTTAAATATTAAACCTTGTATAAAAATTATAATGAATTAAACCTAATACGAAATACTCCTTTCAAAAAACGTTAAACTGAAAATATATGAAACTATTATTCTACCAGTTATATTATATGGTTGCGAAACATGGACTCTTACATTAAGAGAGGAAATGAGATTACGAGTTTTTGAGAATAAAGTTCTTAGGAAAATTTTTGGACCAAAGAGAGATGAACTGACAGGTGAATAGAGAAGACTAAATAACAGTGAACTACAAGGTATTTATAGGAAGCCAGATATAATAAGAACAGTTAAGTCTCGTAGACTGCAATGGGCAGGACATGTGGCACGAATTGGGAATGAAATACGTGTATGGAAGCTTCTTGTAGGAAAACCAGAGAGAAAAAGCCCAGTTGGTAGACCAACAATGAGGTGGGAGAATAATATTAACTATGATTTGGGGGAAGTAGATTATACAGTGGATAATTGGAAAACATTAGCTCAGTATAGGGATATATGGAGTGCTTATATCCGCGCGGGCTTGAACCTACGGGTTCGATGGTGCCAGTGAGTTAGTTAGTTACGAAATATGTAGCTAGCAACAGTAATGTATTACAATCCAATTAGGCTCAACTGCACTTCTAATAGCGCTTGATTTTTCAGTTATATTGTTGTAAACTATAGCTCTTCTTCTGTATTTACTAACATTATTTAATATTTTAAACTTTTTGAAACAATTTTTATAACATTATTAGACAGTTTTGAAGTATTTATTTAAATATGCAATTCACAATATTATGACACTGTTAGACAATATTGTGATGTTAACTGCTATTTTCTCCACAGAGTACATCAAGTAGTCTATGATTTTTCTATCGCTGTTTTGGGTAATCGGTGGTTGGATCAGCGTTAGGGAGTGATAAGTGTACAAAAATTTAAATAAACGTTTGGTAATTTTAATATTATTAATATATATTTTTAACATAGATGTGGGAATTTATTACAAATTTTCGTCATACAAATTTGATAGTGACAGATAGTAATCGAAGATGACAATCGATTGTGGGTTATCGCTGGCTCTATAAACTGTGGTGCATTCGCACTATTGTTGTATAGGACTTCGAAAATATTTCACGCTAGTTCAAGTGCAGTTTTTCCTCAAATTATTTTCCTTTAGCGTACTACTGGAAACATGAATGGGGGATCCTGATGATTACATTTAAATAATAGAAAAATTGGGTTATTAAATTTAGGTAATTTGCCTGCAGTGAAGTTCACAAGTTAAAGACTCTATAAACATAATGTTCACGTGAATTAGCTCACCACGTGAACCACTTAAAACTTTAAAATTGAGCCCCCCTCTTGTAGGAGGCCCTAGCCCTTCATGGGACATAGTGGCTACATTCATTCTTTCAATGTGCACATTTCAACTTTTGATATTTTATAAACAAACTTAAAATGTTAAAACAGTACAAATCTGTTAACATGACATACGTACACTACAGTTTTCTTCTTCTAGCTATACTGCTCGGTCTGGTTTACACAATACAGTTTATTGATACCTGTATTTGTTAAATACTGTAGAACAAAAATTACCCATTAGGAGATAAATACCTACCAAATGTTCGTAAGCTGTACGTTCGTTCAGTATTCTGATGTTAGACGCAAAGAGGAGCAAACTATATTACATACATCGCTTCAGAGTATCCCATACCCATTATCTTCCAGTAGCAGAGAGATGGGTTGTTAGGAAATGACAGATATGCAATAAAGGCTTAATTTTATACCGTTTTAATACAAACTCTCATCGACCGTACTTCGATTTCCTAAGTCACAAGATTTCATCATCATCATCATCATATTGATGCTTTCTGACGTGTTTCTCTCAAAGTAGTTGTTTACGCCATCTCTTCAATGGTCGGTCTATATTTATTTTTCTTTTAGATTATAGTGTAGAGCAACTTTCGATATCTTGTAGTCTGACATTCGTTGAATGTGAACTCTCCATATAGTTTTGCATATTTTAGCTACAGATGTAATTGATTCTGCATTTAACTACTGCTTTATATATATATATATATATATATATATATAATACACATATACAAGGCTATTCAGAAAGAACAGAAAGAAGAAACGGATTTCAAACATTTATTTCTTCCAAACTGCAAAAAATAGAAACACAATGCCAACGTTCCTGGAAAGAGAAAAATTCAAATTTCACTATTTTATGCATTCAATATGACCACCATGTGTTACACGACAAATATCAAAATGGTGGTTCATTTCTTGCCAAACACGAATCAGCTGGTTTCTAGTTATTGAATTTACAGCTTCAACAATTCGATGTCGCAGTTTTTCAAGAGCATATGGAGGATAAAAAAAACACGGCGTTTTACGTAACCCCACAAATGAAAATCACACAGGGTTAGGTCTGGTGACCTGGGAGGGCACCGGTCATGAAGTTGATTTTCTGCTCCTCCTCTTCCAACCC
Source organism: Diploptera punctata (assembly GCA_030220185.1). Taxonomy (NCBI): domain Eukaryota; kingdom Metazoa; phylum Arthropoda; class Insecta; order Blattodea; family Blaberidae; genus Diploptera; species Diploptera punctata. The sequence continues at coordinate 1,725,202 of JASPKZ010004216.1, read as the reverse complement.
AACGTCCTGTTGTGTCGCCATTTTAATATTAAGAATCAACATGACAAGCATATAATAAGCACGATAATCTTAATATTTTTTCATAAATAATTTGATTTATTAATTGTTAAAAGAATACTATCAACGAGGCGTATAAATTAGTTTACGAATGCAAAAAATATATCTCATTTTTTGGAGAATTTTATAATTTCGAAACTTTTCAAACTTTTTTCTCTATCCAAGGATCATCTTCCAAAAGTGTATTTTACACACTTCACAATTATCACTGTAATGGACAAACTTCCTTAAAAGCAATGCAATTAGAAAATCCTGTACAATAAATTGTTTATAAAAAATAAAAATAATACTATAGTAAGTGGACAATTAATCCATCCATTCATAGCAATTCTGTCCGAAGGCAGGTCCTTCACTGCAATCATAGCATTTTCATGCCATGCTTGCAGCTTCACTAGGGAATTGTAGGTGTGGAGCTTCCCGTTGCTTTCCACACCGGTGAAGGATGATGTTGATAATGATGATGGCCATGATTTCGGGGATCGTTTGGGCCTTAACGTTTTCCTGACATTTGTCTTACAGGTGAGGAAAAACCCCGATAAATACCTCACCCAGAAAAACTGCCTCGACCGGGGATCGAACCGGGGCCCACTGCGTGACAAGGCAGCACACTATCTCGAGACCACAGCGGTGGACAAGTGGACGATAATATAATAATAATTATAATATTGCCATAACATAATTCATATTATATAACTATGTTTATAGAAAATCAAAGTATAGAACAGGTGTCTAGTTTCAAATATTTGGGCTGTGATGTTGGATACAATGTGGAAAGAGATATTGACTCCAAAATAAATAAATTTCAGACGGTGTGTGGAACAATACAGAGAACATTCAAAAATAAAATTAGAAAAGAAACCAAGATAGAAATGTATAATGTTATGGCGGTTCCCACAATATTGTATGGATGTGAAACTTGGGATTCAGTGAAAAAAAAAAAACAGAAGGATAGAATACAGACGGCGGAGATGAGGTTCCTAAGACAAGTAAAAGGATGTACAAGACTTGATAGAATAAGAAATGAAGATATAAGAGAAGAATTGAAAGTACAGCCTTTATTGGATAAAGTCACGAATTACAGACAGAAATGGATTGATAACATAGATGGAATGAGTAAGGAGAGATATCCATTGTTAGCAAGAAATTATCAAGCAAGTGGAAGACGTGATGTTGGAAGACCTAGAAGACGTTGGGCTGATGCATTATGAAGTCGGAACGGGTAATTGCCTAATCCCTGGAGTGATGATGATGATAACTATATTTAAATTATTCGTATCTCTAAATTATCTCATTTTTACAATTATATAATTTTTAAAAATGTTATATATAAAATTCATTACACGGAAGATAATTTATATTGTAACAATTTTGAATTTACACGGTCATCATTTCAAGGTGATTTAAAGGATAATCAAGCGTTAAGGAAAAGTTTCTTCTTCCTCTTCTTCTTAGTTTAACCTCCCGCGTTATAGGTACTTTTACGTGCCACACGCAACTCGGGCAGTGGCACAACAAGACGGGAGAGGGATTTTTAACTATGGATCACACACATAATTTTTTGACCACACAAGGACATCGATGGCATCCCGAATGAGTGATCAGTTCAATTCAGGGCCTCCTCCGAGACAAGTCAACACTAAGACGAGAAACACCATTCAGACACACATTCATATTAAACATGGCGAATATGTTAATAATAATTGTGATGAAAAGATGATGTTCGGTGAACGTTTGGACCTTAAAGTTTCCTGACATTTGTCTTACATGTGAGGAAAACCCTCGAAAATAACTCACCTAGGAAACTTGTCCCGACAAGGGATCAAAGACTGGCTCGCTGTGTGACAAGGCCGCACGCTACCTCTAGACCACAGCGGTGGATAATCAAAAGTTTATATTTGATAATTTTCAAGTACACATCAGGGATGTTATGAAACAGGGACAAAATGTTTCATAATTATATATATATATATATATATATATATATCTCCATCCATAGTAATTCTGCCCGAGTGCAGAAACACTGAATTTCCATGCTATGTTTAGCAGCTTTACTAGGGAATTATAGGTGTGGTAGCTTCCCGTTGCTTTCAACGCCGGCGAAGGATGATGATGATGATAATGGTAAGGATGATGATGATGATAGGATAATTTTCGGTGACCGTTGGGCCCTAAGTTTCCATTTTTCTTACAGGTGAGGAAAAAATGAAAAAACCTCACCCGGAGCCTGTCCGGGAATCAAACCCGAGCCAGTTGCGTGACAAGGCAGCAAGTCACCTCGAGACCACAGCAGTGGACTGTATATACATATATATATATATATATATATGGGGCCTATAACAAAATTAAATCACAAGCGTGTATATGTGATATAACAGACCAACACAAACTTTTGTTACATAATTGTGATAGTCACATTCATTATCTTAATATATAAAAATTACGTGTCACGTTGTTTGTGTGCGATGGAATCCTAAACTACTGAACCGATTTTAATAAAATTTTGCACACTGTGTGCTGTTTGATCCAACTTAAGACCTACGGTTGTTTATAACTAAATTTATAGTCGCATTATTTTCATTGCAAATTATTTGTTTATTATTTAACAAAAAGTTATAATTATCTGCGAGTTCCATATGATTCTAACATATGACGGTGTACAAGGTAATTGGTTTATTATTTAACAAATAGAGATCCATGTGGCTGTGCTTTTTGTTGCAGACGCGAATTTCAATTGAATTACAAATATTGATTATTTCATAATTTAAGTGTGTTCGGTGTTTATTTTATTTTCAATATATTGATGATAATAATATTAATTTCGTGTGTAAGTATTAGTTTTAAGTAATCTGGCTGAAAGACAGCAACTTAATTTAAATTTAACTGGACCGAGAAGGGACATTGAACAATATGGTGAATCAGTTCTAGAGACCATGAATGATGAGATATCAAGTGAATTTCCGGAAATTGGTATAGGCCTATGTGACAAATCTTACATTTAAGAAGAATGTCAATTTAAAAACACATGAAGGTCCTAAGGAACGGAATAACAGAATTGTAAGTAAGTCTGTTAGTTATAACAATATGCCTAATATTACAGAAACAATCTCCATGCCTCAATTAAATGAAAAACAAGATAACTATAATATATCACAAGATGATATTACTACACAGAGACTTCTTGATGATGATGATGATGATGAGAATCCAAACTGCCAACAAGTTCGTAGAAAAAAAAAACGAAAGTATAATGAAATGAGCAAGCCTCCTCAAAATATTCCATCAATAAGTGTATATAATCCTTAGGATACACTTATGGATGATACTGAGAATACAGACAACATAAATTCATCTCAATCAACAAACCGTACGGAAAAATTAACGTAAAAATAGTTAAAGGCCATACCAAGTTCGCCGGGCCATTTAGTGTGAATATATGTGTGTGTGTGTTAAATGAGTCCTTACCTCCTATTGGTGGTTATACCCATGCATGGTAACCTCAGGCCTAAAGGTAAGGACATCAAACTTTACGTTCTTAGTTAGCTGGTCTAAAATTTACTTTACCTTTCAGGTTTTAGCATACATTAAGAATATTTTATTGCAGTTATGGAATTGAAATAAATTATTTTCTCAGGATATTGGCTAATTGTGAAGTTGGGTTTCATGAATTGAACTAACATGATAACCTTATTTCAGGTTAAGATTTTAACGTTCCTTGAAATATGAGTTAGGGATCCATGACTTTACTTACCTTCCAAAATCAGCACCATCTTTACGCTAAAAAGAAGAAAAAACAGACTGGCCATGTTTGAATCGAAAACCTAGGAATTACAGGGGAACATGGCAACCACTACTCCACCAGGACCAACAATACTTATTATATAAATTTGTTAAGTTCATGTAATGTAGATATACTGTATAATTTAGTGATAACGACCTTTTACTGTACTTGGAAACAAACTATTTATTGTTAACCACAACAAAATAAATCTGACTTCTGGACATACTATTTCTGCAAGAAACGTGGATATATTGTTTTGAAAATAAATAAAAAATTAATAAAAATGTCATTCTGATACAACAGCCTCCATCTCCGGCGCCATCTTGTAGAGAAGATATGCTAATTAATGAGCGAAGTTGAAGGTTCAAGTCTTTACAGTAAACCCATGTTACCCAAACATATTTTATTTTAGTATCTTACAGAAATAAAAACAAAATTATACTTGTATTACTATTAATACAATATTTATTTTATATAATTCAATAACATACAAATATGTCAAGATTAATAAAAAAAATAATTGTAAACTTCTCGATCTTGTTCAATTTTGATCAATTCAAAATTTTACATAATAGATTCATTCCACTAATTTAAAATATTGCATTTTTGTAATTAAGTTCACTACAATATTTAAAACATTATTTTGTGTCCTTTAGAATAATACTAGATATTCAATTTTTTTAACCGAGATTCTAAACTTCCAGATTACAATTATTTTCCCTTAATGTTTGCACAATCTTTACTATGTCAATAGGGGTTAAACACGCCCACTCTCAAATAACCAACAGCTTTGAGATCAGGACAATTACTATTACAATAATGACAATTATTACAATATTTTGATACATTATCTCTGCTAGATAATTTAACAATATACAAATATATTTTAAAATGTTTAACTTTTCAATAAAAAAGAATTTTAAAACTATTCATTTTATTAAATTTTCGTCATTTCAAAATGTATGTAAAACAATTCATCGTAATAATTTTAAAACAGCGTCATTTCAGAAATTAAACTACAATACAAAATTTAAAAATTAATTTTGCTTCCATTAGAAGCATTCCGAGAATTTCCATTAGAAAAAACAAATTTAACTGAATTACGAAACCTTTAGATTATAATTATTTTCCCTTATTTTTTCCATAATCATTTCAGTGTCAATAGGGGTTAAACCTGTCCATTCTTTTAAGTAACCTATAACTTTGAGATCTGGGCAGGAATCAATCAACAAATTTGCAGTTTTAATACTAATCCTACCTCCTTTTCGAACAGTAAATTCGTGCAAATTTGTAAATGCACCATTTTCAAATGCTTCTTTAAAAAAATCGTCATCGAAACCCTCGACGCTGTCAGCATTTAGTGTCCAAAGATCTTTGTAATATTTAACATTATTTATGTACCACCTATCACCAGTGTTGGACATCAGAGACAATTTCGTTAAATTTTGGAAGTGTGGCATTGCAAAAACTGTATTAATTTCATCGCTTGAAAATTTACAATTTTCAATTGTTAATGAATGTAAACACATACAATATTTAACTAGTATACTAACGTTTAATTCTTCTATTGATTTCAAATATACACTACTTAGAAATATACCCAACTCCCCAAATATATTCACCACGTTACATAAAGCGAAGTTAACACCATTTAACGTTACGTTTTCTAGTGTACCGAACTCTGATATTGGAGTTAAGTCTATAATTTCACTTGTTTCTAGAGTTAATGACACAATATTAGGGCATCTTCCAACAAGGATCTTTGGAGCTTTAATTTTCCCTTCAAACGTATCCTTATGTTTTAATATTTCCTCATCGATATCAGTTAGAATTTCTTCAATGCCATTTTCTCTCCACGATATGTTTGTAATCGATTTTAATTGGTTGAGAATAATTTTATAAGTATCAATTGAAATATATGTTGAAGAAATGTTTAAATATGTCAATTTTTTTAGACTTAACAAGTTTTGCAGACATTCGTTTGTAACTTTTTTTGAAAACGAAATATTTAAATAGTTCATATTTGGACAGTTTTCACCAAGTCTCTTTATTATGGCATCGGTGCAAGATGTTAGCAATTGAAATTTTTCTAACTTTTTCAAATATTTCATATCTCTAGTAAATTCTGGTAATGCAGGACAATTTTCAGGCAACGTTAATTCCAAAATTCCCTTGAGCCACTTAATATTCAAAATCAGGGCTTTTTGAGAATGTCTGTTTTTAAGTTTTGTAACGTCCAAATGTTCCATGTAAGAAATTAAAATGTTTTCCATTATAATTGAAGATATCGCGGAATAGGTAGAATGCCCTATTGATATAACAGATCTTTCATTCTTCGTAATTAGTTTGTCGACTATAAGTATTGCATCGAGTGCAATTCTTTTTTGTATTTCAAGCGATGAAATAAACATACGAAAATTTAAAGGTTCTAATTCTTTAGTACAATAATTGGTCACTTTATTTAACGATACTGCCGTGCGAAGATCGTGAATTGACTTCCTCATTACTGCTGTAGTCGTTTTCTCTATGTTCTCTAGTAAACGTAGTCTTGCCTTATCGCTCGGTGTCATAGGCGGTATTATGGGAGGCATATTCGATTCTGAAACAAAATATTATATCCTTTATAGACGCTTTAACATCTAAGATCGTATCGCGTCTAATTTAAGATTGTCTGAAATGGTGAATATTATGAAATGATAATGGTAATGAAATTTTAACTCATCATTCCATAATTTCCCTTAATGTCCGTGGAAATCCTCGCAGGTTGTCGACACCGGGACCTCCCGAACATGAGTGTATCCTTATTTTAATTTCAATTTGAAATGATAAACGTGTTTACACATAATTTTAGGATGTTTCCTATATATATATGAATTATCTGTGCATGCAAAATTTTGTCTCTATTTATATAATTATCTTACGAAAAAGCAACAAATGCTATTTTTATTGACTAATTCTATTATAAAATTAGTAAAATATTATTGGATTACAAGTTATATAAGATAGTAGATTAACATACGTTTTTTCCGTAGCAAAATTAAGTGGCGGGTTGAAATTTCATTACCAGAATATATGTCTTCATAAACAAAATTCATATCGTTAATAACATGAAATATGGGAAAGGAAGGGGGGGGGAACACGGTTTTAGAAATATGGTCTTAAATATTAAACCTTGTATAAAAATTATAATGAATTAAACCTAATACGAAATACTACTTTCAAAAAACGTTAAACTGAAAATATATGAAACTATTATTCTACCAGTTATATTATATGGTTGCGAAACATGGAAATGAGATTACGAGTTTTTGAGAATAAAGTTCTTAGGAACATTTTTGGACCAAAGGGAGATGAACTGACAGGTGAATGGAGAAGACTAAATAACAGTGAACTGCAAGGTATTTATAGGAAGCCAGATATAATAAGAACAGTTAAGTCTCGTAGACTGCAATGGGCAGGACATGTGGCACGAATGGGTAATGAAAGATGTGTAAGGAAGCTTCTTGTAGGAAAACCAGAGAGACAATGAGGTGGGAGAATAATATTAACTGTGATTTGGGGGAAGTAGATTATACAATGGATGATTGGAAAACATTAGCTCAGGATAGGGATGTATGGAGTGCTTATGTCCGCGCGGCCTTGAACCTAGGGGTTCAATAGTGCTAGTGAGTTAGTTAGTTACGAAATATGTAGCTAGCAACAGTAATGTATTACAATCCAATTAGGCTCAACTGCACTTCTACTAGCGCTTGCTTTTTCAGTTATATTGTTGTAAACTATAGCTCTGCTTCTATATTTACTAACATTATTTAACATTGAGCGATTCCACGAAAATGTCATACCGAGGTGAAAATTTTGAAATTGACGCAAGAATATTTTTTTGACGTAATATATATATTTAAGGATCAAATTTTCTGATTCTGTAAGATAATGTTCCAAAAGTGTATTATTTTAATCTAATATTAGTGGTTGAACTTGTAATTTTCCAAACGTGCAAAAACACGCAAAGACACGCAAAATTTTACCAATTTGTTTTTTAGTGATTTGGTCGTATTAATTCGTTTTATTTTACGAACTCTTTTGTTAAACCATACTTTGGCCCTCCCTAGACGGGAATGTAATAATATTAATTGCATTCTAATGTTCTATATCCCTTAAATGTGTCATATAATTGTTAACTGCAAGCTATGGTCAGTCAGTCACGGAAAACGTATAAATATTACTGTACACAACATAATAATATATGGAATATAATTTCCTCTTGGATTCTACGTTATCGGTACACAACTAACAAAAAATTATTGAAGACATTTTCTTGTAAATGTCGTTATTTTTCCCGCTAGTGTCCCGTGACTGACTGACTGTATTTTTTCCTATCATATATATGCTAATACGCATGGTGTAGTCAGTTGCTTGATACACTCCGCTGAGGATTAACATAAATATGGTTTAGGAAATCTAGTATACTGTTCGGCTCAGCTGTTCCATAAAATATTTACTGACCCTTTTTCTGTGTCAATTTCAGCTAAAAGGCTATTATTAATGGAAAAACTGCACTTAAACTAGCGTGAAATATTTTCAAAGTCCTATAGAACAACAGTGCACATGAGCCAGAGTTTATAGAGCCAGCGATAACCCACAATTGAACCACATATCGATTATCATCCTCAATTATTATCCGTTGCTATGAAATTTAAATGACCAATATTTGCAATAAATTCCCAAATCTATGTTAGAAAAAAATATTAATAGTATTAGAATTACCAAACGTTTATTAAAAGTGGGTGTACACTTGCTTATCACTCCCTAACGCTGATCCAACCAGCGATAACCCAAAAAAAAAAGAGCTATAGAAAAATCATAGACTAAGTAATATACTCTGTGGAGAAAATAGCAGTTACCTTCACAATATTGTCCAACAGTGTCATAATATTGTGATTTGAATATTTAAATAAATACGAAATTGTCCAATAACGTTATAAAAATTGTTTAAAAAAGTTAAAAATATTAAGTAATGTTAGTAAATACAGAAGAAGAGTATAGTTTACAACAATATAACTGAAAAATCAAATAATAGTAGAAGTGCAGTTGAGCCATTATGAATATATTTTTTAACATAGATGTGGGGATTTATTGCAAATTTTGGTCATATAAATTTGATAGCGACAGATAGTAATCGAGGCTGTATAAACTGTGGCGCATGCACACTATTGTTGTATAGGACTTCGAAAATATTTCACATTAGTTTAAGTGCAGTTTTTCATCAAATTATTTTCCTTTAGCGTACTACTGGAAACATGAATGGGGGATCCTGTTGATTACATTTAAATAATAGAAAAATTAGGTTATTAAATTTACGTAATTTGCACATTTCAACTTTTGATATTTTATAAACAAACTTAAAATGTTAAAACAGTACAAATCTGCTAATATGACATACGTACACTTCTTCTAGCTACACTGCTCGGTCTGGTTTACACAATACAGTTTATTGATACCTGTATTTGTTAAATACTGCAGAACAAAAGTTATCCATGAGGAGATAAATACCTACCAAATGTTCGGAAGTTGTATGTGCGTTCAGTATTCTGATGTTAGACGCAAAGAGGAGCAAACTATATTACATACATCGCTTCAGAGTATCCCTTACCCATTATGCAATAAAGGCTAAATTTTATACTGTTTTAATACAAACTCTCATCGACCGTACTTCGATTTCCTAAGTCACAAGATTTCATCATCATCATCATATTGATGCTTTCTGACCTGTTTCGTCTCAAAGTAGTTGTCTACGCCATCTCTTCAATGGTCGGTCTATATTTATTTTTCTTTTAGATTATAGTGTAAAGCAACTTTCGATATCCTCTAGTCTGACATTCGTTGAATGAACTCTCCATATAGTTCTGCATATTTTAGCTACAGATGTAATTGATTCTGTATTTAACTACTGCTTATATATATATATATATATATATATATATACACATATACAAGACTATTCAGAAAGAACAGAAATAGAAATAAGAAACAGATTTAAAATATATTAATTCTTTCTAACTGCAAAAAATAGAAACACAATTCCAACGTTCCTGGGAAGAGAAAAGTTCAAATTTCACTATTTTATGCATTCAATATGACCACCATGTGTTACACGACAAATATCAAAATGGTGGTTCATTTCTTGCCAGACACGAATCAGCTGGTTTCTAGTTATCGAATTTACAGCTTCAACAATTCGATGTCGCAGTATTTCGAGAGTGTCAGGCATAGAAAGGATAAAAAACACGGTGTTTTACGTAACCCCACAGATAAAAATCACAACGGGTTAGGTCTGGTGACCTGGGAGGGCACCGGTCATGAAGTTGATTTTCTGCTCCTCCTCTTCCAACCCAACGTCCTGTTGTGTCGCCATTTTAATACTAACAATCAACATGACAAGCATATAATAAGCACGATAACCTTAATATTTTTTCATAAATAATTAAATTTATTAATTGTTAAAATAATACTATCAATGCGGTGTATAAATAAGTTACGTATGCAAAATATATCTCTCATTTTTGGAGAATTGTATAATTTTGAAACTTTTGAACTTTTTTTCTCTATCCGAGGATCATCTTCCAAAAATGTATTTTACACATTTCACAATTATCATAAGTAATGCCACGAGTGATTTCCAAATTATCGATAAATTCACGACTCACGAAGTGAGGAGTGAATTTATCTAGAGAATTTGGAAATCAAGAGTGGCATTTGTTAGGACTATTTAACGAATACAATTAAGCTGTTTACTCACAAATCATTATTTAACTATAGTTATTTTAAAATATTTATATATTTAATGTAAACGGCGATGTTTGAAAACAAATGAGAAACGATAGGTACGCTTCTACTGCTTCATTTGTTTATCACTGCAACCAGATCATACTATTTATTGCCAAAGGAACGCAATATTGTAAGGAGGAGCTTTCTTTAATATGGTAATTATAACACTGATAAATATTTGGTGAAACACGGCTCTGATTGGTTGTAAAACAGAAATCATTGAAACGTGATTGGTCATTGACTCCCATTTGGGGCATGAGTTAAATAGTCACTGTAATGGAATAACTTCCTTAAAAGCGATGAAATTAGAAAATCCTGTACAATAAATTGTTTATAAAAAATAAAAAATAATACTATAGTCCGATTGAGGGTCTTTCCACTTTTTCAGCGGTTGCCCTTTTACTATAGTAAGTGGACAATTCATCCAACCATCCATAGTAATTCTGGCCGAAGGCAGGTCCTCCACTACAATCATAGTATTTTCATGCTATGCTTGCAGCTTCACTAGGGAATTATAGGTGTGGTAGCTTCCCGATGCTTTCCACACCGGTGAAGGATGATGTTGATAATGATGATGGCCATATGATTTCGGGGATCGTTTGGGGCTTAAAGTTTTCCTGACATTTGTCTTACAGGTGAGGAAAAACCCCGAAAAAAACCTCACCCAGAAAAACTGCCCCGACCGGGGATCGAACCCGGGCCCCCTGCGTGGCAAGGCAGCACGCTACCTCGAGACCACAGCGGTGGACAAGCGAACAATAATACAATAATAATTATATATTTCCATAACATAATTCACATTATATAACTATGTTTAAATTATTCATATGTCTAAATTATCTCATTTTTACAATTAAATATTTTTTTTAAATTTTATACATAAAATTCATTACATGGAAGATAATTTATATTGTAACAATTTTGAATTTACACGGTCATCATTTCAAGGTGATATAAAGGATAATCAAGCGTTAAGGAAAAGCTTTTTCTTCCTCTTCTTCTTAGTTTAACCTCCCGCGTTATAGGTACTTTTTACGTGCCACACGCAACTCGGGCAGTGGCACAAGCCGGGAGAGGGATTTTTAACTATGGATCACACACATAATTTTTTGACCACACAAGGACATCGATGGCATCCCGAATGAGTGATAAGTTCAATTCAGGGCCTCCTCCGAGACAAGTCAACACTAAGACGAGAAACACCATTCAGACACACATTCATATTAAACATGGCGAATATGTTAATAATAATTGTGATGAAAAGATGATGTTCGGTGAAAGTTTGGATCTTAAAGTTTCCTGACATTTGTTTTACGTGTGAGGAAAACCCCCGAAAAGAACTCACCTAGGAAACTTGTCCCGACAGGGGATCAAACAGTGGCTCGCTGTGTGACAAGGCCGCACGCTACCTCTAGACCACAGCGGTGGATAATGAAAAGTTTATAATTGATAATTTTCAAGTACACATCAGGGGTGTTATGAAACAGGGACAAAATGTTTCATAATTATATATATATCCATGCATAGTAATTCTGCCCGACTGCAAAAACACTGAATTTCCATGCTATGTTTTGCAGCTTTACTAGGGAATTATAGGTGTGGTAGCTTCCCGTTGCGTTCGACGCCGGTGAAGGATGATGATGATGATGATAATGGTAAGGATGATGATGATGACAGGATGATTTTCTGGGACTGTTGGGCCCTAAGCTTCCATTTGTCTTGCAGGTGAGGAAAAAACCTCACCCAGGAGCCTGTCCCGACCGGGAATCGAATCCGGGCCCGCTGCGTGACAAGGCAGCACGTTACCTCGATATCACAGCGGTGGACTGTTTATATATATATATATATATATATATATATATATATCTGGGGCCTATAAAAAATTCAATCACAAGCGTGTATATGTGATATAACAGACCAAAACAAACTTTTGTTACAGAATTGTGATAGTCGCATTCATTATATATATATATATATATATATATATATTTATTTATTTATTTATTTATTTATTTATTTTAAATGAGTCCTTACCACATACTGATGGTTATACCCATGTATGGTAACCTCAGGCCTAAAGGTAAGGACAACAAACTTTACTTCCTTAGTTTGCTGATCTGAAATTTACTTTACCTTTCAGGTGTTAGCATACATTAAGAATATTCTATTGCAGTTAAGGAATTGAAATAAATTATTTTCTCAGGACATTGGCTAATTGTGAAGTTGGGTTTCATGAATTGAACTAACATGATAAGCCACATTCTGTTAAGAAATGAAATTTATTACATTGATACCAAATAATGTATTGGATAATCCATGAAACCATTTGAAAGTGCGTCAGTGATGAGTTAAAACACATAGACACACTATGTGTTAGCATCAATACTGTCCAATTAGTATTTGTAATTAAAAAAAAAAATTAAAACCCTTATAACTCAGAAAGAACAACATGTGGCTTATCATGTTATCGCCTAAGACCTTCATTTATGTTATTTAATTTTTTATAAGCCTACATATATTTTGTCCTCCGGTATTACCGTTCGATTATTTTTTGTAGGACTTATCCCGCTTTGCAACTTATAAGACTCGTTGGACCACCTGTAAGCATGAAACGCGATGTCTGAACCATGCAGATAGGTACACAGTGGTGGGTCTGCCTAGATACTTACTCACTGCCACTATCGAACCCGTAGGTTCATGGCCGCGCGGACATAAGGTCTCCATACATCCCTATCCTGAGCTAATGCATTCCAATCATTCTCTGTATAATCTACTTCCCTTAAATCATAGTTAATGTTATTCTCCCACCTCATTCTTGGTCTACCAACTGGGCGCTTTCCCACTGGCTTTCCTACAAGAAGCTTCCATGTACGTCTTTCATTCCCCATACGCGCAACATGTCCTGTCCATCGCAGTCTACGAGACTTAACTGTTCTTATTATATCTGGCTCGTAACAGGCCTTGGCCTAATACTTGGAAGGAAGAAGAAGAAGATTATATCTGGCTTCCTATAAAGACCGTGTAGTTCATTGTTATGTTAGTCTTCTCCATTCACCTGTCTGTTCATCTCTCTTTGGTCCAAAATTTTTCCCTAAGAACTTTATTCTCAAAACTCGTAATCTCATTTCCTCCCTTAAAGTAAGAGCCCATGTTTCGCACCCATATAATATAACTGGTGAAATAATAGTTATATATATTTTCAGTTTAAGGTTTTTTGAAAGAATTTGGGATATCAAAAGTCTCTGCAATGCATAATAGCATGCATTTCCAGAATTGAGCCTATGTTTAATTTCTTTGTGCATCTCATTCCTATTTGTGATTATTGTTCCGAGGTATTTGAATTCAGCCACTTCCTCAAAATTTCCCTCATTTGTCATTAGCTGTTCATTTCCATTATATAATGAATTTCTACGTGTGACCATATATTTAGTTTTATTGATATTTACTTCCAGTCCTAATTCCTCAGTGTTACTCAATAGTGTGTGCGTTTTGTCCTTTAGTATCTTTTCGCTATCGGCCAATAGTACTACATCATCAGCATAAACTAACAGCTTATTAATATTTATTGAGTTGTAGGCCTTCCTCATCCTCTAAAGATTTGATGGCATGCTCTAATACAAAATTAAATATTAGAGGAGATAGTGCATTAACTTTTTAGGAATTCCGAACTCCAGCAGGATACTATATAACTTCTCCCTCTTAATTGATACATATTCTTTTTTGAAGTCTACATATAGTTGATGTACAGTACCATTATATTCCCATTTCTTTTCTAAAATTTGTCTTATACTAAAAATCTGATTTGTTGTAGACCTGTTTCTTCTAAATGCACATTGATGATCTCCTAGAATGTCATCAATATAGGGAGTAAGTCTGCTTACTAATATATTTGTTAGAATTTTGTACGAAGTTGAAAGTAATGAGATGCCCCTATAGTTGTTGCAATCAGTTTTATTTCCTTTCTTATAAATTGGTACGATAATCGATTCTTTCCATTCATCTGAAAGAGCTTCTTTTTCCCAAATCATACTAAGCAACAGGCGTATCTTGTCCATCAGTTTTTGTCCCCCTGATTTTATCAGTTCTGATGGGATCTCATCTGAACCTGATGCTTTATACATCTTCAATTTTTCTATCGCCATTTGAACCTCAATGCACTTGGTTCTGCGACTAGCAATTTTGTTGTCTGTAAATTATCCTCCTCAATGTCCTGTTCTGTATGTACATTTAATAGCTGATTAAAGTAACTTTTCCATCTATTTAATATATTCTTGGAATCTGCAATCATTTCCCCGTTTTCATTCCGAATTATGTTTGTTCTAGCCTGAAACCCTTTCTTCTCTATACTAATTTCCTGATATAATTCTCTAATGTTCCTATTTTTTGCATTCATTTCAAGATGATTAATCTTCTCTCTCAGATATTCCCTGTTTTTAGTCTTTAGTAGTCTGCTGGTTTCCCGTCTAATACTACCAAATTGCTCTAAATTTACCTCATTTGGCTCGTGTAACAATTTCAGTTTTGCTAACTTTCTTTTCTTTACAATGTTGGCACATTCATCAAACCATTTCTTGTTTTTCCTCTTTTTTAAATAACCAATGCTTTCTGATGCTGACAACTTAATAGTATCTCTTATAGCCTCTCATTCTTTATTTATATCAGTTTCTTCTTTGTTTGCCACGCTGTCATCTGAAGATTCCAGTACTTCAAATCTATTAGGAATTTTGATTTGGTATCTTGCCGTATTTCATCATTTTTCAAGTTTCTTAATTCAATTTTTTCAGAATCCTCTTTAGCGTTTGTTCCTCTCATAAGCGATAGCCGTTGTCTGATTTTCACCCTGACCAGATGATGATCCGAATAGCAGTCTGTCCCTCTAACTGTTCTAACATCGATGATGCTACTGTGCCAGCGTTTGTCCACTAATACATGATCTATCTGGTTCCGAGTTTCTCCATCTGGAGACGACCAGGTGTATTTATGAATATCCTTATGCTGAAATGTTGTGCTCTTAACAATGAGATTCTTTGATGTGGCAAAGGTGACTAATTTAACCCCATTGTCGTTACTATCTTCATGAAGACTGAATTTGCCTATTTTTGGTTTAAATATGTCTTCCCGCCCCACTTTTGCATTAAAATCTCCTAAGACAATTTTCATATGATATCGTGAAAGGCTATCAATAAGCATTCTAATTCTTCATAGAACTAATCCTTGATCTTGTCATCTTTATCTTCTGTGGGAGCATGTACATTTACAATTATAGAATCATGTCGTTTGCCCTTTAGAATTATGTATGATATCCTATCACTGACAAACTTAATATCTCGGATAGCTGACAGGATCCTCCTTCTGACTAAAAAACCCGTTCCAAATTCGGGTTTTCTGCACCCCCGTAGTATAATGCAAAGCTTCCTGATTCCTGACTACCTTCTCCTGGCCACCTAACTTCCTGTAAAGCGACTATATCCAAGGGCGATTTATCTTATTCCCGCGTTAATATCTCTAGTGCCCCGCTATTGTATAAAGTCTTAACATTCCATGTTCCTAAGAACATGTCCCTGTGTTTGAGCCTTTGGCATGGGTTCCCTGAAGTAGTCCCCGCCCGGAGAACCGAATGGGGCCTAGATAAGTGATTATAAATGCGCTTGAGCCCCAGCTCTAATAAATTACAGGAATGGGTACAATGAGGCGGACACTCTACACCAGAGAGGAAGTTTGAAAATCAATACTCTGCCGGGAATCGAATTTTGACTTCAGAATTAAGAATGAGAATATACTAAGACTCTAAAAAAATAACTCAAACATTGACTTCGGTATGGACTTTTATATTTTATAACTCGTAAAAATTATATAAAATTGTGAAAAAGACTATTTTCAGTTCTCAAATTTGTCCAGTCTTGGAAAATAAATGTAGAGTTCTTTAACAGGCTTCTTTACGGATATTTGGGCTTATTTAGCGCAAATAGCTCATACATATTACTATAAGCCACGTGTTACAAGCTATATTTTCTTCCATAGGCTATTTTATCGTAAATTACTTGAAAAAACATTACAGCAGACCACGGGTTACAAATTATTACATCTTCCATTACATTTCGTGACATTAACATTTTTTTCTACCAGGACTCTGCAGACGTATCTCATTACATCATAAATAATTAAGTCACGTGGTTTAGTGCATATTATTTCAACGATTAATATTCAAACTACATAGTTAACGTAACTTTCTAGATCGTTAGGTGGGCCCCGTTACATTACATTACGTAAGTTCCCTTAATTTTTACCGATACTCTACACGGTGGAATTACCATTATGGAGAGCTAGGGTAAATTTGCTGTGAGGAGTCTATTTATGTCATGTGGGATTGGTCTTTTTGCAGACTAAGTTTGCATAAACAATTTTGTTTTTTAATTAAATAAAAATAAAACTGTGTTTTATTTGACTTCCATATTTATTAAGATATAATTTAGTTACAGCTGTTTCGGTACACTGTACCTTCTTCAGACATGTTAAATTAATGAACTGTGTCATTATACTACATAACTTTATCTATGCAACAATTTTTTTTTACAATCTCTATTATAAATTTAACAGAGGCGATTCATTCAAATCTAATTGGGGATATAACAGTTTATTACTATTTTTCAATTTATTTATTTCTACAGCTTCTAAAAGGTCCAACTTCTTTACTTTGTCACAAACATGTAAAATTTTAAAATTTGGATCAAAACAATGATCATATTGGAGTAGGTGGTTAGCATATTTTGAATTATCTAAATTTCTGTTATGTGTTCTCACATGTTGCTTTATACGAGAGATAAAAGGTCTGCCAGTTTGTCCTATATAGACATTGTCACATGTGCCACACTTCAATTTATATACACCTGATAATTTTTTTCCTTTTTTATTTTGGTTTTATTGTTTTTTATTATACGAGTATTTTGTAAAGTTTTATTAGTTTTAAATACCATATTAATGTTTAACTTTTTAAAGTGTTTAGATATTTTATTGGAAAGTGGGCCTATGTATTACTGACATATTTCTTTGTTTTTTCTTGGGTAAAGGAAAAACTTTGCTAATTGCTTTTTTGTAATGAATTCTCTTAATTAAATTCTCTATAATTTTAGGGTTATAGTTATTATTGATAGCTAATTGTTTAATAATATTCAGTTCATTATTGTTTTCTAAGGGTGAATAATTTTGTTTTTGTTCCTTGTAAAGAAACTTAATATTGATACAACATAAATATCAATGTGATTCTCTGAGTTTTGCCACACCATAGGAATATCAGAAGCAGTGAGATTTTCTCCTCTTCTTTTTATCACATGTGAACATGACATACGTGTTATATGTAGTGGTCAATTTTTGATCTGGTGTCTCCCAGTGGAATTTTAATATATAAAAGATTCAGAAGCTTAAGTTCTGTTTCGATTTTACAGCGCTGAGATTTTGTTGTGAATGATCTACAAATAAATAATAGTTTTAAAAAAACTAAAACACGCTTTATTAGAAGACTGTAGTAAAAAACTGAAAAATAATTTTAATTTCTAACACGCTTGGAATAACAAAGTGGTCAACAAAAATCATATCCAACACGTATAGAATAAAACTAAGAGTTATCAACAAAACGAAAATTTTACCATCAAAAGCGTGGGATGCTCTATATCAATTAATATATTTGATAAACATATTGGTAAAAGTAAAGTCTCCAAGAAGAAACTGTAAAAATCATAAAAAGCACCCCGTGCTTTTGATGGTAAAATCATTTTCTTTTTGTTGATAACTCTAGTTTTATTCTATATGTATTGGAGATGATTTTTTTGTTGACCACTAATTTTATCCCAAGCGTGTTGGAAATTAAAATTATTTTTCCATTTTTAGTACGGTTTTCTAATAAAGCGTGTTTTAGTTTTTTAAAACTATTATTTTTTATTTTTTAGTTTTAATATTTTACAGAATAAGATAAAAATGCAAATATCTTTAAATTTGATACTATTGTAGTATGAGTTAAAATTAATACTCTTTCTAAAAAATCCTCCCAGCCGTATTTGAACCAACGACGTGTGGATTACTGGAATTATTTACCACTAGAGTTCAACTGAGCTCTTACAACGATTGAGTAAAAATTCGGCAAGTCCGGAACCTATTATACTAGTTTCAATTTTTTTTACTTTCTGATGATTCTGGTCAGGATTTTAGAACCAAAATATGAAATTGTATTGTCACGGATCCCTTACAAGTATATAAAGTTTCAAGTCGATCCAATGTGTGTAAGTGGGTGAAAATCGTGTTCAAAGATTCCGTTACATACATACAAAGACACTTTTTTTTTTATTTTCTGACGATTATGGCCAGGAATTTAGAAAATAAATATGAAATTATTGTATTGTAACGGGTCCTTTACAAGTATACAAAGTTTCAAGTCGATCCAATGATTTTAAGCGGGTGAAAATCGCGTTGAAAAATTCTGTTACATAGATAGATACAAGTCAAGCTAATATAAGCGTGTAAAAAGGCAGAAACTATTTGCATGTTTGCTTATAAGGCTTATAAAAAAGCCTAACTATACGTATCACAATATATATTTCGCCAATGTACAAATAAAATATTCTCCTCACTAATGCTTTCCGTCCACTGCTGTGGTCTCGGGGTAGCGTGCTGCCTTGTCACGCAGCGGGCCCGGGTTCGATCCCCGGTCGGGGCAGTTTTTCTGGGTGAGTTTTTATCGGGGTTTTTCCTCACCTGTAAGACAAATGTCAGGAAAACTTTAAGGCCCAAACGGTCCCCGAAATCATATGGCCATCATCCTTACCATTATCATCATCATCCTTCAGAGGTGTGGAAAGCAACGGGAAGCTACCACACCTACACAATTCCCTAGTAAAGCTGCAAGCATAGCATGAAAATGCTATGATTGCAGTGAAGGACCTACCTTCGGGCAGAATTACTATGGATGGAATGCTTTCCAAGGTAAACAACCCTCTGTTTTGTTCTATAAATTTGACATGATGAAGTTATATGGCTAAGTAGCTGTGGATATTATAGGAATTGAACAATATAACAAATTATTCAACAGTTATTATTCATATGTTTGTAAAGAAGAGAATATACTGAAGATATTTGCCATTTTCACATGGAAGACAGTCTTATTTCCTGCCATTATCAAAAAATTGTGCATGTTAAGGAGATCTAATTACAGATTTCAAATCAGTTCATCAATTTTGATAAATTCCACATATTTCTATGTCCGATTATTTGTTTGTTGTTGACCACTTATCTGCATTTTTAAACCATCCTAAAATTACGAAATAATTGAAAATATTAAAATTTGTTCCCATATTTTTTAAAACAATTTTGTTAATGCCAAAATTATTCCTCTGTAATTAACTTTTACGAAATCATTTTATAAAATTTCAGATAACCTGTTAACCCATGTATCATTTTTAGTACAACCATGAAAAAAAAACTATAATTTTAACGCCTAATGGTCTTTTGAAACAAAAAAAACATAGTTTTGCATGCTTTAAAAGAGAGAATTAGTAACTATTGAAGAACGGGAATTCTTGTTTGAGATTTGAGAATTTTATCTAAATCGCACATCACATGCCTTTTTATTCCATTTTTTTTCAAGATTCCTTAAATAATTTTAATTATAAAAATTTATTTAACCATGTTTCAATTACATTTTAATTTAACAATTTCACATTATATGATTAAGTTAAATTTCTTCCTAAACTGAAAATCACGGTAGAATTTTGGTAGAGCTCAAACATACGATTTTTTATTTGAAGATATTAACAAAAACAAAGGCACATGTTTATTCGTGAATTGTGTTATTTTCCATATCTCTCGACTCTTCAAATCTATCGTCACATCTCGTTTGGCTTATATGGTTATATATTTTAGACAATGCCTATTACGGTGTTCAGTCTATGTATGTAAACTTGAACAATTCACTGATACTAAAATAAATGTCCTCAACCCGCGTCCAACGCAAAGTCGGGTCGGGGGATGAGATGAAGCCCCTATATTTATAGAGGTCTGATCGACAAATGTGCCGGCCGATCACTCCTGCCGCACCGTCACAGGGGCGGGTGAATGAAACGAAATGGATGAGTTGGATGTGGAGAAATGGTGCAATGAAATTTGTGGCAGTGAAACTTTAGAAACCGCGAGAAAACCTGCCGAAGCTACGTTTCGTCCACCACGAAACCCACATGAAGTGACCGAGACTATCTCGGGACTCCAATGGCGAGAGGCGAGCGTCTAACCACCTTGCGCCACCTTCTACAATGTGAAAATTTTGTAACAGTAAGATTACGTGAACAGTAATACATCAATTTAAGAAGAATGTGAAATGCTCCTTTTGCATATTTTATTGTTCTTCTTACGAAAATGTAGCTGTAATATTTACATAGCTATACGTAATATTTTATCTAAAGACGCTCTTAAATAATATAATGGAACATAATCACAATTCAAATTTCTGCGTGAAAGACCTGACCTTTACATAGAGGCCTCTTATTACATGCTAAGATTTTGTTTACGTTCCTTAAAAACTATGATAGGGATCCATGACTTTACTTGCCTTCCAGAGACGGCACTACTTCAGGATGTTTACGCTATTAAAAATAACTGGGAATTAGACGCGAACATGGGAACCACTACTGTTGTAGAAAAAAATATGCTAACTAATGAACGCAGTTTAAGTTCCAAATCTTACAGTAAACTCATGTAACACAAATAGTTTTCTAGATAAAACAATATTTTTATTTATTACAATAATTTGTTACACTATCTGTAGTACATAGTTAAATTATATACAAATACATTAAAACTAGTAAACATTTCAATAAAAGTAAAACAAAACTTCTCATCTGGTTCAATTTTCATTATTTCAAAAAATAAGTCAACAGATTAATCCTAATAATGTAACTATATTAAAACATTTAATATTTTTAGAAGAATTGCCTACTTTATATATATATATATATATATATATATATATATATATATATACATACATACATAACGAAAATAACTATATTCAAGTTCTGTTACAAAGCATTTTATTATATGGGTCCGAAACCTGGCCAATAAGTAGAAAATAAGCTAACAAGCCGTTAGCAGTAGAAATTGATTTTTGGATGCGATCGACAAGAACTTCAAGAATAGATAAGGTCAGATATAGCACAATAAGGGAAATCATGCAAGTTAAAAAAAGAAGTTAGGAAAAATAGACAAAAAAAAGTTTGAAATGGTATGGATATCTCATAAGGACGGAAGAAGGGAGAATACCAAAGAAGATCCTTAATTGGAAAGCTAATGGAAGAAGTGGAAGAGGCAGCCCTAGAGAACGAAGAATGGATGGATGGAGTGAAGAGAAGTATGGAAGCTAGAGATCTGAGGGAAGGAGATGCTTTAGACAGGAACCTCTGGCGACAAATCACGTTGGGTTGAAGGAGAAATACTGTATTATGGAATATTCCTAAACAAAAAAACCTGTATTTGATTCTTTAACAGAGTTTCGAAATTTCCAGATTATAGTTATTTTCCCGTAATTTTTCCAATGTCAATAGGGGTGAAACCCATCCAATCTTTTAAATAACAAATAACTTTGGTATAGGGCAATTATTACAATAGTTACAATAATTTGATGTATTATCTCTGGTAGATAATTTAATAATATATCAATGTCTTTATATGAATAAAGAAAGACAAAATAGTAAAGTACCATTTTCTTCTCTGTTTGTCAATGCTTTAGTAGCTATTGAGAGCTTTAGTGTTGTCAACAACGAAAAAATGTAAACCAGTTTGTTCTGCCGTTTTAACTACAAGGCAGTGTTTATGGAAAATCTCCATGGTGCAAGAGTTAAATTTCTTCCACAGAAGCACGTGGTGAATAAATCCCATTTCCCAAAAAAAAAATTAACTGCAAGGCACTAAAATTGAGCACCAAAGCTCCCATTTAAACTATACAAAAGTAATACATGTAAATGTGTTAATCGCAGTGGTAGGCGATCATCCTACAAGAGTTACAGTGACATGATCAACAGTTCGGGTTCAACTCAACGTGGAGCCGCTATTTATTGTGGCTACTTAAATTTCTCACAATGCTGGGTACAAATTTAGAATACTATCATCCCCATCATCAGTTGCTCTCCAACATAAATGTGCATATGTTGCGAGGTATAAAATGTTCTGATTAAATTATAATTATCGTTAATTAGACCGATTGTTGGTCGGGGTGTATTACAGTCGATTTTTAATTACGCTATTGATTACAATTTTAATGCAAATATTCGTATTACGTAATGCTATTAATGAAACGAATCTTTTGAAAATAACCACAATTAAAGTATTTAAACATTATATGAAATAAATTAGCTTCAATATGTAATTTCCATTTTAACCGTCGGCTATTTTGGAATGTAATAGAAGAACTGTTATAGGACAACTGTTATTGAAGACAACTGTTACATATGTATATGAAACTGAAAACTATCCTAACCTACACGTATAGGAAACTAAAAGCTAACCTAACCTAAATAAATTACTCTAACGTACTCTAAATTAATGTAATATGTAAAAGCAGACGTAAAGTGATGTAATTGTATAAAAAGTAACCATACTTATTAGCAGTGAGTTATCGGTGATATCGCTGGTTAAATTTTGCGTATTTCTGATTAATAATTAACATGGATATCGTTGGTTATTCGAGAGTTTATCGCTGGTTCATACAATAACTCTCAGAATAATAGTTGTAACCTTAGTTATTAGTATCGTCATGACCACCATGATGTATTATTAGAGCGGTCGGGACAGGAAATAGTCCCACTTTGTTTTCAATATTTACGACTAAAATGTGATTAAGGTAATAATTTTCCAGTGCTAAAAAGAAAAACTATATAATTATATGTATATTTGTTGTATTTAATTTGTGTTAAAATGCGTAACTAAAAATCGATCGTGATACACCCCGCCCCCAATTATTTAGTAGCTATTGACTTTTAGTCGTATGAATAAACAAATTTTGGAAAAAAGTTTGTGTGTTTTTCCTACTTTCGACACAAAACTACCTTTCTCTCCTCTGTTCGCCAATCGATTTTCTTTATACACCTATATGATAATAAAACGTCCAGAACAGTGTCAAAATAGTTTACAACAATAAACTGAAAAATCAATGTAACCAGAACTGCTGTTCAGCCAATTCAATTTAAAACCTACAATGCCTAACAATATAAAGTGAGGTAAGTACGGTGTCATGTTATTTTTGATCGAATTTCAACCTATGAGCGAACACTACTATTAAAATAATATTTTAACTAATATTTGTTAAAACTGTTTATCCTGTTTAATTTGTCATCACTTTGAAATTTATGTGAACATGTTCATACTAATAATTTAAAACGGTTCCGTTTCAGCAATTAAACTGTATTAAAATATTTGAAAATTAATATTGTTGCCTTTAGAACAATTGTCTACATTTGATTCTTTAATCGGGTTACAAAACTTTCACATTAAGATTATTATTCTCTATTTTTTTCATAATCTTTTCAATCTCTAGAAGAGTTAAATTCGTCCACTCTTTTATATAACCAATGACTTTGAGATCCGGACAGGAATTTAACAATAATCTTGCTGTTTTAATACTCAGCGCACCTCCCTTTCGAACGGTAAATTC
This sequence comes from Diploptera punctata, assembly GCA_030220185.1. Lineage (NCBI taxonomy): Eukaryota > Metazoa > Arthropoda > Insecta > Blattodea > Blaberidae > Diploptera > Diploptera punctata. The sequence goes on along the minus strand of JASPKZ010004216.1, from coordinate 1,700,855 downwards.
GTCCAATTTTTCAAACGCCCCATTTTCAAATGCTTCTTTAAAAAAATTGTCATTTAAACCATCGACACTGTCAGCATTTAGCGTCGTAAGATTCTTGTAATACTTAACATTATTTAGGTACCACTTATCTCCAGTATTAAACATTAGAGATAAATTCTTTAAATTTAGGAAGTGTTGCATTGTAGGAACTACATTAATTTCATCACTTGAAAATTTACAATTCTCAATAGATAATGAGCGTAATTTTACACAACATTCAATTATTATAGTAATATTTAACTCTTCTATTGATTTCAAATGTAAATCACGTAGTAAATAACCCAACTTACTCCTAAATGCATTCCTCACGTTGCATAAAGTGACGTTAACACCATCTACCCTTATTAATCGCAGTTTACGGAAATATGATATTGGAGTAAAATCTAGAATTTTCCTTGCTGTTACTATAGTTAAGAACCTAATATTAGGACATCTTTCAACAAGGATTTTTGGAGCGTTAAATGTCCCTTCAAACGAAGTCTTATTTTTTAATATTTCCTCGTCGATATCAGTTAGAATTTCTTCAATGCCATCTTCTCTCCACGATATGTTTCTAATTAATTTTAATTCACTGAGAATAATTTTGTAATTATATACTGAAATAGATGTTGAAGAAATATTTAAGTATGTCAATTTTTTAAGATTTAGTAAGTATGGCACACATTTGTCTTTAACGGCCTCTGAAAATGAAATATCTAAATAGTTCATATTTGGACTGTTTTCACCAAGGGTTCTTATTACATCATTGTTGCACGATTTTAACAATTCAAGTTGTTCTAGCTTTTTCAATTCTTTAATGTTCACAGCAAGTGTTGGTACTCTGGGACAATTTTCAGGCAACTTTAATACCACTATTTCCTTGAGATATTTAATACATGCAATCAAGCCTTTTTGAGAATTTCTGTTTTTAAGTTTTGCAGCGTCCATATATTGTACGAAAGGAAATAAAATGGGTTCCATTAAAATTGGAGTTATCATGTAATAATTCAAAATCCCTACTGATATAACAGCTCTTTCATTATCCGTAATTATTTTGTCTACTAGTAACATTGCATCGAGTGCAATGGCTTTTAGTACTTGAGGCGATATTTGAAACAAACCAGCATTTAACTCTTCTAAGACTTCTCCACAGTGTGCCATCACTTTAATGCACGGTTCTTCGCTAAAAGCTTGGATACATTTCTTCAGTGCGTCTGTAATCTTTATCTCGATGAGTTCTAGAAGTTTCGTTTTATATTCCCTCATTGTCATAGGCGGTCCTGTAGGAGGCATATTCGATCCTGAAACGACATTTTTATTTCACAATATTGTGATTTGCGTATTTAAATAAATACTTGGTAATTGTCTAACAATGTTATAAAAATTGGCTCAACTGCACTTTTACTAGCGCTTGATTTTTCAGTTATATTATTGTAAATTATAGCTCTTGTTTTGTATTTACTAGCATTATTTAATATTTAAACTTTTTCAAACAATTTTTATAACATTATTAGACAGTTTTGAAGTATCTATTTAAATATGCAAAGCACAATATTATGACACTGTTAGAAATATTGTGATGCTAACTGTTATTTTCTCCACACAGTATATTACTTAGTCTATGATTTTTCTATCGCTGTTTTGGGTTATCGCTGGTTGGATCAGCGTTAGGGAGTGATAAATAAGTGTACGCCCATTTTTAATAAACGTTTGGTAATTTTAATATTATTAATATATATTTTTAACATAGGTTTGGGTATTTATTGCAAATATTGGTCATTTAAATTTCATAGCGACAGATTGTAATCGAGGATGATAATCAATATGTAGTTCGATTGTGGGTTATCGGTCGCTCTACAAACTCTGGCGCATGCGCACCGTTATTCTATAGGACTTTGAAAATATTTCACGCTAGTTTAAGTGCAGTTTTTCGTACAAATTGTTTCAAAAAGTTTAAAATATTAAATAATGTTATTATATACAGAAGAAGGAACTATAGTTTACAACAAGTTAACTGAAAAACCAAGCGCTAGTAGTAGAACTACAGTTGAGCCAGATACTTTAACATCTAAGGTGATAGCGCATCTGTTCTTTTAAATTATTGTCTGAAATATTGAATATTATAAAGTGACTGGTGGTAATGAAATTGCAACTCATTCCAGAATTTCACTTGGCGACCATAGAAAACAATAAAACCCATGAGGTTGTTGGGTACAGGGATCTTCCGAATATGAGTGTCGGTAACTAAGTTCTTGTGTATGCAAGTTGTATTTATATTACTGTCTTGTGAAAATGCAAAAAAAAATACCATTTTAATAAATGATTTTATTAAAAAACTTATTAATATATTATTGGATTACAAATTTTATAACATATTCGATTGACATAGGTTTTTTCCATAATAAAATTAGATGCAGAGTTGGAATTTCATTACTACGATACTTATCGTCATAACAAAAATTCGTAACATTAAAGGGACACGCCATAGCCTAGTGGTTAAGGCGCTGAGCTACAAGCCGGAGGGTCGAGGGTTCAAGTCCCGTTGGGGTCAGGATTTTTAAACTGACCCCAAACCCTCTGGCGGCACTATGGCCCTGGGGTCGACTCAGCCTCTAACAGAAATGAGTACCAGACGCTTGCTCTGGGGGGGTAAATGCGGCCGTCACTCAGGGCTGACAACCCGGCTGACAAAGTGCCGATTGTCTAGAAAAAGTGGGAGCCTTAACCTCCTACTACCCCAAGGGCCTCCGGGTCTGTTGTGGGATCACTTTTACTTTACTTTACTTTAATAACTTGAAAGCAATTAAAAAAATTATCAGTTTTAAAACCATCTTAAATATTAAACCTTCCATAAAAATAAGAATGAATGTCTTAAAATCGAATTATTTTTCCTTAACGTACACATGGACACAATAATGCGGGATCTTATTCCTAAAATTGAAATAATAGGAACATTAAATTGTTAAGTGTAAGTAATGTGCACGTTTCAATTTTAACGTAAAATTTTAAACAGTACAAATTTATTAACATAACCTACTTGCGCTGCAGATTTCTTCTAGTCACACTGCTCGGTCTCGTTTACACAGTGAAGTATTCTGATACCCGTATTTATAGACATTGGGTAAATACTGCAAAACAAAAAATTACCCGTGAGGACATAAATACCTACCAAATGTTCTTAAATTGTATGTGCGTTCAGTATTCTCATGTTAGACGCAAAGATGAGCTAGCTATATTAAATACGTCACTTGATGGTATCTTTTACCCCTAATCTTGCAGTAGCAGAGTGGAGTAAAGCAAGAATATTGTAGGAGAATAACAGATATACAATCCTGGCTTGATTTTGTACTCTATTATGAATATCCATATTATGTATTAATATATATTACCTTGTCGTTGTGGAGTGGCTTGCGTGCTTAAATGATCCTGAGAGCTATGCCGGCGGTAGCATTGCTGCCGATAGGGTTACCCATGCCGGACTGGTCGAAGCTGATAAGCCAGACGAAAAAAGTACCTTGGTCGAAAGAGTGACGATCTTTCACCGTAAAAATAGAACCGTCAAGAAATGCGGACATGGGTTCAACTGGGGTATATAATTAATATTTAAATTATGAGGATGTTAAGATATTTTATAGGTTATCTAAAAAAATATTATTTTATAAAATTTCAACTCATATTACATACAGTATTAAACATGAAAAAGTTAGTAAAAACGTTAAATACTGCTCTTACGCTAAACATGCGAGTAAGCATAAAATAATATTTTATGTAGAAATTGTAATTTCCATAAGGCAATTCACATGATCTAAATAATATATTATGATGCAAGGTTGGAAAGTGGTATTTACAGAATCGTGGAAAATATTTAGAAAACGAGCGATAGCGAGGGTTTTAATTTCCGAGATTCTGTAAAACACTTCACAAACGTGCGTTATACATTTTTTTGCGCGATGGCGATTTCAAAATAATAAATAGTAGTAAAATAATAACATTTTTGTTGGCTATTTAACTCATGCCCTAAATGGGAGTCAATGACCAATCACGTTTCAATGATTTTTATTTACAACCAAATTACAGTCGTGTTTCGCCTAGAATTTACCAACTAAAGTTTATCATAATAAAGAAAGCACCTCCTTTTTTACATTCTGAATACGCCATAGCATTATTTTGCAGTAACTGACTCTCTAAGAAATTCGGCTACCAGATTGTATATATAGTGCATGAATGTCAACACATGCAATTGATTATACCACCAAAAAAATAAACCACTGTTTGCACTTTCTTAAATGTATTTTTTCCCAGGTAATAACATTTCAGAAAAATATAATTGTCACATTTACATCATAGGACATCAGAAATGAATTGATATATAGTTTGATGTGTTTCATTTTTTTTCTCCTCTATAGTGCATTCTTTTAATATTGCGTTCCTTTGGCAATGAATAATATGATCTGGTTGCAGTGATGAACAAAAGAAGCAACTGAAACGTACCAATCGTTTTTAATTTGTTTTCAAAACATCGCCGTTTACATTAAATGTATAAATATTTTAAAATAACTATATGATTTGTGAGTAAACAGCTCAATTTTATTCGTTAAATAGTCCTAACAAATGCCACTCTTGATTTCCAATTTATCGATAATTTGAAAATCACTCGTGGCATTACTTATGAAAATATGTGAGTTCATTATAAACAATTGAGTGACGTTAACAGTGTGGGCAATGTTTGTTAGTTGAAAGTACAGGAGGGCGTGAGACCATTATAATTGATAAAATTGGCCGCAAGTACGTATGCATTGTTTTATATTGTTTCACATAAAGTTCAATTCATTTAAAAATGCAATGATTTGTTTGGTATAATGTATATTAACACTACATATTTGGATATTTTTTATCTATGCATTGTGCGTAGTATACATAGAGAGCAGTGGTTTTACTTCCCGCACGTGGGTGTAAATGTAATATTACAGTATAGTTATTTAGGTTGGCAATCCCGAAATGTAGGAAGTTGAACGTCCATCATGATCGCCATTGCTGTAAGTACGACAAAACGCACTATCGCGCAAAAAATATTTAAATGTTTATATTTCTAACTGATTTCATTTTTACAAGTAAGCGTAATTTTTTTGCGCGATAGTGCGTTCTGACGTACTTACAGCACTGGCGACCATCATTGAAAGTTCAATTTAATAATTTCGATGTTGCCAACCTAAATAATTATACTGTAATATTACATATTACCTACCCTGAATGCGGGAAGTAAAACCACTGCTCTCTATGTACACTACGTACAATTTGTATGCAAATATATATCCAAAAGATAGTGTTAATATACATTACAACAACCAGATCACTGCATTATAAATGAACTGAACTTTATTTGAAACAATATAAAACAATAAATTCGTACTTGCCACCATTTTATGACTGATTGGTGTCACTGTCTGCTGTAGACTAAATTATTTTCGGCATTTACCCTATAAACATTGGCCACACTGTTAACTTTAGTCAGTTGTTTATAATGAACACAAATATTTCCAACAAAGATGTTATTATTTTACTATCATTTATTAACTTTTAAAGAAAAGAGGGAGACTAAAGTTAACATGGAAGGAAAGCATGAAGAAAGTAACGCAAGGAAGAGGGCTAAGCATTGAAGATGCCTAAGATCGTAAGCTTTGGAAGTTTGGTACGGGAAGACGGCAGCAGCTGTAAAAAACCTGACGATAGATAGATTATATTTATTATTTTGAAAACACCATCGCGCAAAGTAATATATTACGATGCGAGGTTGGGACGTGATTTTTACCGAAGCGAGGAGAATGTTTAAAAACCGAGCGATAGCGAGGTTTTTAATTTCCGAGATTCTGTAAAACACTACACAAACGTGCGTTGTACATTATTTTTTGCACGATGATATTTTCAAAATAATAAATAATATTAAATTATTGCATATTTGTTGGAAATATTTGCGTTCATTATAAACAACTGATTAACGTTAACAGTGTGGGAAATGTTTATTTGTTGAAATTGCAGGAGGCCGTGACACCAATCTAGTCATAAAATAGCGGTAAGTACGTACACTGTCAAAACAATTAGAGGAACACTTGTAATAAATTGAATAAGTGACAGCAGAAATACTAGTCGCAGAGCCAAGTGCATTAGAGGTTGAAATGGCGATTGAAAAATTGAAGATGTATAAAGCATCAGGTTCAGATGAGATCCCAGCAGAGCTGATAAAATCAGGGGGAGAAAAATTGATGGACAAGATACGCTTGTTGCTTAGTATGATTTGGGAAAAAGAAGCTCTTCCAGATGAATGGAAGGAATCAATTATCTTGCCAATTTATAAGAAAGGAGATAAAACTGATTGCAACAACTACAGGGGCATCTCATTACTTTCAACTTCGTACAAAATTCTAACAAATATATTAGTAAGCAGACTTACTCCCTATATTGATGACATTCTAGGAGATCATCAATGTGCATTTAGAAGAAACAGGTCTACAACAGATGAGATTTTCAGTATAAGACAGATTTTAGAGAAGAAATGGGAATATAATGGTACTGTACATCAACTATATGTAGACTTCAAAAAAGCATATGATTCAATTAAGAGGGAGAAGTTATATAGTATCCTGCTGGAGTTCGGAATTCCTAAAAAGTTAGTTAGACTTATACGAATGTGTCTAAATGGCTCAAAGACTAGGGTGCGTGTAGGCAAACAGTTTTCAGACACTTTTGAAATCCAGAATGGGTTGAAGCAAGGAGATTCACTATCTCCTCTACTATTTAATTTTGTACTAGAGCATGCCATCAAATCTTTAGAGAATGAGGAAGGCTTACAACTGAATGGTATTAATAAGCTGTTAGTTTATGCTGATGATGTAGTACTACTGGCCGATAGCGAGGAGATACTAAAGGCCAACACGCACACACTATTGAGTAACACTAAGAAATTAGGACTGGAAGTAAATATCAGTAAAACTAAATATTTGGTCACACGTAGAAATTCAGTATATAATGGAAATGGACAGCTAATGACAAATGAGGGAAATTTTGAGGAAGTGGCTGAATTCAAATACCTAGGAACAATAATCACAAATAGGAATGAGATGCACAAAGAAATTAAACATAGGCTCAATTCTGGAAATGCATGCTATTATGCATTGCAGAGACTTTTGATGTCCCAACTCCTTTTAAAAAACGTTAAGCTGAAAATATATAAAACTATTATTCTACCAGTTATATTATACGGGTGCGAAACATGGACTCTTACTTTAAGGGAGGAAAGGAGATTACGAGTATTTGAGAATAAAGTTCTTAGGAAAATTTTTGGACCAAAGAGAGATGAACAGACAGGTGAATGGAGAAGACTACATAACAATGAACTACATGGTCTTTATAGGAAGCCAGATATAAAAAGAACAGTTAAGTCTCGTAGACTGCGATGGGCAGGACATGTTGCACGTATGGGGAATGAAAGACGTGCATGGAAGCTTCTTGTAGGAAAGCCAGAGGGAAAACGCCCAGTTGGTAGACCAAGAATGAGGTGGGAGAACAACATTAACTATGATTTAAGGGAAGTAGATTATACAGGGAATGATTGGAAAGCATTAGCTCAGGATAGGGATGTATGGAGAGCTTATGTCCGCGCGGCCATGAACCTTCGGGTTCGATAGTGCCAGTGAGTAAGTAAGTAATTGTTTTTTAAAGCTGTGATGCTAAAAGTTGGACAATATGTAAATTGAATTATTAATTTTATCATTGGATACAAATTTTAAAGATCCATGGCCTAAATACAGAGAAATTACCTCAAATAACAAATATTGAGATTTTTTTTATTTTGGAAGGTACTGGCCACTTCTAATTGGTAAGCTTCCTGATGTTGCTATAGTGACGAATGTTGATTATTGCCTTGTTTATTGAAGTCTCTGACAAAATGAGGCATTTAAATGAGTTTGAAGTGTATCATGCTCTACAACTTTTACGACAAGGTCAATCTCTGCGACAAGTGGCTAGAGAGCTTGGGGTTTCTCCTTCCGTGGTGTCCAGGTTACGCAACAGGCACAGAGACACAGGTCAGTATTGTAGAAGACGTGGCCAGGGCCGTAAATTTAAAACAAGCCCCCAGGATGACAGATACGTTGTTCTTTCTGCTCTTCGACAGAGTACAAAAACTGCAAAAGACCTACAGAATGACCTTCATATGGCTTCCGGAATCCGGGTTTTAGACCAAACCATAAGGAACAGATTAAGGAAAGAGAATATTCGTCCAAAAAGGCCCGTTAAAAAACCACGCTTAACAAATGGGCATAAGGCAGCAAGATGTACGTATGCTGAAAATCATGGTGATTGGAACCTGAACCAGTGGGAGTCTGTGCTCTTCTCGGACGAATCCAGGTATCGTCTTACACGTTGTGATGGTCGATTGAGGGTATGGGGATGGCCAGGAGAAAGATTTTCTGCACAGGCCGTACAGGAAATTGATAGATTCGGAGGAGCTTCCATAATGGTGTGGGCCGGAGTTATGTACAACAATCGTACGGACCTTGTACTTGTTCCCCAGCGACTGAATGCTGTGCGGTATATCGAGCACGTTCTGGAATAGCATGTAGTACCTGCTGCCATTGGAGTAGGCCCTGGATTTCTGTTTATGCAGGATAATGCCAGGGCACATTCTGCGGCTATCACCGGGGATTTCCTGAGGAGGAATGAAATTGAGGTAATGGAGTGGCCAGCGGTCAGCTCAGACCTCAACCCTATTGAACACTTGTGGGATCTTTTAGACAGGAAGGTCAGGAACCGACATCAAGCTCCACAAACTCTGCAGCAACTTGGAGATGCTCTGAAGGAGGAATGGGAGAATATCCCGCAAGAGGAAATACAGAATCTTATTGGGAGCATGCCACGAAGGTGCCAAACTGTCATCGAATGTCGTGGAGGCCATACACGATACTAACTCTATATAACGAGTGTTTAACTTTGAAAAATAAGCACAAGATTCAATTGCTTACATAGCGGAATTATTTGAAAAGTTAATTGTCAGCGTTATTCATTTGTTTTTACTGACATGAGCAATAAATAAATAAATAAATAAATAAATAAATAAATAACCACAAATAATGTACTTTATTAATTTCATGTTTGTACCTTTATCCAATGAAATAATATTTGCATATTTCATAGTGTTCCTCTAATTGTTTTGAGCAGTGTATTTATTGTTTTATGTTGTTTCGAATAAAGTACAGTTAATTTAAAATGCAGTGATTTGTTTCGTATAACATATATTTTGTATATATTTTGTATAAGTATTGTACGTAGTATACATAAAGGTTAATGGTTTTACTTCCCACACATAGTTTGTAATATGTAATATTACAGTATAGTTATTTTTATTACAGTATAGTTATTTAGGTTGGCAACCCCGAAATGTAGGAAGTTGAACTTTCAATCATGTTCGCCATTGCTTTAAGTACGACTAAACACACTTTCGCGCAAAAAAATAATGTACAACGCATGTTTGTGAAGCGTTTTACAGAATCTCGGAAATTAACACGCTCTCGCTCGGTTTTTAATCATATCCTCGTTTCTGTAAAAACACTTCCCAACCTCGTATCATAAAATACTATTAAATGTTATACATAATATTTATTATAGGGAAGAAAACTGCATATTATGATTTTGAATTTCCACGGCATGATTTTAAGGTGATTAGCAGGGTAATCAAACGTTAAAGAAAAGTTTATTTCTTGATAACCAAATACACTTCAGGGATGTTACGAAACAGGGACAAGGTATTTCATAACTTGAAAACAATTATAATAACATAATAACAAACGACACTACAGCCCATTTTGGGTCCTCTAACATATCATTTTAAGATCCTCTTTTTTTGTATTCAGTTAAGTTTTGCCTGGCTATACTCTTACTTCTACTACCTTCATGTTTAACATAGTCTTGCTATCTGCATTGATTTCACAATATCTATTTCAGAGAATAACAAATTAATTCATTAATGTATCTTGTACACAACTTTTCCTTTTCATTTCCTGGGCCAAATATATTTCCTAAAACTTTTGTTTCAAAATTTTTTTAACAGTTTTATTATATTTAGATAGCGTCCACCAATCGCAGACATATGCTAAGACATATTTTAAGAGATTTCTGTATAGGTTTAGTTTGATTCATTTTCATAAATCGCGATTTTAAAATGATTTTAAGGCCATGATATAATCAATTAGCAATTAAGAATTTATTTTGTATTTATTTATAAATATAATAATAATATTATAATAATAGTAATAATAATATAATAACAATAATAATAGTAGTAATAATAGTAATAATAAGGTGAATAAGTGGCAAGTTGGCCAAGAGGACAAACCGAAGAAAAAAACTGGAACAACTTGGACAGATGAGAGAAAACAAGCTCATAGCAAAAGAATGAAAGACATTTGGGCTCGAAGGAAACGCCTCTAAGTACTTTGCGTAGTCCTACATGGGCTCATCCGCATTTAAAAAAATAGTAATAATAATTAATAATAATAATAATAATGTTTTATTTAAGTTGGCAGAGTTAAGGTCATAAGGCTTTATCTTCCACTCAACAAACGATCTGTGTTGGTGATAGTTACAATAAGTAGAACTCCAAGTTGAGAAAACCAGCAATAACCCCCTCGGGACCCGACATGCTGACCACATTTCATACACACTGGCTGGATGATCATATTCCTAAGTGATTAATACATGTTGAAGTAAGGCAAGTAGCCGGCTGTCAAGCCGTAGGCCTTCTAGGCCTGTAGTGCCAAGGAGAGTTGTTTGATATAATCGTGCCCATATACTTAAATTCCTGGATGATTTCAAAATTATAATTTCAATTTATATCATATCCATATTAACAGGTATTTTGGTTATCTGTTTTTCCCTCGTTCGCTTCCAGATCAATTTTTTTCACTGATTATAAAAGTGTTAAAAAACGTATTTAACACAAATTGCACTTAGATATCCTCGTCGAATCGATGAATACCAAAATATATCTTCTTTAACATATTTACAGTTTTACCTACTACACAGGGTGTTCGGAAATTAATATTACAAATTTCTAGGGCTAATAAAGGGGACTGAATAGACAATATTTTGAATATAAACTCATGTGCGGAAACGTACCGTTTTCTTGATACATCCATTACAATATGCCCGATTTGCCGATGTTTTTTTTAACGTGATAGGCAGTATCTGACGTCAGAAGAGCACCGTGTCAAATGAGTTGTGACGTAAGGTACAGAATTAAATGGCGTTTAACTCATTACAGAGGAAAGTCAAATGTATTTGGTAACAGTACCAAAGTAACAAAAACACTTTAATTGATCACAATAACACTAGTGTCAACAATGGAAAAAAAACGAATTTGTTTCTGCCTTCTGTACTGGATGTATTCCATACGAAACTGCTCACTACAACAGAGGCTGAATGTGATTACTACCAATGTCGTTGCACACATTGTAGCGACGAATTATGTTCCGGTACACGCGTTCTATCACACCTGGAGTCCCGTTAATCTCTGTACAGGAACCTTAACTGCCAGCAGTTCTTCCTAGGTCTCTACAGGAGTCTCGTGCACCATACACTTGATACGACCCCACAAATCCTGCGATCATGGGGGCCATGCAATAGGATCACCCCGGCCTATCCATCTTTGCCCGAATCTTCGGTTAAGATGTCCCATAACGTCACATGTAAATTGCAGCGGTGCGCCATCGTGCTGAAACCATAATTCCTGAAATGGCACTGCATTCAACAACACGGCCAATACGTCCTGTAGAAAGATCAAGTACGCAGCACTTCATTGATTGAAAATCTGTGATTGAATCCCCTGACATGCGTCACATGTGGATTTTCGTCTGCCCAGATATGGGTGGTTAGAGAATTGAGAACACTCCCTTGTGAATTTACATTCATAGGTGAACAGAACTCTTCTTGGAAATTGGTGCTCATTAATGCAGCGGCGCAGAAACCATGAGCAGGAATTAACGTGGTACAAAATCGGCTGGTTGCAACACCTGCACTTATTGCGGGTGTTAAGGATTTAGTTCTTGCTCGTGCAGAACCTCCCACACTATGCTGTTAGAAATTACTATCGCACGCGCCATCGTTCGCGTACTTTTGGACGGGTCCCGTACAACATAGTGTAATACAATCTCTTCCAAATCGGGGGTGCGGCATCTCTTTGGAGCACCACAGTCCTTCCTGTCGATGGTGAAGGTACTGGGCGTTTTCCCTCTGGTTTTCCTACAAGAAGCTTCAATGCACGTCTTTCATTCCCCATTCGTGCTACACTACGAAATTACATTGTTTTTCCGATCCTCTACAAGGTTGAGTTACCATTAATGAGAACTACAGCCTGTAGACTTACTGTGAGAAGTCACTGAATAATCGCCGTATTATCTTGATAAAGCTCTCTGAATATTCATTAATGTTATGTCAATAAATCATTGGACCAATCAATTACAAAATAACAGTTTTACGTTCTGAATCCTTACATGGAAATGGCAAAATGTGACATCGCCCTTTAACATATTCCTTTCTTACAATCTAGAAGCAATAAGGTCTGTTTTATCTTTTAGTAAAGAAAGGCTTAGAATAATAATAAGAAAAGCGCGTACAAAAGTGCATTAAAATATATATGTAGTCAATATGCCCATTTCACCAATTAATGTTTTAAAATGGTCAACAAGTTTCTACAGCCAAGCTGTCATTCTCAAGACCAGATATTGAGTCAATATCTGGTCTTGAGAATGACAGCTTGGCTGTAGAAACTTGTTGACCATTTTAAAACATTAATTGGTGAAATGGGCATATTGACTACATATATATTTTAATATTATATCACCAAGAAGATCACTTGTGTATTAAAAAAAAGTGCATTAGTTTATGTCTCTGCTGTATACCAGCAACGATTGTGTTCTCTTTAAACAGGCACTGAAATTATATATTTCACACGGTTTATCACAGAGCTTACACACGCAATCACTTGACGGATCATGATAGTTTGAAATTCTGCAGAGTTTGTAGTGATATCCATGCACTGCCAGTCTTATTATTGCACTGCGTATCTTGTTGTTTGGTTCAGTCCAGCCTCGATTGATCATTGCATCTGTTGCGTAAAAATCATCTGGTATTTCTTTTGTCTTGTTTCGTCTTATTTTCTTCAATGCAGTTTCCTGTTTAGTAGCTGGTAACAGGAATTTTGTGCGTAGATCTTCCACGAGGAAAGTTTCCCGTGCTAATTCATATGCAAGTCCAGATGGAGCAAATTTCGATATCCCCATTGCTGCTTTTAGGAATCTTGCTTTCACTTTTTGTAAGGTGTTTAAGTCTCCGTAGCTGAGGTCAGTCCAAATGATTTCTATTCCATATGTTAAGATGGGATGTATTAATTGGCCTCAAAAAGTTTCATGGCTGTTGCAAGTGACAGTTGTGTGATGTTTTCTATGTCGTATATGACAACTATAGCAGCTGCCGCTCTCTCTTTCGTATGAATTCTGAAGGCTTCTAAATCATATAGTTCCTGTAGGTTAAAATGTTTTCTGTCATCTCCACATTCTAGATCTTCGAGTACCAAATGATGAACAGCAACTGATAAATGTCATGTGGGATTGGTTTTCTTTCAGTATTTAAGTTTGCATAAACAATTTTGTTTTTGATCCTTGTAAAGACACTTTCAATATTAATACAACAAAAATAACAACCAGTAATATGATTCTTTGACTCTCGTCACGCCATGGGAATATCAAGAGCAGTGAGATTTTTCTCCTCTTCTTTGTATCGCATAATCCATTTGAACATGACATACATATTATATGTGGTGGTCAGTTCTTGCCTCCCAGTGGCACTTGAAAATATACCGGTAACATATACAAATGCTTAAGGTCTGCTTTGACTTTTCAGCGCTGATATTTTGATGTGAATGTATTACAAACAACGCAGAAACTATTTGGATAGTTCTTGCACTTACAATGCATTATAAACTAGTTATAAAATTATGCAAACCATAATATATATATTTCACCAATGTACAAATAAAATATACACTTCACTAACCCTTTTGAGGTAAACAGCTTTCTGGCCTGTTCTATAAATTTAATATGACTTTTTAACTCATGCCCCAAATGGGAGTCAATGACCAATCACGTTTCAATGAATTTTGTTTTACAACCAATGACAGTCGTGCTTCTCCTGGCTATTTATCAAATTCTGTTTATCAAAATAAATAAATCTCCTTTTTAATATTCTGAACAGGTCAGAACATTATTTTGCACTAATTCCCCAATAAATATGTTGAATATAGCAAATTATTAACAAATTCTTTCGAACTACACATTTAATAACTGTTTGTTCAATTATTGTGTTTTTAAATAATTATTTTACGGAGTTGTTTCCTAAAAAATTAATAACCGGTAATGTTGGTTATAATATAGTTTGGTGTGTTTCATTTTTTTCTCCATTAGGGTGCATTCTTACAATATTGCGATCTTAGTGGGTTATCGCTGATTGCGTTCCTATTTGGCAATAAATAATATTATCAAGTTGCAGTGAATAAACAGTACCACAGATATCTGATTTGTTTTCAAACCTCGCCATTTACATTAAATATATACATATTTTAAAATACCAGTAACTGTATTTAAAAAGTGTTTTGTGAGTAAAACAGTTTAATTGTATTCGTTAAATAGTCATAAGTAATGCCACGAGTGATTTGCAAATTTTCGTGAGTCGTGAATTTATCGATAATTTGGAAATCACTCGTGGCATTTGTTAGGACTATTTAACGAATAAAATTAAGCTGTTTACTCACAAATTATTGTTTAACTATATTTATTTTATAATATTTATGTATTTAATGTAAATGGCGATGTTTGAAAACAAATCAGGAATGTGAGGTTACTTTCATTCACTGCAACTAGATCATATTATGTATTGCCAAATAAGATCGCAATATTGTAAGATTGTACCCAAGTGGAGAAATAATGAAACGCATGAAACTACATATCATAATCAATATTACGGGTTATTCATTTATTTTTTTAGTAAACAACTCAGTAAAATCAAGGAATCTTTTCATTATTTGCTATATTCAATGTATTTGTTGGAGAAACATAATGCTTTGACCTGTTCAGAACATTAAAGAGGAGGAGCTTTCTTTATCACAAAAGCAGGAGCTGATAATCGAGAAATCGATAAAGAGCGAGGTGAAACACGACTGTGATTGGTTGTAAATCAAATAATCATTGTAACGTGATTGGTCATTGACTCCCATTTGGGGCATGAGTTAAATAGTCATAAATAATGCCACGAGTGATTTCCAATTTTTCTAGAGGATTTGCAAATCGAAAGTGGCATTTGTTAGGAATATTTAACGAATAAAATTGAAGTGTTATTGGAAATCACTCGTGGCAATACTTATGAGAAAGTAATAAGGCAAAGTAACTGTGGTTATTATAGTAATTAAACAACACAACACATTATAACAGCTATTATGCATATAAAGTATCCTACCTGTTTGTAAATAAGATAATATTCAGTTGTCATTTCCACATGGAAAACAATTCATCATCACCGGTAATAATCTAAAAATAATATCTGTGTTAGATAAGAACTAATTGCATAAGCCTATTTTGAATCAGCAAATAAGTTTCAGTGAATTCCACCAATTTTCATTTCTGATGATTTTTTTTGTTGATGAATGTTATCTGAATTGTTAAAGAGTAACATTATAAAATTACGACAGAATGGCAAATACAACATTTGTTCACTTAGTGCTTTTTTAATAATTTTGTTAATTCCATACTTTATTCTCTTATAATAAACTTTCACGAAATCATTTTATAAAATTTGATCGGCTGCGGTGGACTAGTGGTTATGCTCCTTGCCTCTGGTCCCGAGGGTCGATTGATTTTTTAGGACGGAAAAATCCAAGGAGCAAGTCCTCCGGGAAGGACTTTAAGCCGTGGGTTCCGAGTCTGAAGATTTTCAGGCTCGTAAAAAATTCTGAAGCCTGAATGAAAAGGCCTCTAAACAAAATTTATCGAATTTTCCCGTCCTAGTACTATCTTGGTTTCCTAGATGTCAGTATGAGGCGGAACACTGACCACGGACCACTCAAAATGACATTTGTACGAAAACAAGTGTAACTAAATTAGTATGGTCCAAACTCTTCCCTGTAGGGGGAGAGCGCCTAAATCTCTGTAAAGGGAAAACATGGGCTTACAATTTTATAAAATTTGAATTTGTAACTTATCACACTTGTTATTTTCAGTAAACCCAAGAATATTTTGATGAAAAAAGTAAATATATTTTGCGTAATTCTAACATCGAATGATTTTTAAACCAAAACAGAAATAGTTACGCATGCTTTTCGAGAGGTAGGAATTCATTACCACTCAAGAATGGAAATTCTTGTCGGTTTTTCAACTTATCTGAATCGCATATTTCAAACCCTTATTTATCCTACTTTTTACACGACTAAGTGAATACTATACATTTTAGTATTCTACTTTACTATATAAAAATGAAACAGTGTTAATTAAATATTTAAATAATGAGGTTAAACGTCTTCTAAACGCAAAATAATAGAATTTTGACAGAGCACAAAATACTTCGACTTCCAATGTGTACAATATTGTAACACCAGGCGTAGATCTACAGTATTTCATGGATTTCACAAGGGAAGGTGGAAAGTTCCTTTTGCGTATTTTATTATTGTCATAATTATGAAAATATATCTGTCACATTTACATAGTCGTACTTTGTATCTAGTATTTATCATTATCATCCATATGTTGAAAGCAATGGTAAGCTACCATACCTATAATTCCCTAGTAAAACTACAAAGCATATTATAAAAATGCCATGATTGCAGTGAAGGATGTACAGGGGCAGAACACTATAGAATGGAATGGAATATAATATTTTACATAAAGACACTCTAAAATACGTTAGAAACAGAGTCACAACTCAAATTTCTGCGCGAGATCTGCCATTTTCACAGAGGCCTCTTCTCTATGGCTACGATTTTGTTCACTTTCCCTAAAATCTAGCATCAACTCAGGATATTTAAGCACAAGAAAACCAGAAAACCTGGGAATTAGAGATTAACATGGCAACCATTACTCCACCGGGACGAACAATATTTAATATATAATATTAATTAAATAAAAATAAAACTTAGTTTTATTTGACTTTCATATTTTTATTATTTTCATAAATATGAAAATCAAACAAAACTAAGTTATATTTTTATTTAATTAATAAATATGGATTTTTATCAAGTAAACACCAATTCAATTGATTATAATATTAAGTTAATGTTATTTGATATACTGCATATTTTATTATTTCCGCATTAAATGTGAATACATTTTTTGAAAAAATCAAGCTCAATTAAAATATCTATTTGAGCTAACTGCACGGTGAAATTTTTTACTTCCAATTTTTTTCAACCATCTCCGAAGCCATCTTGTAGAGAACATATGCTAATTAATAAACGCAGTATAAGCTTCAAAACTTACAATAAACGAAATGTATCAATTTCTTATGGAAATAAAAAGTGAAACTTAGTTTATATTTTAATTTATCACAATTTGATACATTACCTCGATTGAACAATTTAATTATATACAAATACATTACAAATATTTAACTTTTCAATAAAAATAAAATTTTAAAACTTATTATCTTATATTTTGATCGTTTAAAAATATATTTTAATATATCCATCCTCTTAATTTAAAACGGAGCTATTTCAGCAATTAAACTTTTTCTTTCTTTTGAAGAATCGTCGACATTTGATTTTTTATCAGAGTTACGGAACTTTCAGATTATAATATTGTTTTTCTTATTTTCCATTCTCTTTTCAGTGTGAATAGGGGTTAAACACGTCCACTCTTTTAAATGACCAATGACTTTGAGATACGAGTAATTATTACAATGATTAAAATTACTAAAATAATTTTATACATTATCTCTAGTAGATAATATAATGATATACATGTATTTTAAAACAAGTTAAAATTAGTCAATAAAAATAAAATTGCAAAACTTTATTTCAAATTTTATGTTAATAGATCCATCCTAATAGTTTTTAACAGCGCCATTGCTGTAACTGAACTATGATAAAATATATTTAAAATAAGTTTGGTTTGCAATGGAAGAAATCCAAGTATTTCCTTTACAAAAATATTTGATTTTTTAACCGTGTAACCAAACTTTCAGATTATAATTGTTTTCCCATATTCCTTCCACAATCTTTTCAGTATCAAGAGTGTTTAAACCCGTCCACTCATGCAAATAGCCAATAACTTTGAGATCCGGGCAGGAATCTATCAATAAATTTGCAGTTCTAATACTCAGTCTACCTCCTATTCGAACTGCAAATTCGTTCAATTTTTTAAACGCGTCATTTTCAAATGCTTCTTTAAAAAAATCGTCATCAAAACCATCGACACTGTCAGCATTTAGTGACTTAAGATTTTTATAATATTTAACATTATTTAGATACCACGTATCTCCAGTGTTAGACATCAGAGACAGCTTCGTTAAACTTAGGAAGTGTGACATTGAAGGAACTGTATTAATTTCATCGCTTGAAAATTTACAATTTTCAATTGATAATGATTGCAAACGTTCACAACATTCAATTATTGTGCTAATTTTTAAGTCTTCTACTGATTTCAAATATAAATCACGTAGCATTGATCCCAGCCCCCTAAATATATTCTCCAAATTACATAAAGCGAAGTTGACACCATTTAACGTTATGTTTTCTAGATTACAGAACTCTGATATTGGAGTTAAATCTATAATTTCGCTTGTTTCTAGAGTTAATGACTTAATATTAGGACATCTTTCAACAAGGATTTTTGGAGCTTTAATTTTTCCTTCAAACGTAACTTTATTTTTCAATATTTCTTCATCGATATCAGTTAGAATTTCTTCAATGTAATTTTCGCTCCACGATATGTTTGTAATCAATTTTAATTTATTGAGAATAATTTTATAAGTATTAATTGAAATAGATGTTGAGGAGATGTTTAAGTATGTTATTTTTTTAAGATTTAGCAAGTCTGGCAGACATTTGTTTTCAACATCCGTTGAAAATGAAATATTTATATAGTTCATATTTGGACAGTTTTCGCCAAGTTCTTTTATCATATCATTGGTGCACGATTTTAACAATTGTAAGTTTTCTAGCTTTTTAATATATTTGATATCACTAGTAAATGTTGATAAAAGAGGACAATTTTCAGGTAACTTTAATACCAAAACATCCTCGAGATATTGCAAATTCAACATCACGGCTCTTTGAGAATATTCGCTTTTAAGTTTTGTTACGTCCAAATGTTCCATGCAAGGAAATAAAACGAGATTCATTATATATGAAGATATCATTAAATAGTTCACATTCCCTATTGATATAGCAGCTCTTTCATTATTCACAATTAGTTTGTCTATGATCAATAGTGAATCGAGTGCAATGATGTTTAGTACTTCACGCGGTGTTCTAACCACAAGACATTTTAAATCACTTAACTCAGCTGTACAAGCTACCTTCACAGTAAGGAACGATGTTCCCTTGCTTAGAAGTTGAAGTGATCTCCTCATTGCTTTTGTAGTCGATATTTCGATGACGTTTAGAATATGTCGTCCTTCACAATCGCTCGATGTCGTAGGCGCTCTTGTGGGAGGCATATTGAAATCTGAAACAAAATACTTTTATTTTATTACTAATAGGTGCTTTAACATTTAAGGTCATATCGCGAATGTCTTTTGAACTATTGTCTGAGATATTGAATAGTGTGAAATGATTGGTAGTAATGAAATTGCAACTCATCATTACATTTTTTTAATTTGTGACCGAAGATAACTAGGATAAAACTCTCAGGTTGGTCGGCACCGAAATCTCCAGAACGTGAATTTGGGGAACTGCCTCCTCGATGTATCTATTATTTTAATTTAATTTAGACTGATCAACATTTTTGCACATATTTATTCTAGGATATTTGTTTATATATCCGTAGGCTATGTACAGTATGTATATTTTTGTCATTTTTATTTTTTTATAAAAATACAACAAATACTATTTTAATGAATAATTTTATTATAGGCCTATATTTATTTATTTATTTAAATCTTATTGAATTACCAATTCTATACGATAGTCTATTCACACATACACACACATATATGTGACAAGATAAGAAAAATAAATGCCTGGACGGGATTTGAACTAAAACATTATATAACTAACATCTTATATATATATATATATATATATATATATATATATATATATAATTTCAGGCTTGAAGTTTCATTTCTAAAATGGATTTCGTCATGACCAAAATTATTACATAACCAGGGGAAAAAAAAACAGTCTTAGAAATGTGATCTTAAATGTTAAACCATCCTTAAGTAAAAATCAATCCTAATAGGAAATGTGTAGCTTGGGATAATAATGTTTTAAAATCGAAATTATTTTCCTACAACGTGAACATGGATAGAAGAATATGGGTTCTTATTGAAAAATTGAAACAATAGAAAAATGAAATTATTAATTTAGGTAATTTGCCAGTTTCAAGTTTTGATATTTCATGAACAAGTTTAAAATGTCAAAACCTTACAAATATGTTAACATACGTACCTACAGCTTTCTTCCTCTGGTTACACAGCTCGGTCTGGTTTAGACTGTAAAGTATATTGATACCTGTATTTATAGACTATTTATTAAATACTGCAGAACAAAAATTACCCGTGAGGAGATAAATACCTACCAAATGTTCTTTAGTTGTATGTGCGTTCAGTATTCTGTTAGATACAAAGAGGAGTTAACTATATTACGTCACTTGAGAGTGTTCTTTACTCATAATCTTGCGATACCAGAGTGTTGGAGTACAGCAAGAATGTTGTTAGGAAATTACAAATCATCAATTCAGGCTTAATTTCGTATTGTTCTAATAGAAAGTCTTGGCAAACGTATTTCGATCCCTTAAATCACAAAATTCCATCATCTTCATCATCGTCTGTATTGAAGGATTAAATCTTTTGAACAGTTCCGTCTCAAAGTAGTTGTCCACGCCACCTCTTCAATGGTGAGTCTAAATTCCCCTTACAGAGTTCGATAACTTATAGTGGGGACCCAACTAAATTTAACGTAGGAACCCATGTCCGGAAATGTACCGTTCTTCCGTTACACACAAAATACCACTACAACACATGTTCCTCTCTCCGAATCCTTCTGCCTGTCGTCTGGAACCACTTACAAGAAGGGTTAGATGTGACAACCACCGACTTCAATACAGATGCCGTACCTCTGTACCATGTTCTCGTACACACGATCACCAATCCCTGGTCCTCCAATCATCCGCCGCAGCCGTAACTCGTGCTAGTAGGTCTTCGTTGGATTCTACAGGGGTATCGTAAATTAAAGTTTTCCTATGACTAGGGCTGAAAAAAGTATCGGTATCAGGGTAGTAACTAATCTCTATACATTCCCCACTATAAGTTCTCTAATTTATGTTTACAAAGTGCGTGTCTTTGTCGAGCATCTGCACTGCTGCTCGGAGCGGTGAGTGTGTATGTTCGACTTTCCTCAGTAATAGACCTATTTACGTGATGTGTGGTTGTATCAGAATGCCGAAACAAAAATTGTGCAATGATGAGTCCATTCTTACACAAAGAGGACTGTACTAGAAGTAATAATAATAATAATAATAATAATAATAATAATAATAATAATAATAATAATAACAATAATAATAATGATGTTGAGTGATTCCGGGTTCTGTGGCCGTGGTCCATAGTTGGTGTTGATACCAGACGTTTCGCCCTCAACTGCGGAGGGCATCTTCAGTGGCGAGTGCTTCTAGGCGTGTTTCCTGGTCGGAAGCTCTACTTAGAGTGAACGCTGCGGGTGTTGTATTGATACTAGTGGTGGGAGCAGGGTGAGCGGGCGTGGCTCTTGCTGATTGGCTAATGGTCGTCTCCTTGTTGTCCCTAGTGTTGATGCATTTATTTTCTAGTGTACGGTACCAGGCCTTAGACAGTTTAATACCTTCCTCTTTTCTGTTAATATTTTCCTTATGCTTGTGTATTTCTATAGCCTCTCGATATAATCTAGGGAAATAATAGGAAGTTGTGGCTAAAACTTCCACAACTTCCTATTATTTCCCTAGATTATATCGAGAGGCTATAGAAATACACAAGCATAAGGAAAATATTAACAGAAAAGAGGAAGGTATTAAACTGTCTAAGGCCTGGTACCGTACACTAGAAAATAAATGCATCAACACTAGGGACAACAAGGAGACGACCATTAGCCAATCAGCAAGAGCCACGCCCGCTCACCCTGCTCCCACCACTAGTATCAATACAACACCCGCAGCGTTCACTCTAAGTAGAGCTTCCGACCAGGAAACACGCCTAGAAGCACTCGCCACTGAAGATGCCCTCCGCAGTTGAGGGCGAAACGTCTGGTATCAACACCAACTATGGACCACGGCCACAGAACCCGGAATCACTCAACATCATGATTACCGGCCGTGAAAGCCTGCATTCAACTAATAATAATAATGCTTCATTTATTCTGGCAGAGTTAAGGCCATAATGCCTTCTCTTGCACTCAACAAGAACAAATACAAATAAATATTTGACAAATATAGATTATACACCATACTAATTATAAACAGTTAAAGATACATTAAATGTAGCAATGTAAATTTCATGTACAAACAACATTTTATAGGATAATAACAATAATAATACTTACGATAATAATAATAATAATAATAATAATAATAACAATAATAATAATAGTAATAATAATAATAATATGAATATTAATATGATAAATTATACGAGAAACACCAATTAATATATATATATATATATATATATATATATATATATATATATACCTTACACTGGGTAATAATGAAGTTGAGGTTAGAGCAAATATAAATTTAGATTTCTTTTAAAAGATGCCAATGTCCGTCTGTTCCGAGTAGCGCGTGTCAACGTGTAGTTTGTAAACACGCGGTCTAAGTACGATGCAACTTTAGCCTGTAACCCATACTTTTTTCAGCCCTACTTACGACCTCACAGGTAGTAGTCTAGCGAGGTCAAGTCGGGAGAACGTGCAGGCCAAGCAATCTGATCTGCCATTGCACCGAGCTTCGCTGTACAATATCATAATGTCTGCGTATTCTACAAACGTGTTTGCCATGGATAACAGCAGCACAGTACCAATGAAGTACCTTGAATTCTGCTGTGTACTGTCGTGAAGGATTACTACTGTACTGTGCAGGTGCAAACGTCTCTGGGCGGATCACGAGCTCAACTGAGTAGCACATAAATAAATAATAGTTGAAAAAACTAAAAAACAACACGCTTTATTAGAAAACCGAACTAAAAAACGAAAAATAAATTTAATTTCCAACACGCTTGGGATAAAATTAAAGTGGTCAACAAAAAAAATCATCTCCAACACATTTACAATAAAACTATAGTTATCTACAAAAAAATAATTCTACCATCAAAAGCGTGGGATGCTCTATATCAATTAATATATTTGATAATAAACAGATATTGGTAAAAGTAGAGTCTCTAAGAAGAAAATGTAAAAACCATAAAAATCGCCCCACGCTTTTGATGGTAAATTATTTTTTTTTGTAGATAACTATAGTTTTATTCTAAATGTGTTGGAGATGATTTTTTTGTTGACCTCTTACATTTTATCCCAAGCGTGTTGGAAATTAAATTTATTTTTCATTTTTTAGTTCGGTTTTCTAATAAAGCGTGTTGTTTTAGTTTTTTGAACTATTATTTATTTTTTAGTTTTTAGTTTTAATATTCTACAGAATAAGATAAAAATGTAAATATCTTTAAATTCGATACTATTGGAGTATGAGCTAAAAGTAAATCTCTTCTAAAAAAATTTTCCGGGCCGGATTTGAACCAGCGACCTATGGATTAATGAAATTATATACCACTACATTCTATCGCTCTAACAACTGAGCTCTTATAACGATTGACTAAAAAGTTGATAAGTCCGCAACCTATTAATAATAATAATAATAATAGCTTTATTTTACCTGGCAGAGTTAAGGCCTTAAGGCCTTGTCTATCACTCAACCAGGTTTAAAAAAAATACAAACAAATTTATACCGGTTTTTATTTTTTTCATTTTATGATGAATCTGGCCATGATTTTAGAAGAACATTATCAAATTATTATATTGTCACTGGTCCTTTACAAGTATACAAAGTTTCAAGTCGATCCAATGATTTTAAGTGGGTGAAAATCGTGTTGAAAGATTCCGTTACACAATTACACAGACACTTTTTTGATTTTGTGATGATTCTGCTCAGGATTTTAGAAAACATTTATGAAATTATTGTATTGCCATTGGTTTTTTACAAGTATACAAAGTTTCAAGTCGATCCAAATATTTTGAGTTGGTGAAAATCGTGTTGAAAGATTCCGTTACACAATTACACAAACACTTTTTTTTTCTGATGATTCTGGCCAGGAGTTTGGAAAACATTTATGAAATTATTGTATTGTCATTGATCATTTACTAGTATACAAAGTTCCAAATCGATCCAATGATTTTAAGTGGGTGAAAATCGCGTTGAAAGATTCCGTTACATAGATAGATACAGGTCAAGCTAATATAAAGCGTGTAAAAAACTTGCAGTGGACATGGAACATCAGGTGATCGGGGAGTGACCTATGGTCTACCCTAGTCAAGACTATCGTAGTCAGTGGCGCCGAAAAAGCGTTAAAGGTGATTTTGCGTGTAGCGGAAAATCGGTATGTTTCCGGATACGAGTTCCTATGCTAAATTAATTGTCTTGATCCCTACTACAAGTCCTCAAACTCTGTAAGGGTAATTCGGACTCACCCTGGATTTTTTTTTCCTTTTGGATTAATATAATGTAAGCAGTTTTCGGTATCCTCGAGTCTGGCATTCGTAGAATGTGATCTCTCCAATTAAATCTTTATTTTTTAACTGCAGATGTAATTGATTTGTATTTAATTATTCCTTAATATCTATATTCCTTTTCTGTTTTAATAATTTATAACATGATACAAAATCGGAGAAATCTCATTTATGATGATTTGATTTGTCTTAACTGATCAGATGTTAAGATGCAGCATTCACTTCAATATATTAATAAACACAATGCAATTACTTCATAAAGTTTTAATAGTGCATGCTTTTGTGCATTATGTTTCAATGTTATTTTGTATAGTTCCACAAAAGTGACATTTTAGTTTTATTTGGGTTTCTTCAGATTTACTGTACCCTACATTATATTGTAGGTATTTGAATTAAATTATTTGTTCATTGTATTTTTATTCATTACAATTTTCTCTCTTCTAGAGTGCAGTATTTGGATTGCCAATTCTTTAATTTTGTTAGTAGAAATATTTATTATGTATATATGAGCAATCTGGCTTAGTTATGGACTATTTCTTGTACTTCATTTTCTGTTTTCCCTATAATAATATGATCATCAAAATAAAGTACTGTTGTAAAACTTACTTTTTATATTTAAAATAATTAACCAATTTTTAATATCATCAATATAAACATTAAAAGTGGATGAAAGTGAACATCCTTATATTACTCCCTGGTTAATACCAACTGTAAGATTTACATTGATATAAATCCTTGTTCTTATTGTATTATTTTATAAATGAATGGTTTTAAGTGCGCAGGAACAGTACCTTTAATATTTCCCAAAACATTTTTCTTTTAACCCGTCAAGAGCTTTTTTATAATCTATAAATGCATAATATGTAGGTAGTCTGAATTCTCTTTATGTCAGATCAAAAATAGAATATTTTCAGGATCTACCTTTCCTGAATCTACGATAAGCTTTTGTTTAAACTAGTATCAAAATTAGGTATTAATCTTTTGTTAATTATTTTGACATATTATTAATAACAGGCATTTAAAAGGCATATTCCTCTATAGTTTAAACATTGGAATTTTTTTGGCTTTTCTTGAATATGGGGTATATGATGGCTTTATTCCAATTAGCTGGGACATAACCACTAACCCAGAAAACATTGATAATATTAAATAATATATGTAGAAATTTATCAGGTACATATTATATTAATTCCATATTAACACCATTATTTATATATTTGTTTTATTTTTATTGTATATATATATATATATTGTATGTATTTATTTATTTATTATTTATATATATATATATATATATATATATATATTAGATGCGCAATGTTAATATCCGTTCTATGTTCTTTATCTATTGTATTATTTTGTGAAATAATATTTTAGTAAAATATCCTTCCACATTGTGTTTGTCAGATATACCCTCTAAGTTTGATGACTCACTAGTTTACACATTTACAAAATATCATTAATAAAGTTTCAGCCATAAGCATTTATATATTTTAAAATATTTAACTCTTTATGCCCATTTTAAGTGTCTCTCTTTAAATATCTTACCTACGTATCCATTACTGATGTCTAAGATTTTATATTTCGAGAATTTTATAATTTCGGAACTTCTCAAACTTTTTTTTTTCTCTCCAAGGATCATCTTACAAAAGTGGAATTTGTACATTTCACAGTTTATCATTGCAGGAAATTTCTTTAAAAACGATGCAATAAAAAAAACCCTGTACAATAAACTTTTCTTCTCCCTCTTCTTCTTCTTCATTCTCCCATTATAAGTTTAAACTTGTTATTTCTTCGATTCTTATTATTTGATCTTAGGTCGTCATACCACCACTTTCTGGGACATCCGTGTTGTCTTCTGTTCCTAGGTAGATTATTCCCTGCAGTCTTGACAATTATATTGCTGTCCATCCTACTTATATCCGCATCCCATTCTGATTTTCCCATGTATACCCATTCTTCACCCTCTCGATACGATAAATTCGATCAGCCTTACACCATTCTCACTACTGCAATTACGTAAACTGCTTTTACTTATTACTGGGTAGTATCTCTCTTCCTTTCCTATTTGTGAATTCACGTTCCACATGACAATTTTATATAATTTCACGGACATGCATCATAAGTTCTTTCAAGAAGGTTAAATGCTATCAATTTCTATTCTTTTGATTTATCCTTAGTAGTTAAGTGTACATTTATTATAATACAACTGAAAATCTTGTTTTTTTATTCTGAGGCATGGCAGTGTTTCTTGCCTTTCCAAAGAACACCAAATCTGGATATTTACGCTAAAAAAAAAACGAAAACCGACTCCGGCTGTGTATGAACCGAACATCTGGGAATTAGAGGTGAACATGGCAACCCAACTTCACTGGGACAAACAATACTTATTATACAGTGTTGTTAACTTGATATCACGTTCATATACTGCATATGAGGCGCTTAGAATAGTAAGGGCATATCAACAAAAAATATTTTTTTTTATTATTGCAATATAAACTTTCAACCTTCTTCTTTCATCCGAATTATAAACCACTACAGAACACAATATTTAACTTATTTGCATTGATGGGTAAGCTATATCACGCGATATAAAGAAAAAAAGTTTGTGAAACTTTAAACGCCTTTTTTTCTCAAAACTGCTCTTTTGCCATATACTCTCTGCTTTCTAAGCGCGTTCATATCTTCTTCTTTTCTTCTTATCTTCGTAGGGAGCTGAGGGCGGAGGCGGAGGCGGCTGGGAGGGTCGGAGGCGGCGGCGGGGGCGGGGCGGAGGCGGAGGCGGCGGCGGAGGGCGGAGGAGGAGGCGGAGGCGGCAGGCGGAGGAGGTGGCGGAGGACGGAGGAGGAGGAGGCGGAGGGGAGGAGGAGCGAGAGGCGGAGGCGGGGAGGAGGCGGCGGAGGAGGCGGCGGAGGCGAGACGGAGGAGGCGGGGTCGGCGGGAGGCGGCGGCGGAGGAGGAGGCGGAGGAGGCGGAGGCGGCGGGAGGAGGAGGACGGAGGCGGAGGAGGCGGAGGCGGCGGAGGCGGAGGCGGCGGCGGAGGAGGCGGCGGAGGCGGCAGGCGGAGGCGGACGGCGGAGGACGGCGGGCGGAGGCGGAGGGGGAGGAGGCGGCGGAGGCTGCGCGGCGGAGGCTTGAGGAGGCGGAGGAGGCGGCGGAGGAGGCGGCGGCGGGGCGGAGGCGGGCGGAGGAGGGAGGCAGGCGGGGGAGCGGAGGAGCGGAGGCGGCGGAGGAGGAGGGGAGGCGGAGGCGGAGGCAGTGCGGCGGGAGCAGGCGGAGGAGGAGGAGGGGGCGGAGGCGGAGGGCGGCGGTGGAGGCGGGAGGCGGCGGCGGAGGCGGAGGAGGGAGGAGCGGCGGCGGAGGCGGAGGCGGCGGCGGAAGGCGGAGGCGGGCGGAGGAGGAGGACGCGGAGGGGGTCGGAGGCGAGGAGGGCGGCGGCGGCGGAGGAGGCGGGCGGAGGAGGCGGAGGCGGCGGCGGAGGCGGAGGAGGCGGCGGAGGAGGAGGCGGAGGCGGAGGCGGAGGCGGCGGCGGCGGCGGAGGCGGAGGTGGGGAGGAGGCGGAGGCAGGAGGAGGAGGAGGAGGAGGAGGAGGAGGAGGAGGCGGAGGGAGGAGGAGGAGGCGGGGGTGGGGAGGAGGATGAGGAGGGGGCGGAGGAGGAGAGGAGGAGGAGGCGGCGGAGAGGGGCGCAGGAGGCGGAGGCGGAGGAGGCATGCGGCGGCAGGAGGACGAGCGGAGGCGGAGCAGTCGGAGGCGTGAGGAGGCGGAGGAGGCGGAGGCGGCGGCGGGAGGCGGCGAGGGAGGAGCGGCAGGCGGCGGCGGGAGGAGGAGGCGGCGGGGGAGGCGGGGGAGGAGGCGGCGGAGGCGGCGGCGTGGGCGAGCGGGGGCGGCGGCGGAGGCGGAGGCGGCGGCGGAGGCGGCGGCGGGGCGGAGGGCGGCGGCGGCAGGAGGAGGCGGGAGGAGGAGGCGAGGCGGAGGAGTGAGGCGGAGGAGGAGGCGGAGGAGGAGGCGGAGGAGGAGGAGGAGGAGGAGGAGGAGGAGGCAGAGGAGGAGGAGGCGGAGGCGGAGGATGAGGAGGAGGAGGAGGAGGAGGAGAGGAGCGCGGGAGGCGGAGGCGGAGGCGGAGGAGGCGGAGGAGGCGGCAGGAGGCGGAGGAGGCGGAGGAGGAGGCGGAGGCGGGGCGGAGGCGGCGGCGGAGGCGTCGGCGGAGGCGGCGGGATAGGAGGACGGCGGAGGAGGAGGGAGGAGGAGGAGGCGGCGAGGAGGCGGCGGAGGAGGAGGCGGAGGAGGCGGAGGAGGGAGGCGGGAGGAGGCTGAGGAGGCTAGAGGAGGCGCGAGGAGGCTGCGAGACGGAGGAGGACGGCGGAGGAGGAGGAGAGCGGGAGGAGGCGGGATTAGTATGCTATTCTTATTCGTTTATTCTTATTCTTCTTCTTCTTCTTCTTCTTATTCTTATTCTTATTCTTCTTATTCTTCTTCTTGTAAGTCCATGTTTCCCTTAACAGAGATTTAGGCGCTCCCCCCTACAAGGAAGAAATTGAATCATACTAATTTAGTTACACTTGTTTTCGTATAGATGTCATTTGAGTGGTCCGTGGTCAGCGTTCCGCCTCATATTGACATCTAGGAATATCTGTTCTATGCTCTTAATCTATGGCATTATTTTGTGAGGTAACATTATAGTGAAGTATTCTTCCACGTTGTGTTTGTAAGATATCCCATTTAAGGGAAGGTATATGATTCGGTTACTCACTAATTTCACATTTACAAAATACTATTTATATATTTTTACCTATAAGCATTTGTACATTTAAAAATATATACCCCTTTATACCCATGTTAAATGTCTCTGTCTAAAAATATTATTTACGTATGCAAAATTTATCTCTAAGAATTTTATAATTTCGAAACTTCTGAAACGTTTCTTTTTTTTTCTCTCCAAGGATCATCTTTCAAAAGTGGAATTTGTACACTTCACAATGAGCACTGCAGGAAACAATTTCCTTAAAAATTATGCGATAAGAAAATCCTGTATAATAAACCAGTTATAAAAAGTAAAACTGCTATGGATTTGAAATGATTAAGGAGTTTCTTTTTTTAATACGATTTATTTAAAGTTTTCCAAATATGTCACGATTATTTAAAATTTCTAATCCACCTATAATTCATATTGAATATGTATTTTTTTTTGCAAATACCCCAGGTTGTCTTTCAACATTCCTGGTATTCTCTCCTGGCATGGCGTACATGTAACCCACTTCTGAGGTTGGGGCGCCTGGAAGGCGGGGTTACGTTGCCCCGATGATATGATGGGTGATGATGATGATGATAGTGGTGCGCCAGGAGAGTCCCTAATCCTAAGCTTAATCCAAGATGAATATGAATGATGATGATTGCGATGGTCATATGATTTCTGGGACCGTTTGGGCCTTAAAGTTTTCCTGACGTTTGTCTTACAGATGAGGAAAAAAAAACCGATAAAAAACCTCACCCAGAAAAACTGTCCCGACCGGGGATCGAACCCGGGCCCGCTGCTTGACAAGGCAGCAAGCTACCTCGAGACCACAGCGGTGCACGAATATGTAAATTAAAATAATGGGGCCTACATAAAGTAGTAGTGTAATATCCTTTAAGTGAAGAGATTTAAACAGGGTCTTTAAAGATACTAAGTTCCTCCCGGTTTTTGTGATCTACAGATCCCTCAGCCTTTGTGATATATAAGATAAAGCTAAGGTGATCACACTGCAGGTTTCAACAGACCTTTAGGATAGTAGAAGTTTAAGGCCCCCTCCTTTGTAGACAATCGGCACGAGATGTCGGTCGGGTTATCAGCCCTGTGTGACGGCCGCCTTTTTCCCCTTAACATGCGCCAGGTTCTCATTTCCGTTAGACGTTGAGTTTACCCCAGGGCCACGGTGCCGCAAACATATTTAAGCCAACTAAAAAATGCTGACCTCTCCGGAGCTCGAACCCCGGGTCTTCCGCTTGTAGCGTAATGCCAAAAACTGCGCTAATGGCTGCCCCTAAATATCTCAATTTATTTATTATATTATATAGCACACCTGTCCACCGCTGTGGTCTCGAGGTAGCGTGCTGCCTTGTCACGCAGCGGGCCCGGGTTCGATCCCCGGTCGGGACAGTTTTTCTGGGTGAGGTTTTTATCGGGGTTTTTCCTCACCTGTAAGACAAATGTCAGGAAAACTTTAAGGCCCAAACGGTCCCCGAAATCATATGGCCATCATCCTTATCACCATCATCATCATCCTCCCTCACCGGTGTTGAAAACAACGGGAAGCTACCACACCTACAATTCCCTAGTAAAGCTGCAAGCATAGTATGAAAATGCTATGATTACACTGAAGGACCTACCTTCGGGCAGAATTACTATGGATGGATAGTACACCTAAAATGGTATGGACACTTAAGAAGAATGCAGGATGGAAGAGTACCAAAGGAAGTCAATGCATGGAAAATTGAAAGAATGAACAGAAAAGGAAGACCAAGAACAACCTGGAAGAACAACATTCAAAATTTAATGTGGAAATTTGGTGTAACAGATGAAGACACAGAGGACAGAGAACGATGGAGAACTTTAATTAAGGGAAAATTGTGAATGTTTGTTGCAAACTGTTAGTCTATAAGTCCGTAGTCATTTATATTTATTTTTTTTTAGTTCATGTTAATTACTAAGATTGGTTGGAGAAAACCCGCAATGATGAGGAAAATTCTCAAAATAATAAAAACAACTCATAGTAGAAAATTCTTCTTCGGCTTTCCCCCCACTTATAGGTTTGCTCTCTTCAGTTTCCATTTATCTCTATCATTCCAATCTCCCTCTTCCAAATTCCTATCATCAATTATAGTTCTGACGGAGATTTGCCATTTCCATCTTGGTCTGCCACATTTATTTCTTCCAGGGGGTGACCATTGGTACATATTTTTTGGTCATCTTTCATTTTCCATTCTTTGTAAATGGTCATACAATTCAAGCGTTTGATTTTCAATCCTGTTAACAACCGATGTGGTGACATTCATTTCTCTCCAAAGGAATTCATTTCTTATTTTATCCTGTCTTGTTTTTTTTGGAGGCTTCTTCTAAAATGATCAACTTCAACTGTTCTAATTTTATTTTTTTGTACCTCCGATCAAAGACCAAGTTTCACTTCCATATGACAAAATATTCTGTATTATGCTCTTATAAATTTTCATTTAGTTTCCTTTGTAATATTTTTGTTCCAAATTTTTCCATGTAATGTGTTTGTTGCATTTTTTGCCATTGCAATTTTAGTCTGTACATCTCTCACCTAAACTTGTAATTATTGACCCAAGATATTTAAAACATTCACATTTTTTTTTATTTTCTGTATCAAGTATGAGGTCATCCACATCCTTTCCCAAACACATATATTCTGTTTTCTGTAAATTTATATTCAGTCCCCATTTTATATATTCTTCCATTAGTTTATTTATCATATATTTCATATCATCTTCATCCCCTGCAACAATTAATTGATCATCTGCAAACAACAATGAATGCAGTACTTTCCCTCCTATAGGAATACCCATTTCCGAACATTTTTATACCATAAGTTAAGAGCCTGGTCAAAATAAGACCAGACAATTAATGTTTAAATTATCAATAAGTTTAGATATTTTATAGGTTAATTGAAGAACTGTGGTTTTATGTGCTTTAAATCATACTACTCGCAGTATTAGCCTAAAACAAACATTTTTAATATGTTCCTATATTAAACATATAGTAAGTGGAAAATAATATTTTGATCACAAATTGTATATATCCATAAGACAATTCACATGATCAAAAGTATGTAAATTATTTATTCATATTTCCAAGTTGTTTCAATTTAATAAGTAAATAGTTTTTTTTTAATTTTATAAAATGCATAAAATTCTAGTATGGGAATATTGGAGAGGAACTAAAAGTACAACCACTTCTTCAACAAATAGAAGAACACAGGAACAATTGGATAGAACATCTGCAAAGAACGACAGAGGATAGGATACCAAAGTTGACATTGATGTATAATCCTGCAGGACGAAGATCGGTGGGAAGACGTGCTGGACTGAACAGATGTGAGGATCGGATCAGGCAAAGGCCTAATCCGCGAAGGATGACGATGAAATACAATTCTATATATGAGGTCAGTACAGTGAAAAGGGTACAATCAGGTGGGCATGCTAGACCAAGGAGGAGACTTAAAATTCCCTACTCTGTCGGGAATCGAATTTGGACTTTAGAATTAGACATCAAAACACACCAGATCAAACGTGACTTCTATATTTTATAACTCGTAATTAAGTAAATCTGACTTCTATATTTTACTCGTAAATAACTAAATTTGTGTGTATGCGTGCGTATGTATGAACCCTAGACGATTTTCAGTTCTCACTTTTGTTCAATCTTGGATATAGAGCGCCTTGAAAAATACATATTTTTAGAGGCTTGTATATGGACATTTAAGCTATTGTAGTGTAAATAGCTTTTACATATTACAACAGGCGACAGTTTACAAACCATATTTTCTTCCATTGACTATTGTAGCGCCTATGACTTGATGTACATTTTACAATAGACCACGGGACAAACTATTATATCTTCTATTGTATCTCATGATACCCTTTATTTATTTCTACTAAGACTCTACCTACATATCTCATAACATCATACATAATTATGCCACGTGATTTAGAACATATTATTTCAACATTTAATATTCAAGCAGAAACATAGTTAACCTTTTAGATCGTTAGGTAAACTACCGTTATACTACATTATGACAGTTATCTTAAGTTTATGATGATCTTGTAGAAGATCATAATAACTCCGGCCGTGAAAGCCTAAGTCAATATATCTTAAGTTTATTTTCTTCTTCGGATCCTCTACCCGGTCGAATTCAAGATGACACCGATAGCGACTTAAGCCTGAGTAGCCAGCTGATATAAATGATTTATTCTTTAGGCTGCTGAAATGAAGATGTTGAGAGCAATAGCAGGATACCAAAGGACCGATAAAAAGAAAAACGAAGATATAAGAACAGAACTTAATATATTTAATCTCTGTGAAAGAATAAAATATTATCAAAATGCTTATCTTCAGCACATATTACGAATGAATGAACAGCGCATACCAAGAAGAATGTATAATTATAAACCAAAATGGAGAAGAATGTTGGGAAGACCATTGAAGAGATGGAAGGACCAATTCGACCTATAATGAGATCGGAACAGGCCATTGGGCTTAATCCTTGTTGTTGATGATGGTGATTCTTTAGGTTTGCAATCCTGCTCTAATAATTCATAGTTACTTTTTTTGTGGTGACTGGCACCATCCCACTTACTGCAGCTGTCACCCACTGGGTGATCTTGGCAGTTAATTCCTTAGTGGCTATCAATATGGGGTTGTGGCTCATGTAACCCTAGCCTTGGTAGTTAGGTGGTTTCTCTCTCAGAATTCTATCTGGAATCATGTAAGTGGTTCACTAATATTTAACCTATGGAACACAGGTTAAATATTTTGTGCATGAATAGGAACTTCTCCATAGTGGATAAAACAGCCACTAAGGACTGAATATCTTGGAGAAATTCCTCTACATCTGTACTTCTAAAAGGATCTTCACCATAATGCATTCCCTAAAGCGACTTAAACATTTTCTTCCTACAACTCTTAAAAGAATTTTAATCCAAACTTTAGTGATGCCGCATTTTGACTACTGTGACGTTCTACTAACTGACATAAGTGACGGATTGTCGGACAAACTGCAGCGTGTCCATAATATGTGTATCAGATTCATATTTAATGTTCGAAAATACGATCACATTTCTCCATTATTCCACGAATTGTCATGGCTACATCTAAAAGAGAGAAGAAAATCGCACTGTCTAATTCTCCTATTTAAGATCCTACATACCTCGATTCCCAATTACTTATCATCCCGTTTCCAGTATCTATCCTCAAACCATAACCTAAACACAAGATCACAACATAGTCTCTTACTTAATATACCGCAACATAGGACATCACATCCCTCCATGTCATATACCATCTCCACTTCTCGCAACTGGAATTCCCTACCACAAGAAATAAGGGGCTGCCGGACATTGGCATCTTTTAAAAGAAATCTAAATTTATATTTGCTCTAAACTCGACTTCATTATTATTCAGTGTAAGATATATATATATATATATATATTAATTGGTGTTTCCCGTATAATGTATCATATTTATATTATTATTATTATTATTATTATTATTATTATTATCATCATCATCATAGTACATTCACGAATTTAGGCCATTTGTTGACCTGTTTCGGCCTCAAGAGAAACACCATCCAGAAGTCTTTTGAGTGGACGTCCTGGTCTTCTTCTTCCTGCAGGTTGATATCTTAACATTAGTTTGGGTATTCTGAGATCTTCCATTCGATGAACATGTTGTATCCATCTTGACTTATAATCAGAAATTTTGTTTTCTAAAGATTCCATGTGTAATTCTTCTAAGATGTCTTCATTTTTTTTGTGATCTAATAGTGTGTATCCTGCAGTCCTCCGAAGATATCTCATTTCAGCAGATCTAAGTCTCTGTATATCCTTCTGTTTCAACGTCCATACTTCGCTACCATACAAAAGAGTTGGAAGAGCCAGTGTTTTATACACTTTCAGTCTTGAATGCTTTTGGACTAACTGTGGCTTGAAGATAGAATTTATTAACCCTAA
This sequence comes from Diploptera punctata, assembly GCA_030220185.1. Classification (NCBI taxonomy): domain Eukaryota; kingdom Metazoa; phylum Arthropoda; class Insecta; order Blattodea; family Blaberidae; genus Diploptera; species Diploptera punctata. The sequence continues at coordinate 1,665,105 of JASPKZ010004216.1, read as the reverse complement.
AATTCTTAAAAATTTAGATATTTTTGCATTTACATCCTTTTCTTCTTCATATGAGTATTATTATTATTATTATTATTATTATTATTATTATTATTATTATTATCGTATCATTATTGTTATTACCCTATAAAATGTTGTTTGTACATGACATTTACATTGCTACATTTATTGTATCTTTAACTGTTTATAATTAGTATAGTGTATATCTATATTTGTCGAATATTTATTTGTATTTGTGCTGGTTGAGTGGAAGAGAGGGCCTTATGGCCTTAACTCTGCCAGAATAAATAAAGTATTATTATTATTATTATTATTATTATTATTATTACTTGACTCTACCGCTGGCATTTGCATCGTGCGGTCTTCAACATTACTTTTCACGTTTATTTGTGAAAAAGTACCAGTTTGTGTTACATGGGAAAAAGAAACATGAGGATTGGCTTTCACCGCAGTGAAAGTCCTAAGATTTATATAAGTTTTTAGGCTATTTCTAGCTCCATATCTATTTCGTTTTCGCTATGTTTTTTACCTTCTAACCAATAAATTATGTATCAGGTCGCTTGTAACTTTATACAACAGAAACTAGTTTTTTTTTTACGGCATCAAGCATTTTGCGCTTAAATCTTCAGCATCCGTATTTTATGTTGCTTAAAGAAAATTAAGAAGGTTGTACTATCCTAACAAAAACGATTTATAGTTTTTAAATTTGTTTAATCCTGCATACTGGAAGTTGTGTTTATTTGTACATTTTCTTTCCGGTGTTATACAGGTAATTCAAAGCCAAGGAACCGCTATAAATTTGAGTATTATAAACGAATGCACTCTACTACTAGAATATTTATAAATTGAATCCCAGCTCTAAACATTATTAACCTGATTAATAAGTTGAAATAAAATAGGAAATACTCTATAATATTACAGCGATCTTCTATAGCAATACACTATTGTCCCAATATCGAATTAGCATTTAATAAAGTCAGCCACATCTGCCGGAAAAAATAATAAATTAGCATTAACCCTTCAATTGGCGAAACAATTTTTCGTGTCAGTTATTTAAATGTGTCTGACAGTAATGAAAACGAGATCATGTCAAACTGAAATGTATGACTGGATTTTGCGTAATACGAATAAATACACACACATCTAGTTTTTTTCCACTGTCTTATTAAACATATTAAATCAATTTGAGCAATGTATCTCTTCCGAGCTATGTTATAGTTGTAGTGTAAACAAAGCATATGTAAGACTGCATTTTCATTGGACGAATAACGATTTTACCTATAAGCATATAAGAAAATATAGCTCGCTATCTAACACTCGAAACAGAGGAAAATATATATACATTTATTATCTAGCTCATGTCTATATATGTTATATAGAAGAATTTTAAAATATATAATTACAATTTAGTCCCGCGCCATAGCCGAGCGGTTAAGGTAGGAAGCCTTGGCGCAGAGCTACGGGACTTGCGCTGGTTCGAGTCTCCATGGGGGAAGAAATTTTCTCATGGCATTTCGCCCAGTATGGGACCGGTGCCCACCCAGCATCGTGAGGCAATTGGGTAGCTACAATAAGTAGCGGCTCCAGGTTGAGGAACCAGCTATAACGGCTGGGGGACTCGACATGCTAACCACATGTCACCCCTACACTGGCTGTTGATCATCTACCTCTGTGATTGACACATGTGGATGTGAAGGGCCAGCAGCCGGCTGGTAAAAGGGCTGAAAAGTGGAAAGACCCTCAATCGGAATAATTACAATTTAGTAGTTTCAATGTGAATTGACATATTCTTACGCATGCGCAATGTAAATAGGCTGGAATTTCAGTTTAAAATGGCGCTTCTGTATAATACTAATAGCACATTGGAAACTAAATAATTTGAAAAGCGGAGAGAAACAAATCATTTTGAGTGTTTTCAAACAGTTTAGTGAAAATATCCTACATTGCCCATTGAGAATGTTGTGAAAATAACAGCAGAATTGCCGGTGAGTCAGCATGGCTCATAAATTCTGCTCTTAATGAAATTTTAAATAAAGGATATACACAGATATCGTGGAAAAGGCGTAAACGTCTTTTTAGGTAGGCCCAATTTTTTTCTATAAATGAATAAGAAACGGAAGTTCCTAATTACTGGTATCATCGAACCTTGATTCAGTCTCATTGCTCGAAAAATATGATGATGTATAAGAACAATGTTTGTTTCGATGACAGTTCCCTTTTATGACTCAGTCATATGGCGGGTAAAAATAGCACCACGGTTCCTCCAATAGACGGACTCGGTGAGGTAATACCTTACCCAAGTTTTTTGTAGTACAACTGGAACTTAGCTAGGAATTGGTGTAATGGGATAACTTGCACCCAATTCATTAGGTCTATTATTTAACAAGTAAATAACAACAGTCATTATTTCTTTAATCAATATTAGTATTACACTGCATTAAATTACACGTTCTATAAATCAGACGTCATATTTTTTCACTGTTTAAACATTGTCAACTATGTCAAATGTTCTTATTATATCAGTTACATGTACTTCGTAAAGTGAAAAATTAATACTTAATTTTAATAATTGTGTTACATGTATTGAGTACCTGAACATTTAATAAAGTATAATTTCTATTAACTAAACTTCCTGAGGTAAATATTGAAAGTATACAGATATTTCCATTTTGTCAAGAAATAGGCAGGATTTTTTTTTCAAAATCGTTCTTTCCAGGTTAAAATTTGCATAATAAAACAGAGCTCTCATATTAGTAGTGGATTTTAAATTATATATTGTTAAAATATAAAATTTGAATTATTTCAGAATTCTATTAATTCCTCCAACAGACGGAGTCGGTGCAGTTTTTTACAATATAACTGGAACTTAGCTAGGAATTGAGGAATTGGTGTAATAGGATAAATTGCACCCAATTCAGTTTGCCTATTATTTAACAAGTAAACAACAGTCATTATTTATTTAATCAATATTAGTATTACACTGCATTAAATTACACATTGTATAAATCAGACATCAAATTTATGCACTGTTTAACACTATCAAGTATGTCAAATGTTAAACTCTAAATTCTTATTATATCAGTTTCATGTACTTCCTGAAGTGAAAATTAACACTTATTTTAATAATTTTATTACATGTTTTGAGTACCTAAACATTTAATAAAGTAGTATTTCTATTAATTAAATTGATTGAATTAGATATTAAAAGTATAGGTATTTCCATTTTGTCAAGAAAGAAGCCAAAAGATTTTATTTTTCAAAATCGTTCTTTCCAGGTTAGAATTTACATAATAAAACAGACCTCACATATTACTAGTTGATTTTAAATTATAGATCGTTAAAACATAAAATTTGATTTATTTCAGATTTGTATTAATTATATAGATAAAAATAGTAAGGCGATTTCCATTTCGGAGTAAATGGAACGTTGGCAATCATGTTAATTGTTTATATCCCATACGCTAAAAGCGGTATGAACTCATGTTTGTACATATGTAATCATCTGCTTCACTAATTAAAGTGAGATCCAAGGTCGTTGCTCTTACATCTCTCTTGATACCTTCGCCGTGTTCACCTTCAAAACATTTCATCTTTTGTAGATTCCCAAACGTTTGTAAATGAGTAGAATGCTTTATTGCTGAAATTACATGTTTTGAATTTGTGAAGTCACAGTTTTCTACAATGAGTTCTCTAAGATTATTCAATCTGCCTGATGTAATAGCATCATCAAGAATCATGTCACTGAAAGCTTTTACTTTTTGAACGTGCAAACGTTGTAAAGCTGCATAATGTCCAAAAAGATTGACATATTCGTCAGTATGACCACAATTGACTAATTTCAAACTCTCAAGACTTTCAAAATGTGGTAATTCACTTCTTACGTCAACATCAGAATTGGCATGGAATTGACATGTATCAATTTCCAACGTCTTCAAAACCTTGCAGGAAAAAATTATATCGGTGAAACGAAGCTCAATAATACCAAAAAGCCTTAATTCCACAAGATGTTCACCTAATCTTGCAATCGAATGTGCAAATTTTATTTTTTTATAGTAACAAGCTATCAAATTAAATACCTTCAAAGAAGACATTTTTCCTAAGGCTGACATATCAGTATCCGCATTATGTAATGTCAATTCAGTTATCCGAGGAAGTTTTCTGACCAGTAAAGTAGGATTATTTGTATAGCAAGAGATGCTTGTTATTCGATTCAAATTTCGTTGTGGGACCAAATCAAGTATCTCATCAATAGTGGAAAACCAACATATCTTCTCGAGTTTCAAATTTTTCAGCAATTTAATATAACCATAAATAGTTATATTACTATTTGGAAGATCTATGTTGCGCAATTTGGTCAACTTTAGCAAGTCCTTTATGCACAAAGTTCCTACTTTCTTTGACCAACGAAAATTTAATTCTCTTAATTTTTTACAGTGTTCCCCGAGCACCATAATAATTCCATTAGTACAACCATATTTGTATTCAAACTTTTTTAGCTTATTAAGATACATAATATTATCTTCTATTTCTATAGATGTGATATAAACTTGTCCTCTAGATAGTGTAAGTTCAGTTATATTGGAGAGTGTTCCAACAATCTGCATTATGAGTGATTTTGTTCTATTATTCAAAGGCATCAATTTGTAATTTTTTACTTTAATAGATGGTATTAAAAGAGCTCCAAGCATTTCGGTTATCATTGTTTTGTAAAAAGGTTTATTTAGCTTGATTGCCGAAGGGAATATACGTTTTATTTTATTGATTTCTTTTACAAATTTAGTGAACCAGTTTAACATATTAGGAATAAGTTCAGGCATTATTTCTGGATTCTGCTGCAAAAGCTCATCGTGTAATTCTCTAGATTCTTTAGTAATCAAATCATATAGATTAATCACCTCAGAACGATATTCGTAATGGAATAACTGTCGCTCCCATCTTTCAAACTTCTCTTTTATATTAAGAAATTATACATGTGTCTTGAAGTAGTGAAGGTGACTTCAGTCGAGGCATGGCGATTTACCTTTAATGACAAAAGAAGAGATAATAGTTTTCACTTTAAATACGTTTCTATAATTATTTAACTTCAATCAGTTAATAGAAAACTAATACATTTTAATAAAGTGGAGATAAACCAGGAAAGAGAATAGATTATAAAATTCATATTACTTAGGAAATTTTTTTTTTTTAATTCAATGGTCTGTAGGGAGGGTTGATAAATACAGAGTTCATAAAGTGTTGAACAGTACAATAGAGTTACCTAAGCGGCTTATTTGAAAGATTTATCAATGAGGAAAAAATCAGTATAAATGTAATAAAGACAATGCATCATTAATTTGTAAGATGGGAAAGATTTTAAAATATTAAAATAAGTACCTGATATATCAGACGTACTCAATTACAATGGATTTCTGTTTAAAAACTTCGTCACTTAGTTAAAATCATGTACACCTTTCACAACATGCAACATCTTCGGCATCTCATTTGGTACCAAATGTCATGCAGAAGATGGAATATATTCTGAAAAGACTACATTATTTTAACTAAGGACGAAGTATTTTAAACAGAATCCATATTAATTGAGGACGACTAGTGTACTAGGTGCTTACATTTGCATTTTAAAAATTTTACTACGTAACCATAAATGTGATTTAGAATGAATGTTAGAAGTATTGATGGGAAGATAGGTGTACCAAAGTTATAGGGGTACTTAAATATATTTAACAGCTTATATGGAAGAATAACTAAACATTAGAATAAGATTAAGAGAGATGAGAAACAAGCAACATTGAGACAGGTAGATCTAGTGTAACATATATTTGTCAAAAGGAACTAATAGAATAGCATATTTTTCTTTATTGGTGTAGAAAAAGAATGGCAAATGCCACTTATTGAGATATGTGAAGTTTTAAAGGAGGAATAAATTAGGCTTAAATAATCTTATAAAGGCGATAAGGAATTTACATATTCGTGGAATATCATGAGTTAAAGTAGGAATTGAGTTATCAGAGGTGATTTCAGTTTCAATAGGGTACAATAAAGACCGAGCATGCTCGATAAATAACCCAAAAACAGTTTACAAGAATCCCTGAAGACATGGAAACCAAACTATTTGAAAATGAAAATGCCAATTGAAATTAATACAAGATTAATAAGCAAAATATTTGGCAAACGAAACAGACGTTCATCAAAACATTAAACAATGGCTTAGCATAAGGACTACGGAGATTAGGAACGAATAAAGGGAGATTCAATTTTTGGACTGAGTAAGCTTAGTATTGGAGATACTAAAGGCCAATACACACACACTATTGAGTAACACTAAGAAATTGGGACTGGAAGTAAATATCAGTAAAACAAAGTAGGCTATATGGTCAAACATAGAAATACATTATATAATGGAAAATGACAGCCAATTACAAATGCGGGAGCTTTTGAGGAGGTGGCAGAATTCAAATATCTAGGAACAATCACCACAAATAGGAACGAGATGCACAAAGAAATTATACGTAGGCTCAATTCTGGAAATGCGTGCTATTATGCATTAGAGAGACTCTTGACGTCCCAACTCCTTCAAAAAGTACGTTAAACTTAAAATATATAAAACTATTGTTCTACCAGTTATATTGTATGGTTGCGAAACATGGACTCTTACTTTAAGGGGGGAAAGGAGATTACGAGTATTTGAGAATAAAGTTCTTAGGAAAAATTTTGGACCAAAGAGAGGTGAACAGACAACTGAATGGAGAAGACTATTAAACAGTGAACTACATGATCTTTATAGGAAGCTAGATATAATAAGAACAGTTAAGTCTCGTAGACTGCGATGGATAGGACATGGGTACGAATGGGGAATGTAAGAGGTGCATGGAAGCTTCTTGTAGGAAAATCAGAGGGAAAGCGCCCAGTTTGTAGACCAAGAATGAGGTGGGAGAATAACTAACTATGATTTGAGGGCAGTAGATTATACAGGAGATGATTTTAAAACATTAGCTCAGGATAGGGCCGTATAGAGAGCTTATGTCCGCGTGGCCATGAACCTCCGGATTGGATAGTGCCAGCGAGTTAGTAAGCTTTCTATTAATTGTATGAACAGACAAAAAAAGGAGGATTCAGGAATCGCCAGGCAGGCACTGGAATGGAAACCATCGGGCAGAAGAAAGAAAGAAATCTCGTCAGTCCTGAATAAATTAATAATTTTCAGGAAGGACCTTTTGCAATATGACTGGGAAAATTGATAATACTAGAGGGGAAATTTGCTGTATATTTTTGGATACAGGAAAATGTACACTTCCCCAAAATAAGAATTGTGTCGGTGGAATATTTGTCCCAGATAGACGACACTGCATATGCGCGTACAGCTCGAGCCATGATACACACTCTACCGCATCAAGACTTAGTTAATTTTGTTCTCTTGTGGATTGACATGATAACTGGCTCCGAAACTCATTTTAAACTGAGATTAAATATTGTTTTGTTATAATATATATATATATATATATATATATTATAAATAAATACTTTAGGTAACATTAACGCCATAAATAAAATGCAACCTGATATAAATAAAAAAAAATATGAACTCCTCGGCCGGATTCTAAAATTCAATGTTAAATTCTGTAGTCCAATGCGGAACCGTAGAGCTAATCTGCCGTTCTCTTTGCTAACCTAAAATGTCTAATGTAAAATGGTGTCATACTTTGTGGTTTGTTTATATTATGTAATTGAAATTAATTTGATTAGTTTAAAATATTTGGGCAGAATGACGATCTTGTATTATCCTGTTATATATTAATTCAATTTAGGATTGTGATATTCACTATTATTGGGTTACTATTTCATATTAAACAGTCGTCTACGCATAACAACTCATGCTGTCCCTCACTCTTCATAATCGTGCCGAACAGGCATGATCTGAGACAGCGAGTTATAGCTCCAGTTGACGCTGGATATGGGGCTAGGGCCGCTATGCCACCGAGCACGGCCATTAGGTGAGCTCATCGATTTCAAAATTTAGGGGAGGTCACAAATCGCCTTATTCCTGGGGTCCACGGATTTCCTCAGCGGAAGAGAATGCTGCCTTATTCGAGCCGTTCGAGAGGACCCCTTTAGGACTGCCAATGAATTACGATAAACATCTGACTTCCCCGGTTGTGATTAAACAGTAATAAACCGATTGAGGAGCCATGGGATTAGTAACCGGAGGGCTGCTCAAAAGTAATGTTTAAGGGAAGAACCGTCTTGCCTTCGCAACCAGTCGAATGTATTTCTATTCGAGAAATAGACTTTTCTCCGACGAAACAACCACCTCGAGTGATTACGATGGTCCTCGTCATGTCTATCGTGAGGATGGCCACCGACAAGATGAACACTTTGTGCATCGACATGCAAGGTCGGGGCGCTTTAGCGCATCGTTGTGGGGGTGGATGTCTTACGATAGGGCTGGCGTGATAGAACGCATTTATGGCCGGTTCGATGCGGAAATGTATGAAAATATTATGGAAAATGTATTACTTCCTTCCGTCCAAGAGCATTTTTCCAATGGAACATTACTGTTCCGGCGGGACAATCATCCCATGCACCATGCCGGAAGAATTCAAAGATGGTTTCGGACGAGGCCCGAGATCGAAATAATTCATTGGCCTCCGAAGACCTGATTTCGATGTCATCCAACATGCATGGGCGAAATTGAAACAGGAAAGGGTTAAGAAGTATGCCTGCCAACCCTCTTGAAATAAAGACGAGTTGTGGAATCACGTTTTCGATACCTGGGAAAATCTCGCCCGGAAAGAGCAGGGCAATTATCAATGAGAATTTTTCCGCGGCCTCGTCAGATCCATGCCGAATCGACTTCGAGCAGTAGTAGAAGCTATTGACCTGTGGACAAGATATTAACTTCACTGGTCTCTTTTTTGCTTTTTTTTATTTATTTTTTATATAAGGAAGTAGAACTTTAACTTCCATATATGGTTTGCATTTTAAGGCCAGACTCAGCCTATCCAAAGGAGTTGGGTATAAATCATTCCACTATTTTTATTAAGTTAGATAGTCCAGGAACTCTGAAATTTTAAAATAAACATGCATTAATATTTTTAAAAATTGGTGCTATCTAGAATCGAACTCGAGACACACCCCTTGATAATGTATTGGACCATGACTCAACCGTACGTACCACGGAGAAACGATAGCAGGAATAGCAGCCGTTGCGCTCTTGGTCTCACAGCTGCATTATATTTTTCGAAACAGAGGGAGACAATGTTCACTTGTGAATCGCGCTATGAATCTTACACATGCGCACTAGCATTGTTTTATTGGGGAAGTGTACATGTGCAGCAATTACAAATGGAATTGTGCACATTCTTTAACAGTGAATATGTTTTTAAGTTCATTTCTGATCATTGCACTCTTACACGATGTACAGTTGTAGTGGGTTCTGATTTATGGTGTTTAAGAAGGGAGACTTCAAAAAAGGCATACGATTAAATTAAGAAAGAGAAGTTATATAATATCCTGCTGATGTTTCGAATTCCTAAAAATTTAGATTTATTCGAATATGTCTAAATGGTACAATGAATAGATCGCGTGTTGGCAAACAGTTATCAGATACTTTTGAAATTCACGTTGGCTTAAAGCAATGTATTATCTTCTCTAATATTCAATAATTTTATACTAGAGCATGCAATCACATATCTTAAGAGGATGAAGAAGGCATACAACTGAATGGTATTAATAAGCTGTTAGTTTATGCTGATGTATTAATAGTCTATATCGAGGAGATACTAAGAGTCAATACTAAGATATGTATACAGTATGTAAAAAATTCGGTATACAAACTTTGAGAGTTTGTAGAGGAGGTAAAACAAAACTCCTTTGTTATGTGAAAAAAAAATTGACAGGTTCTCCGTTTTCCCGCTAGGGGTCGTTGAAAGGTTTGAAACTGGATGATTTGACTGTATTCAACCTGACCATATAATACATATTTTACAGATTTTTCTGAAAATGTCATTATTTACATTATTGCACAGTTGGAATCTGCGTGCAAATGATTGCCTCACTCGTTTAAAACAACCAGGTGTCTCACAAATAATTGCTGCAGCTTCAGCCACGCGGGCAATCACCTCTTCTGGAGTGTGTAACGGTGTCTCGTAAACCAATCGTTTCATTTGCCCCCACAAAAAGAAATAGATGGGAGTGAAATTGGGAGAACATGGTGGTCATTGTATTGGCCCACCCTTCTCAATCCAACGATTGAGAAAAACGTTGTGTAGGTATTGTTTGACTTCGAGGAGAAAGTGTGGTGTGGCCCTGTCATGGTGAAACCATAATCGTTGTCTAACTATTAGAGGGACATTCAACAGTTCCGGTGATAAGGTAATTTACTCCACCGAATCGGTTAGCCAGAAGATACGGCCCAATCATATGGTCGTGAACATTACTCCTGCACTGTGTAATCTGTCATCAAGAACTTGTAGACAACACTATCGTCATAAACTTTATAATGAGAAAACAACGTAAGATGTAAATAATAATTACTGTAACTGTTCATCCAGTGAAATGGGCACTATAGGCAGTAATGTAATCTTACCCTACCAGTGTCACCCAATGTCGACGTGTCGCATACGAAGAAGTCAAAACAACAGTGTACGGTAGCCTAAGTGAAATCCAGCATCAATGACCCCTAGAGGGTAAACGTAGAACCTGCCATTTTTTTTTCACATAACAGTTTGTCGTACCTTATCTACAAACACTCGAAATTTGTATACGGATTTTTTTACAGCCTATGTTTAGTCACACATACAAATAAGTTATATAATGGAAGTAAACAGCTAATTAAAGGTTAGACGAATTTTGAAAAAAAGTGGCTGAATTAAAATACGTAGGAATAATAATAATTATTATTATCATTATGCTAGCCACCAACTCCAGTACGACCATTGTTTCGATTCAAATTTTAAAATTTTGCATGTTTGTGACAAAGGAAAACAGTTGAATTGGAAAAACTGACGTGAGATATTTTGAAAGTCCTATAGAACAACAGGGCGCATGCGCCAGAGTTTATAGAGCCAGCGATAACCCACCATCGAACCACGTATCGATTATTCTGTATTACTGTCGATATCGTACAAAAGTTCAAAATTCTTATGCTAGATGGCAGCATCTCGCTTTGAAATTTAAATGATCAATCTTGGAATTATTCGCCAAATCTATGTTAAAAATATTAAAATTACCAAACGTTTATTAAAAATCGGTGTACACTTACTTATCACTCCCTATCGCCAATCCAACCAGCTATAACCCAAAACAGCGATAGAAAAAGCATAGACTAAGTAATATACTCTGTGGAGAAAACAACAGTTAGGATCACAATATTGTCTAACAGAGTTATAATATTGTGATTTGCGTATTCAAATAAATAATTGAAAATTGTCTAATAATATTACATTTTTTTTTGAAAAAGCTTAAAATATTAAAAAATGTTAGTGAATACAGAAGAAGAGCTACTGTTTACAACAATAAACTGAAAAAATCAAAAAGCAGTAAAAGTGCAGTTGAACCGTTAGAAGTTGTAGAGATAAATAAATTGAAACTCCGAACTAGATTTGAATGAATCACCTCTTTTAATTTAAAATAGAGATTGTTATTAAAGAAATGTTGCATAGTTAGAGTTATGTACTGTAATAACAAAATTCATTCATTTGTATTCATGTCTGAAGAAGGTACAAAGTACCGAAATACTGTTACTAATTTATATTTTAATAAATACGAAAGTCGCATAAAACATTAAGTTATATTTTCATTTAAGTAAATGCATAATAATCATTATTACAAAAATTACAAACAGGAATTAGGTGCACAAAGAAATTAAACACGACTCAATTCTGGAAATGTATTCTGTAAGACATTACGGGACTTGTTAACTTCTCGAAAAAAACTAACTAGAAACATATAAAACTTATTCTCTCACATATATGATAGTGACTATTTAACTCATATCCCAAATGGGAGTCAATGACCAATCGCATTTCAATGAATTTTGATTTACAACCAATCACAGTCGTTTTTCACCTGTATTTTATCAATTTAATTTTATCACTTCAAAATCAAGCTCGTCCTTTTTAACATTCTGAATAGGTCAGAGCGTTATTTTACAGTGACTGGTTCTGTAAGAAATACACTGAATATAACAGTTTATATAATTAAGATGAAAGAATTCTAGAATGCATGTGGCTACCAGATTGTACATATTGTGCACGAATGTAGCCAGATGGTGCTTGTGGGATATAATATAAAAACATTTATATCAATTGATTTTACCACGAAAAAAAAGGAACCACTGTTTTCACTTTCTTAAACATTATTTCCCAGGTATTTACGTTCCGGAAAAATCTAATTGACATATTTTCATCATACGACATCAGAAATTAATTAATAACCTACAAACAGTTTGGTGTGTTTCATTTTTTACTCCACTAGGGTGCATTCTTACAATATTGCGATTCTTTGGCAATAAATTATATGTTGCAGTGATGAACAAATGAAGCATAACAGACGTTTCTCATTTGTTTTCAAGTATCACCGTGTACATTAAATATATAAATATTTTAAAACAACTATATTTATTTAAATGATTTGTGAGTAAACAGCTCAATTTTATTCGTTAAATAGTCCTAACAAATGCTACTCCTTATTTACAAATTCTCTGGTAGAATTGGAAATCACTCTTGGCATTACTTTTGATAAGAAATATGAACTCTTATTTTAAAGGAGGAGAAAAGATTACAAGAATTAGACAAAAAGTTCTAGTCTTAATAATTATAACGAATTACTTCTGTAACCGATTTTAATAATTGTATGTATTGTTTCTGATATATTGCAGTTATATGACTAATTATTGCTTTGTAAATTTATTCATAATCTATTGACTGACAAATTTAATTACATAATTAATTATTTGTAACATTTTAAATTATAACAAACGTATGTTTGCAATTTTATTTATAGTTATAGGAACAATTAATTGTCTCCAACTAATTTTAATAATACGAGAATTGTATATGACCAATTTTAATTTATGACGAATTTGTCAAACAAACTTTAATACCAATTGTCTCTAGATCAATTTTAATTGTATGAGTTGTGCTTGTGGCGAATTTTAATTATGTGACTAACTCTACAAATTTTAATTTTCATAAATTTCCTCTGATCAATTTTAATAGTAATGATTTATTTCTAAAAAAATATAATTAAAACACTGCTAAATTTCTGTAACGAGTTGTCCTCAAATCTCGTAAATCTGCAACACGAAAAACATGCCATGCAATGATAGGAGAACACTGGAATGAATCCTATTTTCCGCCTTCACATTCGGCAACTTTACGTTATAAACCTGCATATAAATTTACATTCCGAGAATGTTAAATGTATTATACTCAAAGAGTATGTTAATATTTTTCAAAAGAAAATTATCCTGTTAAAATTAAATTCATCGGATAAACAATTCAATTGGCTATTCTATGCCACTGCGTCTTAAGTAGATAGTCAATAGTTTTAAAATTCATCATGAAACACCGTTGAGGTCACTGTGTAAAAATTTGAAATGTAAAATAATTACCTGAACTTCTTTGGGCAAGTTAGGGCGAGAAAATGGGCAAGTTAGTTCATCAGATTAGTTTAGTGTTCACTTGTTTGTTACTGGGCTTTAGTGATACGTTGGCTACACTGTCTAATAAAGAACTGATGCATATTTTACATTACAAATATTCTGAATTAGGTTACTTCAATTTCTCACTTTGTCTTTTTTTTAACACTCTTGGGGGGGGGAAATGTCAATTTATATTTATTTCTCTCAGGTAACTATCCACAAAGTGCAACAACAAAAAATGTTTTCCTTTTTATCTGATTTTATGTTGTGGCATGGTAGCATAGAATCCTTATGTGATTTAATTTATGCTTGGGAACTATCTTTATATCAAGTGGTCATGAGAAAGTATTAGTTCCACTTGGGGAACAGAAAATCTAAACTTGAAAATATTTTACTTACTAAATTTAATGTTGAGAATGAAATTTCATAAAATAGCATTTCTTGTTAGATATCCTTGTTTAATTAAGATTAAACACACAAATCAAGTACAAGTTTTGAAAAATCGTTTATATGTATCTTAGGTTCCTAAACTCAGTGCTTTGACTGGAGGGCAGTGTCTTCCCAAATATTTGGGGTCGATTATTTCAGCCAATTTTCTGAAAAAAGATCTAAAAATCTTCGTTTCAGCGTTTAAAAATCTGCCTGGTAGAACATTTAACACACGAGATTGATTTACTGCACAATTTAGACAAAATTAGGTCTACCAGGATATGCCAATCAACCCTCCTGTTTAATGAACGTTTCCCATATTAAAAGTTTTATATACACGAAATTAACTAGATAAGAACTATTCACAAACGTATGCATGTTATGCATTACAGAGACTCTTGACTTCCCAACTCCTTTCAAAAAACGTTAAACTGAAAATATATAAAACTATTATTCTACCAGTTATATTATATGGATGCGAAACATGAACTCTTACTTTAAGGGAGGTGAGAAGATTACGAGTATCTGATACTAAAGTACTTATGAAAATGTTCGGAGCAAAGAAAGATGGACAGGTGAATGGAGAAGACTACATAACAATAAACTACATGGTCTTTATAGGAAGCCAGATATAATGAGAATAATTAGGTCTCGTAGGCTGCGATGGGCCGGACATGTGGCACGAATGGGGAATGAAAGACGTGCATGGAAGGTTCTTGTATGAAAACCAGAGGGAAAACGCCCAGTTGGTAGACCAAGAATGAGGTGGGAGAATAACATTAACTATGATTTGAGGGAAGTAGTTGATACATGGTATGATTGGAAAACTTTGGCTCAGGATAGGGATATATGGAGAGCTTATGTCCGCACGGCCATTAACCTACGGGTTCGATAGTGCCAGTTAGTTAGTTATCCAGGTTAATGACTCAGTTTCTATATGCCAAAACACAAAAGCAATATGTCTTAATGCTAATGCATAGAATGATACAATAACTATTCGAACTGTAGAGTTTATAGCACAAGACGTTCCAAAAAACTAGTGACAAAAATATAAGCAATATATCCCACAGGCCAGTGCAAAGAACCATAAAAATAACAAAATCATGATTTATTTAAACTGCAGAGCTTATGTTAATAAAATCTATTTCACTCAACTCGTGAAAAAAAAATTAGATACAGGAAAAATATATATCATGAGATAATTAACTAACTCACTGGCTCTATCGAACCTGTAGGCTCATAGTTGCGCGGACATAAGCTCTCCATACACCCTATAATCAGCTAATATTTGCCAATCATCCCCTGTATAATCTAACTTTCCTCAAATCATGTTATCCTCCCACCTCGTTCATGGTCTACCAACTAGGCGTTTTCCCTCTGGTTTTCCTACAAGATGGCTCCATGCTCCTCTTTCATTCCCCGTGTGTGCCATATCTTCTGCCTATCGCAGTCAACATGACATGACTTATTACATCTGATTTCCTATAAATATCATGTAGCTCACTGTTGTGAAGTCTTCTCCATTCGCCTGCTTGTTCATCTCTCTTTGCTAAAAAAATATATTCTCATATACTCAATATTTTCTCCTTCCCTTAAAAGAAGAGTAAATATTTCGCATCCATATAATAAAACTGGTAGAATAATTGTCATATATCTACAGTTTAAGTTTTTTTCTTTAGAGATGTTGGGAATACAAAAAGTCCCTGTAATTCATAATAGCACGCATTTCCAGAATTGAGTCTATGTATAATTTCTTTGTGCATCTCATTCCTATTTGTAACTATTTTTCCTAGGTATTTGAATTCAACAACTTACTCAAAATTTCACTCATTTGTCATCAATTGCCCATTTCCATTATATAATATATTTCTATGCGTGAACATATATTTTAGTTTTGTTGATGTTTACTTCCAGTCCCAATTTATTAATATTATTTAAGAAAGTATATTCGTAACATAATTATTATGTAAATATTTATGCAAACTAAACTGCAATTACATTCATTATTAGATAAATTGATATATCATGAATCATCAATTTGCTGATATTCCATTTGCAAAACAAAGATTTAAATTTACTTTCATAGAAGCTAATATCTGACAATTCGCAACGTCTTGTTAGAGGAAATTCTAGAATCTACCAATGAAAATGTTAATCTGGAAGGAGTTAAAAATATACACGAACGTCTAACCTTTTGAGTAATTAATTTATTCAAAATTTAATATATTTGTCTGGTTATAAACCTATTTTAAACATCATAAATTACATGAAACTAACTTTAACCATTTACGAGTATAAACGGTAATAAAATTTACATAAGTTACAAATTTCCTTACACTAGAATTACGTTTAAAATCTAAAAAAAAAAGTCCTAAAACAAAAATATTAACTACTGCATATATAAATGTTTTATCCGAATCCTATTCTAAAATTCATAAATAGTTTATCACAAGAAGCCGTATAGTACTTGCCGCATATGATAGATGCTTATTTATCGACAGCTGGGAACATACAATATGTCGCATTCAACGATTAGTATTTTTGTGTGCTGGGTAGAGTTTTGAAAGGAAAGTAGGGATTGGAACAATAACGCCATCTAGGCAAAGAATCCATAATATCTCTATGTTATTAAATATAAAATAACGTTACTCTAAATGTTCTCATAGACATTGGACATTTCTTATCAGTTTTTTTCAGGTTTTAATGGCAAAAGCCATTTTTCAACTCTACCTTAAATTGACAACATTTATACCATTTGTAGAATTCAAGAATTCGCAGAGTCTAGTCTCAATTCCAACTTCTTTTAAAAACACTTTCTAGTTTTACATTCTATATACAGAGTCTACTCTCAATTCAAACGTCTTTTAAAAACACTTTCTAGTTTTACATTCTATATACTTTTTACATAGCAAATACTTTTGCTCCGCGAGAAACAATTGAACCCTCACAAAACATCACGCTATTTTTAACCACCAGCCTACTGACTGCCTGAACCGTTGTATTTCGACTTCAAATTTTCTTAGAAGTTGCAACTTTCTAAAAATTACCTGGAGCTGAGGGTGAAGGCAGCGAGGATGTCTTTATCCACGCGTTAGTAACTGAAACACTTTTTTTGTACGTTTGCCAGTTTTTTTAAGTATTTTGTAGGATATATTTATGTCCTTTAAAAGTCTCTTATAGGCACTTTATATATTTCAGCCTCCTAACCCTACTTCTTAGACTGTCTAAATAGCGAAACAATTATCGATACATAAAATAGTAACAAAAATATTCAACTTCATGTATCACCTTATACAAATTTACTATACAATATACAAACAACATCTTTCGTAGTTTGGAATAGTATAAAATATATCTAATCCATGGGCATATCGAACCCATAGGTTCATGTCCTCGCGGACATAAACAATCTCCGTATATTCTTATCCTGAGTTAATGTTTTCCAATTATCCCCTTTATAATCTAATTCCCTCAAATCATGGTTAATATTATTCTTCTATTTCATTCTTGATCTACCAACTGACCGTTTTCCCTCTGGTTTTCCTACAATAAGCTTTCATTATCCATCATTCTTTCCCCATTCGTACCATGCGTCTTGCACATCATAACCTATGAGACTTAACTGTTCTTATTATATCTGTTTTTTTATAAAGAAATATTATATACTAGTGGTGTTGAAATAAACATAAATGTCAATGTATTGGATCTCCTATTCGTTTTTACAACAAAATTGTTAATGTAACAATATGGAAGGGACAGCATTCTGACAACACCTACTAAACGAGGCGTTTCCCGATGTGTGTTCCTTTATGAAAGATTAATTTCCCATTCGTGCCACACGTACTATCCATCGCAGTTTACGAGACTTAATTATTCTCATTATCACAGAATATTACTTAGTGACACCTACCTATAAAAAGTGGCTCCTCATGTATATGTATAATTCCGTTATATGTTTAACGAAATCAGAGATTACGGTACCGTGAAGATGTAACAGACTTTACAGACACCAAAAGGTTTTAAAACCCTTAACAACAACAAATAGTCTATAAGATCTGCCGGTATTTTAGAGAAATATAGTAAACCAAACGCCCTAATTTTCAATTGTAGGCCTATATGACGACTAAACGGTTGAATATAGAACCTTACAACATCAGTCACTGTGACGATGTTAAAGCGATGAACATGTACGTTGGAGCACGTTTCCCGAAATGTTTTTAATTGCCTCTATGATATGGTCCCGAAAATCACGAAGATCTCTGACTGGGGTGTTGCAAACTTTATATATGATGTTTAAGTAAACCCAGAGAAATAAATCTAGCGGTATTAAATGGGGTGATCTCGGGGGCCACGCGAATCGTCCTCCCCCACCAATGCAACAGCTAGTGTAAATGTTGTCCAAAGTCGTACGAACTTGAATGAACCAATGTGTAGAAGCGTGATCTTGTTGGAAAATGTTAGGCTGTAGTTATATCCAATTTATGGAAAGAAAAACAGTTCTAGCATATCAATATATGTGGTGCCACGGACTGTTTTCTCGTCGAAAAACATTGTCCAATTACTTTTTTCTGTGACAAACTCCATCAAACATTCAACTTAGGATTATCACGAACGTGTTCTTGTGTACTGTGAGGATTCTGTGATCTCAGATCCGAAATCATGATCCGTACATAAAATCAGGATCATCGCCGATACGGTCTAGCATCGTATTGACGAATTCCACTCGTTGGGGCTTATCATTCGGCTGCAGATTATACATTAACTGCAATTTGTATGCGTAAAGTTTGAGACGTTTGTAGGCAATTCGTTGCAATATTGATTTGGTATCTAAGGTTAGTTGCCACGAAGCTCTTGATGACTTCCGGGGGCTTCGCTCATGTGCGGCTTGAACATTTGAAACCATTTCGTCGAATGTTCTGTGACCGCCACCATGCTACGTTAACACTATTCCTTCTTCTTCTTTTGTTCTTCATAATTTGTAGGATTTCCATCCTGTTTATTTCCAACATCACTCCTCGGAGGAAGACGTATTGGATGTACATTCACTGTCTATCTATCTCTTGGCTGCTCTTCCTCTTGTTCTTCTCCCTTCCGTTGGTCTATCTTCTTTAGCTCTTTTTTTGCAAGTCGCTTGTCTTTCATTCTTTCTAGATGACATTTCCAATATTTTCGTCTATCTATAATAAATTTGGTTATGTCTTGAATATGACATTTGTCCCTAATATCTGTGTTGTGTATCTTATCAAACAATGTTTTCCCCTGAATATGTCTTAAGATCTTCATTTCATATGTGCTTATTATTAGTTTAGTTTTTGTTGTATCAGCTCTAGTTTCTGCTCAATATACGATAACTGGTCGAACTATCGTTTTTCATATTGCTCGCGGTAGCAATGATCAAGCCTCGGAGCATTATTCCAGTAGCTAAAAGTATATCGTATTACTTGTTTATGCTTTTAGCAATTGCAGGATCATGGTTAAAGACTCACCGTAACTACCTCTGAACTGTAAAAATTGATTTAAACTCGGCATACCACACAAAAGTTAGCGCTTTCATCTGCGGTGTCGCCATTTTAATAAACGATAACTCTAAGAATGAAAACAGTGTCTTTGCACAATATACCGGCAGGATTCAAAACTCGTTGGGTTATGCTTTTATATAAACGTTGTTGTAAGTTTCTAAAAATTAAAATATAAAATAGGTACCTGAGATCTCAGTCGTCCTCAACTTTGTAATGTTGTAAAATATCAGTAAGTACTTTCGGAACATGTCCCATCTTCGTAAGTTTCCATCTTCAACCATTTATCCGTCATATACAATTGAAAATTGGGACTTATGAGCGACCCACCACTATATATATATATGTGTGTGTGTGTGTCCACCGCTGTGGTCTCGAGGTAGCGTGCTGCCTTGTCACGCAGCGGGCCCGGGTTCGATCCCCGGTCGGGGTAGTTTTTCTGGGTGAGGTTTTTATCGGGGTTTTCCTCACCTGTAAAACAAATGTCAGGAAAACTTTAAGGCCCAAACGGTCCCCGAAATCATATGGCCATCATCCTTATCATTATCATCCTTACCATTATCATTATCATCATCATCCTTCACCGGTGTGGAAAGCAACGGTAAGCTACCACACCTACACAATTCCCTAGTAAAGCTGCAAGCATAGCATGAAAATTCTATGATTGAAGTGAAGGGCCTGCCTTCGGACAGAATTACTATGGATGGTTATATGTATATATATATATATATATATATATATATATATATATACACGCAGAATAATTCACAATAAGTATTACAGACCTCTAGGGGTTGTAGAGGGGACTTAGATCGGAACACAAAAGGCAGATATCGCGTGTCTTGCGTTTCAGGATAAGTATTACAATATTCTAGGGCTGTATTAGAAATGTGGTTCTACGTGGCGACCCTGTTGTTCGTTGCATAAAGTGTACCTGCGACGCATGTTTTAATACACACGCCACACATGACCTGATGTGTGCTCAAATAATTTCTGCTGCCGCAAGAATTCGTGCAAGAAGGTCTTCCTCCGACTCGACAGGTGTAGTACAACCCCTAGAGGTCTGTAATAATTATTCTGAAACTCAAGTCACACGATAACAACCGATTGTGTTTCAATCTTCAAACTTATTTTACATCAAAATGGTACGTTTCCGGACATGAGTTCTTCATAAAAATTAATACTTATTGTGGATCACCCTGTATATTTGAATATACTATAAATTAATGTAATATTTAATGTATCTCCTGTGCTGGTTAATTAATTTATCACAAATTATTTTTTTTAACTTCTATGTCACACACACAGAACTTCAAATGTTTCATTTCTCCTGACTCCAGACGTATTGAATTCTTCACAATTACATCCGCAACTCGTTGATCACCACCTCAACTGCTGCTTTCAAACCTACTCTGCATTACAGCTAGCAAAGAAGTTTTTGAAAGATCGGTGATCTAGATTCTTCACGAATCGATGAATCCCTTTACCATAAAGAAGATATTTCATAGGCCCATCAATACGTCACAATGTTTGATGTGTGTAACTAAATACAATCACAAACATATTGATGTGACATAATATAGCAAAACAATTTTTTTTGTTATATGACCATTGTCACAGCTATTATATATATATATATATATATATATATATATATATAAGAGGCTAGTGAATTGTTTTGTATGGAATGTAGCATTGGTTGGTGCAGAGACTTGGATATTACAACAGAATGAGGTAAAGCGGCTATAATCTTTAGAGATGTGGATATAGAGAAGGATGGAACGCATAAAATGGACAGACAAAATAAAAAATAAAGATGTGCTAGACAGAGTGGTTGAAGGATGAATAATACTGGAACACATAAAGAAGAGGAAAATAAATTGGATTGGCTACTGGCTAAGAGAAACTACCTGCTGGCGGATGTCCTAGAAGGAATTGTCAACGGAAAGAAGGTTAGAGGCAGAAAAAGACATCAGATGATAGATACCGTAATATTGAAATAAATGGTTTGTTTACGGACACGAATAGGAAGGTCGAGTTAAGGAAAGAGTGGAGAATGCTTAGTTTGCAGTGAAAGACCTGCTCTTGGACACAATACTATGCATGTATGTGAATATATATATATATATATATATCTGCTTTTATTGAGTATACTCCTAATCACACTGTATATTATTCCATTATCTTTTACGCTCTCACTTACCAAAACATGGAATTCCCTTCCGGCCTATGTCAGAGACTATCAAACTATAACATCCTTCAAAACCCAATTAAAGAATTAAACACCTCACTAATTGTATTCTTTTAACAATTAAACTAACACAATTAATAAATTTAATTATCTATGAAAATAACATTAAGATTAATAAATCTTTTCTTTTGTTTTGTTTGAAATATTGTACAAACGTAAAATTAGTTTTCTTTATCTCATTTTTCTTTGTTTTTTATAAACATTAGACAGGGACAATTTAATATGTCTTGCTTGTATACACTTTATTATCAGTTTTAGTCTTAATTTTAACTAACATTAGCTGGTTGCATTATAGATCGTAATATAGCAGATATCTTTTTGATCAAATTTTTATTTAGTATTTAATATTAGAGTTAATTGTGACTGTTACATTCTGATGTAATATATGTTTGTCCTGATGAGTTGAAGAGAAGGCCACATGCCCTTAACTCCACCAGGCTAAATAAATCTAATCTAATCTAAAACTTATTTATGGTAGCCTTAGGCATATATGTTTTTACTTCTAAGTTAACTGGCCTGTAATTTACATTACATTTCAAATTCTAGCATACAATTACGGAATTGAAATAAATTGTGTTCTCAGGGCATTCTCTAATTAAGAATTTCATGAATTGAATAGTTGGGAAAACAAAAAAAAAAAGATAATGTTCATTTTGAGGCTATTGCTTCTATTATATCATATCTATATATTAAAGCGTGAGGGAATTACTTTGCACCCTTATCACACAGTGGGCTCGGGTTCCATCCCCGGTCGGGACAAGTTTCCTAGGTGAGGTTTTTTACGGGGTTTTCCTCGCCTGTAAGACCAATGTCAGAAAACTTTAAGGCCCAAACGGTCCCCGAATGTCATCTGGCCATCATTATCATCAATACCATATTCACCTCATATTAAGTTTAGGATCAAGGCCTCTCCTGGCGCATCATTACCCATCATATCATTAGGGCGGCGTAACCCCACCTTCTAGGCGCCCCAACCTCAAAAGTGGGGTTTACAATACGCCAATGCCAAGAGAGAATACCAGAAATGTCGAAATGAACAAAAAATCACGATTCTTTAAGTTTCTTTTTTCGGAATATCTACCCGGTGGACTTCAAGATGACACCAATAGTGACCAAGCCTACCACATATATGAACGATTTATTCTTTAGGTTGGCAATCCTGTTCCAAAAATTCATAGTTACCTTTCCAGGATGCATAATATTTATAGACTATCACTTTAGGCTATTTCTAGCTCCATTCATATTTTTTTCGCTGTTTCTGACCTCCTTACCATTAAATTATGTATTAGGTCCTTTGTAACATTACACAGTAATGTTTTTTTTTTTACTGCATCAAGCATTTTGACCTAGAATATTCAGCAACCGTATCTAATATTGCTTAAAGAAAAGATTAAGAAGATTGTACTATCCTAACAAAAGCCGATCACACTTTTTAGATGTGTATAATTCTGTATACTGGAAGTTGCGTTTCTTTATCAGTATACTTTCTTTCCGATGTCATACAATTATTAAATCGGAATGAGAAATTATTTCGAAGGTTTTCAAAAAGTTAAATGAAAAATATCACACATCGCCCATTGAGAATGTGGTGAAAATAACGATAGAATTTGCAGGTGAGTCTGCATGGCACATAATATTGCTCTTGATAAAATGTTAATAAAATATATCGATGGACATAATGGGGGAAAGCAAAAACATCTGATTAGGGAGACCCTATTTATTTTTTCCATAAATAAGAAATGGAACTTCCTAATTACTGGTATCCTAACTTGTATTCAGTGTCATTTCTCAAAAAATAGTATGTTGTATAAGAACAATGTTGTTACTACTACTAATAAGTGGCAATGATCTAAGCATTGCCCAGTGTGCCACGTATGTAACCAGTTGCGCCTACCTGGTGGCCAATACCTTCGTGATTATCAATATGGGGTTTAACCACTTGACCGTCTGTGCTAGCGGTATTTAGTGTCTAGATGCGAGTTGATGCAAATATGGTAAAGCGAGGTACAATGTTTCTATCCATGACAGTTTCCTTTTATAACTCAATCACATGACAGGTAAAAATAGCACCACGGCTGCTCCAATAGAAGGAGTCGATGAAGTTTTTTTACAATATAACTGGAACTTAGCTAGGAATTGGTGTAATAGGATAAAATTCATTCAATCCAGTTTGCCTATTATTTATTTAATCAATATTAGTATTACACTGCATTAAATTACACATTGTATAAATCAGACGTCAAATTTATGCACTGTTTAACACTATCAAATATTAAACTCTAAATTCTTGCTATATCAGTTTCATGTACTTCCTGAAGTGAAAATTATCACTTATTTTAATAATTTTGTTACATTTATTGAGTACCTAAACATTTCATAAAATAGCATTTCCACTAATTCAATTTATTGAATTAGATATTAAAAGTATACAGATATTTTCATTTTGTCAAGAAATAGGCCAAAATATTTTTTTTTCAAAATCGTTCTTTCCAGGTTAGAATTTACATAATAAAACATCTCATATTACTAGTTGATTTTAAATTATAGATCGTTAAAACATTAAATTTGGATTATTTCAGAATTCTATTAATTGTGCAGATTAAAATAGTACGATGATTTCCATTTGGAAATAAATGGAAAGTTAACAATCACATTAATTCTTTGTATTCCATACGCTAAAAGAGGTATGAGAACATGCCTGTACGCACGTAATAGACTGTATCACTAATTAAAGTGAGATCAAAGTTCGTTGCTCTTATATCTCTCTTCATATTGTCGTCGTTTTCGCCTTCAAAACATTCAATCTTTTTTAGATTCCCAAACGTTTGTAAATGAGTGGAATTATTTATTGCTGAAATTACATTAGTTGGATTTCTTAAGTTACAGTTTTCCACAATGAGTTCTCTAAGATTATTCAATCTGTCATTTTCAATAGCATTTTTAAGAATTATGTCATTAAAAGCACTTACATTTCGAACACGCAGACGTTGTAAAGCTGCATAATGTCCAAAAAGATTGACATATTTGTCAGTATGATCACAATTGACTAATTTCAAGTTCTCAAGACTTTCAAAATGTGGTAATTCACTCCTTACGTCAACATCAGTATTGACATCGAATTGACATGTATCAAATTCTAACGTCTTCAAAACCTTGCAGGAAAGAATTATATCGGTGAAACGAAGCTCAATAATACCGAAAAGCCTTAATTCCATAAGGTGTTCGCCTAATCTTACAATCGAATGTGCAAAATTTATTTTTTTATAGTAACAAGCTATCAAATTAAATACCTTCAAAGAAGACATTTCTCCTAAGGTTGATATATCGTCATTCGCGATACATAATGTCAATTCAGATAGCAGTGGAAGATATCTGACAAGTAAAGTAGGATCCTTTGTACAGCAAGAGATGCTTCTTAATCGATTCAAATTTGATTGTGGGACACGATGAAGTATCCCATCAACATTGTAACGCAAAATTATATTCCAGAGCTTCAAATTTATCAGCAATATAGCATAATAATAATCAGTTATACGACTATTTTGAAGATTTACACTGCGCAGTTGCGTCAACTTTAGTAAATCCTCTATACACTCATCATTTAATTCCTTTGAATAACTAAAATTTATTTCTTCCATTTGTTTACAATGTTTCCCGAGCTGCCTAATAATTCCATTAGTACACCGAAATGTGTATTCAAACTTTACTAACTTATTAAGGTATCTAATTATATCTTCTATTTTTTTAGATGCGATATAAACGTGTTCGCCAGATAGTATAAGTTCAGTTATATTAACGAATATTCCAACATTCTGCACGATGTGCGACTCTGTTCTGTGCAAAGGCATCAAGTAGTTGACTCGAGCAGATCGTAATATAAGATCTCCAAGCATTTCCCTCATCATTGTTTGGCAATAAGGTAATATAATTTTTCTCGCATTGAATCCTTCAGAAAATGTACTCGACCAGTTTAAAATAACAAGATGAATTTCAACCATTGCTGATGGACCAGTACCACGAAGCTCATCGTGTAATTCTCTAGAATCTTTACTAATCAAATCCCATGCAGAAATCACCTCCGAAGGATGTTCGATACGGAATAATAGTTCAAACCATCCTCTAAACCTCTGGCTTATATGTTCCATCAGACCTGTATACATAGGTCTTTAAGTTGTGGAGGTGAATTCAAATCATCCATGACGATGTACCTTTAATGACAAAAGAAAACATAGTTTTTACTTTAAATACGTTTCTATAATTATTTAACTTTGCTCAGTTAATAGAAAACTAATAAATTTTAGGAAAGTGGAGATAAATCAGGATAGAGAATAGTTTATAAAATTCCTATTACCTATGGAATACCAAAATCTCCTTTAAAAATTGAATGGTCTGTAGGGAGGGGTGATAAATACAGAGTTCATAAAGTATAGAACAGTACAACAGAAATCTAAGGGGCTTATTTGAAAAATTTATCAATGAGGAAAAAATCAAAATTAGTAGAAGAAAGCCAATGCATCATTAATTCGTAAGAATGGAAAAGATTTTTAGAATATTAAAATAAGTTATTTATATATCAGACGTCCTCAATTACAATTGATTGTTTAAAAAGCTTCATCACTTAGTTAAAACCATGTAGACCTTTCACAACATGTTCCATTTTCGGCATGTCATTTGGTACTTATTGACACTTGGTACCAAATGTCGTGCAGAAGATGGAACATGTTCTGAAAGGCCTATATAATTTTAACTAAGTGACGAAGTTTTTTTTAAACATAATCCGTATTAATAGAGGACGACTGATACATCAGGTGCTTATATTAGAATTTTAAAAATTTTACTATATAACTAACTGTTGTTTACCATGAATTTTTTGTAAGTATGGTTGGGAAGATATGCGTGCATAAAATTATAGGGGGCATTCATTGTCTTAACTATATGTAACCGCTTATATGGAAGAATAAATATTACGAGTAGAGAGAGATGAGGAACAAGCAACATTCAGGCAGGTAGATCTAGTGTACCATATATTTGACAAAAGAAACTAATAAAAAAAGCATAGTTCTGTTTATTGGGCTAGTAAAATACAATAGCAGTACCACTTCTTGATATATGTGAAATTTTGGAGGAGGAAAAAGATTTATATATTCGTGGAATATGGATTTTTTTTTTGTTCAATGCCACCTGCTTTTCATTCGACATATCAGGTATTCTCTCCTGGCATTGACGTATTGTAACCCACTTCTGAGGTTGGGGCGCCTGGAAGGCGGTGTTACACTGCCCCAATGAAATGATGGGTGATGATGGGTAATGATGCGCCAGGAGAGACCTTAAACCTAAACTTAATCTAATGAGGTAAATGTGTTATTGATGATGATGGCCAGATGATGTTCTGGGACCGATTGGGCTTAAAGCATCCTAACATTTGTCTTACAGGTGAGGAAAAACCCCAAAAAACCCTCACCCAGGAAACTTGTTCCGAGCGGGGATCGAACCCGAGCCTGCTGCGTGACAAGGAAATGAGTTATCGGAGGCGATTTCAGTTTCAGTAAGCTACACTAAGGACGTAGCATGCTCCATGTATTACTTAAAAACAGTTTACAAGGATCCCTGAAGACATGGAAAAAAAAAAAAAAAAAAAAAAACTATTCGAAAATGAAAATGCCAATTGAAATGAATACAAAACTAGAAAGCAAAATAGTTGGCAAACGAAATAGACGTTCATCAAAACATAAAAAAATGACTTAGGATAAGGACTACGGGGCTTAGGGACAGATAACGGGAGATTCAATTATTGGACTAAGTAAGCATACTAACTCTTAATTGTATGGACACAAATAAGAATGGAGGATTCAAGAATCGTCAAGCAGTCTCTGAAATGGAAACATTCAGGCAGAAGAAAATATAAATCTCGCCATTCCTGAATACAATTGATAATTTGCAATATGCTGGGAAAGTAGAAAGTAGAAAATGCAAGAGGGAAAAGTTACGGTATAATTTTGGGTACAGGAAGATTTACACTTGGCGAAGAAAAAACAAAAAAGAGCGGACACTATCTTTCACATTTTGAGTCTGAACGCGTGATACATAACTAATTGCAGAGTAGAGCTACAATACGTTCCCCTTCTCCAGTGAAGAGTTATTTCATGCAGAGCAATTCGTATGCGAGATATCACTGTACTGGTTCGATTCCCGATGAGGTTATTTTTTTAATTGTTACAATGCTTTCTATATTATTCTGTCTGTGCTCTCTTAAAGAAAAAACGAACTAAGTATTTGGAAGTAATACTTCTTACTTACTCACTGGCACTATCGAACCCGTAGGTTCATGGCCGCACGGACATAAGCTCTCCATACATCCCTATCCTGAGCTAATGCTTTCCAATCATTCCCTGTATAATCTACTTCCCTCAAATCATAGTTAATGTTGTTCTCCCACCTCATTCTTGGTCTACCAACTGGGCGTTTTCCTTCTGGCTTTCCTATAAGAAGTTTCCATGCACGTCTTTCATTCCCCATACGCGCACCATGTCCTGTCCATCGCCAGTCTACGGGACTTAACTGTATATATCTGGCTTCCTATAAAGACCATGTAGTTCATTGTTATGTAGTCTTCTCCATTTTCACCTGTCTGTTCATTTCTCTTGGTCCCAAAAATTTTCCTAAGAACTTTATTCTCAAAAAACCGTAATCTCCTTTCCTCCCTATAAAGTAAGAGTCCATGTTTCGCACCCATATAATATAACTGGTTAGAACAATAGTTTTATATATTTTCAGCTTAACGTTTTTTGAAAGGAGTTGGGACATCAAAAGTCTCTGCAATGCATAATAGCATGCCTATGTTTAATTTCTTTGTGCATCTCATTCCTATTTGTGATTATTGTTCCTAGGTATTTGAATTCTGCCAATTCCTCAAAATTTCCTAATTAATTATTATTATTATTATTATTATTATTATTATTATTATTATTATTATTATTATTATTATTATTATTTTATTATTATTAGTATTATTATATTATTATTATTATTATTATTATTATTATTATTATTATTATTATATTATTATTATTATTATTATTATTATTATTATTTATATTATTATTATATTATTATTATTATTATTATTATTATTATTATTATTATTATTATTATTATTATTATTATTATTAGTAGTAGTAGTAGTAGTAGTAGTAGTAGTAGTAGTAGTAGTATTATTCATCGTCTATGGGCTACCATTAGGCTGGACTTGACGTATATAAAATACTCTTAAATATTTTAATTCAAGTGTGAAACTTTTTTCTCACTTGTACCCACCATCGAACCACATACCGATTATCATCCTCTATTACTATCCGTCGCTATGAAATTTAAATGACCAATATTTGCAATAAATCCCCAAATCTATATTTAAAAAATACATTAATAATATTAAAATTATTAAACGTTCATTAAAAATGGGTGTACACTTACTTATCACTCCCTAATGCTGATCCAACCAGCGATAACCCAAAACAGCGATAGAAAAATCAGACTAAATAATATACTCTGCGGAGAAAATGGCAGTTAGCATCACAATATTGTCTAAGTGGCATACTATTGTGATTTGCATATTTAAATAAATACTTCAAAGTTGTCTAATAATGTTATAAAAATTGTTTGAAAAAGTTTAAAAAATGTAATGTTAGTAAATACAGCAAAAGAGCTATAGTTTATAACAATATATCTGAAAAATCAAGCGCTAGTAGAAGTGCAGTTGAGCCTTAGTCTTATACAACATTTTAGTTCCATTCGGCGAACAAAAAATTTCCGTAAATTAGGAATATTTTACTTACTAAAATTAGAGCCGAGCATGAAATTTCATAAAACATTTTCTGATAAATATCCGTGCTTAATTAAGATTAAGAACGCAACTTTTGAATCCAGTAGAAATTTTAAAAATCGTTTATATTTATCTTAGATTCCTAAACCCAGTTCTTTGGCACAAGGGACAGTGTCCTCCAAATATTTTGGGTGAATTTTTAAGCCTATTTTATGTCAAAATATCTAAAAACGTTCATCCCAGCGTTTAAAAAACTGTCTGGTAGAACATCTAAGAAATTATATGGATGTACTGCACAATTTAATCAAAATTTGGTTTACCAGGATATGCCGTTTGACTATTCCCTCCTGTTTAATGAACTATTTCCACATTAAAAGTTTTATAAACACGAAATTAACTATATAAGAACTATCCACAAACATATCCATGTTAATGACTCCTACTGAAGTTTCTATATGCCATAACACACGTCAATGCAAAGAATGTTAATAACAATATAACTATTTAAATTGCAGAGTTGATGGCATACGACCTCTTTCACTCAACAAGAGAAAACAATATAAGCAATGCATTCCAATGCAAGGAATGATAAAAATATGCTGATTAAACCTACTTCACTCAACTAAGGAGAAAATATTATATGCAAAATATAATACATATAACAATTAACTAACTCTCTGGCTCTATCGAACCCTTAGGTTCATGGCCGCGCGGACATAAGCTCTCTATATACACCATATAAAGATATGTTTTCCAATCACTCCCAGTATAATCTACTTTTCTCAAATCGAGTTATTCTCCCAGCTCATTCATGGTCTAACAACTGGGCGTTTCCCCTCTGGTTTTCCTACAAGATGCCTCTATGCTCTTCTTTCATTCCCCATGTGCGCCACATCTGTCCATCGCAATCAACGAGACATAACGTGTTATATTTGGTTTCCTATAAAGTTGAAGTAGCTCACTGTTATGAAAGTCTTCTCCATTCGCCTGTCTGTTCGCCTCTTTAGTAAATAAAAAATGTTCTCAAATATTGAACAGTTTCTCCTTCCCTTAAAGTAAGAGGAGTGTTTCGCATCCATACAATACAACTGGTTTAGGCTCAACTGCACTTCTACTAGTGCTTGATTTTTCACTTATATTGTTGTAAACTATAACTCTTCTTCTCTATTCACTAACATTATTTAATATTAAAATTTTTTTCAAACAATTTTTATAACATTGTTATACAATTTTGAGTATTTATTCAAATATGCAAATCACAATATTATTACACTGTTAGACTAAATTGTGATCCTAACTGCTATTTTCTCCACAGAGTATATTACTTAGTCTATGATTTATCAATCGCTGTTTTGGGTTATCGCTGGTTGGATCAGCGTTAGGGAGTGATAAGCAAGTGTACACACATTTTTAATAAATGTGTTTGGTAATTTAATATTATTAATATATTTTTAACAGATTTTGGGTTTATTACAAATAATAGTAATTTAAATTTCATAGCGACCGATAGTATTCGAAGATAATCGATATGTGGTTCGATTGTAGGTTATCGCTGGCTCTATAAACTCTGGCGCATGTGCACTGTTGTTCTATAGTGACTTCGAAAATATTTCACGCTAGTTTAAGTGCAGTTTTTGCCTGGTTTATATACATTCAGTTTAACGTTTTTTGAGAGAAGTAGGAAGACAAGAGTTCCTCTAATGCATAATAGCAAGTTTCCCAGAATTGAGTCTATGTTTAATTTCTTTGCGATCTCATTCCTATTTATAAATTATTGTTCCTGCGTATTTGAATTCAATCACTTATTCAAAATTTCACTCGTTTGTCGTCGATTGTCTACTTCCCTTATGTAATATATTTCTATGTGTGAACATATATTTTAGTTTTATTGAAGTTTAATTCCAGTCCCAATTCCTTAGTATTATTTAATAGTGCGTGTTCTTCATATTATTGTTAGTAAATATTTATGCAAACTAAACTGGAATTAAATTCATCATTAATAAACTGAAATATCAGAAATAATCAATTTTGTGAGATTCCAAATGCAAAACAAAGATTTAAATTTACTTTCATAAAAGCTAATATCTGACAACTAACGTCTTGTTAGAGAAAGTTCTAGAATCAACCAATGAAAATGTTAATTGGAGGGAGTTAAAAAATGTACACGAATGTCTCACCTTTTGAGAAATTAATTAAATTGATTCGAAATTTAATATATTTTTCTGGTTATAATATTTTGTATATCATAAATTATATGAAACTATCATTAAATAATTCTAATAAAATGTATATATAATATATATAAATAAATGAGAATAAAATGTACATCAGTTACAAATTTGCTTACATTAGAATTACGATTAAGATCTAGAAAAAGGTCCTAGAACAAAAATATTAAATACTGTAAAATATAAATGCTTTATCCGAGTCCTGTTCTAGAATTTATAAATACTTACCGTGTATTACAGATGGTTATTTATTGACGACTGGGAACAGACAACATGCCGCGTTCAACGACTAGTACTTTTATGGGTTGGGTAGAGCTTTGAAAGAAAGGTAGGGATTGGAACAATAACGCCATCTAGGCAAAGAATCCATAATATGATATTAAATATAAATTAACGTTACTCTAAATGTTCTCATAGACAGTGGACGTGTCTGAATAGTAGGGATCGGCAATTGAGGAAAAGTAATTTTTTTATTGTACGTCTGAAGACGAAGCCCAATATGAAATATAAAATTTTGTGTCATTGTATGTCAGGAAATGGTAGATTTTTTCGTCCTTTTTGTCCTTTTTCGACTCTTTTTCATTTATTGGCCCTTCTTTAGCTTTTTTCAGGTCTTAATGGTTTTTTGTTAAATATAATGATTGAAAATAATGAAATGAACATAAATGTTCTTCCTTTATTCGTGTTTTTATGGCCAATTAATGTTTTAAACTCTTTGTGAAGAGTACTTAAGATTGAATTTCATAGAATAAAATTTCGTATTTAACATTTTCCAATTGTGTTATTTTAACACAGTTCCAATAGTGGATCATATTATAATAGTCACCTGTAAGACAAATGTCAAGAAAATTTTAAGGCCCAGACGGTCCCCGAAATCATATGGCCATCATCATCATCTTTATCATCATCCTTATCATCATCACCCTTCACCGTTGTGGAAAGCAACGGGAAGCTACCACTCCTTCAATTCCCTAGTAAAGCTGCAAGCATAGCATGAAAATGCTATGATTGCAGTGAAAGACCTGCCCTCGGGCAGAATTACTATGGATGGATGGAATGATATTGTGAAAATAAAAAATTAATGCCTGAACCAGGAATCAAACCGTGGACCTCTAGTTCTCCAGACTAGTGTGCAGCCTACTGCAGCCCACTATTCCTGGTTCAGACATTTTTTTCTTTTCACAATATCATTATAATATTAATGGCTTATTTATCAACTTTACCTTATTTTGACTACATTTGTACCATTTGTATAGCCTACTGACTGCCTGAACCTTTGTATTTCGACTTCAAATTTTCTAAAAAGTTACCACTTTCTGAAAATTACCTCGAGCTGAGAGCAAAGCAGCGAGATTGTCTTTATCCACTCGTTAGTAACTGCAACTCTTTTTTTACGTCCTTTTTCCAGTTTATAGGTATTTTGTAGGATGTATTTAGGTCCTTTAAAGGTATTAAGGTAGAATATGTTTATCACTCACCTCATATTGTTCTTCTTATTTGATTATAAACTAGTTTCGGAACATAGTTTCTGTTCCATCCTCAGTATCATCACGACCGTTGTTCTGTCTCTGACTATACCTCATAGTGAGAATTCCTAAAATAAAGCCTTACAAAGGTCTTTTATTTAAGGCATTTTATAGGTCCTCAATCTCCTAGCCCTACTTCTTAGACTGTATAAATAGGAAAACAGATATTGAAACATAAAAAAAAAGGGACAAAAATATTCAACTTCATGCATTACATTTTACATATTTACTACACAATATACAACAACATTATATAATGTTTACTCACTTTCATAATCCGTAGTTTAGAATAATGTAAAACATAACTAACTCATTAGCACTATCGAACCCATAGGTTCATACCCGCACGGACATAAACTCCTGAGTTAATGTTTTCCAATTTCCCCCTGTATAATCTAATTCCCTCAAATAATGGTTAATATTATTCACCCACCTCATTTTTGGTCTACCAACTGACCGTTTTCCGTCTGGTTTTCCTGCAATAAGATTTCATTGTCCATCATTAATTCCCCATTCTTACCATGCGTCCTGCCCATCATAACTAACTCATTAGCACTATCGAACCCATAGGTTCATACCCGCACGGACATAAACTCCTGAGTTAATGTTTTCCAATTTCCCCCTGTATAATCTAATTCCCTCAAATAATGGTTAATATTATTCACCCACCTCATTTTTGGTCTACCAACTGACCGTTTTCCGTCTGGTTTTCCTGCAATAAGCTTCCATTGCCCATCATTAATTCCCCATTCTTACCATGCGTCCTGCCCATCATAACCTATGAGGCTTAACTGTTCTTATTATATCTGTTTCTTATAAAGAAATATTATATACTAGTGGTGTTAATTGAGATAACATAAATGTCAATGTACTGGACCTTCTATTCGTTTTACAACAAAATTGTCAATGTAACAATATGGAAGGGACAGCATTCTGACAACTAAACGAGGCGTTTCCGGATGTGGGATCCTTTATGAAAGATTCATTCCCCATTCGTGCCACATGTCCTATCCATCGCAGTCTACGAGACTTAATTGTTCTTATTGTCACAGAAAATTTATTAGTAAAACCTACCTATAAAAAGTACCTCCTCATGTACATGTATACTACCGTTGTGTGTTTAACGAAATCAGAGATTATGGCATTGTAAAGATTTGATAGACGCTACGTTACAGACACCAAAAAGTCTTAAAACGGTTAACAGCAGCATATAGTCTATATGATATGCCGGAATTTTAGAGAAATATTGTAAACCATCATCATCATCATCATCATCACTCCAGGGATTAGGCAATTGCCCGTTCCGACTTCACATTGCATCAGCCCAACGTCTTCTAGGTCTTCCAACATCACGCCTTCCTCTTGCTTGATAGTTCCTGGCTAACAATGGATATCTCTCCTTACTCATTCCATCCATGTGATCAATCCATTTCTGTCTGTAATTCGTGACTTTATCCAATAAAGGCTGTACTTTCAATTCTTCTCTTATATCCTCATTTCTTATTCTATCAAGTCTTGTACATCCTTTTACTTGTCTTAGGAACCGCATCTCTGCCGTCTGTTATTCTTTCCTTCTGTCTTTTCACTGGAGCCCAAGTTTCACATCCATACAATATTGTGGGAACCGCCATAACATTATACATTTTTATTTTGGTTTCTTTTCTAATTTTATTTTTGAATGTTCTCTGTATTGTTCCACACACCGTCTGAAATTTATTTATTTTGGAGTCAATATCTCTTTCCACATTGTAGCCAACATCACAGCCCAAATATTTAAAACTAGACACCTGTTCTATATTTTGATTTTCTAAAATAATTTTGGTTCTCACTGGATCTCTTCCTCTAAAAGCCATGGTCTTCGTTTTCCTTACAGAAATCTTTAGATCGTATAATTTACATATTTCATTTAATGCATGCATTGATTTCTGTAAGTCGTCTTCGTTTTTTCTGTATTGGTGATTACATCGTCAGCAAATAGAAGATTATTTATGCACACTTTATTATCCATTCTTATTCCTGGATTTACTAAAACTTTCCATTTATTAAAAATATCGTCTATATATATATTAACACAAAATGGGTGATAAACTACATTCCTTGTCGTAATCCAGTATTTGTTTTGATTGCATCTGTTCTTTTGAATCCGGTATCTATAATTATATTTGTGTCTTCATATAATGTCTTTATTGTTTCAACAAGGCACAGCGGGGTATCCTTTCATTCGTAATATTTCCCACAATTTTTGTCTGCTTACTCGATCGAAGGCCTTATCCAAA
Organism: Diploptera punctata; assembly: GCA_030220185.1. Taxonomy (NCBI): domain Eukaryota; kingdom Metazoa; phylum Arthropoda; class Insecta; order Blattodea; family Blaberidae; genus Diploptera; species Diploptera punctata. The sequence continues at coordinate 1,629,421 of JASPKZ010004216.1, read as the reverse complement.
TCTATAAATCCTATGTGAGTTTCTAAGTTATGCTCTCTTCTCTTTTCTATGAGTTGTTTCAGTGTAAAGACATTATCTATTACATGACCTTCCCTTTCTGAATCCACTTTGATGTTCACTTATTATTACTTCTGTTATGTTTCTCAATCTATTATTTATTATTTTCGTATATATCTTGTTTTTTCTAGCCAGTATTCATTAAGCCTAATCCCTCTGTAATTCTCGCAATTTACTTCGGTCTCCTCTTTTGAATATATTCTTCACAATTGCTGTTTTCCAAGTGGTTGGAATCCCATAGGTCTGCCAACATATATTAATTAGATGAAGTATTCGTAGTTTACACAATATTCCACTATATTTGATTAATTCCATATTTATATTATCTAATCCTGTTGCTTTCCTATTCTTAGTGGTTTTCAAAGCCATTTCTAATTCATTTATGTCTATTACATCAATATTTTTCACTTTTATTTCTTCCTCATTGTTCTCTTTTCCTTCAATTTCCTCCTTTTTCCAAAGTTTTTCATAATGTTGGATCCATTCTTGTTCTGGGATTATATTCAATCTGGCAGAATCTTTCTCAGTCTAATTTAGATATTTCACTAATTTATAACCTATTTCTTGTCTTCCATACATATAATGTTCTACTGAGCTTATAAATTTATCCCATGACTCCTGATGGGCTTTACTTATAATGCTTTTAGCAATTCTCCTTTTCGTTTTATATTCTTCATAAGATTCTTCTGTTTTCAGTCGTAAGTATGTATGATATGCATTTTGTTTTTCATTCACTGCGTTTTGTATATTCGCATTCCAAGTTCTCAAGCCCTTCCTATTTCTTATTCTATTTTTCTTTCCTAATATCTCATTTGCTGTTTTATGTATTACATTTGATATATTTTCCCATTCAATATTTATATCTTCTGACGTCGCTATCTCTGACAAGGAATAGCACAGCTAAACTTGTAGGGCTTGAAGAGCGGAAGAAGCAGCCCTCTCTTGGGGGGTGGATACCCAGAGGAGCATGTTTGGAGGCTCAGAGGAAGCAGCCCTTTCACCATCCTTGTCCTGCGAAGCGCTCGTAACGCTTCCAGGAGACATTTATCTTACTGAGAAGCTTCATGGAAATCAGCCGGATTGTCATTGTAAACCATAAATGTCAATTAAATTAAAGTCAGGGATTCTGGAAATAAATAATTTCGTTACAAGGATTAGAATGATGTTTTACTGATGAATTGATACTGCTCAGAACTGAATTTTGAAACGAAATTAAAAAAAAAACATTCCTTAAAATGTATATGATTTTATTTAATATTAGTTAATACCCGGCGTGCGCTGGTACGCATTTACCGTATTTTCATTTATTTAAAATTAAATGTGATTTTATGTTTAATTGAATAAGTAAGAAGAAAAATAATTATAAATTTACATGGTAATCATTTTTAGATGCCCTGTCCTGATTACTCGGCGTTGCCCGGGAATCTTCTTAGTACAAATGAACTGAGAGACAAAAATGGTTATTGTGAGTTATCCGAAAAGAATACCAGCCGTGCGCTGCTATGCTTGCCCCCTGGAATCTACTCATCCCGATCTTTTTGGCATCAATGAGCTGAAAGACAAAAATATTATTGTGAGTTATCCGTAAAAGATAGACATATGCTCTCGCGGACTTTTCTGCAGAATTTTTTCAGTTCAATTCTGTGTACATAATTTTGGTATATATTTTTATGGTACAGGAAACATAAACCACTTAAGCATCCGAAAAGTTACTTTTTTAGTGCACCGATGCACTTTTTTTTTAGCTCCGGGCCTATAGTACTTACGGCAATATGTTATATACAGTATGTAATCTTTATATTTGTACAGTTAGATTTTTAATAAAATCTGACAGGTTTATATTTAGATACAACATTTTTTTTCGGTTTTCTTTCTTGAAATTATTCAGTAATGTAAGAGAGATTTCAAATAAAGGCGAAATTCACAAAACTATCAAACAACAACAAAATTGATTAATTAGAAAGCAAAATATGTATACTTGAAATAAAATTAACAAATAATTAAGAACCTATTTATAGAACTTAAATACATTACACAATGGAAATGGACAGTTAATGACAAATGAGAGAAATTTTGAGGAAGGGCTGAATACTTAGGAACAATAATCACAAACAGGAATGAGATGAAAAAAGAAATTAAACACAGGCTCAATTCTGGAAGTGCGTGCTATTATGCATTACAGAGACTCTTGACGTCCAAAATCATTTAAAAGAACGTTAAACTGAAAATGTATAAAATTATTATTCTACCAGCCATATTATATGGATGCGAAACATTTACTCTTACTTTAAGGGAGGAAAAGGAGATTGCTAGTATTTGAGAATAAAGTTCTTAGGACAATTTTTTGGACCAAAGAGTGGTGAACAGACAGGTGAATGGAGAAGACTTCATAACAGTGAACTACATGGTCTTGATAGGAAGCCAGATATAATAAGAACAGTTAAGTCTCGTAGACTGCAATGGGCAGGACATGGGGCACGAATAGGGAATGAAAGACGTGCATGGAAGCTTCTTGTAGGAAAACGAGAGGGAAAACGCCCAGTTGGTAGACCAAGAATGAGATGGGAGAATAACATTAACTATGATTTGAGGAAAGTAGATTATACAGGGGATGATTGAAAAATATTAACTCAGGATAGGGATGTATGGAGAGCTTATGACCGCTCGGTTATGGGTTCGATAGTGCCAGTGAGTTAGTTAGTTTTACAGAACTGAAATACTTAGTACTTGAGGAATCTCCCTGGGCCTTAATAATTACTTTACACCTTTCTCCCAATGATTGTGCTAATTTTAAACACGTTTATGTAGTTATTTTTCACCATTCCGCCAAAACAACACTCTTCAGTTCATTTTTACATTAAGCATTCTGTTGACGAATGTTTCTTTTAGAATTTCTGACAAGTCCTAAATGGTCCGAATATCGGGCAGGCGTTTTAGCAGCTTAGGGAAATTCTAGAACAACCACCTTTTATTAAAGTCGTATGTTTCCAGTCATTGTCTTGTTGAAACGCATAAGACGCGGAAATACATATTTTTTCAGTACTTTGTATAACAATTTTTTAGGATATAGAGCCCCTAAGAAGAATGGACCCTCCTCCGTGTTTAACTATAGGAAGTATATTAACATTTTCATATACAGTGTTCCTTTTTTTCTCTATACCCAGTTTATCCCATCGTATCCGATAATATATATTTTCGTTTCGTCCGGCCAGATTAAGTTGTTCCAATAGTCCTGGCCCTTGACCTACTGTTCCTTGGCAAATTCCAACCCTGCTTTACAGTTCGTCTTGTTTACGTATGGCTTCTTCTTAGGGTTTCTGCATTGATACCTTAATGACACAAAACTCTATGAACGGTTTGATGGGATATTTTCTTTTCTGATATATGTTCAAATAAATGTTTGATTTTTGGTACATTTATTCCCGAATTGATTTTTGTTTGCCCTATAATGAAGTTTTATTTTCTCTGATTCAGCAATTTTGTATTCTCCTTCCGTGGAATATATGCAGTTAAACCATTGTTTCTGAACTTTTTAACAATATAATTCACAGTAGAGTGTGGTTTATTAACAATTGAGCCTATTTTTCTTAATGAAAGCTCCTCGACACATGATTTATTATTATTTCTTTATATTGACCCTTAAGCTCATTTCCTTTATTCATATTGAACTCTACTAACTAAAGGAGTAAACAAATTAATGGATTTAACTTCCTTTTATGGTCCAGGTACTCCTTAAGTACAGTGTTTAGCTAGGACGTTTGTTATAGTATACAAACAAGGCAGTTGCAGTAATATAAGCACTGTTTTCAATTTAACTACAATACGAAGTATATTATTGCGCTAATATATGTATTTCCCTACTTCTCATAAATTATGTAAGTTTGCGGATTAAATTTAATGTCATGGGCTTCTTCGTAATCTGTATTTAAAGTAATTAATAATAGTTTTAAAAAACTAAAACAACGCGCTTTATTAGAAAACCAAACTAAAAAGTGAAAAAAATTTTAATTTCCAACACGCTTGAGATAAAATTAAAGTGGTCAACAAAAAAATCATCTCCAACACATATAGAATAAAACTAGAGTTATCAACAAAAAGAAAATAATTTTACCATTAAAAGCGTGGAGTGTTTTTTTATGATTTTTACATTTTCTTCTTAGAGACTTTACTTTTACCAATATCTGTTTTTTATCAAATATATTAATAGATGTAGAGCACCCCGCGCTTTTGATGGTAAAATTATTATATTTTTGTTGATAACTCTAGTTTTATTCTATATGTGTTGGAGATGATTTTTTTCTTGACCACTTTAATTTTATCCCAAGCGTGTTGGAAATTAAAATTATTTTTCATTTTCTAGTTTGGTTTTCTAATAAAGCGTGTTGTTTCAGTTTTTCAAATTTATTATTTATTTTTTAGTTTTAATATTTTACAGAATAAGATAAAAATGTAAATCTCTTTAAATTCGATACTATTGTAGTACGAGCTAAAGGTAAAAAAATCGTCCCAGCCGGATTTGAACCAGCGACTTATAGATTACTGAAATTATATACCACTACAGTTCACCGCTCTACCAACTGAGCTCTTACAACGATTGACTAAAAAGTCGACCTATTATATTTATACAAAGTTTCAAGACAATCCAATGTTTCTAAGTGGGTGAAAATCGTGTTCAAAGATTCCGTTACATAGATTCAGACACTTTTTTTGATTTTCTGATGATTCTGGCCACGATTTTAGAAAATAAATATGAAATTATTGTATTGCCATGGGTCCTTTACAAGTATACAAAGTTTCAAGTCGATCCAATGATTTTAAGTGGGTGAAAATCGCGTTGAAAGATTCCGTCACATAGATAGATAGATAGATAGATAGATAGATAGATAGATAGATAGATAGATAGATAGATAGATAGATAGATAGATAGATAGATAGATAGATAGATAGATAGATAGATAGATAGATAGATAGATAGATAGATAGATAGATAGATAGCTAGATAGATAGATAGATAGATAGATAGATAGATGGATGGATAGATGGATAGATAGATAGATAGATAGATACAGGTCAAGCTAATATAAAGCGTGTAATATGAATTTTTGTTTAAACAAACTTCGACTGTACAAACAAAAATGCTACATAGTGTATGTTAATAAATTGTCCACAGAAAAACTCTCTAAATTATGGAAAAACCCCAATTGAAATCTGTCAAGTACCGGTACTTTTTGAATCCATAAAGGACAGACAGACAGACTCATAGTCACTTACTTACTTACTCACTGGCACTATCGAACCCGTAGGTTCATGGCCGTGCGGACATAAGCTCTCCATACATCCCTATCCTGAGCTAATGCTTTCCAATCATTTCCTGTATAATCTACTTCCCTCAAATCATAGTTAATGTTATTCTCCCACCTAATTCTTAGTCTACCAACTGGGCGTTTTCCCTCTGGTTTTCCTACTAGAAGCTTCCATGCAAGTCTTTCATTCCCCATACGTGCAACATGTCCTGCCCATCGCAGTCTACGGGACTTAACTGTTCTTATTATATCTGGCTTCCTATAAAGACCATGTAGTTCATTGTTATGTAGTCTTCTCCATTCACCTGTCTGTTCATCTCTCTTTGGTCCAAAAATTTTCCTAAGAACTTTATTCTCAAATACTCGTAATCTCCTTGCCTCTCTTAAAGTAAGAGTCCATGTTTCGCACCCATATAATATAACTGGTAGAATAATAGTTTTATATATTTTCAGCTTAACGTTTTTTGAAAGGAGTTGGGACATCAAAAGTCTCTGCAATTCATAATAGCATGCATTTCCAGAATTGAGCCTATGTTTAATTTCTTTGCGCATCTCATTCCTGTTTGTGATTATTGTTCCTAGCAATTTGAATTCAGCCACTTCCCTCAAAAATTTCCCTCTTTTGTCATTAGCTGTCCATTTCCATTATATAATGAATTTCTACGTGTGACCATATATATAGTTTTATTGATATTTACTTCCAGTCCTAATTCCTTAATGTTACTCAATAGTGTGTGGTGTTGTCCTTTAGTACCTCCTCGCTATCCGCCAATAGTACTACATCATCAGCATAAACTAACACTTTTATATAAGTCGAATTTGGTTATTTTAATAAATAATGTTAACATCCAATGTTTATAACGCGCATAACAACTGATACAAAGTTACACCTATTAATATGCATACAGTGACCTTGCTTGTATGGGATGTTAAGAGTATTAGAATTATTCCAAGATAAAATACGAATAGAAGTAATGTATTCAAAATATATCACTCACTCATAAGCACTATGGAACTCGGAGGCTGCGCGGACATAAACTGTCCATATACTGAGTTTATTTTTTTCAATCATCCCCTGTATAATTTATCTCCCCGAATTCATGATTTAATAATTTAAAATAATTCAAAATTAGATAAAAAGATAATTTATAATAAAAAAATCGTTTTCCCATTTTTTGTCTAATGCTATCAGGTTGTCTTTTATGACATTTCTGGCTTTCTCCCCTGGCATTGGCGGAATTTTAATGTATTTTTTAGGATGGGACACCTGGATGGCGAAGTTACATTACCCCGATGATATGATGGGTGATAAATGCTAATGAAGTGCCAGTAGAGTTCTTAACCTAAATTCTAGACCATTGGCAACCACGGGAATAATTTCCTTTAAGAAAAATTCCTATGGTTTGACCGGGAATCGAACCCGTGACCTCGTGAACAGTGGTCAGTAACGCTGACCACTAGCCCATGAGGCTTGTCAAATTAAAATATTATAGTAAAAATTTAAAGTTTCAAAAATTTACATTTCTACAAAATTTTAACATGTTATTCGCCCACTTGTTCTTGGTGTATCTACTAGGCGCTTACCCTCATACAAGAAGTTATAATATCCCTCTTCCATTCCCCATTCGTGCCATATGTCCTGTCCATCGCAGACTACGACACTTAATTGTTATTATATCTGGTTGCCCATGAAGATCATGTAGTACTTCTCTCCATTCACCTGTATTTTCGTCTCTCTTTGGTCCAAACATTTTCCTGAGCGTAAAAGCTTATGAAACATCAGGCCGATTAAATCAAACTAAATTCCTGATTAATCGATCTAGACTTTATTCACATATATTCGTAATCTTTTATCCTCTCTTAAAGTAATAGATCATGTTTCACATTCATATAACTGGAAGAATAATCGTTATATATATATATATATATATATATATATATATATATATATATACTAGCTGGCCCGGCGAACGTCGTATCGCCTTTAAATATTTTTACGTTAATTTTTCTGATGTTTTAATAGTTATATCTGCTATTCGGGGCGGAAACAAATCCATCAAATCAAAGATCATAAAAATCGGTCCAGCCGTTCTTGAGTTATAAATAGTGTAACTAATCCGACTTTGTTTTATATATATAGAAGCCCCGGCCACGCGTTGCTGTGGCTACGTTATACGTTAAATTATGTTGTAGTAAACTAAGTGAGAAATCTAAATCAGAAAGTTTTTGTTTTACACATTTTTTTAGTTCTGGTACGTTAACTACACCCGATATAAATATGGGTGGTGGTTTATGTGGAAGTGGTTTTGTTGATTGAGATGAATTTATGTTGTCTGCATTCTCAGTATCATCCATAAGTGTATCATAAGGATTATATACATTTATTAGTGGAATATTTTGAGGAGGCTTGTTGATTTCATTATACTTTCGTTTTATTCTACGAACTTGTTGGCAGTTTGGATTCTTGCCATCATCAAGAAGTCTCTGTATAGTAATATCATCTTGTGATATATTATAGTCATCTTGTTTTTCATTTAATTGAGGCATGGAGATTGTTTCTGTAATAGGCATATTATTATAACTAACAGACTTACTTACAGTTCTGTTATTCCGTTCCTTAGGACCTCCATATGTTTTTAAATTGACATTCTTATTAAATGTAAGATTTATGTCACATAGGCCTATACCAATTTGCGGAAATTCACTTGATATCTTATCATTCATGGTCTCTAGAACTGATTCGCGACATTGTTCAATGTCCCTTCTCGGTCCAGTTAAATTTAAATTAAGTTACTGTCTTTCAGCCAGATTACTTAAAACTAATACTTACACACAAAATTAATATTATTATCAATACATTGAAAATAAAATAAGCACAAACACACTTAAATTATGAAATAATCAATATTTGTAATTCGATTGAAATTCGCGGTTGCAACAAAAAGCACAGCCACCTGGTTAAATAATAACCAATTAGCTTACACGGCCATCTGTTAGAATCGTATGGAACTCACAGATAATTATAACTCTTTGTTAAATAATAAACAAATAATTTGCAATAAAAATAATGCGCCTATAAATTTAGTTATAAACTTCCCTAAGTCTCAAGTTGGATCAAACTGCACATCGTGTGCAAAATTGTATTAAAACCTGTTCATAGTTAAGGATTCCATCGCGGACAAACAACGTGACACGTATATATATATATATATATATATATATATAAGTTTAACATTATTTTAGAGAAGGTGGGACGAGAATAATCATTTTAATGCAAAATAGGATGTGTTAAAAGAGTTGGGCCTATGTTTAGTTTCTCTTTGCGTCTCAATAATTATTTATTATTTTTACTACGTATTTGAATTCTGTCACTGTAAAAAAGTATATGAAAACGAAAATAATTCCTTGCATAAATGTGTATCTATTTATTTTCATCAGTACTGGTGATGATGGAACAAATTAAAAGTAGTTTCATTCAGTAAGTAGCCTACTGCCAATTGACAAAATTAAATGAAAATTGTATCTCGCTATGTAAAATAAATTTTTATAACGTGAATTATTAATTTTTATTTAGTCTTATGATGAAGTAAGTATTGGTGATATGAAATTATCAATATCCATATAATTTATATCAGTTGGCCCCGATTGTTTATTTGTAAAATTATTAAGTTTGACTTGAGTTATTCATACGTTGCAAGGAAAGATTCCGTTTTTTTCTGAATTGACTGTACATGATACTGTAATGTTCCATTTTCCGCCTTATATACATATATATATATATATATATATATATATATTCATTCATAGTGTTCTGCTCAAGAGTAGGTCTTTCACTGCAAACTCAGCATTCTCCACTCTCTCCTTAACTCAGCTTTCCTTTTATATCTGCATACAAACCATTTATTTTAATATTGTCTATCATCTGATGTCTTTTTTTCTGCCTCTAACTTTCTTTCCGTTGACCATTCCTTCTAGAGCATCCTTCAGCAGGCAGTTTCTTCTTAGCCAGTGACCAATCCAATGTCTTATCCTCTTCTTTATGAGTTCCAGCATTGTTCTTCTTTCACCCACTCTGTCTAGCACATCTTTATTTCTTACCTTGTCTGTCCATTTTATACGTTCCATTCTTCTCCATATCCATATCTCAAAAGCTTCCAGTCGCTTTTCCTCATTCCGTCGTAATGTCCACGTCTCTGCACCATATAATGCTACACTCCACACAAAGCACTTCACTAGCCTCTTCCTTAATTATTTTGCTATAGGTCCGCAGAAAAGCTTCTCTTCTTGTTGAAAGCTTCTTTCGCCATTGGTATCCTCATATATATATATAAACACTGATATGTGGCATAGCATGTAATAAAATTACATTTCTGAAATTTTCCATACCTGGTAATGCACAGAATTCAGAATAAAAAAACTTGAATGAATTTCAATAATTGTATTCTTATGAACTTTATTTATTGTACATTGAATAATACTTAAAAATGGCACTCATTAAGTTAACGTCCTCTATTTTGTACGAGTTTAACCACAACGCCAAGAGATGAGGTCCTGTATCTTGTAATTTTGTTCGAAATATTTTTCTCGTACAACAAATCACAAATCTCAGTCGTCACAGTTTTAAACTTCTCTTCCGAAGACCGCCATAAGTCTTCCAGTTTTCCTCGCCTGGAAAATTCCAACGGTCTTGACCAGGACCGAAGTACGTATTATTCCTCGATTTCGAGATAGACCTGCTATTCCGAAACCAGAAAGATCGACAAATTAGGAATAAATTTACACTTAATTTTCATAAATAATGTCACGAGTGATTTCTAAATCATTGATAAATTCACGAGTAAAGAAGGACGAGCGAATTTATCTAGAGGATTTGGAAATCAAGAACATTTGTTAGGACTATTTAACGAATAAAATTATGCTGTTTACTCAAAAATCATTATTTTAATATAGTTACCGGCATTTTAAAATATTTGTATATTTAATGTAAACGGCGATGTTTGAAAACAAATCAGAAATGTGTGGTTATGTTTCATTTGATTATTTGCTGCAACTTGATCATATTATGTATTGCCAAATAAGATCGCAATATTTTAAGAATTCACTCTGGTGGAGAAAAATGCAACACGTCAAACTGTTTATTATAACCAACATTATAAATTTATTTATTTTTTAATGAACAACTCATTAAATCATTATTTAAAAACACAATTATTGAACACACAATTATCAAATGTGTAGTTCGAAGGAATCTGCTCATTACTTACTATATTCAATGTATTTGTTGGAGAGTCAGTCAGTGCGAAATAATGCTCTGACCTGTTCAGAATATTAAAAAGGAGGAGCTCTCTTTATCACAAAAGCAGGAGCTTGTAAAGGGAATTCGATAAATATCGAGCTGAAACAAGACTGTCATTGATTGTGAAACAAAATTCATTGAGACGTGATTGGTCATTTTTTCTATTTGGGCCTTGAGTTAAATAGTCAATTTAACTTGTGTTTTGTTAATTTATTTTTAAAATATTATTGGTGCCTCAGCCAAGTACTAGGGGTTGTTTAAATGCATGCAGTATAATAGTTCTTTTATCTACATTCTTTACAATATATAATACAATAAAATCAAAATTCGTCAAAATAAAACTAATATAAGTATATCTCGACTGGCATTTATTTTTCTTTTCATGCCATATTTGCCTTCATTGCTAAATGTCAAAAACATAGTTATAACATCTAAACATACAAGCGTTACTGCTATAAAGTAAATATTCTCTTTAAATATGCTTACTTGTTATAGTGGTTACTAGATGGCAGTTGAAACGATATCCCGCTACCTCTCGTGTAAATTGAGAATACTATATATATTCTAACACAAACATATTTTTCTATATATATATATATTGAGAATACTATATATATTCTAACACAAACATATTTTTCTTATATATATATATATATATATATATATATATATAAAGAAAAATATGTTTGTGTTAGAATTCCTGAGTAGCTCAGATAGCTAAGAGCGCTTAATGTACAGAATTTAGAAACTCGGGTTCAAATCCCGACTCAGGCATTTATTTTTTATGTCATATATATATATATATATATATATATATATAAAATAAACTACGTAGAGAATATCAGTATGGACTTGTGTGTCTAACAATATATTGTGGATACAATGATAATTTCATATTTACTGATTTGATTTAAAAGTCAGTATTTTTAATATCCATCCATCGTAATTCTGCCCGAAGGCAGGTCCTTCACTGTAAATCATAGCATTTTCATGCTATGCTTGCAGCTTTACTAGGGAATTGTAGGGGTGGTAGCTTCCCGTTGCTTTCCACACCGGTGAAGGATGATGATAATGATAAGGATGATGATGATTGTCATATGATTTCGGGGACCGTTTGGGGCTTAAAATTTTCCTGGCATTTGTCTTACAGGTGAGGAAAAAACCCCGATAAAAACCTCACCCAGAAAAACTGCCCCGACCGGGGATCGAACCCGGGCCCGCTGCGTGACAAGGCAGCACGCTACCTCGAGACCACAGCGGTGGATTTTAATATCAACATACAAATTTATTCTAACGAACTTTATGGTGCGACAGGTCTACAAGACCTCTAACTTACCAACTTACCGCTAGAGAAAAATTTAAAGCATTTAAAAACGAAAAAGAAGCTAGCCTCGCACATAATATGTTAGTCATAGAGATGGACGTCATCCAGCCAGTATAGGTGTGACATATGGTCAGTATGACGGGTCATCATCTTCACTTGACAGCTATTGGTGCTGTCCAGTGTGCCTTTTTCTGGGACTTGTGTTTGTCCATTGTCGGCGAATTTGCGTGTGTATTCAGTATTGGGCTTAGCTGGTTGGCCCTAGCCTACACGGAGATTTTTGGGGATTTGTCGTGGAAGTGGACAGCCTTTACTTCTTTAATATAATACATCGGCCCCGGCTGGATTTGAACCTGCTAACTTGGTAACTACTATTTCACTATTATCGACAGTATACTGGATGTGACCATTTTGAAACATGTAGTCACATACGAATTTAGAATGCTCTGAACTGGAAATAGATTTCAGAATAATTGTAGACGCCTACAATGCAATTCAAATCGCTAAATATAGTTTTAAATAATTTATTTCAGAAAATATTCTGACCTAGTTTTCAGATAATTGGAATAAAACTTATCTACTCGTGTTCAAGGAAATAAATTAGCGGCAAAGAAGATAATAATCAATTAATTTAAACTACATAATTCGTTTATTTTCACTGTTCAAAAAATTCACCCTATCATTTTTAAAATAAATGATTCGAAATCATGCATTTGAAACGCATACAATTGTATGCACTTTACAAAAAACTAATTCACTGGCACTATCGAACCCGTACGTTCATCACCGCACGGACGATAAGCTCTTCATACATCCTTATCCTGAATTAATATTTTCCAATCATCTCCTATATAATGCACCTCCCTCAAATCATGTTTAATGTAATTCTCCCATCTCATCCTTTCCTTCTGAACGCTTTCCTCTCTTTTTTCCTACATGGAGTTTACATGCCCCACTTTCTTTACCCAATCGTGCCCATTTTGCTCTGCTCATTGCAATCTGAGATTTAACTGTTCTTATTATATCCAATTTCCCATAAAGATCTTGTTGCTCATTGTTATCTAGTCTTCTCTATTCACCCGTCTGTTGTCTCTCTTTGGTCCAAAAATGTTCCTAATACTTAATCTCAAATAATCGTGATCATTTCTCCTATCTCAAAGTAAGATACTATATTTCCCATTCATATAACTGGAAGAATAACAGTGTTATATATTTTAGTTTTAACATTTTTTAAGATTCCTTGAGTCCTTGTAATGCATAATATGACAAGTTTCGTTTATTAACCAAACCTTTTTAATTAACAATGAAAAAAAAAGATAAAAATTTTTATTATTTCTCCTAGATTCGAGTGTATTTTAATTAATTTATGCACCTCATTCCTGACTATAATTATTGTTCCTAGGTATTTGAATTCAGCCACTTCTTCAAAATTTCCTTCATTTTGTCCGTTTACATTATACATTTTATTTCTACGTGTGATCATACAAGGTGAACGGTAATTACACCGACAACAGGGGCTGATACCTGGTTGGAAATGAAGGAAAAAAGGGTCCTATAAACATGTGTCCGGAAATGAACGATGTGCGTACAACAACAAATCGTCTCAGTATACATTACACATCATAATCCACATGACAACAAATGTTCAAAGTGGGATTGCAATGCATGCATCATGGATTGTCTCACTCTTTCACATGTTCAGGCCTCTCTCCGATTATAGCGTCACAGGCGACGATGAAGGGTATGCACATCAGGAGCAGATGCCTCTTACCTCATCTTGTTTAATAATTTCTAATTTCGCACTGTGTGGAATACCTTTTTTAGCCGGATTTTCTTCTAAAGACTTAATTTCTTTTACGGTGTCACTTACCAAAACATGGAATTCCCTTCCACCCTATGTCAGAGACTGTCAAACTATAACATCCTTCAAAAACAAACTAAAGAATTATTTAATAACAAACTAACTTATACACCTCACTGATAGTATTCTTTTAGCAATATTAATATATTTAATTATTTATGTAAATAATATTAAGAATAACAAATATTTTTATTTGTTTTGTTTTAAATATTGTATAATCGTAAAATTAGTTTTCTATATCTCATTATTTTCCTGTTTTTTATATACACTAGACAGGGACAATTTAATATGTCTTGCTTGTATACATTTTATTATTAGTTTTAGTCTTAATTTTAACTAATATTAACTGGTTGTATTATAGATCGTAATATGTATATTAGATATTATCTTTTGATCAAATTTTTACTTAGTGTTTAATATTAGAGTTAATTAAGATTGTTATATTCTTATGTAATATATGTTTGTCCTGGTGAGTGGAAGAGAAGGCCACATGGCCTTAACTCCACCAGGCTAAATAAATCTAAATAAATCTAATTTGGGATATTTAAATATTTTTTGTTTTTTTTTTATTTTATTTTTCTACAGGGTTAACCGTATTAGAGGTTTAATTCCTCTTTTAACTTCATTTTATTGTATGACTACTTAAATATGTTCACTGAATATGCTTCGGCATGCACAACGCTTTTCAGATGCCCCCAGAGGTAAAAATACAGGGGGTTTAAGTTCGGTGATCTAGCAGGTCATGCAATAGGGCCGACAGAATGTCATTCGCCACTGCCATTTATCGTGGCACGATGCATTTATGGACCGTTATTCATAGGACATTTTTTCCTCCATTTCCAGTCAGGAATCGGTCCCTGCAGTTTGCCGGTGCAATTAAAATTCGTCGTGTATATTCAGTTTTGTTGTCCCAGTTTCTTAGCGGTATTTAGTAGAATATGTGTTTCTCATACTCACATAAGTTATTTTAAAACTAGTCTATTTCATTTTAATGTAAAATGCAAGTAAAGAGATAGCACGTTATTTCGACTACATAGAAATCTTTAATACGTTTTCATTTGTACTCGTAAGCCCATGTTTTCCCTTTACAGAGATTTAGGCGCTCTCCCCCTACAGGGAAGAAATTGAACCATACTAATTTGGTTATACTTGTTTTCGTATAGATGTCATTTTGAGTGGTCCGTGGTCAGCGTTCCGCCTCATACTGACATCTAGGAAACCAAGGTAGTACTAGGATGGGAAAATTCGGTAAATTTTGCTTAGAGGCCTTTTTATTCAGGCTTAAGGATTTTTTACGAGCCTGAAAATCTTCAGACTCGGGACCCACGGTTTAAAGTACCTCCCGGAGGACTTGCTCCTTGGATTTTTCCATCCTAAAAAATCCATCGACCCCGGCCGGGTTTGAACCCGCGACCCTCGGGACCAGAGGCCATAACATGTTTTCATGCTAATGTTTACTCCTCTTCAGATATAAAGTTTTACTCAAGTATTTTTTAAATTGGTTTTTATATCGACAAATTGAGTTTTCGAAAATATCGGCAAACATGAAAAAAAATGCATACACTAAAAAAATTGTTTTAAATTAAATTTAATTTGGTGTACTGTGACAGCACCCAAATATTGTAAAATAATTTTTAACTCCATGGCGCGACAGGTCTAGAAGGCCCTTGGCCTATCTGCCAGTTGCTGGCCTCACATCTCCGATTGAGGGTCTTTCCACTTTTCAGCGGTTGCCCTTTTACCAGCCGGCTGCTGGCCCTTCACATCCACATGTGTCAATCACAGAGGTAGATGATCAACAGCCAGTGTAGGGGTGACATGTGGTTAGCATGTCGAGTCCCCCAGCCGTTACAGCTGGTTCCTCAACCTGGAGCCGCTACTTATTGTAGCTACCCAATTGTCTCACGATGCTGGGTGGGCACCGGTCCCATACTGGCGGAAATACCATGATAAAATTTCTTCCCCCATGGAGACTCGAACCAGCGCAAGTCCCGTAGCTCTGCGCCAAGGCTTCCTACCTTAACCGCTCGGCTACGGCACATCTACATGTGTTAATCATAGATTTAGACAATCATTCAACTAGTGTAGGGGCGATAATATGTCGGCTCCGCTATAGCTAGTTTTTTTTCAACTTTGAGTCGCTACGCTACCCAAATTCCTCATGATGCTGGGTCGGCACCGGTCCCGCTCTGACCGAAATTCCATGAGAAAATGTCTTCCCCCACAGAGGCTTGTAATAGAATATTATAATGAGGTGTTGGAAAATCGAGGAAATTATTATAAATGGAACGTTAGCGAGATTGTGTCAACCACTTCACAAAAATTTTTTGCACGATGGTGTTTTCAAAATAATAATATAACATCGTCGTTGTAAATATTTACGTTCATTATAAACAACTGACTGACGATAGCAGTCTGGCCAATGTATATACGATAAATACCGAAAACAGTTTAGATTACAGCAGGCCGTGACACCAATTAAACACATTTAATTTTGTACTAGAGCAGCCATTAAATCTTTAGAGAATGAGGAAGGCTTACAACTCAATGGTATTAATAAGCTGTTAGTTTATGCTGATGATGTAGTATTGTTGGCCGATAGCGAGGAGATACTAAAGGACAACACGCACACACTATTGAGTAACACTAAGAAATTAGGACTGGAAGTAAATATCAATTAAACTAAATATATGGTCACACGTAGAAGTTCATTATATAATGGAAATGGACAACTAATGGCTAATGAGGGAAATTTTGAGGAAGTGGCTGAATTCAAATACCTAGGAACAATAATTACAAATAGGAATGAGATGCACAAAGAAATCAAACATAGGCTCAATTCTGTAATGCGTGATATTATGCATTGCAGAGACTCTTGATGTCCCAACTCCTTTCAAAAAAACGTTAAACTGAAAATACTCGTATATAAAACTATTATTCTACCCGTTATATTATATGGGTGCGAAACATGGACTCTTACTTTAAGGGAGGAAAGGAGAATACAAGTATTTGAGAATAAAATACTTAGGAAAAATGTTGGACCAAAGAGAGATGAACAGACAGGTGAATGGAGAAGACTACATAACAATGAATCACTTGGTCTTTATAGGAAGCCAGATATAATAAGAACAGTTAAGTCTCGTAGACTACGATGGGCAGGACATGTTGCACGTATGGGAAATGAAAGACTTGCATGGATGCTTCTTGTAGGAAAGCCAAAGGGAAAACGCCCAGTTGGTAGACCAAGAATGAGGTGGGAGAATAACATTAACTATGATTTGAGGGAAGTAGATTATACAGGGAATGATTGGAAAATATTAGCTCAGGATGGGTTCGATAGTGCCACTGAGTAAGTAAGTATATTGTTTCAAATAAAGTTCAGTTTATTTAAAATGCAGTGATTTGTTTCGTATAATGTATATTAACACTACCTTTTGGATATAATTTTGTGTATACATTGTACGTAGTATACATAAAAGGCAGTGGTTTCTCTTTCCGCCCTAGGTCGATAATTTGTAATATTACAGTATAGTTTAGTTACCTATAGATTGGCAATCCCGAAATTTAGGAAATTGAACTTTCAATCATGGTTGCCATACCTGTAAGTACAACAAAACGCACTATCGTGCAAAAAAAATAATTAGTAGGTGCGTCAGGTTTTTAAACTGACCCAAACCCTCTGGCGGCAGTATGGGTCGACTCAGCCTCTAACGGAAATGAGTACCAGACGCTTGTTCTGGGGTAAAGACGGCCGTCACGCAGGGCTGACAACCCGGCTGACACAAAGTGCTGATTGTTTAGAAAAAGTGGGAGCCTTAACCTCGTACTTCCCCAAGGGCCTCCGGGCCTGTTGTGGGATCACTTTACTTTTTTTTTTTCCTCAGGATGTAATGAAAAGTGATAACATGTCATGAAACCCCTTGTTCCCTAACGTAAATAATAACTCTTAATATAACGTTTCTTTATTAATACTAAAATATCTACATTTTGTGATCACTACTTAAACATTTTTAGTTTTTCAAGAGACGTTGATTTCTCTCAGCAAAAATCTCCATGTGCTAAAAATATGTCACAGTTCAAAAAGGTTTGAGAAAATGTGTTAAATGCACAACCCGTTTATGATTTCTTTAAATAAGAAATTCTAAACTGGTATACAGTATTTTTACAAATAAAACACATTATTATACGTATGAATTTTAACTGAAAATTCTGCAGCTGTTAGTACGCTTTTAATTTCTGTGATATCATCAGAACTAAGTAAAGTCCAGTGCATCAGGTTACCAAATTCAATCAATTCTTTGCAAGCATATACAAAGAAATATATACTATCAAATGTTAGTGATGTACTCTCGGCAATGTAAAATTTCTTTATGCTACGAAAGCCTCCTGCAAAAAACATAGAAGCCAGAAAGTTGTCATTTATTGGTTGATCACCAATTAAATAGAATTCTTCCAAATTTACATAAAGCATCAAATGGTCAAGGAAAACATCGATCGATGTTATTTTTACCTACATATAAAACTTTCAAATTATTGAAGTGTTTCATATTCTTGTTAAAAGTAATATTTCTATTAGATTCCAAAAATTGTGCTTCGTATACATGTGAAATTTGACAGACAAGAAAATACTGGTAATATTTTTAAAAGATTGATATTGTCAACTTCGATTAAAGTTAATGTCGTAAGTTTGTTTTTCAAATTACTAAATAATGATGGTAATTTACAAGTAAAAAAATCGCAATTTCTTAATTCTAAAGTTTTTAAAAGATTTAGATCTCTCAAATGTACAAGTTCTTGATTAACGTAAAACAAAGACACTTCTTGTAGAAAACAACATTTGGTAGTCAAAATCCTTACGTCACGTACAGATCCTTTGAAGGTAGTCACATTTAGATTAAAATTTGGAATTGATTTTAGAGTTTTGTCCATATGTTCAGATCTTATAATATTATAGAGTGACAAATTGGAAAGAATTTTTCTATAACCATCCAACGTGATATTCGTTCCGGAAATATCAAGTTTGGTCAAATGTTCCAATGTGATAATATTATTTACAGAATCATCTGTAACATTTAATGAGCAAGTAACAATAAGAGTCTGCAGAAATTCGCAGTTTTTAGAAAGCTCATGTACTATAACATCCGTACAATGGAACTTGTATTTGAATACTTTCAACTGCTTTAACATTCCAATACGAGAAGCTAAAAGATTAGAAAGTTCTGGAGTCGCTTCTGTTGACAGTATCAGAATGTTGATGTTTTTAAGATTTGGAAACGATTTATATATAATTTCTTGGAAGAATGTCGAGACTATAGTAGGCAAATTCAATGTGTCTATGCATGGGACCAATATACATTTCATTATGTAGTTACAGACAGTATCTCTTATTTCGTAATCGATTACAGGTATTAACGAAAAATATAAACGTTTGTTATAGTAATATTGTAAATGCCCCATGTACGTTGGAAAACAGTTTTCTATAACTTTACTTGATTCCGGGGACAGCTTTAGGAGAAGTTTTCTAAACCTAATGCAAGATTTTATCACTTCTTTCACCACCCCCAACCAAGCTCCACGTCCACTGGATTCTGCGAATGTCAAAGAATTAATCCATTCGACAATAATAGAGTTTAAAATAGTTTTCAATCTGGGATTTTCAGTTTCATCTTCTACATGTGTTCCAGATTCACTGGACGCCATTACTGCAACAAAAATAATAAAATTTTACAATTTAAAATCATACTTAAAGCTATTCGACTGTCATATTTTAAGATAGAACTAGGAAATATATAAATTTTAATTAATTTAGTAGTAAAATTAAAATAGTTCCACGTTCGCTGGAACTGATGATGTCAAATAGAATTAAATTCCCAGATTAGCTAGCTACTCTGTAAAATTACACAAGTTTTATTTAAAGAATCTAGTATTTAGTTCAAAAACCTTAACATCCACAAATATCACTAATAAGAACTGCATAATTGTTTTAAAATAATTTCACATAATTAAAAGTATTTCCACATTCTTCTTACTCCGATTGAGGAGTCTTTCCACTTTTCAGCGGTTGCCCTTTTACCAGCCGGCTGCTGGCCCTTCACATCCACATGTGTCAATCACAGAGGTAGATGATCAACAGCCAGTGTAGGGGTGACATGTGGTTAGCATGTCGAGTCCCCCAGCCGTTATAGCTGGTTCCTCAACCTGGAGCCGCTACTTATTGTAGCTACCCAATTGCCTCACGATGCTGGGTGGGCACCGGTCCCATACTGGCCGAAATACCATGAGAAAATGTCTTCCCCCACGGAGACTCGAACCAGCGCAAGTCCCGTAGCTCTGCGCCAAGGCTTCCTACCTTAACCGCTCGGCTACGGCGCGGGACTTCTTCTTACTACAAAATACAAATATTAATTTATTTTCAAAAAAACTGGGTTATGGTTTGATGTTATCATACCAAGTTTAATTTTAAAATAATAATTTCGAAATAATACTAAGAACAAAGTAAAATCTATTTTATTTCTAAACTCACTTTTTAAATATATTCTACAGACTAATCTTGTTAGGATTGTGAAATAATTTACTCTTGTTTTTGATGTTGTTTTTAGATTTCTGTGATATTATTTCCACAATTCAAGTTCACGTGAATATTGGACGTACTTATTTTTCTTAACATTCGCGATTTTTTTTTTACATTTACATTTTTTTCATATTCATATCAATTTATTTCTAACGAAGTTACTACTCGATTTCAATAAATAATGCATATATATAAAAGCCTCTAGTTTCCCTAAAATGTTTGAACTGATTCTAAAAATATCCTATATTTAAGATGTCCTTTTTAAATTAAAATTATGAATAAAATACATACCTTTAAGCGTTGTAGATATTCGTTGCAGATATTAAAATAAGTACTGTCAATAATGATTGCGTTGACTGCTTCCAGGGAATGTTTTAACTGCTGTAGTTTCAACGAGAATGAAACTTCCATCAGCATTCAATATATATTAACCATATTCCTAAGATTTTAAACGTACCCTGTTTGTTTATAAGAACGTTCTAACTGTTATCACTGGTATCCTTGCTGTTAATTTAAGTCGAATAAACAAACAGTTCGTACTGTAGGAAATTCTGTTTACATTCCAGTTACTGACTAAAGGATTTTTGTAGTACTATCTCATTTAAACATTAAATTTTCTCGGATAAATGTTATTTATTTAGTTCTTTCAATGTCGTATATTTTACTACAATGCTATTTATAATGTCAGGTATAGAGTATCTACGCCTGGGAAATTTGTCATAAGGAATGCCACGAGTGATTTCCAAATTATCGATAAATTCACGACTCACAAAGTGAGGAGTGAATTCATCTAGAGAATTTGGAAATCAAGAGTGGCATTTGTGAGGACTATTTAACGAATAAAATTAAGCTATTTACGCACAAATCAATATGTAACTATAGATATTTTAAAATATTTATATATTTAATGTAAACGGCCATGTTTGAAAACAAATGCGAAATTATTGGTATGCTTCATTTGTTCATCACTGCAACCAGATCATATTATTTATTGCCAAAGGTTCGCAATATTGTAAGAATGAACCCTAGTGGAGAAAAAATGGAACACGTCGAACTGTTTATAACCAACATAATAGATTATTAATTAATTTCTGATGTCCTATGATGTATATATGTCAATTATATTTTTCCTGGAACGTAAATACCTGGAAAATAATACGTTTAAGGAAGTGCAAACCGTGGTTTCTTTTTTTTTTGTGGTATAATCAATTGCTAGAAATGTTTTTATATTATATTCCGCAAACACTATCTGGTTACATTAGTGCATTATATATATATATATATATATATATATACATACAATCTGGTAGCCACGTGCATTCTACAATTCTTACATCTTAATATATAAATTGTTACATTCAACATATTTCTTAGAGAGTCAGTCACTTCAAAATAATACTCTCATCTGTTCAGAATGTTAAAAAGGAGGAGCTTGATTTTAAAGTGATAAAATTAAATTGATAAAATCGAGGTGAAAAATGACTCTGATTGGTTGTAAATCAAAATTCATTGAAATGTGATTGGTCATTGACTCCCATTTGGTGCACGAGTTAAATGGTCAAGAAAATCGCTATGATGTCCAAGTGGTATCAAAATTAATTATTATTTTATTTTCAATTTTGTATGTCCATAACTTCATGAGTAAGCAACGCAACGCAGGAGTTTCCCTGTCCTAATAGTGGCATTACTAATCATATTAACTATATTTAACAAACACTGCACGAATAACAAGTAAAGTTGAATAACACTAAGAAATTGGGACTGGAAGTAAACATCAACAAAACTAAATATATTTTCACACATAGAAATGCGTTATATAATAATGTAAATGGACAACTAATGACAAATTAAGGACATTTTGAACTAGTGGCTGATTTCAAGTATGTAGGAACAATAATTACAAATAGGAATGAGATGCACAAAGAAAATAAACATAGGCTCAATTCTGGAAATGCGTGCTATTATGAATTAAAGGAACTCCTGCGGTCCCATCTCCTTTAAAAAAAAACGTTAAACTGAAAATATATAAAACTATTATTTTACCCGTTATATTATATGGGTGCGAAACATGGACTCTTACTTTAAGGGAGGAAAGGAGATTACAAGTATTTGAGAATAAAGTACTTAGGAAAAATTTTGGACCAAAGAGAGATGAACAGACAGGTGAATGGAGAAGACTACATAACAATGAATCACATGGTCTTTATAGGAAGCCAGATATAATAAGAACAGTTAAGTCTCGTAGACTTGGGCAGGACATGTTGCACGTATAGGAAATGAAAGACTTGCATGGATGCTTCTTGTAGGAAAGCCAAAGAGAAAACGCCCAGTTGGTAGACCAAGAATGAGGTGGGAGAATAACATTAACTATGATTTGAGGGAAGTAGATTATACAGGGAATGATTGGAAAATATAAGCTCAGGATAGGGATATGTGGAGAGCTTATGTCCGCGCGGCCATGAACCAACGGGTTCGATAGTGCCAGTGAGTAAGTAAGTATATTGTTTCAAATGAAGTTCAATTTATTTAAAATGCAGTGATTTGTTTCGTATAATGTATATTAACACTACCTTTTGGATATATTTTTGTGTATACATTGTACGTAGAATACATAAAAGGCAGTGGTTTCTCTTTCCGCCCTAGGTCGATAATTTGTTATATTACAGTATAGTTACCTATAGATTGGCAATCCCGAAATTTAGGAAATTGAACTTTCAATCATGGTTGCCATACCTGTAAGTACAACAGAACTCACTATCGTGCAAAAAAAAAAAAAAATAGTAGGTGCGTCAGGTTTTTAAACTGACCCAAACCCTCTGGCGGCAGTATGGGTCGACTCAGCCTCTAACGGAAATGAGTACCAGACGCTTGTTCTGGGATAAAGACGGCCGTCACGCAGGGCTGACAACCCGGCTGACACAAAGTGCTGATTGTTTAGAAAAAGTGGGAGCCTTAACCTCGTACTTCCCCAAGGGCCTACGGGCCTGTTGTGGGATCACTTTACTTTTTTTTTTTTTCCTCAGGATGTAATGAAAAGTGATAACATGTCATGAAACCCCTTGTTCCCTAACGTAAATAATAACTCTCAATATAACGTTTCTTTATTAATACTAAAATATCTACATTTTGTGATCACTACTTAAACATTTTTAGTTTTTCAAGAGACGTTGATTTCTCTCAGCAAAAATCTCCATGTGCTAAAAACATGTCACAGTTCAAGAAGGTTTGACAAAACGTGTTAAATGCACAACCCGTTTATGATTTCTTTAAATAAGAAATTCTAAACTGGTATACAGTATTTTTACAAATAAAACACATTATTATACGTATGAATTTTAACTGAAAATTCTGCAGCTGTTAGTACGCTTTTAATTTCTGTGATATCATCAGAACTAAGTAAAGTCCAGTGCATCAGGTTACCAAATTCAATCAATTCTTTGCAAGCATATACAAAGAAATATATACTATCAAATGTTAGTGATGTACTCTCGGCAATGTAAAATTTCTTTATGCTACGAAAGCCTCCTGCAAAAAACATAGAAGCCAGAAAGTTGTCATTTATTGGTTGATCACCAATTAAATAGAATTCTTCCAAATTTACATAATGCATCAAATGGTCAAGGAAACATCGATCGATGTTATTTTTACCTACATATAAAACTTTCAAATTATTGAAGTGTTTCATATTCTGATTAAAAGTAATATTTCTATTAGATTCCAAAATTGTGCTTCGTATACATGTGAAATTTGACAGACAAGAAAATACTGGTAATATTTTTAAAAGATTGATATTGTCAACTTCGATTAAAGTTAATATCGTAAGTTTGTTTTTCAAATTACTAAATAATGATGGTAATTTACAAGTAAAAAAATCGCAATTTCTTAATTCTAAAGTTTTTAAAAGATTTAGATCTCTCAAATGTACAAGTTCTTGATTAACGTAAAACAAAGACACTTCTTGTAGAAAACAACATTTGGTAGTCAAAATCCTTACGTCACGTACAGATCCTTTGAAGGTAGTCGCATTTAGATTAAAATTAGGAATTGATTTTAGAGTTTTGTCCATATGTTCAGATCTTATAATATTATAGAGTGACAAATTGGAAAGAATTTTCCTATAACCATCCAACGTGATATTCGTTCCGGAAATATCAAGTTCGGTCAAATGTTCCAATATAATAATATTATTTACAGAATCATCTGTAACATTTAATGAACAAGTAACAATAAGAGTCTGCAGAAATTCGCAGTTTTTAGAAAGCTCATGTACTATAACATCCGTACAATGGAACTTATATTTGAATACTTTCAACTGCTTTAACATTCCAATACGAGAAGCTAAAAGATTAGAAAGTTCTGGAGTCGCTTCTGTTGACAGTATCAGAATCTTGATGTATTTAAGATTTGGAAACGATTTATATATAATTTCTTGGAAGAATGTCGAGACTATAGTAGGCAAATTCAATGTCTGTATGCATGGGACCAATATACATTTCATTATGTAGTTACAGACAGTATCTCTTATTTCGTAATCGATTACAGGTATTAACGAAAAATGTAAACGTTTGTTATAGTAATATTGTAAATGACCCATGTACGTTGGAAAACAGTTTTCTATAACTTTATATGTTACCGGGGACGGTTCTAGGAGACGTTTTCTAAACCTAATGCAAGATTTTATCACTTCTTTCACCACCCCCAACCAAGCTTTACGTCCACAGGATTCTGCGAATGTCATACAATTAATCCATTCGGCAATAATAGTGTTTAAAATATTTTCCAATCTGGGATTTTCAGTTTCATCTTCTACATGTGTTCCGGATTCACTGGACGCCATTACTGCAACAAAAATAATAAAATTTTACAATTTAAAATCATACTTAAAGATACTTGACTGTCATATTTTAAGATAGAACTAGGAAATATATAAATTTTAATTAATTTAGTAGTAAAATTAAAATAGTTTCACGTTCGCTGAAACTGATGATGTCAAATGGAACTAAATTCCCAGATTAGCTAGCTACTCTGTAAAATTATCCAAGTTTTATTATCTAATAAGTAAAGAACCGAGTATTTAGTTCAAAAACCTTAACATCCACAAATATCACTAATAAGAACTGCATAATTGTTTTAAAATAATTTCACATAATTAAAATTATTTCCACATTCTTCTTACTACAAAATACAAATATTAATTTATTTTCAAAAAACTGGGTTATGGTTTGATGTTATCATACCAAGTTTAATTTTAAAATAATAATTTCTAAATAATAGTAAAAACAAAGTAAAATCTATTTTATTTCTAAACTCACTTTTTAAATATATTCTACAGACTAATCTTGTTAGGATTGTGAAATAATTTACTCTTGTTTTTGATGTTGTTTTTAGATTTCTGTGATATTATTTCCACAATTCAGCGTATTTCAAGTTCACGTGAATATTGCACGTAATTATTTTTCTTAACATTCCGATTTTTTTTACATTTACATTTTTTTCATATTCATATCAATTTATTTCTAACGAAGTTACTACTCGATTTCAATAAATAATGCATATATATATAAAAGCCTCTAGTTTCCCTAAAATGTTTGAACTGATTCTAAAAATATCCTATATTTAAGATGTCCTTTTTAAATTAAAATTATGAATAAAATACATACCTTTAAGCGTTGTAGATATTCGTTACAGATATTAAAATAAATACTGTCAATAATGATTGTGTTGACTGCTTCCAGGGAATGTTTTTACTGCTGTAGTTTCAAAGAGAATGAAACTTCCATCAGCATTCAATATATATTAACCATATTCCTAAGATTTTAAACGTACCCTCTTTGTTTATAAGAACGTTCTAACTGTTATCACTGGTATTCTTGCTGTTAATTTAAGTCGAATAAACAAACAGTTCGTACTGTAGGAAAATCTGTTTACATTCCAGTTACTGACTAAAGGATTTTTGTAGTAACTATCTCATTTAAACATTAAATTATGCATCTTTCTCGAATAAATGTTGTTAAATTTAGTTGTTTCAATGTCGCATATTTTACTATAATGCTATTTATAATGTCAGGAGTTGTGTATCTACGCCTGGAAAATTTGTCATTAGTAATACCACGAGTGATTTCCAAATTATCGATAAATTCACGAAGTGAGGAGTGAATTCATCTAGAGAATTTGGAAATCAAGAGTGGCATTTGTTAGGACTATTTAACGAATAAAATTAAGCTATTTACGCACAAATCATTATTTAACTATAGTTATTTTAAAATATTTATATATTTAATGTAAACGGCGATGTTTGAAAACAAATGAGAAACGATTGGTATGCTTCATTTGTTCATCACTGCAACCAGATCATATTATTTATTGCCAAAGGTTCGCAATATTGTAAGAATGCACCCTAGTAGAGAAAAAATGGAACACATCGAACTGTTTATAACCAACACCATAGGTTATTAATTAATTTCTGATGTCCTATGATGTAAATATGTCAATTATATTTTTTCTGGAACGTAAATACCTGGAAAATAATACGTTTAAGGAAGTGCAAACCGTGGTTTCTTTTTTTTTGTGGTATAATCAATTGCTAGAAATGTTTTTATATTATATTCCGCAAACACTATCTGGTTACATTAGTGCATTATATATATATATATATATATATATATATATACAATCTGGTAGCCACGTGCATTCTACAATTCTTACATCTTAATATATAAATTGTTACATTCAACATATTTCTTAGAGAGTCAGTCACTTCAAAATAATACTCTCATCTGTTCAGAATGTTAAAAAGGAGGAGCTTGATTTTAAAGTTATAAAATTAAATTGATAAAATCGAGGTGAAAAATGACTCTGATTGGTTGTAAATCAAAATTCATTGAAATGTGATTGGTCATTGACTCCCATTTGGTGCATGAGTTAAATGGTCAAGAAAATCGCTATGATGTCCAAGTGGTATCAAAATTAATTATTATTTTATTTTCAATTTTTGTATGTCCATAACTTCATGAGTAAGCAACGCAACGCAGGAGTTTCCCTGTCCTAATAGTGGCATTACTAATCATATTAACTATATTTAACAAACACTGCACGAATAACAAGTAAAGTTGAATAACACTAAGAAATTGGGACTGTAAGTAAACATCAATAAAACTAAATATATTTTCACACATAGAAATGCGTTATATAATAATGTAAATGGACAACTAATGACAAATTAAGTACATTTTGAACAAGTGGCTGATTTCAAGTATCTAGGAACAATAATTACAAATAGGAATGAGATGCACAAAGAAATTAAACATAGGCTCAATTCTGGAAATGCGTGCTATTATGAATTAAAGGAACTCCTGCGGTCCCATCTACTTTAAAAAAAAACGTTAAACTGAAAATATATAAAACAGTTATTCTCCCAGTTATATTATACGGATGTGAAACATGGACTCTTTCTTTAAGGGAGGAAAGGTGATTACGAGTATTTGAGAATAAAGTTATTTTGGGCCAAAAGAGATGAATAGACGACAACTACCTAATAGTGAGCTACATGATATGTATAGGAAGCCAGATAGGTTATAATAAGAACAGTTAAGTATCGTAGACTGCTATAGGCAGAACTTGTGACACGTATGGGGATGAAAGAGAAGCATGGTAGCTTCTTGTAGGAGAACCTAAGTGAAAACGCCCAGTTGGTAGACCAAGAATGAGGTGGGAGAATAACACTATCCATGATTTGAGGGAAGTAGATTATGCAGGGGTTGAGTGGAAAACATTAGCTTAGGATAGGGATGAATGAAGAGCTTAAGTCCGCGCGGCCATGAATCTATGGGTTCGATAGAGCCAGTGAGTTAGTTAGAGTTATAACAAGTAAAGGAAATATTTATGGAGGGGAATTTTTTCTTCAATGGTTATACCTATAGATGCACTTATTCATATAATAGTAGGGGGACTTAGGATACTTGTCCCAAGATCCCTTTATCATAGTACGGGTATTTTGGATGCATGGTGTTTCTATCACTGTAAAGCCCTTGATGCCCTTTCTCATTTGATTAGAAAGAAATTACATTGTTTACTGAGATTAGTGAAGGAAGGGAAAAAATGTGTTTTGTACTGTCATAAGTAAATTTTGATCAGTCTACGTTTGTTCACTTATATGTAAGAAACTTCGTATTATTTCTTGTTATTAGTAATGTATCTGTCCTTATTTTCACACAATGCCACTTAGCTGCTTTATAATAGATATAGTGAAATATTGGATTATGTTTACGAACTCAGTGCAGAAATACTTGACCCACATTTGATATACGTAAATAAAAACTACATTATACGTTTTAGATTCCAGATACCACATCTCCACAAAAGTGAAGAGAATGCCAAACCCAGGCAGTCCATTCCCAGAGAAATTATGAAAGAACCAGTCAAAGCAAGTTTTAGTTACTGGTGCCCTAAATACAATTACAACAAAAAACAAAATGGTATTAATGGGAATGCTTTGTGGATATATGTTAAAAAAGATTTGGCAGGCCAAATACAAGAAGAGAAAAGATAAGTTGAAGAAAAAGTTCATAAAAAAAGGAATTAAAAAAAGAAAAAGAATTACGATTTGGTGGGTCTTCTGAAACCTGTTGAGAGTGACTTAGAATTAGAAATGAACAATGAGACACAAGTCATAAAGCAATAGTTACATGTCTATAAATGATTGGATGATTCTGAAATTTTGTGGAGAGTGAAATGTTCTCAGGTTTGTGGGCCAAGTTAGCGAAGTTTGTTCTGAAGTGTTTACAGAAATATATGGGTTCAAGATTCAAGTGACTAGAATGTAACAATGTCCCAGAGGTTGATCCAAAGTAAATTAAATTTTTAATTGGTGTCTCTTGAATTTATAACAGAAAATGATAGAATTTTAAACTTCAGTTTGAATGTCTCATTAAGTAGGCTTATCAGTTATATTTTTGTTAATGTTATATAAGCTGACATGTTATAGGGTATAATAAATTAATTTCACTTAGAAATGACAACTATCATAGTAACCACTTTAATATTATCATCTCAGTTTTAGCATTATTTGAAAATAATTACACATGGGTCAGGTATCCCAAATGGATGGTCAAGTATCCCTAACTTGAGGGACACTTGACCCTTTTGCACACACAAGGAAAAATTAAAATTTTGCACATTTAGAATGTGAAATTTCTTCATATTGAAATTGGATGCAATGAGGATATGATTATAATACACATTTATGATATTCAGTATTTTTTTCTCTCCATTAAAATATATTCCTAAAAATAAAATAGTGTTTTTTGCGTCAAGTATCCTAAGTTCCCCCTAAATACCTCATCCTCTTCTTCACTTCCCGCTAGTCTTCTCATAAGTAATGCCACGAGTGATTTCCAAATTATCGATCAATTCATGACTCACGAAGTGAGGAGTGAATTTATCTAGAGAATTTGGAAATAAAGAGTGGCATTTGTTAAAACTATTTAACGAATAAAATTAAGGTTACTCACAAATCATAATTTAAATATAGTTATTTTAAAATATTTATATATTAATGTAAACGGCGATGTTTGAAAACAAATGAGAAACGATTGGTACGCTTCATTTCCTTCCTTTGTTCTTCACTGCAACCAGATCATAATATTATTTATTGCCAAAGGATTGGAATTTTGTAAGAATGCACCCTAGTGGAGAAATTTATAACCAACGTTATAGGTATTAATTAATTTGATGTCCTATGATGTAAATATGTCAATTATATTTTTCTGCAACGTCGTTTCCTGGAAAATAATTCGTTTAAGAAAGTGCAAACAGTGTTTTCTTCTTTTGTGGTATAATCAATTGTTACAAATGTTTTTATATTATCTATCGCATGCGCTTTCTGCTGATATTCATGCACTATATATACAATCTGGTAGCCGTATTTCTTGGGGAATCAGTCACTACAAAATAATGCTATGACCTATTCAGAATGTTAAAAAGGAGGTGTTTTCTTTATTATGATAAGCTTTAGTTGGTAAATTCTAGGCGAAACACGACTGTGATTGGTTGTAAATAAAAAAAAACATTGAAATGTGATTGGTCATTGACTCCCATTTAGGACATGAGTTAAATAGTCGTGAGTAAAGAACTTCTAAGTAGTTACTAGATATTAGAAGTTAATAAAACTGTCATGCTAATCAAGTGTCTTCCAGTATGTATTTTACTAGTCAACACTATCAACCACTCCAGTGGGCATTACATACTTGAAGCTGTCGTCTCATGGATTAATTTATTATTTTATTTTAATGCCGTTTCCGAAATTTGTCAAATATGCTTTGTCAGTTGTTACATCAATCAGTATGCGGTGATACTTTTCTTGTGAATTGTGATATATTCTAGTGATACTGAAATATTTGTTAACGTTAGAGTAATGGACTGACATATATCATTACCTTTCTTACAGATTGGAATACGACAGAGGAATATGCGATCATTTGATAGATCAAGATTTGGAGGCAGCGCTGAAAGCAATCGAAGGCGATGAACAGGTAGGTCTTACATTTATAAAATATGTTATACCAATATATGAGACCCTTAGAAGCCAAGGGGTGCAAATGACAAATTGCTAATTTTGGAGTTAAGTGTAGATTTTAGTAATTGAAACATATACTAATCTGAGTGGCCAATGGACACAAGTAAAAATCTGTCTGTTGCTGAAATTTGGTGGCTAAGACATTCACATATATTTAATATGTTTTTACAAATACAATTCCTAAGAGTAGCTAATAATAAAATAACTAATCGTTATCTCAGCCAAAAAAAAAATCATTTATTATTTATCCTTATTTACAAATATTCCTCATGAACTTGTTAGGGTCTCAAAAATAGGTGGGAGTTTATTAACAAAAAACATACATTCATTTAAATAAATACAGCAAAACTTGCTCAAAGCGGAATCGCAAGGGACCAACTTTTTTCCACATTAGACAAAATTCCGCATTATAAAAAACTAAAACTTATTAATAAGTATGTCTTTTTACATACCTTAGATTAATTGTAGTTCCGCTGCCTTTGAAAAGTGCAATATGTATGAACGACTTCGACAGTAACGCGCAAAAAACAGTCCCGTTTCGTCAGCGTTAAAAATGCCTCTTAGGCGCGTATCTTGAAATTAAAGTATGCAGTTTCGGTGTCCGCTAACTAACTACACTTTCTTTCACATCCTTTGATTCGCCGCAAATTTCATTCCACACTACATTGTGTCGTGTTTTAATACTGTCCAGCCATCCTAAATATGCCTTGAAATCATTAGGGATTTAGCAACAGCTAGAGCTTGAGTTTGGAGCATCGGCCCGGAAATTTGAAGATTTACCTTCAATCACTTTCACTTTTTCATTTAATGACAATGATACATAATTTTTAGCCATCTTTATTCCGTAAATTCAGAACGCTACCTGTGAAATATCCGTCTCAAAACTTGAACTAATTTCAGATTTTACACTGCAATGGTTATTTGTAAGACAGGTATCCGTATTTTGCATAATGGGTGTGCAGTGAGACCGAAAATAAAATGTCAGGTACAGGTAGAATCTCTACTGATCCGGCGGCAGGAATCATTTCTTTTTTATTTATTTATTTTTTTGGCCTTACGGGAATTCAGTGAAGTGGAAACTAATTTATTTCTCTGTCTTTCCGCTTTACAAAATTTGTTTCATGAATTCTGTAGAAATATCCTTCCGTTTCCGCGTTGGACTGATTCCGTTTTATGCCAAATAAATACACGTAACATTACTGTTATTTCGCCAGGACCAATAAATTTGTTCACATTGGACAGATTTCCGCATTATTCACGTTCCGGATTAAACAAGTTTTACTGTATATTGATACGGTCTATTTAGTGCTCAATTCTACTAATGTTACGTTCAATTAAACATTTTATGCTCAGACTTCGGTAGTTCATGGGATCACCATTGTCTCCGACTATGGCAAATGTAGTGATGGAAGATTTGAAGACCTATTGTTTGAACAAACTACCTATTACAGTGGATGTGTATTAAAATTTGTTGATGATATTTTTGCAAATGTTCCAAAAAATGAAGTTGAAAGAGTAGTTAGTACATTTAATTCGTATCATAACCGTTTACAATTTACTAGTGAAATAGAAAATTGTAGTCAGTTGACGCCACAGTGATACGTTTGAATAATGGAAAATTGTTGACAAATTGGTATAGAAAACCAACATTTTCTGGAAGATATATAAATTTCCACTCAGGACACCCAGTTCAATAAAAATAAGTGTAATTTATGGCTTGATTGACAGAGCGATTTTACTTTCCAATAAAATATTCCATAAACAAAACATTGAATGGTTAAACAGACTTTGATGAAAATTATTATCCACGAGAGTTTATTAATCAACAAATTAAGAGAAGATTGAAAACAATGGAAGACAGAAAAACATCTACGGAATTAGATAAAATAAATCTAGATGTTGAACAACAAAGCTTTCACTTGAAATTACCTTATGTAAAAGGTTTGAATGAAGGATTGGAAAATAAGTTGAAATCATTCAATTTTGTTTTTGCTCATAGTGTTCCTAATAAACTTGAAGGAAATTTAATAAAAACTGGCAAAGATAAAATTGATAGTAATAAATTGACAGATGTTGTATACAAATGTAGTATGGTGATTGTGAAAAGTCTTATGTAGGCAAAACTGAAAGATTTCTAAGAAAAATAATTCATGAACATTAAAAAGAACATCAGTACACCAGGTGCAGAATTTTCAGTAATCAGTGAACATAGAATTAATCAAAATCATGAAATGAAATGGGATGACATAAAATGACAAAGAAAATAATTACCACAAACGATTGATAGCAGAAATGACAATTATAAAAAAGAACAGAATAAAGCATTGAATAAACAAAAAGATTTAAGAGAACGGTGTGAAACTTATGATTCTTTGTTAAAATAGTTTTAATCACAATTGGAATTTTAAATTTGCTCATTTAAATTTGTAAATAAGAAAAGTCTTGGTGATGTAACTATGTATTATAAACAACCATGTCAAATATCTTCAAAATGATCTCACACAAGGAGATTGAAACGTCGACTTGAATAAATTATTTTTTTGCGCGATAGTGCGTTTTGTCATACTTACAGCAATGGCGACCATGAATGAAAGCTCAGCTTCCTACATTTCGGGGTTTCCAACCTAAATAACTTTACTTTAATAAAATAACTATAGGGCCTATTGTAATATTACATATTACAAACACGCGTGTGGGAAGTAAAATCACTGTCCTCTATGTATACTACATACAATATATATATATATATATAACTCACTGGCACTATCGAACCCACAGGTTCATGGCCGCGTGGACATAAGTTCTCCATACATCCCTATCCTCAGCCAATGTTTTCCAATCATTCCCTGTATAATCTACTTCCCTCAAATCATAGTTAATGTTATTCTACCACCTCATTATTAATCTACCAACTGGGCGTTTTCTCTCAGGCTTTCCTACAAGAAGCTTCCATGCACGTCTCTCATTCCCCATTTGTGCCACATGTCCTGCCCATCGCAGTTTGAGACTTAACTGTTCTTATTATATCAGGCTTCCTATAAAGACCATGTTGTTCACTCTTATGTAGTTTTCTCCATTCACATGTCTGCTCATCTCTCTTTGGTCCAAAAATGTTCCTAAGAACTTTATTCTCAAATACTCGTAATCTCCTTTCCACCCTTAAAGTAAGAATACATAAATGTATATACAAAAAAAATATCCAAAAGATGGTGTTGATATACATTATACGAAACAAATCACTGTATTTTAAATGAACTGAACTTTATTTGAAACAATATAAAACAATAAATACTTACTTACCGCCATTTTATCACTAAATTGGTCTCACGTCTTCCTGTTGTTTCAACTAATAAACATTGCCCACACTGTTAATTGTTTATAATGAAAGAAAACATCTCCAACGAAGATGTTATTATTTTACTATTATTTATTATTTTCAAAACACCACCGCGCAGAAAAAATGTACAACACACGTTTGTGAAGTGTTTTATAGAATCTCGGAAATTAAAAACCTCGCTGTCGTACGGTTTTTAAACATTTTTCTCGATTCTGTAAAAACCACTTCCCACCTCGCGTCGTAATATACTATTTTGACCGAGATAACGATTAATTCTTATTCTTATTCTTATTATTATTATTATTATTATTATTATTATTATTATTATTATTATTATTATTATTATTATTATTATTATTATTATGTCCATCGCTGTGGTCTCGAAGTAGCGTGCTGCATTGTCATGCAGCGGACCCGGGTTCGATCCCCGGTCGGGGCAATTTTTCTGGGTGAGGTTTTTATCGGGGTTTTTCCTCACCTGTAAGACAAATTCAGGAAAACTTTAAAGCCCAAACGGTCCCCGAAATCATATGGCCATCATCATCATCATCCTTCACCGGTGTGGAAAGCAACGGAAAGCTACCACACCTACAATTCCCTAGTAAAGCTGAAAGCATAGCGAAGGACCTGCCTTCAGGCAGAATTACGATGAATGATTGTTATTATTATTATTATTATTATTATTATTATTATTATTATTATTATTATTATTATTATATTATCATTATCATCATTATTATCATTATCATTATTATCATTATCATCATTATCATCACCATCATTATCATCACCATCAGCATCATCATCAGCATCACCACCATCATCATCACCATCATCAGCAGCATCATCATGATCATCATCATAATCATCATCATCATTATGATTATTATTATTATTATTATTATTATTATTATTATTATTATTATTATTATTATTATTATTTATAATGATTACACTAAAAACGTGCAGAACCGAGGATTTGAACCCTAGTTGCCTTAATTATAATCCAACATCTGAGGTGCTGTAAACAGTTTCTTTAAAAGTTAATGGTAGTATGTCGTAAATAGCAGGTGATATTTCTAAAAATAGAGGTTTTTGGACCACTAAACCATATGACCTTAAATACTAGGTCATTCACTTTTATCTCATAAAATGTAATTTTGTTTGATGATACACAGAGCATGTCTCTCTTTGTGAATATTAATTTCTACGTAAGCACTGACAAGAGGGGAAGGGGAATCATTGCACATGCGTAATAAAACCAAGAGTCGATCATAAAACGTTACAGCTGAGATATCAATCTAATTACTAGAGCTGAGAAAAATAAGCGGTATCAGGATAGTAACTAATTTCTCTACACATTGTTTACAAAACTCGTGTCTTTGTCAAGCGTCTCCACTGTCTGCTCGGAGCGGAGAGTGTATATGTTCGACTTTCCTCAGTAATAGACCTGTTTACGTGACGTGTGGTTGTATCAGAATGCCGAACAAAAATTGTGCAAAGATGAGTTCATTCCTACACAAAGCGGACTGTAGCTAATAGAAGTCTGTCCCGAGTAGCGCGTGTCAACGTGTAGTTTGTAAACATAGCGGTCTAAGTACGATGCAGCTTAGCCTATAACCAATACTTTTTTTCAGCTCTACTAATTACAAAGAGCTGTAAAATGGTGGATCACAAGAACACATTCTTACAAGGGAACTGTCAACCATTGCATGCCGAAACCTACCTTGAAATGTCTTCCAGAGAAGCATTATGTTGTACAAAGGCCGTGTCCAAAATATTATCTGCTGTTTTTAACTGCAAGGCACTAAAATCCAACGCCAAATCCCCCATTTAAACTATAGGAAAGTAATACAAGTCCTGTATTGACAGACTGGACAACCCTCAATATCCGCCGTCCGCGTTGTGTCCCGCCTCACTCCACACCGCTCATAACTCATGCAGAGATGTAAATTTGCTCCATACAATGGGTTGAAATTGCTGGATTCTGTCTTCAATTTCTGCACGTTCCAATTAAAAATGCCAGATATTTTTTTGGACACAGCCTTAGTACATCGCAACGCTCCTCTGGGAAAAATCTAAAGGTAGATTTCGGCATGAAATGGTTGACAGTTTCCTATGAAAAGTTAATTTGAGGAAAAACAATGATTATTTTGCCTATTTCTGCTTACACTTGAATGATGTGCTTTAATTGCTAAATTAAATATATCTTTAGAGAAAGACTCACTGGCATTAACAAGCTGTTAGTTTATGCTGATGATGTAGTACTATTGGCCGATAGCGAGGAGATACCAAAGGACAACATGCACACACTATTGACTAACACTAAGGAATTAGGACTGGAAGTAAATATCAATAAAACTAAATATATGGTCACACGTAGAAATACATTATATAATGGAAATGGACAGCTAATGACAAATGAGGGAAATTTTGAGGAAGTGGCTGAATTCAAATACCTAGGAACAATAATCACAAATAGGAATGAGATGCACAAATAAATTAAACATAGGCTCAATTCTGGAAATGCGTGCTATTATGCATTGCAGAGACTCTTGATGTCCCAACTCCTTTCAAAAAACATTACACTGAAAATATATAATACTATTATTCTACCAGTTATATTATATGGGTGCGAAATATGGACTCTTACTTTAAGGGAGGAAAGGAGATTACGAGTATTTGGGAATAAAGTACTTAGGAAAAATGTTGGACCAAAGAGAGATGAACAGACAGGTGAATGGAGAAGACTACATAACAATGAACTACATGGTCTTTATAGGAAGCCAGATATAATAAGAACAGTTAAGTCTCGTAGACTGCAATGGGCAGGACATGTTGCACGTATGGGGAATGAAAGACTTGCATGGAAGCTTCTTGTAGGAACGCCAGAAGGAAAACTCCCGATTGGTAGACCAAGAATGAGGTGGGAGAATAACATTAACTATGATTTGAGGGAATTAGATTATACAGGGAATGATTGGAGAGCATTAGCTCAGGATAGGGATGTATGGAGAGCTTATGTCCGTGCGGCCATGAACCTACGGGTTCGATAGTGCCAGTGAGTAAGTAAGTATCAAAAGGAATTTACAACTTTGCAAGCTTAGAGAAATATATTGAAATATATTACAGGAATGGATATGTTAGTTTAAAACAAAACAAATTTCAACACGCATAGTGCAGTAGTACTATATTCAGACACCAAGAGCGCTAGAGTAGTTGTAGTCAAAATGGCAACTTTCATAGGTTTGAAATGTTCTCAGTGTATCTTCTGGTTTCATGAAGGACAGTCTGCGATAACAGTGCAACATAACTTTCGTACTCAGTACTGTAGTATTCTCCAACTAGGCCTACAATTTAGTCTTAGCACGAAAATTTTTGTTGAGATTGGTTGTTCTGTGCGACGTGACAAATCTCCAGGTAACGAGTCAAGTAGAGCTTCTCCCACTGTCCAATATAGTCAATGAGACAAGCATCTAAAGTGAGTTTTGTATACCGCAAATTACAATTTGGCGAGTATTATGTAAATGTTTACTTATGGAGCTATACAAGTTGAACATGGTACATCTTACTGATGGAGATAAAATCATTGCTCAGTCCGTCGCCGTGGCGTAGTCGGTAGAGTCCCTACCTTCCACTCCGCCGACCCGGGTTCGATTCCCGGTAGGGTAAGGGATTTTAAATCTCCACCTTGGATCTGGGTGTGTGTCCTGTCCCACCACTAATGCTCAACTGAGTGCACATTTCCTATTAAAAAATAAATAAATAAATAAATAAAATACAGTCGTTGCTCAAGAATGCTGTACGGAAAAGTTAGATCAAATTGCAAACAATGAGACATTCTGGACTATGTCATCTTCAGTGAGAAAATTAACACAGTTTGCCCTCCGCAAATTTGAAGTATGTAACGTATAAATAGAGTGTAACAAAACTCAACGGCAAAAATTCAGAAATGAATTCCTCATATTAAGAGAAGAAAAAGAACACCACATTAGGACCGGCAGCATCAACCATCATACTGGATGCTGTAGCGAAGAGGGACCTGCTGAAGATGGAACGGATGTTCTGAAAGGCCTACAGGCATAAAGATTACATATTTTATAAGTTGGGGACGGCGGATTTTACCTAAGAAGGTATATTTTAACTTATTTTATTTTATGACTCTCCACCTCAACGGTTTTAACAATGAATTTTGTTACGAGTAGTATTGAAAAAGAATGTAGTACAACATGGGTCCGGAAATGTATAATTACAGAGTTATTCGAACTTTACGAATGTTAGTAAACCGCTTAAAACAGACATAATACTCACTTTCTCAGCACACTGTAAACGACTGAAAACATACTTTTTCCCATCACACTGTAAACCACTGAAAACAGACTTCAGACAAACCGATCAGTAACCTAAACATGACGGGAAGTCATTTGCAGATGCCAACAAATATTCAGGTGGAAAACAATTTTATTCGCAACATGTTTTCTTCTTTACAGTGAAATGGAATGAAGTATGTTTTCAGTGGTTTACAGTGTGCTGAGAAGGTATTACGTCTGTTTTCAGTGGTTTATTAAATTCATAAAAGTTCGAATAACTCTGTAATTATAAATTTCTGGACACATATTCTACTAGACTTTTTTTCTCCTCTCAATATGAGGAATTAATTCCTGAAATTTTGCCGTTCAATTTTGTTACATTCTGTATATGTTTTTTTTTTCATAGATAAAACTATAGACGATATGGTATATCAGGGTATACTCCAGCAGTTCCTAATTCCGAAAATAGGTGAAGATGACCACAGGCGCCACCAACAAAATGTATCCTGGATATACCCATTCTTGAGACATGTTCCTTCCAGTTCAGCTGATATCTGGAGATGTAGTCCAGTATTGGTGACACATTAAGTTCTTGAAGGATTTCTACATTTTTCTTTCGATCCCATTTGGTGTAGCCAGCTGTTCGGCGCATAAATTTCATCTCACAAGCTGTTAGTCTGCCTTCATCTCTCGTCCATATAGTCCACGTTTCACTCCCATAACATAGGACTGGTCAAGCCATTATTAGATAAAGACGAGTACGAGTTGATTTTTGCACTAATGAAGGTTTTAAAACTCTGTTAATGATTCCCATTGATTTGTTGAATTTCACAATGTTCTCTGATAAATCCAAATTTTCAACAAAAGAGAGTTTATAATCCTAAATAAGTAAACTCATTAACTCTCTCTAAAATTTTGTTATTTAAACAAATTTTTCTTGGTATTGGGGATTTTCCACAAAAGGCCATTATTTTAGTTTTATTGGTAGATATTTCCATTGAATATTTCTGGGCTATTAAATTT
This sequence comes from Diploptera punctata, assembly GCA_030220185.1. Classification (NCBI taxonomy): domain Eukaryota; kingdom Metazoa; phylum Arthropoda; class Insecta; order Blattodea; family Blaberidae; genus Diploptera; species Diploptera punctata. Next base: position 1,589,766 of record JASPKZ010004216.1, on the reverse strand, counting down.
AAATTATGTACTGACCATTTTAAATCATCTTCAGATGTTGCTAGTAAAACAAGATCATCTGCAAACATTATTATATCTCATTTTAAATTTCTATTGATAGTGATACTTCATGTTTTGTTTCTCTAAAGTCTCTTACAATGGCATTCATATATATGTTAAAAAGTAGAGGGGAGAGGCCACAACCTTGTCTGACTCCTGAATTTATTTCTTTCCACTGAGTTATTTTTTCTTTTATTTTTATTGCAATGAGAGTTGACTTATAAATGTTATAAATATTATATATGATCTTTCATCAAAATTTGAAATAATAGACTTCTGTTCACTTTATCAAAGGCTTTTTTAAAGTCAATAAATGCGAAGTGTATTTCTATATTAAATTCACGATATTTCTCAATCAAAATTTGCATTGTGAAATATCCATCAGAGCATGATCTACCCTTCCGGAAGCCATTTTGTTCTTCTCCAAGTATATTTTCATAATATTTATATAATTTATTCTTAATAATAGTGGAATAAATTTTGTAATCAGAGTTTAATAAGCTGATCCCTCTGTAATTATCACAATTGGTCTTATCTCCTTTTTTTAAATATTGGAATTACTAATGATTTTGACCAATCTTGAGGTGGATTTTCTCCTTGCCATATGATATTCAAGAAGTTTAAATATCTTTTGAGAAATAGTTGACTGGAATGTTTAAATATACATACTATATAAATATACACTCCATCAAATATCACGGCACCTGGATTCTTAAACCTGATGGAAAGATCATATTATATCTTCGTATTAGACATTTCAATTCCCACACTTGATAGAACGCTATCTCATAACTCTTTGATGGAATTATGAATATTTGGTTGTATTGTTGCGAATCAGACTACTCTATTATTCATATTGGTATTGAGGTACGATATTTAAGTCGAGTGATGCTCCTGAATGTTAGCGTGATAGACTGTATTATTTGGTTTTATGGAAGATGGGTCATTCATTCTATATGTAGTGGGGTGAATTGAACACGGCATGCGATCAGCAACAAGTTGTCAGTGCAGTGCACTTTCTTGTTAATGCAGAACAGACTTATGTCGTACAGCCCTATTCGTTTAAGATGTATTCCTAGAATGCTGTGAAGCATTTTATATCATTGATATACAGCCTTTGAAAAAAATGATGGCGCAACTCTTGATGATGGAAAGTTGGAGTTTTGAAGAGCGATTCACGCCAGTACGTTGTTACATTCTGACTCGTTTGAGTATAAAGCGGACGGCGTAAGTCTCTTTTCATGCAGCATTCGTATCGTTCGCTTCAGTGGAGCAGTCGGTAAGATGCTCTTTTTCCGACGACGCTGGCCCACGTTCGATTCTGGTCAGGTATATATTTTTTATTTATTATTATTCAATAACACGGTTAATTTCCATAATGCCTACATGTTACCAGGCTTCATTATATAAATAAATTTGTATATATATATATATGGAAATATTCCTGGTCGGGACAGACTCCTGGGTGAGATTTTTTCGGGGTTTTTCCTCACCTGTAAGACAAATGTCAGGAAGCTTAGGGCCCAACGGTCCCCGAAAATCATCTGGCCATCATCATCATCCTTATCATTCTTCACCGGCGTGGAAAGAAACGGGAAGCTACCACACCTACAGTTCCCTAGTAAGCTACAAAGCATAGCATGCAAATGCTATGATTGTAGTGAAAGACCTGCGGACAGAATTACTATGAAGTGGAATATATGGAAACAAATAAATTAAAGAAAACAGCTCATATATATATATATATATATATATATATATAGAGAGAGAGAGAGAGAGAGAGAGAGAGAGAGAGAGAGAGAGAGAGAATGAATAACGATTGTAATGTCTCATTACTTTGTTTACAAAACACATGACATAATAAAATTATTTATTTCCATTACCAGTACAAAATGCGTCTGATTAATTTAAATTAATACATAATTTCAATGCTATACAGTATAAGTAAGTCTTGAAGTACTACATCCCTTCATACAGACAATTTTTAGGAGAGATGGTTGTGGTCTAGTGGAGGTAGCTTCTGTTTCGCGTGCAAGAGGTCGCGTGTTCGATCCTGCTGTCATGTTTTTTTTTTTTCTCGTCCTTATTTCAATGAATTTTCTTTCTTTTGCTTTGTTTTATTTTCAGTATTTACCGCACTGCTTATTTACACGAAATTGTTTTCCATTGCACGACACACAATGAAATAGAACGGATTTAGTTTCTAAAATAGTTGTATACTTGTGAACCAAATAGCTGATCTCAGATCATGTGCTGTGGCTTCGTTCTGAGACTTGAAAATTATCTGTGCGCTATCAATATTTTCAAAGGCTTTACATTGAAATGGCTTTAGATACGAGTACCTGTATGTCAACTCCTGAGCTCCTGGCGTGACAGGCCAAAAAGGTACTTGTAAGGTCAGCAGCCGTTATAGCTGGTTTTTCTTAACTTCTAGATTTATCAGATAATACAGCATATCTATGGACTTTTAAATTACAGTACAGTACTAATTTTATAATTTATACACCTACTATTTCACAACTTCTATATTTGAGGCATTTACAAAATTATAAAATATATAAGTTAAATCTATTATGAATATGCTAAATGGTATATATTTTTTTCAGAAACAAATTAATAATAGGCATCATAAAATTAATAATAATAATAATAAACATTTTATTAATTATGACTATCTTCTTCGTCTTCTTCTTCTTCTTCTTCTTCTTCTTCTTCCTTCAAGTAGGCCAAGGCCTGTCACGATCCTATAGAAAATTTTCCCTCCAGCGTTTCATAGGACGGCCCAGAGATCATCGTCCTCTTGGTGTATAATTATAAATAGCTTTGGGGATCCGATTTGAACTCATTCTTTCAAGATGGTGTTTCCAATTTAATTGGTACTGTTTAATATATTCCAAAATTGGCGTAGTAATTGACAATTATTATGCTTTCAAGTCTAATACGAGAATTATGATTATAATGATATTAATATGATAATAATAATAATAATAATAACAAAAATAATAATAATAATAATAATAATAATAATAACAAAAATAATAATAATAATAATAATAATAATAATAATAAACATATGATTTTATTTCAATTTAATACAACTGTTAATTATTAAATTACTAATATGAATATTGATATATAATCGTTAAAACAAAATTAACACATACAATAATAAAAAATATTAAACGTACAAAATTAATATTTTTAAACTTTTAATTAAAATTATTATCAAGAATACTAAATATGGGAAAAAATTGTTTCAAGACATCAAATTCATATAAAAGTGTTTTAAAATAGTGAACTGTGATTACTGATTATTCTGTAGAAGTCAACATTTTACTGGATCGTTCATTACCAACATAACCAAACAAATCATGTTCTACCATATTTAGAGTTGGGTAATATTTTGGTATGGTTTCCAGTTCAAAATATTACATAACAGCTAAATAATATTCACTAAATATTATTATTCCATGTAATGGAGGAATTTAAAATTGTTGAACACATTGTCGTCTATTTATTAATTCTAAGAAAAATGGAAGGTATTACATGTTATTTTACAGTAATTGTTGGAAATGACAACCATTGACCTGGATGCACGGCTCCGTACGTCTCACCTCAGAACTGATGAACTCAAAGAAGCATATCTGGATGCTCCCTGATTTCCGCAGCCGCTGCCACGAGCCTTGCTATAAGCTCTGGAGCTGTGCATCCAGGTCAATGGTCGCCATTTCCAACAATTACTGTAAAATAACATGTAATACCTTCCATTTTTCTTAGAATTAATAAACAACAATGTGTTCAACAGTTTTAAATGTTGTGTCCACCGCTGTGGTCTCGAGGTAGCGTGCTGCCTTGTCACGCAGCGGGTCCGGGTTCTATGTCCGCTCAGGACAAGTTTCTTGGGTGAGGTTTTTTCGGGGTTTTTCCTCACCTGTAAGATAAATGTCAGGATACTTTAAGGCCCAATCGATCCCCGAACATCATTTGGTCATCATTATCATCAATACCATATTCACCTCATTAGATTAAGTTTAGGTTTAAGGCCTCTCCTGGCGCATCATTACCCATCATATTATTGGGGCAGCCTAACCCCGCCTTCCAGGCGCCCCAACCTTAGAAGTGGGTTACAATACGCCAATGCCAGGAGAGTATACCTGAAATGTCGAATGACAAACAGGTGACATTTAAAAAAATAATAAATGCTGTTTTATTCTGTAGACCCATTACAATGCATTTCCAACCCAAGGTTCATTGTGTTAAAATACTTGTATGGATGTTCCCTACCACCACACGATAAATCTGCACTCATTTCGGTAACACCCAGTATAATTAGAATATGGGTGAAGTGGCACTTCACTCACTTCACCTGAAAAGCTGCTACTGTTCTGCAAGATTCCAAAAATAAAATCAATAAGACTTTTCATAGAAGGAATTATAGTTCATCTTAATTATACCACACTACACAGTTTCCATTTACTGCAGCAGAGACAGCTGTAAAATCATATGTAGGAAATGTGCAATCAATATTATAGAAATATTTAATTATTTAGTCTGGTTAAGTTGAGATCACATGGTCTTATCTTCCACCCAACTAGGAAAAACATATATTAAAATAGAATTAAGATGTTAATATTGAGAATGTCTTTGTTACAGTTTGATCCATACAGCCTGGCATATGTGAAATTCACTCCCAGTGCTTCCAATCCCCACCCAGAATTTGCTGATGAGGTTTACTTCCCTCCACAGTCAGAGGAGGAAGAAGAGGTCGATAAAGACTTAGTTATGCCTCCTGGATCAGTGGATGGTAAGTAAAAAATATGTACAAAATAATTGAGGCATCCAATATAACTTTTTTATTTTAGAATGTGATTAATTGTGTATGGTTTTAACAAGTTTATATGTTATAGAATAGTATTCTCTAAATGTAAAAATGTAAATATAATTATGTATAATTATTTGTATTAGTTGTAAAAGTTTTATGAATCTTTCAAAGTTTTTTTTTTTTCAGACACAAATGTTATAATTTCTAGGTCCATATTATTATTTAAAATGAGTGTAATTGGTAATATGGCATAAAAAGAATTCAGAGGACATTTTTTCAAGAAATCAGTTTAAAAAATTGTAATTAACTGTTGGCCTTTACTAAGTATGAAATTTAAGAAAGTCACCAATCCAGAACAATTCTGCTGTGTAGTCTTCTACAGAAAGTTATCAAGTGCAATTTGAATCAGTGATGATTGGTTCATGTCACATGAAATTACTCTCCAAAGTTGGTCATGATAAGATAGAAATAATTATTCACAATTAAAATCTTCTTCTTTTATAATGTTTCCATTTCCCTTATGGTCATAACAAAATGGTTTCCGAAAAGGAAGATCCTGCCTCGATTGCATATTTATAGTAGCACAGATAATTGAAGAGAGACGATTCCGATTGAGGGTCTTTCCACTTTTCAGCGGTTGCCCTTTTACCAGCCGGCTGCTGGCCCTTCACATCCACATGTGTCAATCACAGAGGTAGATGATCAACAGCCAGTGTAGCATGTCGAGTCCCCCAGCCGTTATAGCTGGTTCCTCAACCTGGAGCCGCTACTTATTGTAGCTACCCAATTGCATCACGATGCTGGGTGGGCACCGGTCCCATACTGGCCGAAATACCATGAGAAAATGTCTTCCCCCATGGAGACTCGAACCAGCGCAAGTCCCGTAGCTCTGCGCCAAGGCTTCCTACCTTAACCGCTCGGCTACGGCGCGGGACTGAAGAGAGACAAGAATTTAATTTGCCATTATACATAGCCATCATATATTATATAAAAGCCTTCGACAGGGTAGAAAGAGAAACCCTGTGGAACATATTAACAGAAAGAGGCTTTCCAAATCCTATTATAAGAGCTATTCAAAGCTTATATGCAAATAAAAATATCAAAATAAAGAGTGGAAATATGCAATCGAAATGTCAAATCATAATAAATCCAGGATCATGAAAAGGATGCCTTCTTTCACCCACTCTTAAATTTGTATATTGAAGACGTTATGAGAAAATGGCAAGTAACTTTAAATTCCAATAATAAAATCCGTGTTGACACACTCATATTTGCTGATGATCAGGCTATAATGGCTTCTTCAGAGAATGACTTTCGAAGAGCAATTTTTAAATTAAATAATATTGCACGTGATTACAACCTAGAAATATCATAGAGTATCTCTGGGGTCCCTAGGTCATCTGAATTTTTCCAATTAAATTTAAAGAAAAATAAAACAATAAATTCTAAACTTAATAATGACGATAATGATTTTTAGAAGGTAATTATAATCAAAGCCCTTCAAGGATTATTTAGGTGTTTATTTTACAAATGAGATGAATTTTTAAATAAAATGCAGATACAATATTCTCCAATAAAAAAAGTACTTCTATTAAATATTTAAAAGATCCCTTGGTTATGTATATGGTATACATATAAAAAAGTGATGAATCCTAGAAAGCCAAGTTAGAAACAGCAGCCCACCAAAAGATGTTACTATGCATTAGCATGTTAACATTACCAAAAAATCATAAAAATGTTTAATAATGACACCAAGAACTTGAAAGTTACATCACCCTTGTAAAGTGGTCCCACTACAGGCCTTAGGCAGCCCTTGGGGTAGTAGGAGGTTAAGGCTTCCATCTTTCTAGACAATCAATACTAGGTATCAGCCCTGAGTGTGGCTGCCTTTACCCCTAGAACAAGCATTTGGAACTAATTTCTATTAAACGCTGAAACGACTGCAGGACAATGGTGCTACCAGATGATTTAGACCCGTTTAAAAAATCCTGACCCCATCAGAACTAAAAAACCGAGCCTTCTGTCTTGTAGCATATTCCTTAACCGACTAGGCTACAGCACCCCTCTACATGACCCTTGATATTTTGGGTAATGTGAATAATGAACTCCCCAGTTGTTTTTAGTTTGGATTAACTATCCAATATCTAAAACCAACTAACCAAAATATAAAACTAACCAAACTAATACCATAGTGATTAGTGTGGGGTGTTTATAGTTAGGGGTGTCCACCGCTGTGGTCTCGAGGTAGCATGCTGTTTTGTCACACAGCGGACCCAGGTTTGATTCCCGATTGGGACAGGCTCCTGGGTGAGGCTTTTTCGGGATTTTTCCTCACCTGTAAGACAAATGTCAGGAAGCTTAGGGCCCAACGGTTCCTGAAAATCATAACGGTTCCTGAAAATCATCCTTATCATCATCATCATCCTTTACCGGTGTGGAAAGCAATGGGAAGCTACCACACATATAATTCCCTAGTAAAGCTGCAAAGCATAGGATTAAAATGCTATGATTGCAGTGAAAGACCTGCCTTCAGGCATAATTACTATGGATGGATAGTTAGGGGTGAAGATGAGATAGGAAGCACAACACACAACCTTTCTTATCCTAATACCACCCTCACCTTCTCTTGATCCACCGTGTTTCTATAAACAAGGAAATGGCGACCGAATCACAGCGATATAACTGTTTCCTCAAATGCAGAAGAAATGTTGCATTACAAGCCTGTCCAGAGGCTAAAAGTAGCATGAACACTACTGGACGACCTAACGATAATAGTAACCTATCTTAGGGAAAACTACTTTCAAGCCTCAGAAAAGCAGTATAAGAATCTCTTAAAAGACTGCTAGATGGGGCCAAAACAGGCCTAAAAAAGGCCTAATTCGTAATGAATGATGATTATAGTTCAAATTAAAAACAGCTGGAGGATGGATTATTCACATTACCTGATACTTTTTATATAACCCCTTACAACTTGATTCATCTGATAAGATCAGACTTACCAATAACGTATAAGCTATAGGCGGTGTATCTCTCAACTTCAAACAGAGCACACAATCTCTCTGTCATGTAAAGGATAATCTTAATGAGGATGTGGATCAAGATCATGCATCATCTTCCCAGTCCATTTTTTCACACAATTTTCAAATCTAGTAGTATGGGAGAGTAATAGTACATACCTACCAACTAATAAATTATACTGGTCGACAAAAGTGAACTTTTTTTCTTTCACAAGAATAAAAATATGAGATTTTAGAAGTATTTTTCATCCTCAATTTAAATATCTTTTCAGTTTTTTCCTATCAGGCAAGAGTTTTCTGTGATATTCATTTACATTTGTTATATTTTTTATAATTTTAATAAAATCCATCTAACTCTAACTCATTCTGACTTACCTAGAAAGTGATAGATAGTGATTTTCGGGCATATTTTATGTAAGATCATTTTTATTTCCATCTGAATCATTTTCAGTTTGAGCTAGGTCAGAATCAGAGTTATGAGTTAGGGTCATATCTGCATATACAGGTACAGGGAACTCTTCATATAAGATAAAGTTCCTATGGCAGGTCAAAGAAAATGCTAAAATCAATTTTAAAAAAGTAGCTGTCACAAAAAAACTGTGCCTGATGGAAAAATTCTGACTACATATCTGATTTCAGTATGAAAAAATGCACTAGATTCACTACTCAGATTTCTTGTAAAGAAAACCTTGTCGACCAGTGTTATTATTAAAATAGGCTTTAATAGAAATATAATTTAAATTGTGTTTTCTTTTTTCTTTTTTTCACAGTTGTAGAAGTGGGAGGAAGCCAAGGTCCAGCACATATTCGATATCGCTATCCTAAATCAATACTCCCAGTAAAAAAATCTTATCCAACAACTCCAAGTGGTCCAAAACACCGTCGATCATCTCCACTTAGTGCAGAATCCATTCTACTTGCAAAACTTCTAAAACCATCCGAATCGAAAGGAGAAATCTTCACTCACAACTATAACACACCAAACAGCTTCAGAGAGAGCTTTGAAAGTCATGATGGACCAGAAAATTCTGCAGATTTTCCAAATTCACAAGATATTGAACAACCAGTCAGTCAGTTTTCTAGGAATTATAATACTCCTGACTCCTTCCGAGAAGGTTTAGAAACTCGGGATGAAATAATTGATATAGATGATGAACAAAATGCAATAAATTTGACTCCTGAGCAGTTTAGTAGGCAATACAACACCCCGGAGAAATTCCGAGAAGGATTGGAATCTCGTGACAGCAATGTTATGTTACCAAAGAAACAAACTATGTTGACTGCAGACGAAATTCTTCATCAAATAAATGGTGATAATGAAATTCCTGGAGAAACGCCTGGCATGTTTGTAAGACTGGCTGAAGATGGAAGCATGCCAGAAGAATTTCGCAGCCAGGGAAGTCAAACCAGGTTGAGTCCAGAGTTAGAAGAACTTGCAAATCTGTATTATGATACAGATAGGTATATTAGATTGCCAGAAATGGAAACTTCTACAGAAAATGAAAATACAAAGCAGAGACGTGAAGGAACAGCTTACACTGAAGGAGGGCTTGTGTATCTTCCAGAACAAAATAGAGGTAATTACATATTTATATGTTATAAAAAGTTGCATATTTCCTCAATAACAACACCATATGTCAACCACAGCAGACTAGTGGTTATGTTCCTTGCCTCTGGTCACAAGAGTCACAGATTCAAACCTGGCCAGGGTCAATGGATTTTTTTAAGGATGGAAAAATCCAAGGAGCTAGTGCTCCAGGAGAGACTCTAAGCTCTGAGTCCTGAGTCTGAAGATTTTCAGGCTTGTAAAAGATCCTTAAGTCTGAATAGAGAGATCTCTAAGCAAAATTTATTGATCTCCTTCACCTTAGTAATGCCTCAGTTTCCTGCTAGATGTCTCATTGGGTCGGTATGTTGATCGCATACCACTTATGACATCTTTTGGGAAGTAAGTGTAACTGAATTAACTTAGACTAGTAACTTCTAACAAAGGATAGGGTTAGGCCCAACATTGGGCTGTTACGCCATTGTAGATAAAATAACATTATAAATAACATCATTTGAAGCCTTACTAGCTTTATAAAGTAATGTTAAATTCCCAATAAATGTCTTCTTAACTAAGAAGCCGCCATTTGCAAAAGATAGAAGCAATGGTTTCAAAAGCATTTGGCGATAGGGAATTACAACGTATATAAGAGAAAAATTTGCATCTAAATCGTAACTCGCCTCGGTAGCTCAGTTGGTAGAGCACTTGGCCCGGAAAGCCAAGGGTCCTGGGTTCGAGTCTCGGTCTAGGCGAAAATTTTTCTCTTCAAATATAAAAAAAAATTATAAATAACACTTGAATTCATAAGTTATATTTATGTAATCAACTTTTATAAGATTCATGATGTGTTCTGTTGAGGTATTATTCAAAATTAAAATATAAAATTATGGAATATTCACCTGAAAGGTCCATCTCCTCAACTTAATAAATTATTTAATTAATTAAGTTGAGGAGATGGACCTTTCAGGTGAATATTCCATAATTTTATATTACATTTATGTATTTAATGCATTTGAATTGACAATAAAATTAGGAGCATTTCCTTTGTTACTTCCCAATATTTTGTTCTTTGATCATAAATGGGTGCAGAAGACTTCACATATTTTGATGTAGTTTGTATTAATTTCTGCTTACTGATGGCACAGTTGGCAATTTGATGAATTGGTTATTCCAATCCTATGAATATGTTTACTTAGAAATCATGTTTGCTAATCATTGGAACATGATTTATGAAGATTTTCTTGTATTATTTTTGAGTCATGTAGAACTGTCCTCCAGTTAGACTTGTTAGTTGTATTGGTTAATTAGAATTAGAATTACTGGAGATTTTCCTCTTGATTATTCTCTATATACATTAAAAGAGGAGTTTTTGTGGTTTTGGGTGGTTGATTTTAGATCCTGTTTTAGCAAAAATGCCTGTTCACTCAATTATTTTTATGATGAAATATTCTTGGATCCATTGTAAAATTATGTCTTCTCCTAAATTTTTAATTTGTTTTACCATTAAATTAATATAGAGAAGCTAAAGCTATTAATATGATAAAAATAAGTAAATTAATGAACACAATTAAATTATTAACCTCAGGGGTCCTCATCTAGGGGATATGTGGTTGGCGACCACAAGGTGCCCAAGCTGTGCAAAACATTTCTTCCGCTTACTTGTGTTTTGCACTCTTTTAACTTTACTATCTAACCTCTCTTGGTTATAATTCTTGTTTTTTTCGACCCCGACGCTATTAGGGCATCCGAGGGCTAGGGAGTCATTCCTTTCTTCCATTTCATCTTTCCTTTATTTTCTTTTCTTCTCCAGAAAGGCCTGACCAGAGGCTATAAGATGGCAGCCCCATCACCGGTCTTGCCTTCCTTTGGCCAGCAACCAATCGAAGGGACTATTATTATGCTTTCAAGTCTTACACGAGAATTTCCCATAAGGAAAAATTTTCTATAGGATCGTAACAGGCCTTGGCCTAATACTTGGAAGGAAGAAGAAGAAGAAGAATTAAATTATTGTAAATCAATGATAAAGAGAAAAATGTATGCCTGAACCGGGAATCGAACCCGAACCTTTACCTTTCTGTGCTAATGCTCTGTCCGCTGAGCTAATTCAGGCTTCATTCCCATCCAAGCACGGAAAGCTAAAGGTTTGGGGCTCGTTTCCCGGTTCAGGCATAAATTTTTCTCTTTACCATTGATTTACAATAATTTAATTGTGTTCATTAATTTACTTATTTCTATCATAGTAATAGCTTTAGCTTCTCAATATTAATTTAATAAATAATGCTATAGCTGTGTGGAGTCCCTTCATGTCTTCTTAATGTAGAAGCCATTCATTGTGTATTTGTGAATGATGATTCATTGCAATTATTGAATGTGGGACCAGTAGAGGAAGGTAAAGGAAGGATTTCTGCTTGGATGGGAATGAAGCCTAAATTAACTCAGTGGACAGAGCATTAACATGGAAAGCTAAATTTTCAGGCTTTGATTCCTGGTTCAGGCATAAATGTTTCTCTTTGCCATTGATTTACAATTGTTTTACCATGTTATGAAGTTGTTTGATTTTAGGATATGCTGTAGATGATATTACTTTAATTGTAGCCTTGAAATTAGATAATATACACATAAATTAAAGATCATATAAAGCACATAATTTGAATATTATGACCTTAAATGAGCATTTAGGCTTTTAAAATATAATATAATTATTTTTTATTCAATGCCCCAGGTTGTCATTTCGACATTTCTGATGTTCTCTCCTGGCATTGGCTTAAATTGTAACCCACTTCTGAAGTTGGGGAGCCTAGAAGGCATTACCCTGATTATATGATGGGTGATAAATGATAATAAAGTGCCAAGGGAGTTCATAACCAAAACTTAACCTAAATACAAGTATATATTATATTTGAAGAGAACAATTTTTGCCCAGACCGAGACTAGAACCTAGAACCTTTGGCTTTCCAGGCCAGTGCTCTACCAGCTGAGCTACTGAGGCAAGTTGCGATCTAGATGCAAATTTTTCTCTTACATACGTTGTAATTCACTCGTGCCAAATGCTATCAAACCTTTGCTTCTATCTTTGCAAATATATTACAAATTGAGCTGTCTTGAGTAATGAGGAAGATTCACCATTCATTTCCCGTAAGAGAACACAATGAAAGGATGAATTTTCCAACTGTTAAGTTGAATCCAGTACTGATAACATAAACTTGTTACTACTAACCTTAAATATAGCATTGCAGCTATTGTTGTAGAACTGTAAACAGTCTCTAAATTAGCTCAAATTTTACAAATCATTACTTTCTCTTAAAAGTATTAATATTTAGTCAGCTGCACGGTGGACTAGTGGTTATGCTCCTTGCCTCTGGTCCCTAGGGTCGCAGGTTCAAACCTGGCCAGGATCAAAGGATTATTTGGAATAAAAAATCCAAATCAAGTCCTGTGGGAGGGACTTTAAGCCGTGGGTTCCGAGTCTGAAGATTTTTCAGGCTCTTAAAAGATTCTTAAGTCTGATTAAAATGGTCTCCAAGCAAAATTTACCAACCTCATCATCCTAATAATACCTTAGGTGCCTGCTAGGTTACTCATTGAGTCAATATGTTGACTGCATACCTTTCATGACATCTATGGGCAAATAAGCATTACCAATTAGTTAAAAATTAAAAAATAAAATATACCTGTTGGCAGGAGCTGTTGTCCTCAACTTTTTTAAAATCATGTATGTAAAATATTCTTAATTGGAGGCCTTTTGAAAGTTAACTTCCATCATCAACAGGATGAGTATGTGCTACTAGTTGGTATATTTAAGACCATCAACATCTACAGTATCTTAAATATAGAAACTACTAGCGCATACTCATCCTGCTGATGATGGAAGTTAACTTCTGAAAGGTATCCAATTAAGAATATTTTACATACATTATTTTAACAAAGTTGAGGACAACGGCACCTGCCAACAGGTATATTTTAATTTTTAATTTTTATCTTATGACTATTCACCTCAACAGAATTTGATATGAATTTTATTAGTATTGAAGCATTACTAAATTAACTCGGTCTAGTAACTCCTAACAAAGGAGAGACAAAGGCTCAACATTAAACTACATCATTGTAGTAGTAGTTTAGTGACATATATAATATTTCATAATTTTTGTGTGTTTACACAATATATAAATAATTTATCTTCTTTATCCTCTTGCATCTCAAAGAAAAGTTTAATATATATATATATATATATATATATAACTGTCGATATGTTATATTGCAGATTTTTGAAGATATAAGTATGATTAAGAAAGTTTTCTTGGGTTTTCCGCATCCTGGATTCAAGTTCGGCCTCTGGCCACTGATTCCGACGTTTCGGCATGGTCCCACATGCCATTATCAAGGAATGATAAGTTCGAGTTACAGGTTTAGGTCTTATATAATTAGACACATAGTGTTTTTGCTGTGGTCCGTTTCTGAAGCCATACACCATCCAAGGTTTAGTTTTTATGTACACCTTCAGTTTTCAGTGTGGTCAATTTCAGAATCCATACACCCATCCAAGCATCGACCACACTCCATGTTGCTCAACCGTGGTTTTCTTCATATCGTCTTCGCTGTTCTGGAGATGACATGGTGGGCAGCGAGAGCAGATTACCATCCACAAAGATCATCAGCAAAGATTATGATCTACATGGAAAAACTGCTCATCCCCAGAACAACAAAGAAGATATGAAGAAAATCATGGTTGGGCAACATGGAGTGTGGTCGATGCTTGGATGGGTGTAAGACTTTTGAAATTGACCACACTGAAAACTGAAGGTGTTTAACTACATAAGAACTAAACCATGGATGGATGTACGTCTTCGGAAACAGACCGCAGCGAAAACCCTATATGTCTAATTATATAAGACCTAAACCTGTAACTCAAACTTATTGTTCCTTGATAATAGCATGTGGGATCATGCTGAAACGTTGGAATCAGTGTCCAGAGGCCGAACTTGAATCCATGATGCGGAAAACCGAAGAAAACTTTCTTAATCACATATATCATCGCTTAAGAAACAATACCGCGTAACTGACACTTTTGGTGAAATTGACATTTTTATACTGTTAGCATCACGGAAGAAGTGCACTCAGTTCTAACATAGATTGGGATGCAATTTTGTACCATGACCTTGCTACACTTATAGATACAATGGTTTCAATGCATAGGTACTAAGGGGAAAAGTAAACAGTTTTTTGTTTCTCGTGTAAAATGTTCATTTTGTTAGTTACGCGGTATTGTTTCTTAATTGACGATATATACTCATTTGCGCTTAATAGATTTTTAGAGAACCAAATAACAAAAACTTATTTTTTGGGAGGTTCAAAAAATGGGTTTTTTTATGGGATACTGAATTGAGATTTTGTCAATTTTAATTTTGTTTTCATGTTTAATGGGTTCATAGGGGTCAAAATAATAAATTTCGAAGATATAAAATAAATTGGATTTTTAGGAGAAGGGGCATTTTAGGGAGTTTCATGCAAGGTATCATGATAACTTTGGTCACAGCAAAGTTTTTGCCCTTCAGTTGATGCTGCTATCTAAAAACTGCAGTTGGAAACAAAAAAAAAAGAGCTTGAAGCTCTGAAGTATTGAATGTGATACCATTGACCACAGTGAGTTTGGAGTTATTCCCAAAGTGAGAAAAAATTAAATCCACAAGGTATCGTATATGATACAGGGATGCAAGAGAATGTTTTTTTTATCAAAGTTATATAGACTTTAATAGCAGGTTTCATAATTCTTGCAATGATTCTTCTTCCAGTTAAGATGACCATAATCTTATTCTTGAATTCAATATCAATATTTCATGTGCAATACAGCATACATTCTCAGGAGGCTTTGCCAAACAGATGTTTGCTACTCAGTTAACAATCAAGAATGGTAACAGGAAATTCAAGAACAAAACTAGAAAAAATTTACTATAAGACTTATTGTATGTTTTTATTCAGTAGTTGGTGGTAACACATTTTCCTGTCTTTAAAATACAGAGAACATAATTAGGAATTAACAATTATATTTTTTCTTTAAGAATCAGATTTATATTATGAAATACTATAATATTTCTTTTTTGAAAAATGTATATTGAATTTTGATTGGTTACAATTGTTTTTAGTTTCTGGAGAAAATACTAGACCAGTAACTTCTGACATACAAGAAACTGATGACTTACAAGATGTTCTTGATGATGGTTTGGATGCTCTGCTAGATGAATATGATGCTTTGGACAGAGGATTCAAGAGACGAGAACGTTTGGACGTTAAGAAACCTGGCCCTTTCTTCAGTACCAATAACTATGCCTTCCAACATGCTGCAGAAGAGGAAGACAAAGATAAGCAGGTATGGTTAATATTTTTTTTTAACAACTGATCAATGTCTTGAACTCTAATTAAACTTTCATATAAAAAAAATGAGAAGACACTTGAAATGAGATTTTTCTAAGTACATGCACCTTTCTTCATGTGCATGTTATGTTAGTCATGCCATTGTTGCATGACATCTAATATATAAAAAAATGTATGTTTGTTCATATTTTATGCGATGCCATACCATTCAGCCGATTGTGATGGGGTTTTTTGCAAAATGTTCAGCAAATTCCCGCGATGAACATAGACTATAAGACAATTTTGATACTCAACTCCTACACCCTTAAAAGCGTGAAATATGTGAAAAAGTCCCTTTTTTGAAGCTTAAATGGCTTACATTGCCTAAACCATAACAAATACACAAAATTAATGTACATAGATGAATATCTCAAAAAATTATATAAAGAAGTCTGCGACAGCATATGTTTATCTTTTACAGATAACTCGAAATAGCCATTTTTGTCTTTCATTGATACCAAGAAGATCAGGATAAGTAGATTCCCAGGCAAACGTGCACAGCCATACCGTTTATCCGATTGTGACGAGGATTTTTGCAAAATATTCAGGATTTTCCCGGGAATGTTATAGGCTATAAGACGCTGGAATTTAACCCCAGTCATAACGTAGCGTAAAAAGGATTACTATAGTTTAAGTGGTCTTTGGCCCAAGCAGTTGGCCTTGGTTTTTGGTGTGTGATCTTCACATATAAACACATTGAAACAAATATTAACATTATTTATTAAATAAAACAAACACAAAGAAAAAGATTAGACAGAACATATAAGCAAGTGATTAAAACCAGCTAAAATCGCCATATTGAAATGCGCCGAAAAGACTAAAAACATGATAATACTCAGAGGGAGAAAACCATGTAAAAATCAGCAACTTTAGGTTATTATTCATCTTGGTTGACCCTTAGGTCTTCTTATAATCATGCATATTCTTAACAATTAACAAAATTATTCTAAGTTATTTGACCCTTTGGTCTTCCAAATTATTCTAAGTTATTTTGCTTCAGAAAATGACCATTTTAGAAAACTTGAACTTTTTAGAGTGATGATAAAATGTTGTTTCTTACCCATGAAGAAGCTGCACTCCTCCCCAGGAGGACCTTTGAAGCAAAAGCTTCGGTCCTCCTCACCATTCTGAATTTATTAGAAAAATCGCGAATATTTATATGATCATTTTTAAGTTTCTGATCGGGGGAAACTCGGGTGGAAAGTTAACTTTTCCCTTCCATACATGTGGAGTTTTTTCATCGGTTTTCACTTACAACTTTCACATGATGTAGTTCAAAACTTTCATCTATGTCAAAATGGAAAACTCTGTTCCACTTTCACTTCTTGCAGCTCAAATTCACCCTTATCTGATGTGGTCATCTCTGATCTTTCTGTCAAAACAATGTTGATATGAATTTACATCCTGGAATGTTGTGACATGGTTTTGATCCAGGATATAAAACATTATAAATTTTTGCTCGCTTTTTTATATTTTAAAAGCCCTTGTATGAACTTTGAGTATGACTAATTTGTATTTCAATGTGGTTATTTATTTCCTATCTTCTGGTATAATAAACAAGTATATATGTATATGCTTTATCGGTTTTTTATAATATTTTATTATTATGGTGGTTAGGCCCTACTGTGATCGCAATAGAGAGTTTTAATGCTCAAGCCCTTCACCCTTAAAAATTGCCCTTTGTAATGAAAAATGTAAAAAAAAGTGTCTTTTGTATGCTTAAATGGCTTACTCTGCCTAAACCATAATAAATAAACCAAATCAATGTACATAGAATTGAATATTTCAAAAAACTCTACAAAAAGTCCATGATAGCATATGTTTATTTTTTAAGGATAACTCACAATAACCATTTTTGACTTTCATTGACGCCAAGAAGATTGGAATAAGTAGATTCCTAGGAAAGCATAGCAGCACACAGCAGATATTCTTTTACAGATAACTCAAAATATCAAATTTAGTCTTTAAGCTCATTTATACCAAGTACATTGGACTATGTAGACTTCTGGCCAATGTCGGGTAAACAGCATGTGGTATCTAAAAATAATTATGATATAAATTTATTTCTTTATTTTTTCCTTTTACTTATTCAACTAAAGGTAAAAATACAATATAATTTATTTATATCTCCAAATAGAGTCATATGCTCCTTGGAAATCAACGAACATTGCCAGAAAAAATGCAGACTTTAGGCATTCAAGGGAATATGCTACTCTGGATCAGCAATTTTCTCATCCAACGGTTCATCGCTACAAAGTATAATAATCACCTCTCTAAATACCAACAAACACATCGAGGTTTACCACAGGGTTCTGTACTCAGTACCATTCTCTTCAATATCTACATTAATGATCTACCTAAGCATATAGAAAAGCTCGAAACGAAAACCCTACTTTTTGCTGATGATGTTGTAATATGGGTCTCCAAACCGAAAAACCAAGTCAACAATTAATAACCATAGCCCAACAATCACTAATACAGTTAGAGAATTGGACATCCCAGAACTTAATGAAGATAAAATATACAGAAAACAAATTATCAACTATTTACATTAAGAAAGAAACCACTACCCATCACTCTGAAATTGGAGGGTGAATTATTAACTCAAACACATGAAGCAAAATATTTAGGAATAACTCTGGACACAAAATTAACATGGAAGAAACACATGGAGAATATATGTACAAAGATAGAAACAAGGTTACCATTATTAAAACGATTGGCAGGGAAAAAGTGGGGTTGCAACACACAAACCCTAAACACCTTCTACACAATGTACATAAAACCTGTACTTCAATATTGTGAAGAAATCCTAGTAACTACTAAAGTGGAAAAACTTAATAAATTGCAGAACCAAATCCTCCGTCTGATAACAGGAGCCGTTAAAACAACACCAATCACTGCCATGCAAATCTTAACAAATAACCCAAACATAGCATCTGAAATTGAGAAAACAGCAGTCACACAGTATGAAAAATTTTTAAGGCTAACCCCATAATAACTGGACCAAAAGAAAACCACAAGTATGTTTAAAATCTCAGCAAAGCTTCCTAAGCATTGTACAAGAAATCAAACAGAAATTGCAACTTCCACATTCAAAAGAAAATATGCAGATGAGAAACAACCCTCTAGAATTTTTGGAAATCGAATATAACCTTCATTTAACAGAAGACATCAAGAAATCTGAAACTCCTCCATATATTTTAAAACAAATGTCACTGGAAATGATAAATCTAAGATACCCAGCTCCTGAATGGATACATATTTTTACAGATGGCTCCAGCCTACCAAATGATGGTGGCACTGGTGCTGGTGCAGTATGTCCACTTTTTTCCTTTTATCGTAAACTAAACACAAATTCAACAAACTTTGATGGCGAAATTCTAGCAATTTTCTTAAGTTTACAAAATCTTTTATATCACATCCAAAAATTTACAAAAGTTGTAATTCTATGTGACTCCAAAGCAGCCATTCTTGCTATAACACGAGACACAACACCCAGAAGCATCAAAATTATCGAATGTCACAAAATGATAAAACATTTATCCCGTCTACATAAAAAAGTTGTACTTCAATGGATTCCGGCCCATTGTGGAGTGGACAGGCAATGAAATAGCCGATTTTCTAGCCAAGAAGGGTAGCAAAATTGTTTCAAATCCAACTTCTGCTCCAGTTTCCTTTCACTCTATCAAAAGAATTATCTCAAATAAATGCATCAATAAACTTAGAGAAGAATACACCACCAAAACATCTGGAAAGGAATGGGAAAATCTACAAGCTTATGACATTACTACATTACAAAGAAAATCTGCAGTAGCAACATTCAGACTGCTAACGGGACATGACTGCTTGAATAAACACCTACACAGAATTGGCATAACAGATTCACCTAAATGCCCTTTTTGCAATTTAAATGAAGATATGGAAAGAAACCATCTCCTCCGTTGTCCAGCTTTTGTAGAAGAGACCAGCCTTTCTGCTAAATATTGGAGTGCAAGAGAGCGAATGATTTCATTATCAAGTGCTCGACATTAGATACCAACCAACCAACAATATAATTTATTTAGTCGTAGCAGCGTATGCCGGGTTTTATCTAGTATTCCATAAATATCAATGGGAATTTTAAAATGTTTTAAAGTGAATGCAGCTGTATGTGAGTGCTGTTCAAAATCTGCTGCATAAAAACTTAGCCTCTGAAGACTTCCCATTTCTTTTATCTTGAAATTTACATTTCTAATACAATCTCTAGCTTTGTAAGTCATTTTATATAAAAATGCATATACTTGTGGTTGTTCATAGATATCTTTTTTGTCATCAGCAATGGCTCTTCTGTTCAAAATAGTCCTGGCCTTCCTTCATCTCTGTGTCCATTATTCTCAATACATAACCTTTTCCTTCCATTTATTTAGCCTCGACAGTTATTGAATATCCCCTTTCACACCAGTCATCTTTTCTATGGTTATCCAATAAGACAATTACTAAATATATTTTGTCCTTCCATGACCATCTTTGGGATGCTCTTTACTGGTTTTCTCTCCTGTCATTGGCAGAATTGTAATCCATTTCTTAGGTTGGGGCACCTGGAAGGCAGAGTTCCGCTACCCTGATGATATGATGGGTGATAAATGATAATGAAGCGCCAGGATAGTTCTTAACCTAAACTTAATCTAAATTCCAGACCATGGACAACCACAGGAACAATTTCCTTCAAGGTAAAATTCCAATGGTTTGACCGGGAATCGAACCCGGGACCTCATGAACTGTAGTCAGAAACGCTGACCACTAGACCACATTTGTATAATATGATTTTTGTCTCTGGATGAACATTTCTTTATTTAAATATGTGTATTCCAAATTACACCAATTGCACTTTTCATGCTTTGGGTTCCAAGCTAAATGGATAGATTACATTAATGTTATGTATAAGAGAAAAATATGTGTTTAGATTGGAGGCCTAGGTAGCTCAGATGGAAGAGCAGTGACATAGAGAGTCAAAGGTCCTGGGTTCAAACCCCAGTCTAGGCGTATATTTTTCTTTTCAAATAACATTAATGCAGTCTATTTTCAAATTATACACAACTTTGGCAGACCACGTTATATTGGATGTGCACTTGTATTCTGTAATGAGAGGAGTGTAGAATGGAAACATATTTAACTTTTCGTATGTATTGTAAATTCATTACATGAGGGATGATATTAATGTGAAGGGAGAAGGTGAAACCTAATGCTGACCCACAGCCTACTCCTGTCAAAAAACACCAAAGGAGACTGCCAGTTTTAATGTTTCCATCCAATGGTTGAATGGCCATTAACAATTTCATATGCCTTTTCAACATATGTACTGCAGAGGGATTTTGAATTTAATGCAGGGAATTTATGCATTATATTTGAAAAGAAAAATATACGCCTAGACTGTGGTTTGAACCCAGGACCTTTGACTCTCTATGTCAATGCTCTTCCATCTGAGCTACCTAGGCCTCCAATCTAAACGCGTATTTTTCTCTTATACATAGTTAATTCCCTAACCCCAAATGCTACGAGCCGTTGCTACGATTTTTTGCAAATGGTGGCTTCTTTATTAAGAAGACTTTTTATTGGGAATTTAAACATTTCTTATAAAGCCAGTAGTGCTTTTTTCTATGTTAATATTATTCGTTATTAAACATCTTAATGATGGACAAATTATATTTGAAAAGAAAAATATACGCCTAGACTTGGGTTTGAACCCAGGACCTTTGACTCTCTGTCAATGCTCTTCCATCTGAGCTACCTAGGCCTCCAATCTAAACGCGTATTTTTCTCTTATACATAGTTAATTCCCTAACCCCAAATGCTATGAGCCGTTATTATGCATAATCATATAATTATTAAAATGTGTAAACCATTCTCCTCCTATCTCCAAGACTGAATTTTTTTAATAAACAGTTCAAACCCCTGTCAGATATTGAACTCGGACCACCTAATTAAAGAAGCAAGCATGTTACCATCTGAGATAGCAAGGCATACCCATTAACTATTGTTCCTAAGTAGATAAACTGCTCTATTATGTCAAATTTATATCTAGCATGGCAGACTCATTAACTATTGTTCCTAAATAGTTAAACTGTTCTACTATTAAACTCCACATTAAAAAGAAAACAAGAAAGAAAAAGTTATGATTTATTTAATTCTTCAGAATTTGATTTGATTTGGAAGCTGACTCATTAACTAATCATCATCTTCTTATCATGTCATCCTTTTGGAAGATTGATTCCAAATATACCTCCAACCATCTCTATCTTCCCATGCTTTGCTTCTTTTTAGTTCTTCCCAGTCATATCCTTTCTCTTGTAGACTTTTCTTCACTTGGTTAATCCATCTTTCTCGTGGTCTACCTCGTGGTAATTTTCCTTGTATCTTGAGATTTAACAATCTTTCCTTTCCAATTCTTTTCAAATGTCCAAACCATTTTAGTCTACTTTTTTCTATGTCTGTTGTTAATTTTTCTACACTTAATGTCTCCCTGATTTTGTTATTCCTTATTCTATCTCTCCTTGATTTATTTACCATTCTACGTAAAAATGTAATTTCTGTAGCTTGGATTCTGCTCAAGTTCTTCTCTCAGCTGCATATGTTAGAATTGGTTTGAAATAAGTCTTAAACATTGCCATTGGGTATATCTTTATTCCAGATTAATTGTTTAGTTAAATTGTAGACTTTTAAACTTTTCTCTATTCTTTTACTGATCTCAGTCTACATTTTCCCATTTGCATTTATCACCATTCCTAAATGTGTAAATTTTTCCACTTTTTGTACATTTATACCTGATAACTTAATATTCCAATCATTGTTCTGGTTTCTACATATTTTCATGACTGCCGTTTTCTCAATATTTATTTTAAACCATATTCTTCTAAAACTGTTTTCCAGTAAAAAAATCATCGGAGAACATATTGTTTAAATAACTCACCTCATAGGATTCATGCTTCCATGATATCGCGATTTCAAACATAATCATGTTCATCGTCAGCCATAACTCCGACTGTTGAAATTCTTCGGCCGTCAACTATTCTATTGTCGCCATCTTCAGTGCTGCTATCTATGGTTGAATTTATGAACTTCGAAATCAATGTAATTTCGTTAGGGATATCAAAATTCATTGATCTATTTTTGTTTTTCTGAATGTATATTTTTTCCCAAACTGTCAATTCAATTTCACAATTTTTAATATTTCTGAAATGTTCTTTTGTCCGAATTTCCAAATTCCTTTTTGTTTTTCCTATATAAACTTTATTGCAATCTTCACAATTTATTTGATAAATTCCAGATTTCTTACTGTCTGGAACTTTGACTTTTTTATTGGTACTTAGAAGATTACCCAGACTAAATTTATTTATTGGTGCCAAAAAAATGTTGTATTTGTCAAAAATTTTGTTTTCCAGTGTTCAAGTCTGTATCATGTACTGTAGCCAAGTGGTTAAGGCAAGTTGCTTTGGCACAGAGCTACAGGAGTTGCGCTGGTTCAAGTCTCCATGGGGGAAGACATTTTCTCATGGAATTTTCAGCCTGTATGGGACTGGTGTCTACCACCCAGCTACAATAAGTAGTAGCTTCAGCTTGAGAAAACCAGTTATAATGTCTGGGTGACTCAACATGCTGATCATATGTCACCCGTATACTGGCTGGATGATAGTCTACCTCTGTGATTAGCACATATGGATGTGAGGCCAGTAGACGGCTGGTAGGCAAGGGCTATCTAGGCCTGTTGTGCCATGGAGGTATCATGTATTGTGAATGATGATTCATTACTGCATATGCAAGAGAGTAGTATTAGTCTAATGCCCATTAGCTTGGATGTGTTCCATTTGCTTTCTTGCTTCCCAATAGAGTCCTGCCAGAGTTCTTGTAGGTGACATCTTCAGAGCCTCACAGCTAGCAAGATGATCTTTGTTCATGGTAGTGTTATTGTCTTGGCACAGGATACAATTTGGAGAGTTGAAGATTCCAATTTTATGGAGGTGTGCTGCCAAGTAGTCATGGCCTGTTAAGTCTGAATGTTGCTACTGCTTTGTGTCTTGGTTGTTCAGGTATTAAGTTTTTATTCTGCGAGATAGCTGCCCATGGTTTCTCATTACTTTGTGATTTGAAGTGCTCCATCAGTTCTTTTCTGGAAGTTTCTTTTAATTATAATTTTTGCAGAATGGTAGGGCAGGGATTGACTTGTTTTCTGTAAAATTTTGGTGCCCTTTTTTGCTAAAAGATCCGCCATTTCATTTCCATGTACCCCGCAATGAGAGAGGATCCATTGGAGCTGGATAATTTTATTTTGTTTGGTCAATAATCTTATGATCTTTTTTATTTCCAACACTTTTCTGGAGATGGGAGAGTTATATGTTGTTATAGCTTGATTAGCTGATGTTGAATCACTTAGTACAACTGCTCTCTGAAATGTATTTATTCTGTAGAGGAGTTGTGTTAGTGCTAACTCTATTGCCTGAATTTCTCCATCGAAGTGCGTGTAATTTTTTCCTACTCATATGCAAAAGATTATTTAAGAAAAAAGATTTCTGTCTGAAGTGAGACCCCCAGATAGCATAACAGTCAAAGCACTAGTAGAACTAGAGATAGAATAAAATCCCAGTTTGGGAGTAACATTTTTTTTTTCATAAATTAACTGTAATTTTATTTTGAGTTTCACCCTTTCCTCCATGTTATATTCAAAATCAGTATATTAAATCCATATTAAATTGGGTTATACTGTACATATAGCTATATGAAATCTGTCTCTATGCATCAGTATGATACCAGTTACATCATTCAAGCACTGATACGAACATAACAAATTCTATGTTTTTATTGTTAATTTAACGCTTCTCACTGAAGGATGGATTATATTTGAAGAGAAAAATTATACATTCAGACTGAGACTGGGGTTTGAACCCCGGACCTTTGGCATTCTAGGCCAATGCTCTACCACCGGGCAGCCTGGGAGCTCCAATCTAAATGTAAATTTTTCTCTTACACATTTTTCTCTTCAAATATGATTAGTCGTTCAGTGGGAAGTGTTAAATTAATAATAAAAACATCATAATAAATATTTACTCACTTTTTGGACAAAGTAGATATAGCAATATTTAATTAATGTTGGGAAGTAAACATAATGAGGTATAATCATTAAAATTCATTGGAGAACATATTGTTTAAACAACTCACCTCATAGGATTCATGCTTCCATGATATCGCGATTTCAAACATAGTCATGTTCATTGTCAGCTATCCGATGAATTTTAATAGATATAGCAAATTTGTTAATTAGCTTATGTTTGATTTCTTTCATATTTTAATTTTAATACGATGATTCTATACAGCCAATGTGAATCTTCTATTCAAATTGGAGATTGACAATTATAATATCTTTTGTAATTTATATATGACTAGCTAATACCTGGCATGCACTGCAATGCATAAATAAATTAATTGTGTTTTACGTTTAGTTGAATAATTATAAATTTATATCATAATTATTTTTAAATATCCCATGCTGTTTACCTGGCTTTGCACAGGAATTTACTTATCCCAGTCTTTTTGGCATCAATGAGCTGAAAGACAAAAATGGTTATTGAGAGTCATCTATAAAAGATGGACATATGCTGTCAAGGACTTTTTTTTTGTAGATTTTTCTTAGATATTCAATTCTGTATACACTAATTTGGTATATTTGTTATGGTTTAGGCAGTGTAAGCCATTTAAGCAAACAAAAAGTGTTTTAGTGCACTGATGCCCTTTTTTATTTTAGCTCTGACCCTATAGTATATACAGTAATATATTATATACTTCCCAGAAAAATATCTAAATGACGGTTAAAACCCCTTTCAAATCGGTCAAGTAGTTTCGAGTACATAAAGGACAGGCAGACAGACTCACACTCAGATTAGATTATCGTATTTTTAATTGGTTCTTGAATAAACATTAATCACCATATTCGAAGCATTGTCATGTTTTGATACATCATAGCACTTAAACAATGAATTTCAAAATAAAGGGCATCCTCTTGAAAAAAGGATCAATTTGCACAATATACTACTGATTACTATTAGTTTAATTTCAATCAGCTTATATTTTATGCTAACTACTGTGCAATTAAGTAATATATTTTTATTTATTTATTATGCAGGCTCATAGAATGGGAGATAAATCATCAGCCAATGAATTACAAGGTAAGATTCTAAATTATATTATCTACATTTTGTATATAAGGGTTTGGTGGAAAAAAGTTTTAAGCCACAACATTTTAAAATCTGGCTTATGACCATTGATGGAATCTAGAAAGTCCAATAGATTTTATGAATTTCATTTAAAATGTTGTGAATAAATAATTACTGATTTATAAATAGATCCTAGTGACCTAATAAACATTAGTCAAATTTTAAAAATACAATAGGAAGTAACATTAAAAGTTACTTAATTATTAGTCAAATTTACTAAATTTTGTGGCTTGAAATCAGTCGCTACCAAAGGAACATTAGGCATATATATGACGTAAAAACAAAAATTCATGTTTCGAAGAGGATTTGAACCCAGACCTCTGAATTGATACTTCAGTGTGCTACTAGTTACGCTATCCAAGAATCCTCATACAAACATTTATTTTTTTATATATATTCTCTATTACGAGAGGTAGCGAGAACTCGATCTCACTGCTCTCTGGTAGCCACTATAACAAGTAAGCAATTAAAGAGAATATTTACTTTATAGCAATAATGTTTCTTTGATGTTATAATTACATTTTTGACATTGAGCAATGCAAGGCTAATATGTCATAAAAAGAAAAATAGATGCTTGGATGGGGATTTGAACCCGGACCTCTGAATCGATACTTCTATGCGCTGCCAGTTACTCTCTCCAAGAATCCGTGTACAAACATTTATTTTTCTTTATATATGTTATCTATTATGAGAGGTAGCAAGAACTCGATCTCACTACCCTCTGGTAGCCACTATAACAAGTAATAATAATAATAATAATAATAATAATACTTTATTTATTCTGGCAGAGTTAAGGCCATAAGGCCCTCTCTTCCACTCAACCAGCACAAATACAAATAAATATTCGACAAATATAGATATACACTGTACTAATTATAAACAGTTAAAGATACAATAAATGTAGCAATGTAAATGTCATGTACAAACAACATTTTATAGGGTAATAACAATAATGATACAATAATAATAATAATAATAATAATAATATAAATATGATACATTATACGGGAAACACCAATTAATATATATATATCTTACACTGGATAATAATGAAGTCGAGTTTAGAGCAAATATAAATTTAGATTTCTTTTAAAAGATGCCAATGTCCGGCAGCCCCTTATTTCTTGTGGTAGGGAATTCCAGTTGCGAGAAGTGGAGATGGTATATGACATGGAGTGATGTGATGTCCTATGTTGCGGTATATTAAGTAAGAGACTATGTTGTGATCTTGTGTTTAAGTTATGGTTTGAGGATAGATACTGGAAACGGGATGATAAATAATTAGGAATCGAGGTATGTAGGATCTTAAATAGGAGATTTAGACAGTGCGATTTTCTTCTCTCTTTTAGATGTAGCCATGACAATTCGTGGAATAATGGAGAAATGTGATCGTATTTTCGAACATTAAATATGAATCTGATACACATATTATGGACACGCTGCAGTTTGTCCGACAATCCGTCACTTATGTCAGTTAGTAGAACGTCACAGTAGTCAAAATGCGGTATCACTAAAGTTTGGATTAAAATTCTTTTAAGAGTTGTAGGAAGAAAATGTTTAAGTCGCTTTAGGGAATGCATTATGGAGAAGATCCTTTTACATGTTTGTTTTACTTGCTCATGCCATTTTAAATTAGAATCTAAGTAAAATCCCAAGTTTTTAACGACGTCGGTATAAGGAATTTGTTCATTATCTAATATGACAGCCAGCATATTGCCATTGTTTATGAGGTGTAATAGCCTTGGATGTCCGATAATTATTGCTTGTGTTTTGTTTACATTTAGTTTCAGCCCATATTAAAGAGAATTTTTACTTTATAGCACTGACACTTCTTTATTTCGATGTTATAATTACATTTTTGACATTGAACAATGTCAATACACACACACACACACACACATACAGGGTATTCAGAAATTCCAATTACATACTTCTATGGCTTATAGATGGGATTGAGTAAAAACATTTTGAATAGAAACGTTTGTCTACAGACGTATCGTTTTCATGTTGCAGGTACAACAAGTTCGTATTAAGTGTTTAAATCTCCTGCATCTGCCAGGAATAAATTGATAATAATTTAATGACGTTTGACCCAGTTGTTTACATTTATACAACCCAACATTCACTAATTACGTGACATTGTCCAATGTGAAGAGAAAAGTAAAGAAACTTCACTTTGTCACTGTAAGAATAATTGTTTATATGAAAAATAACTAAACTTCTCTGCTGTACTTACATTGTGGTTAGCACTTATCCATTACAACAGCAGTTCAATGTGGTGACCACCAAGCTCATTGCACACATTGTACATGTGAATCATGTTGTGGTATTTATATTCAATGGAGACCATTTTTTGAAAACTTACCTCATAAATTTCTTGCTTTTCACGAAACTGGTTTCAACCATAATCACACCCATCCTAAGTCACAAGCTCCAACTGATGAAATTCTTCAGCCGTCAACTTTTCTAATGTCACCATCTTCAGTGCTGCCATCTATGGTTGGATTTATAAACTTCAAAATCAAATTTTGTTCATTAGGAATATGAAAATTCATTGATCTGTATTTATTCTTCTGAATGTATATCTTCTCCCAAACTCTCAATTCTAAAGGTTTATCCACTTGTTTCAAAAGTTTTGCTTCTCTTCCAATTTTATGATGTTCTAATAAACTATGTGCAGCAATTGCAGATTTTTTGATTTCACAATTTTTAATATTTCTAAAATGTTCTTTGGTACGAGTTTCCAAATTCCTTTTAGTTTTTCCTATATAAACATTATTTCCAAATTCCTATTAGTTTTTCCTATATAAACTTTATTGCAATATTAAAACTTATTTGATAAATAAGAATAAGATAAAAAAGAAATCTGGAATTTATCAAATAAGTTGTAATGAGTGCAATAATGTTTACATAGGAAAAACTAAAAGGAATTTGGAAACTCATACCAAAGAACGCTTTTTCTAGACAATCAACACTTAATGTTCAGCTGGGTTATCAGCCCTGTGTGACGGGCGCCTTTACTTCCAGGATAAGTGCCCGATATTCATTTAGAGGCTGAATTCAAACTAGGGCCATAGTGCTGCCAGAAAGTTTAGGTCCTGACCCCCACCGGAACTTGAACCCTCAATCTTCTGGCTTGGAGAGTATTGCCTAAACCACTATACTATGGCATGCCCCACCTTGATTTGAGGGAAGTGAATTATACAGGGAATGATTATAAAATATTAACTCTTTATCCAACATCCATAAACCTCTGGGATTGTAGTGCCAATGATACATATCATTGAATTGGAACTCCGTGTGACAATTTTTTCTAGCAACTGGAATTTCTATTTATTTAAATATATTTAATTGGCTCTTCTTTTATTCTACTTGAACTTTTATCTTTTCATATTCATATTCATATGGAAAAACCTGTGAACATAACCAATCAATATTAGTTGATATTTGGATTATATCATTTCAGCAACTGTAAAAATAAGAATTTCCAGTCTGTTTAATACTTCATAAACTGAGGATGACTATTAACAGAGTTCAAAGAATTCCTTAAGGGGGGAAGATAGGCAAAATTTTTAAATTTTGCAATTTTTGAGTTGAACAGTTGATTTGTGGCTACACACATTACTTATGTAGCAACCATATAAGCTACCAAATTTCATTTCTGTATCTCCTACCATTTTTGAGTTATACAACCTTTTAACCATTGGATCAAATTTCAAAATATATTATGAAAATACAATAGGTATTAAAATTGTGAGGTTCTACTTAATAAATAAATTGAGTCTGTTGTCATCTTACTCATATTAGTTTCTTATAGGATATGTTTCAGGGAAAACAAGTTCTGAAACATGTCCTTCAAGAAACAACTAATTTGATGTAAGATGACATTAGACTCAATTTATTCATTCAAAATCTCTCTCTTCATACATTAAGCCTAAGACCTAGGATTTCTTCTACAATATCTGTAATTCATTTAAAAAGTACTGAGTAACCAGATTTTAAATTATGTCATCTGAGAAAAAGGAAAAAAAAATTGAAACTTAAACTTATATATCTTCTATTACTGGTAGGAAGAAAATTATTTTTGAATTAAAAATCAAACCAATGTATCAAAAAGTTGATACTCTACTTATTTTAGGAATTCACACTATGAGGTATATTCATTTAGATACAATTTTTTATCACTCACCTCATATTATTCTTCTTATTTAATTATAAACTAGTTTCAGAACTTAGTTTCAGTTCCATCCTCAGTATCATCACGACTGTTGTTCTGTTGTCTTGAAGAGCTGTCCTTTGCTCCTTCCATTGGCAGACTGAAAAACCTCGAAACCAGGTCATTCTCCACAGGAATTTCGAAGTTCATCAATTTCTTTTTTCCGCTCTTTTGAATGTAGATCTTTTCCCAAACGGTGAGTTCTTTTGATTTTCTATGTTTTAATAATTTAGCTTCCTTCTCGATAAGATTTTTTCAGACCATGCATGGGTAGCCACTGCAGATTTTTCTACCTCCCCTTTCATCTAAACTAATTTTCCTTACATAACTTTTTTTAAATAGAATGGAACCAGTACCCACCCAGCATTATGAGGAATTTGGGTAGGTACAATAAGTAGTGGCTCCAGGTTGAGAAAACCAGCTATAACCACTGGGAGACTCGACACACTGACCACATGTCACCCCTATACTGGCAGGATAATCATCTTCCTCTGTGATTAACACATGTAGATGTGAGACCAGCAGCCGGCTGGTGAGCCAAGGGCCTTTTAGGCCTGTCGTGCCATGGAGAGAGAGAGAGAGAGAGAGAGAGAGAGAGAGAGAAAGAGAGAGAGAGAGTGTGAGAGAGCCTAACAAGTGAACTGTCAACCATTGCATGCTGAAACCTACCTTGAAATTTCTCCCAGAAAAGCGTTGTGATGTACCTCAAAAAATTATCTGCTGCAAGACACAGAAATTGAAGCCAGAATCCAGTAATGACAACCCACTGTGCGAAGCAGATAGATTCCCTGCATGAATAAAGTGGAACGTAGTGTGATGGGACATGGCATGCAGGCAGGTTGTCAGGGTTATTCATTTCACTAATTCAGGAGTTGTATTACTTCTCTGTAGTTTAAATGAGAGCTTTGGCACTGGATTTTAATGTCTTGCAGTTAAGAAGCAGATACATTTTTGGACATGGCCTTGGTAAATCACAGCACTTCTCTGGGAGAAATTTCATGATAGGTTTCGGCGTGTAATGGTTAACAGTTCCCTTGTAAGTATAACTGAAATACCACTAAAATAGTACATTACATACTCATGTATGTAATGTATATTTAGAAGCCTGTACAAATGCCCTATTATGAGGCTATTTATAAAAAAAAGTATGGAATTTTTAATATAGGTTTCAACTTTAAACTTCAATATCTTAGAATAGGGGTGTGTAAGACAAGGATGTGGCCTCTTGCCCTTGCTCTTTATCATATACATGGATAGAATACTCCAAGATTGGGGACAGATGAGACATGGTTCTATCCAAATTAATAGAAACCATAAAATAGACTCCTTGCTTTTTGCAGATGAATTGGTATTAATACCTAGCAAAATTGTTTTGAATGATGCAATTTTAGAACGAGTAAACAAATTTAATTATTTGGGTTATAATTTAACATTTCAAGATGAAACTGATATATCACAAATTTTACAAAAACAATGGTGATAATTAACAGTATAATGAATCCATCTTTAGTACAGAAGAACACAAGATTACGGCTATATAAGGTTCACGCAAGACCAGTATTAAGGTATGGTAGTGAAGCATGGACAATACAAAGAAGAGATGAAAGCCAAATAACAGCAAATGAGATGCAATTTATGCACCATACAGCAGGCTACACAAAGTGGGACCATAACATAAATGAGGAAATTATGGAAGAGTTGGATGTAGAACCCATTCTTCACCATATACAAAACTACCAGAACAACTGGAAAGCCCATCTTCAACAAATGCTGTCTCATAGAATTCCAAAAGCCATACTTTGTTACTGCCCACAAGACAAAAGATCGCTGGGACGTCCAAAAAAGCGCTGGCTGGAAAATTCCTCTTTGAGACTGTAATAGGCCACATGGCCTAATACTTGCATGGATGATGATGAGAATGATCAAAACCATATGTCACTTAGCCATGTTTACCTCTAAGCCCCTCAATTATCTATATACTTTTCAGGTTTAAATTATTTGTTATCTTCAATGAAATTTTACATACTTTTAATTATTTTTTTTAATGGCACGTGGTAAACTTGTGAAGCCATATCAGTTTCATACTGGCGAGTTTGGTTATACCCTAATTTATTTAGAGTTCACTATGCATTTATGCTATGTGTATAGAATATTTTGAATTTCTCAGAATATCATCCATATAGGGGTTTCTTTTAATTGTATGAAACATGATACATTTCATTTCCCAGTAAATCTAATTAATTTTGAATATTCAATTAGTATTGTGTTATATCTGAAATATGTTATTAACTGTATAGTCACTATATGTTGTATTGTTCATGTATTTTAAATTATAAAGTTTCCCATTTCAATCCCCTACTATCATATGATTATATTGCATAATAGAATTATATTATGCAGGAACATTTATTTATAATGTTGCATTTGCTTTTATATTAAATCTGAAGCAGGGTTTGGAGGTTATTTTTAAAACCTTCTTGTATGTATTTGGTAATTAAGTATCATCAGTTTTTCACATATGTCACTTTTTTATTAAAGTTAACAGAAAGTTCACTATTATTAATTTATACAGACTATTTAACTTATGCCCCAAATGGGAGTCAATGACCAATCACGTTTCAATGATTTCTGTTTTACAACCAATCAGAGTCGTGTTTCACGAAATATTTATCAGTGTTATAATTACCATATTAAAGAAAGCTCCTCCTTTTTAATATTCTGAACAGGTCTGACCATTATTTTGCAGTGACTGAGCCTGTGAGAAATACTGCTACCAGATTGTATATATAGTGCATGAATGTCAACACATGCCGCATGCGGGAGTTAATATAAAAACATTTGTAGCAATTGATTATACCACCAAAAAAAGAAACCACTGTTTGCACTTTCTTAAATGTATTTTTTCCCAGGTAACAATCCAGAAAAATATAATTGTCATATTTACATCATACGACATCAGAAATGAATTAATATACAGTTTGATGTGTTTCATTTTTTCTCCACTAGAGAGCATTCTTACATTATTGCATTCCTTTGGCAATAAATAGTATGATCTGGTTGCAGTGATAAAACAAAAGAAGCAGATGAAGCGTACCTATCGCTTCTCATTTGTTTTCAAACATCGCCGTTTACATTAAATATATAAATATTTAAAAATAACTATAGTTAAATAATGATTTGTGAGTAAACAGCTTAATTTTATTCGTTAAATAGTCCTAACAAATGCCACTCTTGATTTCCAAATTCTCTAGATAAATTGGAAATCACTCGTGGCATTACTTATGATAAACATTAGGCACACAGTACTATCAATTATAAAACTATTTTAAAAATGAAAATTTTCATTAATACTTGATTTAAATAAAAAAATAATGATTAATCTGTATGGGTTTCATTTAGTTTTTATTTATATACATTAACACTTAATTTAAATAACAGAAAATAATGCTTAATCTATAGGGGTTTCATTTAGCTTTTTATAAACATTTTTAAATCTAAGGTCATATTGTTTCTGGAATCTGTAACCAATATGCTAAGTATAGTTATTGCTGTTTTATATAATTTCAATGATATTAATATTATGTTTTGGTTATTATGATGAAATAGGCTTTGACAATGAAATAGAAACTAGCATTCTCCTTGATGACTGAGGAAATTTAGAAAAAAATTGCAATTGAGTAGGTTGGTTTTTTAATTTGAACATGGGTCTTTGGAATATTAGTCTCTAATGTTACTGTCTGAACCAAATCACTGGGCACTATAGGGGTTGGTATGGGTTATTATGTGAAATGGCCTTAAATGCACATATAACTATCTAACAAAGTTCTTATGGGTTTAGGGTCATTACTGTCAGAGTTGCCAGATACATTTTGTTCAGCTGCCTCTTATTTCAGGTTTGATGTTTGAGTTTATTTTATTTGCATCAAATTAACAATAACTACCCAAAGCTTTATTTGTATTTGATGTTAAGAGCTTTCATGACTTGATAGTATCTATCCACTTGGGTCGCAACTAAAGAAGCTCAAATTCAGAATCAAATATATTGCTCTCAGATCTTCAATGGTAGCATCCATTAATTGTAAAACGAAGTCATGATCACTTTTATAAATTTTGTATTGTTTCCATGACAACTACCATGCCTCTTTTTCATTCCCCGTTTGTGCCACATGTCCTGCCCATCACAATCTATGAGACTTAACTGTTTTTATTATATCTAGTTTTCTGTAAAGATCAGGTAACTCTTAGACTGCAATGGACAGGACTTGTTGCACGAATGAGGAATGAAAGAGGGGCATGGAAACTTTTTGTATGAAAACCGGATGGAAAACACCCCGTGTCGACATGATGTGCGTTTCAAAATGATACAACCACCATACCTTGGCTAGGCACACTTGAATAACAAATGCTTATACAATCAGAAACTTTATTTTGACATACCTTATACATTGTGATATATGCCTGTCAAAAACTGTAAGTGAAGTTAAGTTTAAACTATAACTTAATTTAATAGAATACCTGGATAACTGAAACCAACATTCATGCAAACCATTTTTATGTTGCAAAATTATACAACCATTGGATCTAATTACCAATGAAGGAGCCATATTTCAAGACCACTTTAAAAACACGGTCACTCTTGCTGAATACAAGTTTCTGCAGCTTGGACACCTCCATATTTCCCCATGTATACCCCAGCCGCCATATATCCGACTCTGAAGTTTAGGTTATACGAGGGGTAAAGGGAGAATTCGCCCTGTACTACCAATAAGGAAATGGTTGTATTGCGAGTAGATGTCTCCAATCACTGCTCTTGACGCAGCTATAGCGCGCTAGTAAGGTTTGAAATTGTTGAGATGTTGTCAGCTGTATGTCTGCTAACCGCATACACAAAGCGGCCACTCCCATTGAATATCCATATCGGCAACACTGTCGTGAAAACGTCAAGGCCGAAGAATCGGTGGCTGCAGTTTTTATAGTGATGATTGCTTTCTGCAATTCATGACATCAGTGTACTGTTTTCCATCAGGACATTCGTAATGCCTTAGATGTTCTCTATAGGATTTAGAACAGGAGAGTTTGCGAACCATTCTTTTACATTTACCCCATTCTACAGAAGTCATTCCCATGTGGAGTTTGCATCACGAATAAAATAATTATCCTGTTGAAAGGTCTAAAATAGATCTCAGTTGTCTCCCCAAAAGGTAGTAGATCTTGATAGTTGCATTCATTCGGTCCGTACGTAAGGCTACATTTAATTGTTAATGAGTTGTATATTTTGACTCGCCTCATATTTCTTGATTTTTGTGCAGACCGGTTTCGTCGCGTCAGTGCGACATTCTCGATGTATTACAACTGTTGCCTTGCACAGACGCGACGAAACCGGTCTATACAAAAATCAAGAAATATGAGGTGAGTCAAAATATACAACTCATTAACAATTAAAAGAAACCTCATAGTGTTAGTTCCTACATATGAGCCTTTTAAAACCAAAGTGGTATAACTCCACTTTTTAAAAAATCTGCATTAGTGAAGAAATGAATTCTGGATATGTGAAACTACCTGCAGGAATAGTGGTGTAACTCCTAGACCCCCAAACTGCTCCACAAATGGATTCAGAAGTTCATGCAGTCAGCAGTGCTATCTATCTGTTGATAGCAAAAGTGGTGTAACTCCGGTTACTCTTTTTGTTCTAGCGTCATGAAAAACGACATGCTACTAATTGTACGTATATTCAACAAACACACAAAATGTAGAGCACCATCAGCAAAAACACATTGTATTATAAAGCGATATATGAACAGGACGAAACCGGAACTGGAAAATGATATTAAATTTATTGAACCTAGTTTTGAATGAGGACAACAACTTTGAAACCATTGATCAAAAGTTCATGAACAGTGGTCACTCCAGTCTTCCGAACGACTCAAACTTTGGCTCAATTGAAATGTACAGTAAGACTCAATAGATATTAACCCTTCTGACTGATTTCGAGTTATCACAAAATCAAGGAAAAATAATCCTCTCCATCTTACTGTGATGTCTGGCGAAGAGCTTTTAGCTAAGAAAATATTTTAAAAACCATTAATAAAAGAAAGCTTGATGAAGGAAACCACCCAGTTTCATAGCTAAGGATACACTGGAATAGGAATCGGAAATCCAATCCATTTACAATCTTTTACAAGGAGAACATGAGATCAGCTTCCATTTTTCAAACTAAACCTAATGAATATGGTATTGATGATAATGATGGCCCGATGATATTCGGGGACCATTTGGGCCTGTCTTACAGATGAGGAAAAACCCCGAAAAAAAAAACATCTCCCAGGAAACTTGTCCTGACCGGGTTCTAACCCGGGACCGCCGCGTGGCAATGCAGCACCCTACCTCGAGACCACGGTGAACCTTTTAAATAAAATAAAAATATTATTTTCGTTGATTATGCAAGTTCATTCTTGAAATATACCCTCAATCCGTGTAAAGCCAAGTGGTATAAGTTACTTAAGTGCTTATAAATCACTTATAAAATGGGGGATAAGGGTAAAAAAGAACATACATGAGCTAAAACAATCAATTTTGAACGCATTTGGTGGGGAAAATTATTGTTTTGTAGTATTTTCGAATTTTTAAACTACTATTCTACTAAAAGTCTGTATATCTCAAAATAATGTTTAATGAAGTTACACCACTTTGGCTTTAAAATGCTCAAATTCAATAAGGCTACATTCTTTTAGCCCCCATAACTAAGCACAGTCCATAGACTTAACTCCTTGTTGGCGTTTTGAAAATATCTGCTCTTCTTACTTTAAACCATGTTAATAATTAGACTAGCCCATGTAAATTGAATTTTTTCTCATCACCGAACAATACTTGTTTCTATTCGGACTTTCAGGCCATGTATTGTTTTGCCCAGGCTCTTGTTACATCTTGTATATTTCGGTTAGTCGAAGCTGTATTTTTTTTTCTGTGTCTTTTTTTTTTTCGAGGCATTATTCTAGATACCATAGACTTGTCCACGTTAATGTTGTGATCTTGAACTGGTCTTCCCAGGAAAGTACCACCTGCACTTACTCCTCTGATAACCAACTTCTTCCGTCGCAGTGTAATTTTACGTGGTCTTCCAGGAGACATTTTTTTTTACCATATTCGGGTCCATGCTTCAAAAAAACGATTCACCACCCATCCTCCGTGTTTATTCCCGAGTCGATAATCCTTCGTTATTATAAGCAAGTATTTGCCCTTTCTCTACATCTGAATGTCATGGTTTCGTTCCATTGACTTAAACACTTGAAACTAACAGAAGAGTTCAGCATGCATGTATTTGCTACATATTTATACACCATCTAAACACCGGAAATAGCAGAGCTATAAGAGTATGACTTGTGTTTGTTTACAAGGAACTGGTGGTTTTATCATTATGCAACAACTGGTTGTATCAATTTACAACAGGCAATTGAACTCGTGTCCCGCACCGTAGCCGAGTGGTTAAGGTAGGAAGCCTTGGCGCAGAGCTACGGGACTTGCGCTGGTTCGAGTCTCCATGGGGGAAGAAATTTTCTCATGGTATTTCGGCCAGTATGGGACCGGTGCCCACCCAGCATCGTGAGGCATTTGGGTAGCTACAATAAGTAGCGGCTCCAGGTTGAGAAAACCAGCTATAACGGCTGGGGAATTAGACATGCTGACCACATGTCACCCCTACACTGGCTGATGATCACCTCTGTGATTGACACATGTGGATATTAGGCAAGCAGCCGGCTGGTAGGCTAAGGGCCATCTAGGCCTGTCGCGCCAGGAGTAGTAATTGAACTCGTGGGTGTGTTGTCAGAGAGCAGGATGTGCCTTTGTTTATATAATGTCATTGTGCACACATTATATTTTCCATAGAGCCTAGGATAAGTTGTTACCAGATCATTCTTGCACTGTTTTCAGTACAGTCACGAAAAATGCAATGGTTTTTTCATTTTATAACGCACATTAAACACAATGATTTGCATCAAGACTGATCAAATGTCTTCGTTAAAGTTGCTAAAGTTACAAAATACGTGCTGCTGTTTTGCCGACATTTTATCAATTGGTATTCGTTCGTTTTTATCAATTCCGCCAAAGAGTACGGAGGTTAGCTTCTCAATTTGGAATCTTTAGGATTCCTTTTTTCTTCTACCTCCTGGTATTAGGCCGTTACATTAATAGAATGAGTTCTTCCACCTCGTTATGGGACGATGAATATTTCTCTTCTCTTCAGATTCAAGTTGAATTAAATGTATGAAATTCTACTTTTCCACCTTTTTCAACGTGTATCAATCAATTACTTATTGATATTTTGATTTTTCTTTAATATTGAATGTTCCTAATTCATTTCTTGTATCTTCGTAGTATTTTTATCCATGATTGTTAACCTTCTAACTGTCGTAAAAATACATAATACAATTTAAAAGTCCATGCTATGAAAATAATATTCATGGTAAAATTGTTATACAATTTTTCAGGATAATATCAAATTGTATAATTATTTATTTATTTTGACTATTTAACTCATGCCCCAAATGGGACTCAATGGCCAATCACGTTTCAATGATTTCTGTTTTACAACCAATCAGAGTCGTGTTTCACAAAATATTTATCAGTGTTATAATTACCATATTAAAGAAGACTCCTCCTTTTTAATATTCTGAACAGGTCTGACCATTATTTTGCAGTGACTGAGCCTGTGAGAAATACTGCTACCAGAATGTATATATGGTGCATGAATGTCGACACATGCCGCATGCGGGAGTTAACATAAAAAGATTTGTAGCAATTGATTATAATATATAATAATATATAATAATGTCGACACATGCCGCATGCGGGAGTTAACATAAAAAGATTTGTAGCAATTGATTATAATATATAATATATAAAGAAACCACTGTTTGCACTTTCTTAAATGTATATTTTCCCAGGTAACAATCCAGAAAAATATAATTGTCATATTTACATCATACGACATCAGAAATGAATTAATATACAGTTTGATGTGTTTCATTTTTTTCTCCACTAGAGGGCATTCTTACAATATTGCGTTCCTTTGGCAATAAATAGTATGATCTGGTTGCAGTGATAAACAAAAGAAGCAGTTGAAGCGTACCTATCGCTTCTCATTTGTTTTCAAACATCGCCGTTTACATTAAATATATAAATATTTTAAAAATAACTATAGTTAAATAATGATTTGTGAGTAAACAGCTTAATTTTTTTCGTTAAATAGTCCTAACAAATGTCATTACTTATGATAATTTAACTACTGACTCTTGTTTAGTTGATCT
The DNA here is from genome assembly GCA_030220185.1 of Diploptera punctata. Classification (NCBI taxonomy): domain Eukaryota; kingdom Metazoa; phylum Arthropoda; class Insecta; order Blattodea; family Blaberidae; genus Diploptera; species Diploptera punctata. Next base: position 1,550,169 of record JASPKZ010004216.1, on the reverse strand, counting down.
TCCGGGCTAAAATTACCGTTTTCCAGTTTTGTTAAAACTCTCTGTTTCGTCTCCTATTGCGGTAGACATTCTCAAGAGATTCTGCGTGATCTCTGTGAACTCCTCAACTGGCCAACAGTTGAGTTAACCGAGAGCACGCAGAATCTCCTGAGGATGTCTACCGCAGTAGTAGCTGAAACGTGTTGTAGTTTCAACAATACTGGACCACGGCCATTTAGCTCGGTAGACCAACTAAACAAGAAAAAGTACCGGTCGTGAAAGCCTACAATTTTAGATTAACTGCTGACTTTATTAATTGCACGTATCTTTAGAAACATTGGCCTAATTTTAGATTACGATGTCGACCGTGGTGGACTAGTGGTTATATTTGTTGACTCTGGTCCCGAAAGTCGCGGGTTCAAACCAGATCGGGGTCTATGCATTTTTTAATATGGAAAAATCCAAGGAGCAAGTCCTCCCTGAGAGACTTTAATCGGTGGGTCCTGAATCAAAAGATGTTCAGGCTATAAATGTCCTTAAGCCTGAATAAAGAGGCATCTAAGCAAAATTTACAGACTGCCATTCTAGTAATATCTTAGTTGCCTACTAGATGTCTGATTGGGTCGATATATTGACCGTATACCATTCATGACATTTTTTGGGAAATATAAACTAAACTCCATGGCCTAGAAGTTCCTTGGCCTACCAGCCGGCTACTGGCTTCACATCCACGTGTGTTAATCACAGATGTGGATGATCATCCAGCCAGTGTAGGGTTGATATGTGGTCAGCATGTCGGAGTCCCCAGCCGTTACAGATCGTTTTCTCAAACTTGCAGCCGCTACTTATTGTAGCTATCCAAATGCCTCACGATGCTGGGTGGGCACTGGTCCAATACTGTCCGAAATTCCATGAGAAAATATCTTCCCCCATGTGGATTCGAACCTGTGCATGACCCATACCTCTTGCACCAAGGCTTCTTGCCTTTCCACTCGGCTACGGCGCGGGATGTTTTGGGAAATAGCGTAAGTAAATTAAATTGCTTTAATAAGTTTTAACAAAGAAGAGACTAAGGTCCAGTATTCGGCTGTTACACCATTGTAGATGTAGTTACAGGAAGTGGGATATTCCTGTTTTCGTACTGATAATAATTGAAACCTGTGGTTTGAATCAAGCAAATTAGTATTTCAAAGCCGCAAGGAAATTGACTGCCGTTTATATTGCGATTATAACTATGTACAGCCAATCTGTGAATATTCACTGTTAATATAACAGTCCTGTCAGAGTCCATGTGTTGAACAATTAATTACACTACAAGTTAATTAACTAACACCGCATCCAACGAATGACTTGGACGCATTGTGGAGAAGTGACAACTCTTTTGGCGCACAATGATGTGAACAAGGGCGCTGAGGAATTCCCGTAATGTGAACCCAGAAGTTCAGGCACTTATTTTGGGTAAAAATAGGTAGACAGTACGAAAATTGGAAGTAAAAAATTAAAATAGGAAATTTGTCCCGATCGGGGATGATGATGATAATAATAATAATAATAATAATAATAATAATAATAATAATAATAATAATAATAATAATAACAATAATAATAATAATAATCCTCTACTTCTTTTTGCAACGATTAAACCTTTGTGGTTCGTTCTGGCTCCAAATATTATAGCTGCTGTGTCCATCTATTTCGTGGGCGTCTCCGATCTCTTTTCCTCCTCTTGGTTGATAGTTCAGACTTTTCCTGGGCAATCTGTTTGTATCCATTCCGCAGACACGTTCATGCCATTTTCACCTATACTTTTCTATTTTATCTGTCAAATTAAATATTTGCAGTTCTTTAAAATATCTTCACTCCGTTTTGTATCCATTAAAGTATATTCTGCGACAAATCGTAAATATTTAATTTCTGCTGCTTCTGTTTTAATTGACTATTTGTAATAATAATAATAATAATAATAATAGTTTTATTTTACCTGGCAAAGTTAAAGCCTTGTCTATCACTCAAGCAGTGCAGAAAAATTACAAAAAAATATGCATCAGCAGCATTAAGGATTAGACCTGCTGATTTGTTCCGATCTCATGTTAGAATTGGTCTATCCATATTTTACTGGGTCTTCCAACATTTCTTCGTCCTAGTGGTTTGTAATGCAGAATCTGTTTCGGAATTCTATTATTATCTATTCTATTGATGTGGTCTATCCATTCATTACAAAAATCATTCTTACGTCTAAATAGCTATAAACAAAAATATTACATGGTACATCTACAATATAGTCATTATTTACAACATATTTCGATTTAAACTAGATTTAACAAATGAAATATAAAATGTACAAGATAGAAAATTAAAAAAAGAACTTTTTCATCCATAGTAATTCTGCCCGAGGGCAGGTCTTTCACTACAATCATAGCATTTTCATGCTATGCTTTGCTGGGGAATTGTAGGTGTGGTAGCTTCCCGTTGCTTTCCACACCGGTGAAGGATGATGATGATGATGATGATGACGATAATGATAAGGATGATTATGATGTTGGCCATATGATTTTGGGGACCGTTTGGGCCTTAATGTTTTCCTGACATTTGTCTTACAGGTGAGGAAAAACCCCGATAAATACCAAAAACCTCATCCAGAAAAACTGTCCCGACGGGGATCGAACCCGGGCCCGCTGCGTGACATGGCAGCACGCTACCTCGAGACCACAGCGGTGGACAAAGAACTACTAATAACATAGAATACATTTAGTTCTCAATAAAAATTAATTATTTAACAACAAATAATTGTATAAGCGTGACTTAAAAGTGTCAAGTGTGCGGCAACCCCTGATATCTTGAGGGAGGGAATTCCAGAACGGACAGAAGCTACCGCGAAAGAAGTAAAGGCTGTCCGCTCTTAAAGTGATCCTCATCAAAACAAAACCATGTGACCTTCTCGCCTTTCATTGGCTACGGGCACCGACGTATGTTGTAGAAGCAATAAATACGCGAAAAAGTAGTTCCTTCATTAAATTAAAAATATGTCTTCTGAATATGCTTGTTATTCTTCGTGAATGAATATAATAATATTCAAAACATAGAAAATATTATAAAATATGCATATAAATAATTACAACTTAAAATACTTTATTACATATTGGTGATGCATTTAGTCACGCTTCAATCGATTCTCATGAAACAAAATGGCCGAAAGTATCGAGTCTTCGATTGCTTTGTCGTCATCTCCCTGTCAAAAGTACAATAATTGTGGCGCGAATGGCGGAAAGATACAGTTAGCGTTTTTTGATGTTAGGATCACTCTTAGAGCGAATAAGATATAGAATAAGAGGAAGTGCTATTTGAGAGGGATTGTTGGCAGACTATTATCTTGTGATATTATCTTGTGACCTAGAGACAATATCCTGGTAAGAAGATACTTTTCAAATCTGGTAGCCAGGTAGCTCGGACTATAGGTATTCAGAAGCTTGAAAAGAAATGAAGGAGAGCGCAATTTATGTCTGTCACTAAGACGAAGCCAAGAGAGATTATTGATAATTAGATCCGGGTTACGTCCAAGGCAGCAGAATGAATTACTCCTAAACCAGAGCGGAGGTTAATACTAATCTTAATATATAAAAAATACGTGTCACGTTGTTTGTCCGCGATGGAATCCTAAACTACTGAACCGATTTTAATAAAATATTGCACACTGTGTGCAGTTTGATCCAACTTGAGACTTAGGGAAGTTTATAACTAAATTTGTAGTCGCATTATTTTTATTGCAAATTATTTGTTTATTATTTAACAAAGAGTTATAATTATCTGTGAGTTACATACGATTCTAACAGATGGCCGTGTAAGGTAATTGGTTTATTTTTTAACCAGGTGGCTGTGCTTTTTGTTGCAACCGCGAATTTCAATTGAATTACAAATATTGATTATTTCATAATTTAAGTGTGTTTGTGTTTATTTTATTTTCAATATATTGATAATAATATTAATGTCGTGTGTAAGTATTAGTTTTAAGTAATCTGGCTGAAAGACAGTAACTTAATTTAAATTTAACTGGATCGAGAAGGTACATTGAACAATATGGCGATTCAGTTCTAGAGACCATGAATGATAAGATATCAAGTGAATTTCCGCAAATTGGTATAGGCCTATGTGACATAAATCTTACATTTAAGAAGAACGTCAATTTAAAAGCATATGAAGGTCCTAAGGAACGGAATAACAGAACTGTAAGTAATTTTGTTATAATAATATGCCTAATATTACAGAAACAATCTCCATGCCTCAATTAAATGAGAAACAAGATAACTATAATATAATCACAAGATATTACTATACAGAGACTTCTTGATGATGATAATCCAAACTGCCAACAAGTTCGTAGAAAAAAACGAAAGTATAATGAAATCAGCAAGCCTCCTCAAAATATTCCATCAATAAATATATATAATCCTTACGATACACTTATGGATGATACTGAGAATGCAGACAACATACATTCATCTCTCTCAATTCATATTCAATTACTGGATCAGGATATTTCGAAAAATGAAGTGGTTTCTTCCATTAAATGTTAAAGAATGGTAAAGCACCTGGAATTGATGGAATACCAGGGGAATTCTTGAAAAATATGATATCATCCAATAAATTATTAGACGTTTTGAAAACTGCGTTCAACAATATTTTTAATGGAGGAGATTATCCGGAAGCCTGGGCGGCAGGTGTCATCCAACCGCTATACAAAGGGAAGGGTGGGGCACAGATACCAGAAAGTTACAGGGGAATTTGTCTCTTGTCAGTGTTCGGAAAAATATATTGTAAAGTACTTTACGAACGAATAAGACAATGGGCTAAAGAGAACAATAGGCTCTCAAAATATCAGGCAGGTTTTAGAGAAGGGTACTCCACGGTGGACAACGTATTTGTTCTGAGAACATTAATTGATGACAATCTGAAAATGAAGGGGGGTAAATTATTTTGTGCATTCATTGATTTTAAGATGGCATTTGATACTGTGGACCGAAGCGCACTTTGGAAAAAATTAAATCGGAAAGGATTGTCTCATAAAATGATACATGCTTTAATGTCAGTTTATAAATATGTTAAATTTTGTATAAAAGTAGACCAAGGGCACATTACAGAGAGCAGTGAAGCCAATCGGGGAGTGAGACAAGGTTGCATTTTATCACCAATGCTATTTAATCTATTCGTTGATGATATTGTAGACGTAATGCTAGAAGGAGAAATTGAGGCTCCGGAGATAGGAAATGTTAGAATCCCAGTCCTGTTGTAAGCAGATGATTTAATTATCTGTTCCAAGACAATCAAGGGATTGCAAAGAGGTCTTGACCTACTGGAAATATACTGTAGGAATTTGGGATTGACTGTAAATGTTAGTAAGACAAAAACAATGACCTTTAAAAATGGGACGGTTTATGGTAGAGCAGAGGAATGGAAATACAGAGATCAAGTACTTCAAAACGTGAAACATTTTGAATATCTTGGTACGACGTTGAAAATGAACGGAAAGTGGAAAAAACATATTGATATAGCATTATTTAAAGGGAGGGGACAACTTAACAGTGTACTCGGTATTCTGGGTCGAGTGCCTGATATTCCAGTCAGCACATTAGAAAAAATGTATGGAGCGATGGTCAGGCCAGTAATGCACTATGGTAGTGAGATTTGGGGTTTCCAAAGAACGGAAATACTAAATAAGGTATATACGCATTTTCTAAAGTATATTACAGGACTTAGTAAGGCCGTTTCTAACTGTGGAATTTTATATGAATTCGGGTCATTCCAGGACGACATTAACTGTAAAATTCGTGTACTCAAATACTGGTTGCGAGTAATCCAAGGTGAACAAACAATGCTTAGAGCAATTTGTTACGACCACCAAATTAAAAACATAGATGTTAAATTTTGGGCAGACGAGGTTAGGAGAGAACTCCAAAAGATTGGGATGGGCTGGATATGGGAAAAAGGGACTGAAAATCGGAAGAACGTGTGGAGAAAAATAAGGAGGAGGTACTTAGATATAAACCAACAAGATACTTTCGCCGAATGTACAGGAAAACGCTCACTGTGTTTACAAAGAGACCTAAAACACGTCTGGGGAAAAGAATCGTATATACTCAACCTAGGATTTAAGGAGAGATCAGGGCTTGCTTGGTTTAGGCTAGGGGCATGGAAATTTCTAAAAATTAGCGACGATCACGATATGCGAATATGTCCAATGTGCGGGAACTTTGAAGATGAGATACATATATTAGGAAAATGTAATGATTTAGAATATTGGAGACGTCAGTTATTACCGGAAAGATTTCTAAATTCAAATCGGGAAAGATTGGCATGCTACGAGTTATTGGTAAATCCAGAAAATTGGATAAACCTCGGTAAATTTCTGGACAAAACGCGAAAAATAAGGACAACACTCATTCATGAATAAATATATGTTATCAAAATGCAATACCATTAATTATTAACAATTATATATAAATTAATTAGTGTATAATGCTATTGTGTTATTATTTAATTGTAATATTAATGTGTTTTCTTTATGTAATTGTAATGTTAATGTTTTTTTAGTGTATAATGCTATTGTGTTATTACTTAATTGTAATATTATTGTGTTTTTCTTTATGTAATTGTAATGTTAATGTTTTTAGTGTATAATGCTATTGTGTTATTATTTAATTGTAATATTATTATTGTGTTTTCTTTATGTAATTGTAATGTTTATTGCTGTTTTTGTTGTTTTTTTTTCTTTACACTAGTACCAATTATTACTTTATTGTAACGGACTGTCAACAGCACGTACGGCTTACTGCCCGTGCGACCCATATTTGTAAATAATATTGTAAATATCTTACTTTTTGTCTAATAAAGTCCTACTACTACTACTACTACATTCATCTCAATCAACAAAACCACTTCCCCATAAACCACCACCCATATTTATACGGGTTGTAGTTAACGTACCAGAACTAAAAAATTGTGTAAAACAAAAACTTTCTGATTTAGATTTCTCACTTAGTTTACTACAACATAATTTAACGTATACCTTAGCCACAGCAACGCGTGGCCGGGACTTATATATATAAAACAAAGTCGGATTAGTTACACTATTTATAACTCAAGAACGGCTGGACCGATTTTTATGATCTTTGATTTGTTGGATTTGTTTCCGCTTCGAATAGCAGATAACTATTAAAACATCGGAAAAATTAACGTAAAAATATTTAAAGGCGATACGACGTTCGCCGGGCCAGCTAGTATTATTATGTATTATTGTTATTATTATTATTATTAGTAGTAGTAGTAGTAGTAGTAGTAGTAGTAGTAGTAGCATTAGTAGTAGTGGTGTCCCGCGACGTAGCCAAGTGGTTAAGCCAAGATGCCTTGGCGCAGAGCTACGGGACTAACGCTGGTTCGAGTCTCCATGGGGGAAGAAATCTTCTCATGAAATTTCGGTCAATATGGGACCGGAGGCCACCCAGCATCGTGAGGAATTTGGGTAGCTACAACACGTAGCGGTTCCAGGTTGAGAAAACCAACTATAACATCTGCGGGACCCGACATGCTGACCACATGTCACCTCTACACTGACAGGATGATCGTTTAGCTCTGTGATTAACACGTGTAAATGTGAGACTAGCAGCCTGCGGTAAGCCAAGGGCCTTCTAGGTCTGTCGCGCCATGGAGTTTAGTAGTAGTAGTAGTAGTAGTAGTAGTAGTAGTAGTAGTAGAAGTAGTATTGTTAACATTCCAGCTAAGCTTCATAGAAATTATTAACAATTTGGAACTTACTGCTCAATTTTAAACAATTGACAGTTGGTAATATTGATTTTTATATTATTTTGTTGATCTATTCATCAGGACACGATTTACCTTACGTTCTTTGTTGTGGGATATCTCTGGAATCCTTTTGAATGAAGCCACATGCAAATTAACTTGGAAGCCATGTTAATAAACCCAATATAATTTCAATACATAAGCCTGTGGCATATTTCATTATCGTCCATTATTTCAATATCAAATACTAATTGATTTTTATTAATCTATTTTTGCTTTATTATTTCTGCTTTGTACAGTACATTCACAAATACGATTAAATTATTTTTTTATTCGGGAGATATATTTTTTTATTTTGTTCGAAACTCAAATGAGGAATGTTTGGGAATGTATAGTATTTTTTTTCAGAATGGGTTATCTAATAATTTAAACATTAAAATTAATTTAAGGTATTTTTTAAAAAAAACATTTAATTAAATAGAAATAAAACTTCAAGTTTTATATGAGTTTAATACTTACTACAATATAAATTTTTTAACAGCTGCTTCTGTACTTTGTACCTTCTTCAGACATGAATACAAATGATTGAATGTTGTTATTGAATGTAAACACCAGTACATAACAACTGTAACTATGCAACTGAATGTAAACAAACATTTTTTAAATAAACCATCTCTATTATAAATTTAAAAGAAGCGATTCATTTAAATCTAGTTGGGCACTTAACAGCCTATTGCTATTCTTCAATTTATTTATCTGTGCAATTTCTAAAAAAATGTATTCTTTTCCCCTTTGTCACAAACATGTAAAACTTTAAAATTTGAATCAAAACAATGATCACATTAGAGTAGATGGATAGTATACTTTGAATTATCTAAATTTCTGTTATATGCTCTCATACGTTCATTTATACGAGAAATAAAAGGTCTGCCAGTTTTTCCTATATACACATTGTCACATGTGCCACACTCAAATTTATATACACCCGATAATTGTTCCTTTTTTACTTTGGTTTTATTGTGTTTTATTAAATTTTGCAAAGTTTTATTAGTTTTAAACGCCACGTTAATGTTCAACTTTTTTTAGTATTAGTTTGAATAATATGTTTTTAAATTTTAAAAACGTAATAGTTACTTTTACTTGTCGTGCTTGTTTTGGTGGTGCCAAGAATATTTTTCAAGGTTTTAAAATGTATAATAAACTCTGGACACTAAAGTTTTAAATAGAAGATCGTTGGCACTAAAATGATTCGATTGCTACGAGAAAGTTTTTGCAGTTATAAGCGTGGATCCCGTCGGCTCAATGTAGTTAAATGATCCGGGAATGTGATACAACGGTACGAGTAGTAGACATTAGACTCCACTTATTCATTAAAATAGTCCCAATCAGTCCATATTAGCTCAGAGCCAAAAATTACTATTTATTATAATATAGTAAAATATAAACCCCTCTACTTGTATCCGGCATAAGGCCTAGTCGAGAGATGATATGCAACCATACGTATTATTTGTAGATCTGTCTCACTATCCAAGGGACTAGTCCTCCCGGAGGGACTTCTCGCCGTGGGTCCCGAGGCTCGTAAAAGAACTGCAAGCCTGAATAAAAAGGCTCCTGTGCAAAATGTAACCGACTTTCATCCATACATGTGATATTTAGTTGTCTACTAGATGTCTCGTTGAGTGGGAACGCTGACCACGTGTGTAGGGAACACACATGGTTAGTATTGTTAAGATACTTCCCGATAGGAGGCACCTATGTCTCAAGGAGGGACGTAAGAGTATACAAATAAGATTTTGTTTTCTATGTGTGGCAATTGTTATTAGATATTCTGGCCCTTAAATTGGATAAGCACTATTTTTGTGCCAGTTATTTAAATCTTTCGGACCGTTGTGAAAACAAAATAATGTTATAACTCTAAGTTATTACTGTATATAATGTAATTCGACACAAATTTAAGTAATTTCTACTCGTTAGTTTCTCTACAGTTTTATTAAAAATATTAAATATATTAACAGTAAGTAGAAAACAAGCCAACAAGCTGTTAGCAGTAGAAATATATTTTTGGAGGCGATTGACAAGAATTTCAAGAAGGGATAAGGTCAGAAACAGCACAATAAGGGAAATTATGCAAGTTGAAAAAAAAAACATGTTAGAAAAAATAGAAGAAAAACGTTTGAAATGCTATGGACACCTCATAAGAATGGAAGAAGAGAGACTGCCAAAGAAGATCCTTAATTGGAAAGCTAATGAAAGAAGTGGAAGAGGTAGACCTAGATAACATTGGATAGATGGAATGAAGAGACGTATGGAAGCTGGAGATTTGAGGAAAGGAGATGCTTTAGACAGGCGACAAATCATTTGGGTTGAAGGAGAAACACTGTATTGTGGAATATTTCTAATTTTAAAAAAATCAAATATATTAAACCAATATTTAATTTTAGGAAGTTATATTTTGAGGTTATTTTAATTATATTATTTTTAGTCTGGACATCTTACCTCAATATTAATGTTGATTTGTTCTTGGACATGTTTCAAAACAATTATGTTTTATCGTTTGGGAAAGCTGACGATAAAACAGAGTTGTTTTGAAACATGTCCAAGAACAAATCAACATTAATATTGAGGTAAAATGTCCAGACTAAAAATAATATAATATTAAACCAATATATATTTTATAGGATATAATATTGTCAATATACGGATTAAAGTAGAAAGTTAAAAAGTACAAAAGTCCTTAAAAATAAAATTATGTATAATGGTGTGCTATATCCCTAGGAGAATGATCTACGAAAGATGATACATCTACTTGTGTTTCTTAAGCGAGATTTTTGGATGTTAATGTTGGCAGCACCGTACAGTTTGTTTCCTTGTTATGCAAAACATTTAATATACCATCAATACATTAAACAAGAACGCACCCATTACACGCAATCCCATCTACAAAGATAATCACAAAGCAATCAATAACATAGAGAACGTTATTAGTAAGACAACTTTCTGCTGAGATTGGAACTCTTCCCGAAAGGCCAAGGCCTACAATGCTTTGAATAATTTTCTACCTGAGACTGTATTACAAGGTACATAATCTTGTAATTTTCATATTATGACTAATAGCCCTACCTCAAATTTTACAATGCAATTTATTACTATTGACTCTGCCGCCAATCAGACTAAAGTTAAATAATTTACTCTCTATATGATAACACTAAGAAATTAGGACTGGAAGTAAATATCAGTAAAACTAAATATATGGTCACACGTAGAAATTCAGTATATAATGGAAATGGACAGCTAATGACAAATGAGGGAAATTTTGAGGAAGTGGCTGAATTCAAATACCTAGGAACAATAATCACAAATAGGAATGAGATGCACAAAGAAATTAAACATAGGCTCAATTCTGGAAATGCGTGCTATTATGCATTGCAGAGACTCTTAATGTCCCAACTCCTTTCAAAAAACGTTAAGCTGAAAATATATAAAACTATTATTCTACCAGTTATATTATATGGGTGCGAAACATGGACTCTTACTTTAAAAGGAGAGAAGGAGATTACGAGTATTTGAGAATAAAGTTCTTAGGAAAATTTTTGGACCAAAGAGAGATGAACAGACAGGTGAATGGAGAAGACTTCATAACAATGAACTACATGGTCTTTATAGAAGCCAGATATAATAAGAACAGTTAAGTCTCGTAGACTGCGATGGGCAGGACATGTTGCGCGTATGGGGAATGAAAGACGTGCATGGAAACTTCTTGTAGGAAAGCCAGAAGGAAAACGCCCAGTTGGTAGACCAAGAATGAGGTGGGAGAACAACATTAACTATGATTTGACGGAAGTAGAATATACAGGGAATGATTGGAAAGTATTGGCTCGGGATAGGGATGTATGGAGAGCTTATGTCCGCGCGGCCATGAACCTACGGGTTCGATAGTGCCAGTGAGTAAGTAAGTATATGACGCTACAAAACCATAGCTATTCTCCTTATTTATTATTGTATTGCTACTTCCTAATGTACATTTTTTACCTATTTTCATCTTTGCTGATCCGAAGCTTCATTTTAAACCCAAAGTAATATCGAAATTGGGACTCCCGTACAGTAAATTAGTTAGATGTGTATTGTGTAGTGCTTAAAAAGCATTATTCAAAAAATATTATATTACAATATCTGGTCTTGAGAATGACAGCTTGGCTGTAGAAACTTGTTGACCATTTTAAAACATTAATTGGTGAAATGGGCATATTGACTGTATATATATTTTTATTATATTACAAGTTTCTTTAGAGATGGTCCGCAAATGTTCTTCTTGTTTTCATCTTTTGTGATCCTAAGCTTAGTTTTAATACCAACATCACATCGATATGGGGATATCTCGTATAGTAGAAAAGTGAAACGTGTATTTTGTAGTGCTTATAAAATGTTATGCCTGAACTGCACTTCCATTTACTCTTGATTTTTCAGTTTATTGTTGTAAACTATAGCTCTTCTGTATTTACTAACATTTTTTAATATTTTTAACTTTTTCAAACAATTTTTATAACATTATTAGACAATTTTCAAGTATTTATTTAAATACGCAAATCACAATATTATGACACTGTTAGACAATATTGTGATCCTAAGTGCTATTTTCTCCACAGAGTATATTACTTAGTCTATTATTTTTCTATCGCTGGTTGGAACGGCGTTAGGGAGTGATAAGTATGTGTACACCCATTTTTAACAAACGTTTGGTAATTTTAATATTATAAATATATTTATTTAACATAGAATTGAGGATTTATTACAATGATTGGTCATGTAAATTTCATAGCGACGTGCTGCCATTGATAATCGATATGTGGTTCGATGGTGGGTTATCGCTGGCTCTATAAAACTCTGGCTCATGCGTACTGTTGTTCTATAGGACTTTGAAAATTCATCAAGTAAGTTCAAGTGCAGATTTTCAAGTGTTATTTTACTTCTTTGTTCCTGGATAGTCCGCAATTTTTTTCTTTTTGTGTTTTGATCTTTAGTGGTCCTACGCTTCATTTTAAAACCAAAATTACATCGAAATTCGGATGTCAATTTTTTACGCCCTAACCGAAATTATTAATAATTTTCTTGTTTAAGACATTAATACAACCACCTGAGTTAGCGTGGCGGACGACTAGTCATGTTAGCTGTAGTTTATATAATTAGATTTAAAAATCCGGAAATAACATTGTTTAGAAACTATTTTCATCGAATGAACTTTGTTTAGTACTAAGGTTTCTATCGTCAATAAAAATTTAGGAATTTTGGCACTTTACCATAATATTATGTATAAGCGATCTTATTACTAAAACACTGACTCTAAAATGACTTTTGAACACTGACGAGTTAAAAAAAAAAAGTATTTCGAACTGTATGTTCCTCAGCTATTAATAACTGTTTTACTTCCACAGACATAGAACTTGTATTTGACGCAGATTGCTTCGTTTTATATTAATTCTTTTGTATAGGCTACATTTGATTCAGAAAGAGAGAGAGCGAGAAAACTAATTAGGTATGTCTGCATAGCAGCCTTAATGCTTTATCACAAAACTGCGCATCTTACCAAGATCAGATTCTATTGATGTATTAACTGATTCAGAAGCCATTGAATTTCTATACCACAAACTGAGAATTCTCTAAGCTTCATTCTTCTCTTTCCGTTAAGAAAAATACAGAGTAATTTGGTGAATGTCATATTTTAGAGATTATAATAGGTGACTAATATGGAAGGTGGGGTTGAACATAACCAGGTATTTTCTAATGCAACTTAGGCCATTTTAATGCAATTTATCCCATTACTAGGTGATATTTGTAACATTTAGGGTCGATTTCACCAACAGAGGTAACTGTATTACGCCAGTTTTCCCCGTGTATAATGCATAGCTTAAACTGGCGTAATACAGTTACCTATGTTAGTGAAACCGACCCTTATCCCCGGAAAATTACCATCGTAAAAGTATGTTAATGTAATGTGAAATTTACGAGTGTAAATATGTTTTTACGTTGTAACCGTCGGCCATTTTGAATTTCCATACAAGAGGTATTTTTTTACATAGCCTATTTAAAACAATTTAAATGTAACGAACATAAACGCTAACCAAACCTAATTCAATTATTCTAACCTAGGTGAATCCCATAAAACGCATTTTTTACGCGGTTAAAATGTACATTTGTTTGTTTTTTACGCGGTTAAATTCGAACAGAAGTCAGTTATTATTGACGGAGATGCTGTGTTATCGACAGAGAGAGAGAGAGTGTGTGTGTGGTTATCGCAGGTTAATAAATGTGGTTACCGCTGGTTATTAATGTGGTTATCACTGGTTCATAGAATAACTGTGATCATGACAGGAAATAGTTCCACTTTTTTCCATATTTACGAGTAAAATGAGTTAAAGATAATTAAGTTCTGGAGCTAAATATTTTAATATATAATTTTATAATTATTTATTGCATTTAAGTGGTGTTTAAGTGCATAATTAAATATGGTGCTAGCTTCCACGGCGCCTTATGGAAATCTCTCCGAAAATGCTTGATTTGATAGGTACAAGTATTGATTTACGTTGTCAGAATACTGTATCTGATTGCTAAATTGAAACTTTTATTTACGTAAAATTGTGGGTCCAGTTCATTGGCATATCTGTTTATCTGGAACACACCTTGCCGAGGCTATCTTAAAGCTCTTGTTTGAGACATCAATCGGATTCGATTACCTGGCACAATCGAACTCGGAGGTCCATGGCCTAACTACTATGAGATAATGATTTTATGTATAATTCACCTCCCTCAAAACATAGTTAATGTTATTCTTCCATCTCATTATTTGCCTACTTAACGCGTGCTTCCATCTAGCTTTCCCTCTTTCATTTGCCATTCGTATCACACGTCTTGTCCATTTAAAGCTATGAAACTTAATTGTTCTCTTTGCATCTGCATTCCCATAAGCGTCATTTAAGCACACTTTTATGTAGTTTTCTCTGTTCACCTGCTTGTTCGTCTCTCTTGGTTCAAAAATGTTTCCTAAGCATCAATTTTCCATATACTATAACTGGACGAACAACCGTTTCATGTATGTTCAGTTTAACATTGTTTGAGAGAAGTTGAGATGACAAGAGTTCCTGTAATGCATAATAATTATAATAATAATAATAATAATAATAATAATAATAATAATAATAATAATAATAATATCTGGCAAATTCCTACCAGGGAAATGAAAAGAATTTTAAGTACAGAAATGGATGTTTTAAGAAGATCAGCTGGAAAATCTAGATTGGATAGAATACGAAATAAAGAAAGAAGGGAAATTATGGGTGTACAAGAGGAGCCGGACATCATAGAAAAAAAAAAAGATTGCAGTGGTATGGTCATGTCAAACGAATGCCAGAGCAAAGATTGCCAAAAATTGTTATGGAATGGATCCCAGTGGAAAGGAGGAAGACCGAAGAAAACTTGGATAGAAGGGGTACAAGCAGCTATGAATATCAGAGGAATGGAGGAAGATCAATGGATGTATAGAGAGGAATGGCGTTTGGTTTCCGGAAGACGGCCGCAGCTGCCATGAACCGGATGAATAATAATAATAATAATAATAATAATAATAATAATAATAATAATAATAATAATGTTTTATTTAAACTGGCAGCTTTAGTCATACGGCCTTCTCTTCCTCTCAAGTAGCGAATAATAAAAAAATCATACAAAAATTAAGTACTTATTACAATTTTAAAATATTATTAAAATATAGACAAAACAAAGCACAATACGGTGTAGTCTGATATTAGCTAACAGTGACAAAATGGAATAGAAATAAAATAAATTAAGAAAAGCTTCCTGGATAGATATTTATAGATATATATTCAAAATGCTGAATATAGTTATGCAGGTAGTATTTCCATTGTGTGGAATTTAATATATATACTTAATTTGGATTTAAATAATGATAGTGATTGACAGTCCCTGACATGACTGGGAAGTTTGTTCCATGCTCTAGTTATACAAAGGCTGACCACTATGTTGTAACCCTGACATATTTCTAAGTTGAAAAAAAAATTGATTTCTTGGCACAAAAGCCTCTGACATGTGTCTTGGCAATATGCCAAGTTGCAAGACTATGGATGTCTGTTTCGATCGTAACAGGTGTTTGAAAGACATAAGGTGCACTGTTAATACAGAATGGAGAAGGTTGAGCAAAGAGTTGTTATTAAATACCTTCAGAAGAAGTGGATGTCTCCTTTTCAAATTCATGAATATATGATTGCAAATTTATGGCAATCTGCTGTGTATTACGGCATAGTCTAAAGATGGTTTCGTGCATTTAAATGTGGAAGATCGTCCTGCGTATATGAACATAGTGGTGGCCCTCCAAGAACTGTCACAACTCCAGAAAACATCAACAAAGTGCATGATATAGTACTGCAAGATCAACGGATCACAATCAGAGACATAGTAGAGGAAACAGGCTTCTTAATCACAGTGAGCAAAATATTTTGGAAAAGGAATTGGGCATGAAAAAATTGACTGCAAGATGGGTGCCTTGAATGTTGACGCAGGCTCAGAAACCGACAGAGAACAGTACTTTGTGAGCAACATATAACTAATTTTAGAGCAGATAAAAAAATGATTTATTGAGAGGCATGTGACTGTGGATGAGACATGGGTCCACCACTATGACCCTGAAAGCAAAATTCAAAGTATGCAATGGAATCTGAAGGGTTCACCAACCCCGAAGAAATTCAAGGTACTCCCAGCAGCAGGTAAGGTGCTGCTCTTTATCTTATGGAATGCCCGAGGTTTTATTATGGTAGACTATTTGCAGAGATGGGCCACAATAACAGGCATTTATTACGCAGATTTAATTCATAAATTGCGAGATGCTATCAAAGAGAAACGCTGTGGCAAATTAAATAGAAAGGGCCCTTCTTCATCATGGCAACGCCCCAAGTCACAAATCCTTAGTTGCAATGGCTGAGATTTCAAAACCAGCCTTTCAATTGCTGGACCATTCACCGATATGGCCCCAGCGACTACAGGCTACATCCAAAACTCAAGGAGCACCGGCGTGGAAATAAATGTTCATCCGATAATGAGGTAATACTGTCCGTAAACCAGAGATTGGACAACCCTTCTTCCAGGAAGCTGTAGAAATGTTGGAGCGCCGCTTGGAGAAGTGCGTCAATCTCCTAGGGGACGGACTATGTGGAAAAATGAGATAAGAATAATTTTTTTTCCCCCAGAATCCTAAGTGGGTCAGGGCTACAGCATTAGGGATGACCCCTCGTATATATTGTGTAAGATTCAGAGCATAAACACGTCATGTGCTGTGGTATCGTAAGTAAAGAAGTATCTTGTAATCTTGTGCCTAGATTGTGATAAGCCGATATATTTTGAAAACGCGTTGATAAATAACTTCGTAAATATATGTGCAGAAAATATATATATATATATATATATATATATATATATATATATATATATATATATATAATAACAAAACATGTGGAGTAGAGTTCTTCTGTCATTTGAACTTAGTTATGTTAAGGCCTGAAATGAAGGGGAGATGTGGTCTAAACGACGGAAATTTAATAAAAATCGAATGCACACTTTATGAGCACGCTGTAGTCTACCATATCAGTTACCAGATTAGTCTTTAATATGTCGCAGTAATCGAAGGGCGATATTACAAACGTCTGTACAAATATTTAATTTCGTGGGAAGGAAGTTTCTAAATCTATTTAGGGACTGAAGAATTGAAAATGCATTCTTGCAGGTATTATTCACCTGGATTTTCCAGTTAGGTGCAGGTCCATGTAGACACCCAGATTTCTAGTACTGAGCTGTAGGAGATGATTTCTGTCATTTAAGAGAATGGCGGAGGTATCTTGTAATGTTTAATGTTTTGCATTCGTTGGTGCCCTATAATTGTGTTGTGTCTTGTCGGCATTAAGTTCATGTTTCATCGACCATTGAGAAATTGAAACTAAGTAGCTATTTAGTTTTTCTGGACTCTGGTACGTAGTGGAATACGACATGGCATGTGTTTTCAGAGATGAGCCTATGTTTAATTTATTTTTCTACCGGCAGCAATTCGCTCCCTCTCAATGAAATTGTATGTAAACAACTTAATTGAGAAAATATAAATAAACCAGGGAAATTGGAGCGTCAATTCGACGTGGTGAGGTATTTGCTTAATTTACGCATTGACGGACATTTTTTATTTAGAAATTTCGAATTCTAGATCGGTACTATTAAATTCCTCCCTCTTAATCAAAACTTATGCATTTTTAAGTCTACATATAAGCCTAATTGATTATAATTGAGTGTCATCATGTTACCCTATTATGATCTATATCTGCCTTATTCTAGAAATTAAATATATTGTAGATATGTTAACTCAACATCCACATTGATGTTAACTTTGTCGTCAATATAAGGAATAAGCTTGGATAGTATAGCAAAGGGTAATAATTACCGATAATAGTTAGGATCATACCGGAAATCCTTAAACGTGTTTAACAGTTGACTGAAAGATTAACAAGACTAATATTATGGAGGTACTGGGTACGAGTAGATTAGGATTTCCCTAACTTCTGTTACAGACTGTTATTATTATTATTATTATTATTATTATTATTATCATTATTATTATCATTATTATTATTATCATTATTATTATTATTATCATTATTATTATTATCATTATTATTATTATCATTATTATTATTATCATTATTATTATTATTATTATTATTATTATTATTATTATAATTATCCAAGTAGCAAGTCCTCCGGGAGAGACTTTAAGCCGTGGGTCCCGAGTCTGAAGATTTTCAGGCTCGTAAAAGATCCTTAAGACTGAATGAAAGGCCTCTAAGCAAAATTTACTGAATTTTTCCGTCCTAGTATTACCTTGGTTTCCTAGATGTCAGTATGAGGCGGAACGCTGACCACGGACCACTCAAATGACATCTATACGAAAACAAGTGTAATTAAATTAGTATGGTTCGAATTCTTCCCTTAGGGGGAGAGCGCCTAAATCTCTGTTAAGGGAAACATGGGCATACAAGAAGATTATCATTATCATTATCATCATTATTATTATAATCATTGTTAGGAACCTCAAACTCGATGCTATTCTTTTTGCAGACGATTTAGCTCTTCTGGCACTTTCCGAAAATGATTTGCAACGATCAATTTATAATTTATAAAAAATAGGTGCCAAATTTAATATGGAAATATCAATTAACAAAACTAAAATTATGACATTTCATGGGAAGGACCCCATACAAAGTAAAATCTGTCTCCAGAATAAAATTTTAGAGAAATCTAATCAATTTAAATATCTTGGATATTATCTCTCTATCTGGGATGAAAAGGATATCCCTGAAAAAGTTACTAGTTATAATAAAAGTTTAGGAATTATTAATCAAGTTATGAAACCATCCCTTGTACAAAAAAAACACCAGATTACGTTTATATAACACTTTGGCTAGACCAGTGTTGACCTATGGTAGTGAAGCATGGACACTAAAAAAACAACATGAAAGCAGAATAACGGCTTGTGAAATGAGATTCATGCGCAGAAAAGCGGGTTACACCAGATGGGACCGGAAAAGGAACACCGATATCTTAAAAGAATTGAAGACTACGCCAATTTTGGAATATATTAAACAGTACCAACCTAATTGGAAACACCATCTTGAAAGAATGAGTTCAAATCGGATCTCCAAAGCTGTTTATAATTATATACCAAGAGGACGAAGATCACTGGGCCGTCCTATGAAACGCTGGAGGGAAAATTTTCTATAGGATCGTAACAGGCCTTGGCCTAATACTTGGAAGTAAGAAGAAGAAGATAATCATTGTTATTATTATTATTATTATTATTATTATTATTATTATTATTATCATTATTATTATCATTATTATTATTATTATCGTCACCGTCATCACCACCACCACCACCACCACCACCACGACCACCACCTTCATCATCATCATCTTCTTCATCTTCATCATCTTCAACATCATCCATGTTCATTATCTTCAACATCATCCTTCTTCTTCATCATCATTATCATCACCGCTGTGGTATCGGGGTATTGTCGCTACTCAGTGGGCCCGGATTCGATCCCCGGTCGAGGCAAGTTTCCTGGATGATTTTTCTTTTTCCTCACCTGTAAGATAAAGTCAGAAAATTTTAAGGGCCACACGGTCCCCGAACATCATTTAACCATCATAACCATTATTATATTCGCCATATTTAGTATGAACATGTGTATGTAATTGGTGTTTTTCGTCTTATTGTTGTCTCGGAGGACACCCTCACATTGATTTGATCACTCCTTCGGAGAGGTCCTCCATGCCCTTGTATGGTCAAAAAAAGTATCTGATCCACAGTTTAAAGATCCCTCTTCCTACAGTTCATGCCACTGTTTAAAAATCCCTCTCCCGACAGATCCGGATTGCATTTGGCATTTAAAAAGTATCTATAAAGTAAGAAGTTGAACTGAGATAGATTATTATTATTATTATTATTATTATTATCATCATCATCATCATCATTATCATTATTACTAGTAAGTCGTCTCGTCATCAAGTTCGCTCAGTGGGATTTTATATAAGAAAAATACTAACTCACTGGCACTATCGAATTTGTAGGATCATGGTCGCGCTGACATAAGCTCTCTATATATCCGTATCCTGAGCTAATGTTTTTCAATCATCCCCTGTATAATCTAATTCCCTCATGGTTAGTGTTATTCTCCTACCTCATTCTTGAACTATCAACTGAGCGTTTTCCCTCGGGTTTTCCTACAAGAAGCTTCCTTGTCCCTCTTTTATTCCCCATTCGTAGCACACGTCCTGGCCGTCGCAGTCTAAGAGACTTACCTGTTCTTATTATATCTGGTTTCCTATATAATAAAAATACTATGCACTAGACCTCCTAATCATTTTTCAAATAAAAATTGTCATTTAGCAATCTGATCTGACAGCAATCTAACAATTGACACTAGGTTTGAACCTGTAAAACAGACTTTCCGGATATGGGTTCCTATGTGAAAAATGTTCATTATCATCTCATCTATCATCCCGAAAAGTTTGTAACATAATCGCTGAATTACTCTATGTATACCTACATACATGTACTTCCAGTCTTCATTCTTCATGACTCTGGCTTTACTATAGTAAGTTTAGGGCAAAGCATATAAGCAAACATTCCAATGGGCCAAATAAAATACTATTTTTTATGTAATGAAAATCTGCTTTATTAAATTTGAATATATACAACTTTTTACAACCTGCTCAGAGTTTTTCATTACAAAACAGATGCTTAAGGCAACTCGAGATGGTGTGGTGGTAAGGCCCATGGTGTGGAAGTCTCTCTTATTATACTCCTTGTGCTTTTAGGAGAAATATGCATTTAATAAATACTGCGAAAATTTTAAGGCCAATTAAAATTGACGAAACACTAATTTCTAATGTAAGTTATTTAAATATCTCGGACCGCGTAAAAAACAAAATCATGTGTAACTGTAAGTTATTAGTCCTACTCTACATTGTGTAATATTCAACCAATGTTTAAGTAATTTCTGATCGTTTGTTATTCTACTGTTTTATTAAATAGTAAATAAATTAAATCAATGTATGTTATAGCGCGAGACGAGGGGTGTTTTGGGAGACAAGAGGTATTTTAAAACAAATCCTTGAAAGAAAAGTTATGTTAAGATAAGATCAACACTAATGAAAAATACACTGTAGGGTGAGGGGTTGTGAACGAACATTTCTCAGGTATTTTTATGAGACAAGGGATTTTTTTAAAATAACCAACGTTACTAGAGGGTAGAAGAAAGGTGGTCAGTCTGAGTCTGGGAAGTCTGGTCGGAGCCCTCGGACAGCGAGGTCGCAGAGCCACCAGGGCCAGCGCCCTGCTGGGCCCAATTCATAATGATGTAAGTAGAAGTTTGTAATATAGTTTTTTAATTCTCTCGTGAATGTTTACAATTAAATTTTAATCACTCTTAATCAAATATTAACCTAATATTATTTGGTGCTTCCAAGTTCTATCTTATAATGGATATTTTTTAAAAAAATATTTGGTCATTTGCTAAACCATTCAGCTACTCCGGAAACATTTACGCAGTGGAAGTCCTGTTCTCCGGTAAAATAAGGTTAGGGGGAAAATCGTAATAAATCAGCCACACAAATTCCTGATTTTGTAAAGTTTTAGGTTCCGAATTCTCAACTGCTAGTGAAAGTTGTAGGGGTGATTCATGGTTGTTACTCGTACGTTCAGATTCTTAAACAAGTATGTATCCTAATTATATCATTCCTTGTGAGAACGAGAAGGTGAAGAAATATTAATTATTAATTGATTATTCGCTTAATTAGTCGATATATTAAATACTAGATCAAGGAAGATATTTAGCGATTACTATATCCTATATAAAAAATATTACATATATAATGTCAACTCCAACTGGAAGTTTGGAGAAATAATTTGTTGTATTAATGATTGGAATTTATTTACGCTGTTAATACCAATTAGACCATTACAAAAAAACGAGAAAATAATTAGAAAATCGAATCTGAATAATAAATCAAATTTTAATTACAACGATTATAATAATTTATTTTTAATTAGAACACTTGCAAAAATAATAAATTATTTTATACTTCAATAATTAGAAATAATTCAGTTACTTAAATAAATATTTAGAAGAGTGTATTGTAGTAATTTAAATGTTTCTTCAGAGGCGTAAATCAAATGTGAATTAGAACAACTATAATAATAAATTATTTTTAATAGAACACCTACAAAAATAATAAGTTAATTTTTGTAAAATAATTCAGTCACTTAAATCAAATATTTAGAAGATTCTATTATAGTAAGTTAAATGTTCCTTCAAAGGCGTTTAAATTTTACAAAATAGGTCTAACATGGGTTCGTAATCCTATCAGGAATATTATTAAACCTGATTATAACACCGCTAGTCACCAGTGTAACGCCTCGCTTTATTTCTTCATTTTATTCTTTATTATTTCGAAAGGGCTTTACTCATAACTAGGTAGCGTGTCGAGGAAAATTATAGGAAGTGTGAACAGGACTTCTAGAAGAATTTACACACTTTTTTACGACATAGAAAGAAGCCATTGACACGGTGTATCAAACACTTTAATATATGTATATAAGAACATATTATAGGTTACATTTGAAAATTACTTAAGATAGAACTTGGAAGCACCAAATAATATTAGGTTAATATTTGATTAAGAGTGATTAAAATTTAATTGTAAACATTCACGAGAGAATTAAAAAACTATATTACAAACTTCTACTTACATAATTATGAATTGGGCCCAGCAGGGCGCTGGCCCTGGTGGCTCTGCGACCTCGCTGTCCGAGGGCTCCGACCAGACTTCCCAGACTCAGACTGACCACCTTTCTTCTACCCTCTAGTAACGTTGGTTATTTTAAAAAAATCCCTTGTCTCATAAAAATACCTGAGAAATGTTCGTTCACAACCCCTCACCCTACAGTGTATTTTTCATTAGTGTTGATCTTATCTTAACATAACTTTTCTTTCAAGGATTTGTTTTAAAATACCTCTTGTCTCCCAAAACACCCCTCGTCTCGCGCTATAACAATGTATCTTATAGGATAAATTGCCAATTTAACCGTTGAGAGGAGAGATACAAATCTTCTAGGTGTTGTTGTTGAGATAATTAAATAGAAATGATTGAAGAAATATTTTACATTCTTTAAAAATGTATATTATACAATACAGAAACTGGAATGGTCCATATATTAACCACAGAGACCACAGCAAAATTACAATGACTATTTAACTCGTGCTTCAAATGGGAGTCAATGACCAAACACGTTTCAATGAATTCTGTTTAACAACCAATTACAGTCGTGTTTCACCTTGATATTTATCGAATCATGTTTACCAAAATAAAGAAATTTCCTCCTTTTTAATATTCTGAACAAGTCAGAGCATTATTTTGGAGTAACTAACTCTCGAACAAATGCATTGAATATAGCAAATAATGAAAAAAAAAATCCTTCGAACTACACATTTGATAATTGTGTTTTTAAATAATGTTTTTACGGAGTTATTTCCTAAAAAGTGAATTAATAACCTATCCATCCATAGTAATTCTGCCCGAGGGCAGGTCTTTCACTACAATCATAGATAGCATTTTCATGTTACGCTTTGCAGCTTTACTAGGGAATTATAGGTGTGATAGCTTCCCGTTTCTTTCCACACCGGTGAAGGATGATCATGACAATGATAAGGATGATGATGATGATTTTCGGGGACATTTGGGCCCTAAGCTTCCTGACATTTGTCTTACACGTGAGGACAAACCCCGAAAAAAAAACTCACCCAGGAGCCTGTCCCGACCGGGAATAGAACCCGGGCGCGCTGCATGACAAGGTAGCACGCTATCTCGAGATCACAGCGGTGGACTAATAACCTATAATGTTGGTTAAATATACAGTTTGATGTTTCATTTTTTCTCCACTAGGGTGCATTCTTACAATATTGAGATCCTATTTGACAATAAATAATATGATCTAGTTGCAGTGGATGAACAAATGAAACATAATTAATATAAAATTATGGAATATTCACCTGAAAGGTCCGTCTCCCTCAACTTAATTAATTATTTAACTGTAGCGCTTTCGGGACTTGTCCCATCATCGGCAGGATTCAAAACTGGTGTTTCACTGAAGATCTGGTAGAGGGGGTTGCATGTATTGGGTTCGTTTTCGTTTATCAGGCTGTCGTCGTCGTGAGCTGCTTTCATGATTTCCATCTCTTCGAGTACGTTTATCTTCGCTGGACAAGTTTTGAATCCTGCCGATGATGGGATAAGTCCCGAAAGCGCTACAGTTAAATAATTAATTAAGTTGAGGAGACGGACCTTTCAGGTGAATATTCCATAATTTTATATTAATTTTGAATAATACCTCAACGGAACACATCATGAATCTTATAAAAGTTGAAAATGAAACATAACCAAACATTTCTCGTTTGTTTTCAAACATCGCCGTTTACATTAAATATATAAATATCTTAAAATAACTATATCTACATAATGATTTGTGAGTAAACAGTTTAATTTTATTTGTTAAATAGTCCTAACAAATGCCACTCTTGATTTCCAAATCCTCTGGATAAATTGGAAATCACCTGTGGCATTACTTTTGATAATTTAGAATAAGTAGAGGTCTTATCCCAAGATGAATCAGTCAGGTTTATTATAAGAACAGCTCCTTAAAAAGGGAGGAGGGATATTTCTCTTGCAGAAGAGAAGAAAGAAATAGAATATTGGCTGTTTCCAGGGAAACCTAAACAACACCGACAAAAATTTAATCATATCCTGGACATCAATGAAACAGGAATTTATATGGCTAACAAATGAATGAAGATTATGTAACTTCAAGGAATTCATTTTACGTAAAACGTATTCGGAAAAAAAATTGAAGTTAATAAAGCACATTTCAATAATTCCCAATGCGATGATCAATGAATCAACTCGAGAAAGACTATTACTTACAAAGAGCTACAACAATAAAAGGTCTAAAACTAACTGGCACTATCGAAACCAGAGGTTAATGGCCGCGCGTGCATATGCTATCCATACATCCCTATCCTGAGTTAATGTTTTTCAATCATTCCCTGTATAATCCATCTCCCATGTTTTATGTTTATATTCTTCCGCCTCATTCTTGACCTATGCACAGGACCCTTTCCCCTTGGTTTTCCTATAAGAAGTTTCCAATCGTCCTACATGTCCTGCCGATCGCCAGTCTACGAGACTTAACCGTTTATTTCATCTTGTTTCCCATAAAGAGCATGTAGCTAGCTCACTGTTAAGTAGTATTCTCCATTCTGTCTGTCCCACTCTTTGGTTTAAAAATGTTTCTGATCACCTTATTCTCAAATACTCGTAATCTTTTCTCCTCCCTTAAAGTAAGAGTGAATACAGTGAGAGAGAATGTTTCTCATCCATGTATTTTTTTCTGGAAGAATTATATATATATATATATATATATATCTCCCAAAAGAACCCATGTACGCGTTTATTGACGGTTGAATTTTCTACTGCGAAAAAATAATTAAATTACTAGAATTAGGAATAGTTAAAAATTCCCTTAAAAGTAATTTTGCCCTGACTATTGTTTTAAGAAGTGCTACAGCGTAGCCATCAAATTGCGTTATTTGTAACAAAACAATAATTTGGAGATAAAAACAGCACATAATTTTGGATTGTAAAAGTGACCGTACGTTAGTAATAAATACATTTGATGTTGACCATATATGAATCACTTTATAAAGAGAGGGCATCAGTCATTTGTACGCGCTTTATATTAGCTTGACCTGTATCTATCTATGTAACGGAATCTTTCAACACGATTTTCACCCACTTAAAAACATTGGATCGACTTGAAACTTTGTATACTTGTAAAGGACCAATGACAATACAATAATTTCATAAATAATATATATAATAGGTTGCGGACTTATCGAATGTTTAGCCCATCGTTGTAAGAAATTAATATTATGTCCTCTCGTACCTCAGTTGGTAGAGCGGTGGACTGTAGTGGTATATAATTTCAGTAATCCATAGGTCGCTGATTCAAATCCGTCCCAAAGGATTTTTTTTAGAAAAGTATTACTTTTAGCTCATACTACAATAGTATCGAATTTAAAGATATATACATTTTTATCTTAATCTGTAAAATATTAATGACAATTTTGTAAACTTACCACATTGTAATTTATCCAAAAAATATGAGAAGGATACGATTAACTGTAACTATTTATCTATATTATAATATTCAAAAATGCTATAATAATGTTGATAATAATTTTAAAAATATACGAGTAAATTATATTCCTGCTCAGACACTACAAATATCGTAATAAATTAAATTTTCATGAGATTCCGGTTTATGACAATCAATTAAACTAAAAATTAAGAAAATAAATAATAGTTTGAAAAACTAAAACAACACGCTTTATTAGAAAACCAAACAAAAAATAAATAATAGTTTTAAAAAACTAAAATCAACACGCTTTATTAGAAAACCGAACCAAAAAATGGAAAATAATTTTAATTTCCAACATGCTTAGATAAAATTAAAATGGTCAACAAAAAATACATATAAATACATTATATAATAGAAATGGGCAGCTAATGACAAATGAGGGAAATTTTGATTAAGTGCCTGAATTCAAATACCTATGAAAGATAATTACAAATAGGAATGAGAAGCGCAAAGAAATTAAACATAGGCTCAATTCTGGAAATGCGCGATATTATGCATTACAGTGACTCTTGACGTCCTTTCAAAAAAACGTTAAACTGAAAATATATGAAACTGTTATTCTACCAGTTACATTATATAGATGCGAAACACGGGTTCTTACTTTAAGGGGATAAGGAGATTACGAGAAGTTGAGAATAAAGTTCTTAGGATTTTTTTGGACCAAAGAGAGATGAAGACAGGTGAATGGAGAAGACTGCATAACAGTGTATTGCATGGTCTTTATAGGAAGCCAGATATAATGATAACAGTGAAGTGTCGTATGCTGCGATGATCAGGACATGTGGCACGGATGGGGAATGAAAGAGGTGCAAGGAAGCTTCTTGTTAGAAAACCAGAGGGAAAACGCCCAGTTGGTAGACCAAGAATGAAGTGGGAGAATAACATTAGCCATGATTTGAGGGAAGTAGATTATACAGGGGATGATTGGAAAACGTTAGCTCAGGATAGGGATGTATGGAGAGCTTATGTCCACGCGGCCATGAACCTACGAGTTCGATAGTGCCAGTGAGTTAGTTCGTTAGTTAGTACTTCTAATCTATTTCCGCACTTTATATATGCAGTCTGCTTATTGGCATTTTTACTCTCCAAGTAGTTTTTAATAATTTGCCTTTTCTGCTGAAAGTGACTGTTTGCTGATATATGTTGTATTCCAATATATTTTGAAATTCCTGTTAATTGTAGATCTCACCTTCCTCCATAGATCTAATATAAGTACTATTTTAAATATCAATTACTGTAAGTATTAGTGTCATTGCTGAAAGTTCTGTAAATACATTTTTAATTATATTTAATTAATGTTGGGAAGTAAACATTATGAGGTATATCATTAAAATTCATCGGAGAACATATTGTTTAAACAACTCACCTCATAGGATTCATGCTTCCATGATATCGCGATTTCAAACATAATCATGCTCATCGTCAGCCACGATGAACATGATTATGTTTGAAATCGCGATATCATGGAAGCATGAATCCTATGAGGTGAGTTGTTTAAACAATATGTTCTCCGATGAATTTTAACATTTTTAATTACTTGCGTAAATGATACTGTGGTATTATTTATCATTATTATTATCATTATCATTATAATAATTATTATCATTATCACCATCACCATCATAATTACCATCATCATCACCACCACCATCACCATCATTATTATAGATAGATCGTCGGTTGATTAATGTCTTTGACATCGTCCGATTCCTAATAGTAAATTTTGTCGGTCCATCCAATCTCCTGGTTGCAGATATTTCTCCTTCATGTATGTATATATATTCCCTGATTCCAGGAGATTTTAGGTCTTCCTCTGCCTCGTCTTCCCTCAGGTTTCCATTCCAAAACACATTTTGGTAGCCGATCCTCTTCCATTCGCTGAGCATGTCCTTACCATCTTAATTGCTGAATTTTAATATAATCTAGAATAGTGTCTTCAATCTTCATTTTCTCTCTTATAACTGAGTTCCTAATTTTTTTCTCTTCTTGAAATTATTGCTGTCCTTCTTATAAAACCCATTTCCTTTGCCAGAAGATACTTATTTGTGTTTGTTGTTAACGGCCAAATTTCTGCTAAAGTTATTATTATTATTATTATTATTATTATTATTATTATTATTATTATTATTATTATTATTATTATTATTATTATTCAAGTACTACAAGAATAGACTAATAGCTCTAGAAATGGATTATTTACGAAGAAGTGCCAGAAAGTCTAAATTAGAACGTGTCACAAATAAGGAAATTAGAAACATAATGGAAGCAGAACAAAGCGTAATAGAAAGAATTGAGGAAAAGGAATTAAAGTGGTTAGGACATGTTTTAAGAATGGAAGATGAGCGATGGCCGAAGCAACTATATGAATGGCATCCTAACAGAAAGAAGAAAAGAGGAAGACCAAGGTTAACATGGAAGGAAAACATGAAGATAGTAATGCAAGCTAGAGGGCTAAGCATCGAAGATGCCCAAGACCGTAGGCTTTGGAGGTTTGGCACGGGAAGGCGGCAGCAGCTGTAAAAACCCGAAGATAGATAGATTATTATTATTATTATTATTATTATTATTATTATTATTATTATTATTATTATTATTATTTATTGTTATACAAGAATTACCAACCTGTTTTCATTTCCTAACCTCTCAATACAAAACAGTAAGTAATAAATTCACTATCAGGACCCGTTCCATCTTAGTAACCATTCATAATAGCCTATCATTAAAATTCAATTTTTAATCGTGTATGTAAATAGGAAAATCATAAAGCAATATACATGTCAACCGATTTGGCTCTGACGATGTCCTTTAAGATTAGTATTCTGAGGATCCCGTGTAGAAAAAAAAAATACAACTTGTGCTGACCAAACTTTTTCCTGATTTTCCCCAGTCATCAAGGATTAATAATATAAGTAGATTAAAATTGTATTTAAAAAAATATTGTACAAACTTTAATTTCAAATTCTGGATTGGAATTCCATGACAAGACCATATGAATATTAATAAACATTTCATGGCATCATTAAAATTAGATCCGTGAATTTCTAAAGGAAGCACAATACAACACGCAACAATAGACATACATGGATACAACCAAAGATTCTAGACACGATATAACTTCAGAGGCTAAAAATATAAATAAAAAATAACCTTCATTAATTGGTATTTTCGTGATATACCATATTATTTTCTGAATACAATTTTTTTATATAAGTTGAAAATTCTCGTTGCCGTACATACGAATTCAAAATCATAATGATATTTACAGTAAACTTTTTCAAGTATTAATTACGATTTCCATAAATACCCTGAAAAGTGTTAAATATTATCTCACGCAGAAACTTCACGAGGAACTTTTTTTAAGATGCATTTTGTTCGACACCGGCCTCTTGATCGTATAATTTATTGTATATCTTCTAGAGTTTGACAACGCTCGGAATTTAGAATTATAGGATAATTAAGAATCCAAAAAAAATTTTGTTGTATAGCATTAGGCCAGAAATTGAAACTTGAATGACAAAATCAAAAACTGCATTGCAAGAATATGTACTACTCCACCAAGTAATCAGCGCAGGCGGAAAATATGTTAACTAACATGCTGTCTTTCTCTTTCTCTTCCTTATTATGTTGTCACTCCCTGTCCTCTGTATATGTTCTATGTCTGGCAGGTATTTATATCATATTAATCTGCGAGTTAATCTTCACTTTATCATATAAGCACATAAGTGAAATCTAAATATTCTGATGGGTGAAATGTCATATTACAATTCCATCGAAGGCAGTTAAAAAACTGTAATATGACATTTCATCCATCAGTGCAGATTAATATGATATAAAAAGACGAAAAAAGCACGTTTATATAATTTGTAAAAAAAAATACAATATTTCACTTATATGGGTCGAAAGAGTGACGATCTTTCACCGTAAAAATACAACCGTCAAGAAATGCGGACAACGGTTCAACTGGGGTAAAATTTTCCGGAGGTCAAATAGTCCCCCATTCGGTTCTCCGGGCGGGGACTACTTCAGAGGGAAAGTATTAGCTCAGGATAGGGATGTATGGAGAGTTTATGTCCGCAAGGCCATGAACCTACAGGTTCGATAGTGCCAGTGAGTAAGTAAGTATTTCACTTATATGCTTTTCCTGCCGGACGAAGATTTGTCATTGTAAAGTGAGATTGTTATGCACAGATAGTTTATTAGAACACGAATTTTAAAAATTGTAAAAAGTTGAAATTCATCTTTAAAAATCTCTAATTGGAATAGTTTTTTTTTTTTTTTGCGAATGAGTACAATGCCCCGGTATTTCACTTATATCATAATCATAACATTATGCGTGCTATTTATTATGCATTACAGAGACTCTTGATGTCCCAACTTCTTTCAAAAAACGTTAAACTGAAAATATATAAAACTATTATTCTACTGTTATATTGTATGGATGCGAAACATGGACTCTTACTTTAAGGGAGGAAATGTGATTACGAGTACTTGAGAATAAAGTTTTTAGGAAAATGTTTGGACCAAAGAGAGATGAAGACAGGTGAATGGAGAAGACTACGTAATGAGAACAGTTAAGTCTCGTAGACTGCGATGGGCAGGACATGTTGCACGTATGGGGATTGAAAGACGTGCATGGAAGCTTCTTGTAGGAAAGTCAGAGGGAAAACGCCCAGTTGGTAGACCAAGAATGAGGTAGGAGAATAACATTAACTATGATTTGAGGGCAGTAGATTATACAGGGGATGATTGGAAAACATTACCTCAGGATAGGGGTGTATGGAGAGCTCATGTCCGTGCGGCCATGAATCTACGGGTTCGATAGTGCCAGTGAGTTAGTTAGTTAGTTAGTTAGTTAGTCATAACATTTGTGTGTGTACGCGTTGCAATGACACGCATTTTACTTTTCGAGCTTCGAGTTTCGTACTAGGGATATAGATGGTGTCAATATGGTATATTTTCAATTTTACTCACCACTTCGACAGACAACGTTATATAGGTAATATTTAGATTTAGATTTATTTAGATTTATTTATTTAGCCTGGTGGAGTTAAGGCCACGTGGCCTTCTCTTCCACTCACCAGGACAAACATATATTACATCAGAATATAACAGCCACAATTAACTCTAATATTAAATACTAAATAAAAATTTGATCAAAAAGATAATATCTATTATATTACGATCTATAATGCAACCAGTTAATGTTAGTTAAAATTAAGACTAAAACTAATAATAAAGTGTATACAAGCAAGACATTAAATTGTCCGTCTAATGTTTATAAAAAACAGAAAAATAATGAGATATAGAAAACTAATTTTAACTTTATACAATATTTAAAACAAAACATAAGAAAATATTTGTTAATCTTAATATTATTTTCATAAATAATTAAATTTATTAATTGTTAAAAGAATGCTATCAGTGAGGTGTATAAGTTAGTTTGTTATTAAATAATTCTTTAGTTTGTTTTTGAAGGATGTTATAGTTACAGTTTCTGACATAGGGCGGAAGGGAATTCCATGTTTTTGTAAGTGAGACCGTAAAAGTTAATGAATAATATACAGTGTGATGAAGAGGGATATAAAGGACAATGTGCTGATGGGATCGAGTGTCAAGATTGTGTGTGTCGGATAGTCTGATTAAGCGGCGTGATAAATAATTAGGCGATGATGTGTGAAGTATTTTATAGAGAAGGGATAGGGAATGGACAGTTCTACGATTTGTAATATGTACAGAGAGGATATAGTATGAATGTATGTTTGTTCTTAAGTGTTTTTTATGTACATAAACTAATTTGACCAATAAATTTAACAAGACATACTTGCAAAATTTGATGAAGCTATCTAACCCAACCTTCAACCGTAGTAAATTCCAACGCCAGCATATGGTACTTAGATATCCAGTTTTCATTTCGGGAAACTGTATTGCACAAGAGTGTTGAATCCCCTCAAAACTCCTGAATCCCATTATATCAAATTATCGCTTTATATACGGGGTGAATCATAAATATGGCTATATGTTTGATCGCGTTGTGTGATGAAAATATTACCATTACAGGAAATATGAAATTACCGTTGGAAAGGTGATTATTCAAATTACAAAAAATGGAATAAAACAAAACCGTGTAGAACTTACGTCATTAGTCAAAATGGCGTTGAATATGCAACATCAAATTACAATTGCTATATGGGCAATAACGTATGCTAATGATCGTGAGGCCGCAAGACGGGCAAGACGTGAGTTTAACGTAGTATTGCAGCCGTCGACTGTCGGGAAGTGGAAAAAACGACTGCTGGAAACGGGAAGGATGCAGAAAATCAAACCTCCTGGAAGGCCTCGCGTTAGCACGGATGCATAAATAACGAAGATAATTGTGGAGGCATTCGACGCTAGCCCACAAAAATCAACCCGCCAAACTGCACGTGAGCAGTGATTTGTTTTGTTTTGTTCTATTGTTGTAATTTGAAGGATTCCCTTTCCAATGATAACATCATATTTCCTTTAGTAATAATATTTTCGTCACAAAATGCGATCAAACGTATAGCATATTTCTGAATCACTGTGTACGAAGCGGAGATTAGAATCTGTTAGCGCGAGATCATGTTGATGACAATGATATTTATTTACAGATGGTGATGACAATGTTGACGTGCAATCTCCTGTGTCAGAGGATGCCGACAAAACTTCTGAACAGGTAAGCTCTGTCATAGAGGCAGAGAGACAAATAAATAACCTTAACATTTAAAGGAAGTGACGCTATGAGGTTATATTTTAATTAATATAGAGTTAGAAATTTTCACGACTCATCTCATATTTGTAGATTTCTCGAAGACCAATTTCGATACATTACGTAGAAAAAATTGATATAATGATACGTAACGTATCGAAACTGGTATTCAAGAAATGTACAAATATGGGGTAAGTCGTGAAAATTTCTAACTCTACATATTAATTAAAATAAATAACGTTTGTCCTCTCGCAGTTAAAGTTAATTTTCTATTTAATAGTGTGCATGAAAACGAATCAGTGAAAATAATTTAGGAAACTATGAAATTTAGATGGCATTAAATCTCATCTCTTCCAAAAGTGATTTCCTTTAATAATCTATAAAATGAAAATTCAAGAAGAGAAGTGTTTCGTAAATAACTTAAATTTGAACTTTAAATAGAGTATTAAAAGAAAAATTACAGGTTCAACATATTAACGGCCGTTTTCAAAAATAAAGTCTGAACTACAACCAGAATTTTATAATTCTTATTTCTCATAAATAGAGCGAGGAATTATATGAAGAAAATTATACTAAAACATTAAATCATAATAACAAAATATGAAAAATAAGAAAATTAGCACACAAAAATATTATGAAGCTACTATTTTTTTAACTTTTTACATATATTTATACACACAATTTATGGGTATGCATACCAGCACACAATGAGACAAGATCTTTTTGTAGCTCAAGAAATCAAGAGTTTTTAATTTTTCATTAATTCTGACTCAATATAATATATCATGTTCGTGATTTGAAGCAATTCTAATGGTTCACGTTGAAGTGTTTGAAAAATCACGCTAACAAGCCGGAAGGTCATGCGTTTGAGTCTCAATGGGGGTCAGGTTTTTAGCTGGACCAAACCTTCTGGCGGTATCATAGCCCTAGGGTCTACTCAGCTCTTAATTTAAATGAGTACCAGACGCATGTTCTGGGGCAAAGGCGGCCGTCACGCAGGACCCAGTGGACATCCCTTGGCGATTGTCTAGAAATGTGGAAGTCTCAACATCCACCTACCCTAAGGGCCTCCCAAGCCTGTAGTTAGACACTTTATTTCAATAAATTAATACTGGGCTTATATAAAATATGATCAATTAATTTATCTTATGATATTTAATTACGGAATTCAAAAACATAAACAAAAAAAACAAAACATAGTAACCGTAGTAGCATGCTTCCATCGAATATACCACTGACAAAATTTAGAGTAGGTACAGTTTCGATTACTTTTGTTTACCTTGCATAAAGATAACGAATTCCAGTATGTAAATGTCACAATAACATTAAATTGGATGAATCAGAACACACGTAGACCAAGTCTCTAACTAACTCACTGGCACGATCGAACCCATAGGTTCATGGCCACACGTACATAAGCTCTCCATACATCCCTATCCTGAGCCAATGTTTTCCAATCATCCCTTCTATAATATAATTCCCTCAAATCATGATTAATGTTATTCTCCCACTTCATTCTTGGCCTACCAACTGAGTGTTTTCCTCTGGTTTTCCTACAAGAAGTTTCCATGCACGTCTTTCATTCCCCCATTCGTGCCACATGTCGTACCCATCGCAGTAGACCAAGTACTGTACGTCATATTTGGAGAAACAAGATGTTAAAATGAATTAATCGACAAACAATTCTAGGGAGTATTTCAAAACTCTCTTTGCAATTACAATTATTTCTAATCCTATACATTATACGTATGAACATAGTGAAATGTAGTTAGAATTATTTTAACATTAGTTTTTCCATGAAATTTGCCTGAGTACAGTATGGTATACTTGTGCTCTGAATAATCCATTTATCAATATTATGTTCGTAATACACAGTTAGGAGCTTTTTCTATATTTTTTAACGCCTGTCTGTCAGAATTATTTTGTACGATCAAAAAATATACTCCACACCATATGATGTTATGGGAGCAAACATGTACCGCGCTATATATGATAGTTTGATGTAAGTGAGAATACTAATATTGGTCTTTCCTACAAGAACTTAACTAATATTATAAACCGTGGAGTAAGTTCTTCTACATATTTTTCCCATGTATTCATAATTCCCTGTTTGTCTGTTATTTTTTCATTATTTTCGTCCTCAATCAGCCACATAGTTTTCCTGCTCTTCTTTCCATATAGTCCAAGCCTTTAACTTCCTGGTACATTAATCATATTTTCCTTTCCTCTCCAGATTCTTCACATTTTCTGCTTCATCCATTCTTCCCTTGCCTTGTCAGTTTCTCTTCTAAGTTCGTCGTTTAGTTTCCTGTAGTTTCTTTTGGCTTCTTCTGTATTGCTATTTTTCCATTTTCTTCTTTCTTCCATCTTCTCTAACATTTTTTCTGTGACCCAAGGTTTCTTAATATTCTTGCTCTCTTTATATCCTATTGTTTCCTCTGCAGCTATCTGTATAGAGGTTTTCAAATGACTCCAGTGCTCCTTGGCATTGCCATATGAGATTTCCATGGTAGAGGCTTTCTCCTGAAAAGTTTGTTGCAATTTTCTCCTTCCTCTTCAGTTTTGAGTTTCTCCAAGTCAAACTTCTTTGTTGCCCGTCTTTCCTCTTGTCTTCTTCAGGCAAATAGCTACTTCGCCTATTAGTAGGACATGGTCTGAATTGATATCTGCTCCTGCTAAAGTCTTTGCATTTTTCAAGCAATTTCGGAATCTTTCCTGTATCAGTATGTAGTCGATCTGGTATCGTTTGTTGTCCATAGGGTTTATCCATGTGTATATTCTTCTTTTATGCTGTTGAAACATTGTGTTTCCAATTATCATTGAATTCCTTTTACAGAAAGTCACCAGTGATTCGCCTCTCTCATTCCTTTTTTTTTTAATCCATATCTTCCAACTGTACTTCCATCCTGTCCTTCTCCAACTACGGCATTCCAGTCACCCATTAGGATAACACATGCCCCTTCTTCTCTCTCTCTCAACAATCTCTTCTATCTTGTCATATCTTTCCTCCACTTCTTCATCTGCTAACCCACTATGGGGCATGTAAATTTGCATTATCACCAAGTCCACTTTTTTCCCTTGTAACCTCACCATTATCATCCGATTATCCACATAACGCACTGATATCACTTTTTCTTTCACACATGGTCCTAATACTACACCGACACCATGATTTCCTTTAGAATCACCACTGGAATAAAACATTCTAAATTCATCACTCACTAATTCACCATTTTGTTCCCACCTCACTTCTGATATTCCCATCACATCCACTTTGTTTCTTCTCATTTCTTCCTTCAAATTTTCCAGCTTCCCGGCTTGCAGAAGAGTTCTCACATTCCAGGTTCCAATCCTTAGTCTTCTTTTCTTCAGTTGTTTTGACTGCATGATGTTTCCCTCCGCAGTATCCCCCTCCCGGACATCCGAATGGGGGGATAATTTACGTCCGGAGTATTTTACCGTGGAAAGACTCATCATTCCATGTTTGCAGCTTTACTACGTATTTAGGGATCTAAAAATATACCATTAATATAATATCTAATGAAATGATGTAGGCCTATTATATGCGGAAAACTGCAGAACTTAGGGTAAGTTTGCTATTTTCGTGATAGTACACGGTTCGTTATTTATTTTTTAACATTTTTTTTTAACATTTCTTCAAAAATACTATTGCTGTATATTTTATGATTTTCCAGAAAATACGAAATTGTCTGTTTTATACCAGTAATAAAACCGATCTTTAAAGTAATTCTTAGTTATTTATTGAGAAAATTTAAAACATTGATAAAAAATGATTACTAAAAAAGTCCACGGCGCGACAGGCCTGAAAACCCTTGGCCTACCAGCCGGCTGCTGGCTTCACATCCACATGTGTTAATCACAGAGGTAAACAATCATCCAGCCAGTGTAGGGGTGACATGTGATTAACATGTCGGGTCCCCAGCCGTTAGAGCTGGTTTTCTAATCTTGGAGTAGCTATTCATTGCAGCTACCCAAATTCCTCGCAATGCTGAGTGGGCACTAGTCTTACACTGGCCGAAATTCCATGAGAAAATTCTTCCACCAAGGATACCCGAACTAGCGTTAGTCCCGCAGCTCAGCACCAAGGCATCTTGCCTTAACACACTCGGCGCGGGACATCACAAAATAAACACAGTCGCGAAAATATACAACTTTATCTTATACTTCCAGTCCATAAGAATGTATTATGTTACATTTTGTAAAATATTCTTTCACATAAATGAAAATATAAGAGGAATAATAAATTGTTGAATTTTATTTTTGTTCCAGATTGATGAACATATATCCTATCAAAAGAAAGAACTAAGGATGCCTGAATCATTAGAACCGACTTCTGGACAATATGACATAGTGGACACAACATATGCTTATATCGGATTCAAAAATGGGTAAGTTCATTAAATGAATTGTTTTTTTTATAATGCATAGTGTCCTTATATCCCTCCTCATCACACTACCTATTATTCGAAACATTTTACAATTTCTCTTTCTAGAAAATTGAAATTCCCTTCCACCCTATGTCAGAGACTGTCAAACTTTACTATCTTTCAGAAACAAATTGAAAATAAAATTATTAACAGAAACAACTCACTAATATTACTTTTTAAAAAAAATGTTAATTTGTTTTTTCATTATTTAATAAAAAAGTTTTAAGATTTGTTAATATATTTGCCTAATGCCTTGTATAAAAAGCGATAGATTAATTCATCATAGTTTATTACTTTCTCTGTATTTTTTCTTTCTTTTCTTTTTATGTATAGTAGATTCGAGCTGTTGTTCCTTTCTTTATTCATTCTATTATTAATTTAATGTTAATTTTATTTAATTTTATTGTATTATTTGACATTATTTCCATTATTATTCAATTTGACAGATAATTAATTGTTTAGTATGACTATTATTGTAATTTTTTTGTATTTATATGTAACATATGTTTGTCCTGGTGAGTGGAAGAGAAGGCCACATGGCCTTAATTCTACCAGGCTAAATAAATCTATTCCATTCTATAAGATTTTGCGCTGCGCGATAATTACCAGAAAGGTTATACGCTATTAATGCCAACATATTTGTCAATTTCCCAACTTATCTGCGTTACTCGTCAAATAACAAGCAACATTACTTTGGCGACTTTTAAGATGTTAGATTGGTAATTCATGATTTACCATCCCTCTTAAGCATAAATATTAAGCACATGTTAGA
Organism: Diploptera punctata; assembly: GCA_030220185.1. Classification (NCBI taxonomy): domain Eukaryota; kingdom Metazoa; phylum Arthropoda; class Insecta; order Blattodea; family Blaberidae; genus Diploptera; species Diploptera punctata. Next base: position 1,511,590 of record JASPKZ010004216.1, on the reverse strand, counting down.
TTAGGTTAGATTTAGGTTAAGCTAGGATTAGGTTAGGTTAACTTAGCGTACGTTAAGATAGGTTAGGTTAATTTAGGTTAAGAAAACTGAAATTAAATTCTACACAACATGACTCCTTGCCCTGCCATTTACTTGTAATAGCAGCAACCAGTTCAGTCAGTATTGGTTCTCCGGAACAATCGTGATTTATTATTTTAATAATAGTAATGTTTGTCCCGAGCCGTAGCCGAGTGATTAAGACATGATGCCTTGGTGCAGAGCTACGGGACTTGCGTTGGTTCAAGTCTCCATGGGGAAGATATTTTCTCATGATATTTCGAAGAGTATGGAACCGATGTCAACACAATATCATGAAGAATTTGGGAACTACAATAAGTAGCGGCTCCAGGTTGAGAAAGCAAGATATAACGACTGGGTAACCGACATGTTGACCAGATGTCACCCCTACACTGGCAGAATGATCCTCTAACACTGTGATTAACACAAGTATATGTGGTATTAGTAGCTGGCTGGAAGGCCAAGGGCCTTCTAGGTCTGTCGCGCCATAAACTTTTGTTTTGTCTCAGAAAGAAAAATATGTGATTCTGATAGTATCTTATCTCCTGATTTCAAATATGATATCGATTTTTCTCCATCACGCAAGGTTTCCGAGAGAGAGGCATTTATAATTTCAAACACTTTAATATTTTCTACATTCGTAACTACACAACATTCGAACGGACTCACCTAGAAAGTAAGAAATGACGATTTTCTGCTATATTTCGCCTGTGGAGCATCCCTCTTGATGGCCCAACAATAATCGGCCAGCATATTAGGATTCCATTTGCCTTGATATATCTTTTCCATAGCCGAAATCCCCTGATGAAAGTGTTCCCCATGCTCATCCTCATTGCGCCAAGATAATAAATGGACGAAAAAACGTTTATTAAAAATAATTGAAATTGAAATTTTAAAAAAACTGTGGGTGATGGAAAAATCCCGAATACATATTTGAAAACACGATAAAAAAAACTGCATTAAGTACAACTATTGGTACTCATGAGACAAAAATCATGCTGACCAGTGTTATTAACACCTTGCACTCAGCTTACCATACATATTCAAAATACAAATGATATCAGAGATGTGATAATATGAAGTATATCGCCTTAAATATCACATGAGTTACAAAATGTCAGGACATATATGTATATAATATACTATAAATACAAATTATTTACCTTATACCATTATTTGACAGTAATAATAATAATAATAATAATAATAATATAATAATAATAATAATAATAATAATGATGATGATAATAATAATAATCCATAATATTTTATTCATCATCATCATCATCCTCTTATCGTGTCCTCCTTTCGGAAGGTCGATTCAATATTTTATTATTATTGATATTAGTATTATTATTATTATTTATTTATTTATTTACTGTAATTAAGTGCACCGAAACCATTATTTAACAGATGCAATTACGTATATCCACAAATACCAGGAATATTTAAGCTAAAACTTAATTAAACATATTTATATATTTTTTAATGATCCTGGTACGTGGCAGTTTTCTTTTCTGTGATTTTTAATTAAATCAAATCTTATATTTTAAGTATGCTAGTCGTAAAAAACTGATATAACAGTAGTTTTATTAATATTTTCAGGATTCGAACTTGGGACCAGGGAAGGAATATAGTAAAAAAGCTGTTGCCGAGCTCCTGGGTCTTGAACTCCGGGCTTTAACACATATAAGGTAAGAAATATTTTAATTAATTGATGTTCATAATTATAATAATTATAATATTACCCAGTAACTGCATGAATACAGAAAAAAAAAACTAGCTTCATGTTAACAGAATGAAACAGACAAGAATAGATTCTAGGCAGATTTTTCGGTACAGGTACACGATTCCAGAAGAGAACACCATAAATGTCGTAATGACAACATGCTAGCATTGATTAAAAAATTAAAATTTATAAAAGAAAGATACAAGGAAAAATAAATGTTGGAAGGGTCACTATGAAATGGTTATTGCCACTAGGCCTATCACATGAATGATTGTTGATGATAATAATAGTAGTAGTAGTAGTAGTAGTAGTAGTAGTAGTAGTAGTAGTAGTAGTAGTAGTAGTAGTAGTAGTAATAGTAGTAATAATAATAACAATAATAATCATATAAATTATGTATTTAGGGCCACGGCGTAGCCCATTTGTTTAAGGCAATACGCTACAAGCCGGAAGGTCAAGGCTTTGACTCCCGATGGGTTAAGGATTTTTAACTCGCCGTAAATCTTCTGTCGTAAACCCTGGTTATCAACGTTATCGTACCGAAATCTACCTTGAAATGTTTATGACATCTCAGTACTGTTTTGAGACGAGAGACAAAAATGTAGCTGCAAATTTCATTAAAAAATGAAATTGAAAAACTTTATGCTTGGGCAGCCCTAGCTTCAAGTAGGAATTAGTGCGAAAGATAACATAAAGTGTATGCGGTTATCCGGAGCTTCTATGCGCAAAATATCCAGATCTTGATCTCAGGACCTTGCAGTTTGAACTCGCAGTACATTTTGGTACATAGGATCCTAACTACATTACAACTTCAACAAAATTTGAAAGTAGATTTCCTTATAAAAACATGACAGTCTCCTTGTTAATTTAACAATATTTTCTTACGTGCCCGAATACTTCCGGACCATAAAGTAACACGTTCTGTCAGGAGAAGACTTTTTCAACACATGATCATGTACACTTAGCAAAAAGAATGCGCGGACTCTTGAACTCGAACATTTCAAGTTTTAACGCGCGATTTACACGAGTAAACTAAGTTGCACAAAATTGCTCCCCTTACTCCAATAAAGAGCTTTCTTTTATGCACAGCAAGCTAGCGAACTCTTCTCAGTGCCTTATGGCCTGCTTTGTATGCAAGAGGTCACAGGTTCGATTCCCGATGAAGTTTGTTTGCTACAATTTATTACAATTTATTTACAATTTTGTTACAATTTATTTTATTCTGTCAACTCTTCAAGAAAAAAACTAACTATATGGAAGTTTTACTATTATTATTGTTGTTGTTGTTATTGTTGTTGCTGTTATTATTGTTATTATTATTATTTTTTATTATTTGTATTATTATTATTATTATTATTATTATTATTATTATTATTATTATTATTATTATTATTATTATTATTACTACTACTATTATTACTATTTATTATTATTATTGTCCACCATCTAAGAGATAGGGTCTTGACCTATATAAACTAAATATTTTAATTGAAGGGTGAAACGTTTTCCTCGCTAATACGTAATAAATAAATGCATAAATATATGAATGTGGTACTGCACACACAAATTTATACCGCTAGCCAAATAGTGTTATAGAGTTTACGGAGGCAGGAATATTACTTAAAATAGTGTAAAGTAGACGTAGATTACGTGGTTGGAATTAAATGGTATGATATGTATTTTGCGGAAATACAAATAAGTAACAGAAAAATCTTTGTCGTGGGATTTGAACCCTGGCTCTCGTATATATTTAATGTTTTCATAATTGGTTTAACGATCTACGCTACTCGAACTTCGGACTCTAGTCGTCTAAATCCTGGTTGTCTTGTTTACTTTTAAACTATGCACGAGAGTTGAACTTTATTCGAAATGTCGCAGTTTGAGTAATAGTGTATACGTCCAACACTCGTAATTATCTAGAACCATGTCTCCTTCACTGCTCTTTAACGATTTAAGACTATTAAAACCAAATACAGCGAATTTAAATATGTGTTACCTCGTGAACCACAGCTTTAGCTCTTCGAGCATGCGCAGTGGATCATAACAGGAGCTCTGCATTCTGAAACCGCTCATTATTTTATTTTTTTGCTAAGTGTACATATTTTTAACAGCACAAGAATAAGGAAAACTTCCCTGGATGAGTGTCGAGTTCAATAATAGTCAACTCCAAAACAAGACTAAACACATCATTATTATTTTTTAGGAATTTATTATACGTATATTCCATTACTAATATAATGTACTATGACAATACATCTTGTTTTAACATTTTCTAATGATCTGAATATATACGAATCTATCTTACATTGCGTATACTAATTTATTATAAACTTTAGGCCTACTACTGCATATAACTACTGTATACTCCAAGGTGTCCAAATCTATTATTCTTATATAACTAGCTCACTGGCACTATAGAACCCTTAGGTTCATGGCCGCGCGGACATAACTCTCCATGCTAATATTTTCCAATCATCCCCTGTATAATCTACTTCCCTCAAATCACGGTTAATGTTATTTTCCCACCTCATTCTTGGGCTGCAAATTGGGCGTTTTTTCTCTCGTTTTCCATCAAGAAGCTTCCATGCACCTCTTTCATCCCCATTCGTGCCACATGCCCTGCCATCGCAGTCTACAAGACTTAACTGTTCATATTATATTCGGCTACCTATAAAGATCGTGTAGCTCACAGTTAAGTAGTTTTCTTCATTCGCCCGCCTGTTCATCTCTCTTTGGTCCACAAATTTTCCTAAGAACTTTATTCTCAAATACTCGTAATCTCCTTTCCTCCCTTAAAGTAAGCGATTATGTTTCGCATTCATATAATATAACTGGGAGAATAACAGTTTTTTATATTTTCAGTGTCCACCGCTGTGGTCTCGGGGTAGCGTGCTGCCTTGTCACACAGCGGGCCCGGGTTCGATCCCCGGTCGGGACAGTTTTTCTGGGTGAGGTTTTTATCGGGGTTTTTCCTCACCTGTAAGACAAATGTCAAGAAAACTTTAAGGCCCAAACGGGTCCCCGAAATCATATGGCCATCGCAATTATCATCATTCATATTCATCTTAGGTTAAGCTTAGGATTAGGGACTCTCCTGGCGCATCATTATCATCATCATCATCATGACCCATCATATCATCGGGGCAACGTAACCCCGACTTCCAGGCGCCCCAACCTCAGAAGTGGGTTACAAGTCAGGAGAGAAACCAGGAATGCCGAAAGACAAACCTGGGGCATTTGGAAAAGTATATATATGTACATATATATATATATATATATATATATATATATATATATATTAAGTAAGTGATCCCACAACAGACCCGGAGGCCCTTGGGGTAGTAGGAGGTTAAGGCTCCCACTTTTTCTAGACAATCGGCACTTGATGTCAGCCGGGTTGTCAGCCCTGCGTGACGGCCGCCTTTACCCCAGAACAAGCGTCTGGTACTCATTTCCGTTAGAGGCTGAGTCGACCCCAGGGCCATAGTGCTGCCAGAGGGTTTGGGTCAGTTTAAAAATCCTGACCCCAACGGGACTTGAACCCTGGACCCTCCGGCTTGTAGCTCAGTGCCTTAACTACTACGCTACGGCGTGCCCCATATATATGTATATATATACACTGGTGTCCAAAAGTTTAGGATAATTTGTAAAACGGAAAATCAAAATGCTTAAAGAGGAGCAAGGAGTAAAAATTATTTATCAAAACGTTTCTCAGTACATTTAGTTTAGTTTACATACTAAATTATAATCTCTCTTCAACAATGAAAAAATTAATAGCAATTATAAATGAAAATTGCATTGTTGCAGTTAAGCCCTGTTCCATAAATCTTCATTTTTAAAGAGAGTTATGATATAATCAGATGTAGTGTAAGAACAGATTGCAGTAAAATGGCACAAAGACAACATCTGGACCCTCTGCTTCGGGGTAGAATTATTGGGCGGCTAGAAACAGGACAGACACAAACTGAGGTCTCCATAGCACTTAATGTGCCACAAAATGTTATATCTAGGTTATGGCGACGGTTCCAAGAGACCGGAGACGTTAGGCGAAGACCAGTGGGAGGTCGTCCAAGAGTTACAAATCCTCAGCAGGATCGATATCTTGCGTTAACTGCAAGAAGAAACCGAACAATGTCTGCCAGACAACTGAGTTCAGAACTTGCGGCCGCCTCAGGTATCAGAGTATCCAGACAAACTGTCTATAGAAGACTCAGAGCTGCTGGTCTGTATGCTAGACGGCCTGTAGTGTGCGTCCCACCACTCACCCTTGATAACAAGAGAGCACGTTTACGGTGGAGTCAGGAACATCGCGACTGGACTCTAAATCAGTGGAGCAGCGTGCTATTTACAGACGAGTCCAGATTCAGCTTGAACTGTGATTCGCATCACGTGACTATCTGGAGGGAGCAAGGAACTCGTTACAACCCCATGAACATCGTGGAAAGACATCCATTTGGTGGCGGTGGTCTCCTGGTATGGGGAGGTATAATGATGAATGCACGCACAGAGCTTCACGTCTTCGCAGGTGGCACTGTTAATGCTCAGCGGTATAGAGAAGAGATCCTGGAACCTCATGTAAGACTTTTCAGGGGAGCTGTGGGTCCAGAATTCATATTCATGGATGACAATGCCCGACCTCACAGGTCACAACTGGTGGATGAGTTTCTTCAGGAGGAAGATATCCAGCGTATGGAGTGGCCAGCGAGGTCTCCGGATATGAATCCTATAGAGCATACATGGGATGCCTTAGGGAGACAAATTGCATCTCGTCAGCCTCCTCCGAGGACACTTCAAGACCTTCACATTGCTCTTCATGAGGAGTGGAATTTGCTGAGCATCGAACTCCTGAACAACCTCATCACTAGCATGCCACGTCGATGTGAGTCTTGTGTAGCTGTCAGGGGTAATCACACCCCATACTAATCATTTGAACCATTGTTGTTCAACTTTTATGTTCGAATTCTGAAATGCAGTTTTCGTTTGTTGTGAAAATGACAAGTGAATGACGTATTCATGCCATTGTTTCTTTCGTGCCATGTTTCTAATTATCTGTGACATATCCTTACCAAATTTTGTATTATTCTGACAAATGCTTTATAATAAGTCGGCAAATGAACTAATTATCCTTAACTTTTGGACACCAGTGTATATATATATATATATACATATATATATATATATATATATTCAGTTTAACGTTTTTTGAAAGGAGTTGGGACGACATGAATCCCTGTATACCTACATAATAGCACGCATTTCCAGAATTGAGCCTATGTTTAATTTATTTCTGCATCTCATTCCTATTTGAAATTATTGTTCCTAGGTATTTGAATTCAGCCACTTCTTCAAATTTCCTTCATTTGTCATTAGCTGTCCCATTTCCATTATGTAATGTATTTCTGTGTGTGAACACATATTTGTTTTGTTTTAAGAATAATGTAGGAATTGATCTTCTCTCAAAATACAGATAAAAAGAAAATAACTTTGAACTTCTGATGTTTACTTCCAGTCTCAATTTCTCAGTGTTACTCAACAAAATGTGCGTGTTGGCCTTTAGTATCTCCTCGCTATCGCCCAATAATACTACATAATCAGCATAAACTAAGTTTATTAAAATAATTGAGTTTTAGGCCTTCTTCATCCTCTAAAGATTTGATGGCACGTTCTAGTACAAAATTGAATAGTAGGGGTATAGTGCATCTTGATTTAATGCATTGTGAATTTCAAAAGTATTGGAAAAGTGTTTGCCTACACGTACCCTATCAAACGAATTTATTAAACTGTTTTCTTTAATTATGTACTCTACTGTTTGTACTGGGTTATTTCTTCTTCTTCTTCTTTCACCCACTTACAGGTTTGCCGTCTACAGTTTCCATTTATTTCTATCATTCCAATCTCCTTCTTCCAAATCCCTATCATCCATTATAGTTCTTACATAGATTTTTCCATTTCCATCTTGGCCTGTAAAAAAGCACACTGAAAGCCCTTCATTGTCTGATTGTTCTACTTTCATTTGTAGCCTCTTGCTGAATCCATAGCTGACAAAATAAAAAACTGACAAAAATATATTTTTGCGCGATAGTGCGTTTTGTCGTACTTAACAACTGTAGCAGGGTTAATATATACTTACTACACATACAGGTTAATTGTTCACGGAACTTTATTTCTAAAACCTGTAAGTAGTTATAAAGTTCTTCTCTCTGAAGTGGACTGTATATTTTAGGAGTTTATTTATTGTGACACAAAGGATTAGACATATGAAAATAAGACTATATTTCAACAAGATAAGTAGTCATATACATTACGATCACCACGTGCTCACGTCGTGTTCAGTTCTCTCATTTAAATTACTCACGCCGAAGCATTCACACACTTATATAATTCACTTACTAACACTTATAATGTAAGGCTATTGATCTCTTAGCCTTAATTATCCCTAACAGTTATTTCGAAGCTCTTGTGGATGCTAAAAACACTATTATGCCGAGGCGCACCACAAAACACGACTGCTCTCTATGAGCTACACACACAACAAGAATGATGCGTACACAACGCCGTTCAATCCATGAGAAGACTCAGGTTAGCCAACACTGACATATCTAGCTAACCACTCAAGGCAGCTAACCTGAGGCGTCAACATATTCCCCCCTTTGAGAGATCTCACGATTTAACACATCGGTGAATCTCTCAACACAACTGGGTAAGGGGACAAGTTTCACAATGGCTCGTCGAAATAATCCAGTTTTAGTCCTAATGGTGACCACTCGTACCACACCGTCGATCCCAGGGTGAAGCTGTTGGATCACACCAGTTTTCCACACCAGAGGTGGTAAGTTGTCCCGAAGGATCACAAGATCACCGACAGCTGGGCACCATCTCCCGGCAGACATCCATTTCCTCCTTTGCTGAAGCGACTGCAGGTATTGTCTGGACCACTGTTGCCAGAAATACCTGTAGAGAGCCTGAACTACCTTCCACCTTGCATCGTAGGAAAGGGGACAGTTGGCTATATCAGGAGAAATAGTACTAGTTAATAGTCTACCTACCAGGAAGTGACTTGGAGTTAGGTACATTTCTTCATGGGATTCACTGGGCGTGCAGATAGGTCTAGAATTTAGTACAGACTCGATCTGACACAACAAAGTACACAATTCTTCAAAACTAAGAATAGTTTTACCTATAGGGGATTTAACCGATTTTATTCCTGCCTCCCAAAGTCCACCAAAATGGGGACTAGAAGGAGGAATAAATCTCCATTCAATGTTCATATTTGCTATGTTCTCGGTAATAACATTCGCATGTTTCTTTACAAAATTTAATAACTCGTTATTGGCCCCAACAAAATTTGAACCATTATCACTCAATATGAGACAAGGGCGTCCTCTGCGGGCAACAAATCTATAGAGGGCAGCAATAAAGTCCTTAGTAGTAAGGCTCCTGACAACTTCTAAATGGATAGCCTTAGTTACTAAACATACAAAAAGTGTTATGTAAGCCTTGAATTTCACCTTAGATCTTGGGTTGTCTCCCTTTATTACAATTGGACCTCCGTAGTCCAAACCTACCTTAACAGAGGGAAGACTTTGCTCTACTCTATACTCAGGAAGTTGTCCCATCAGCTGACTAGTTCGGGGTGGTTTAACTCTGAAACATTTGTAGCAGGACCTAATTACCCCACGAATAGTATTTCTACCACGAGGTATCCAATAACGGGTGCGCAGTCAACACAGAACTGCTTGAGCACCGGAGTGAAGTAACATCGCATGTTCATGCTTCACTAACAGTTTAGTCACAACATTTTTAGGAACACGAATCTTATTTAACACACACAAATCATTACAGATTTCCAACCAATGTTGTACTATAGAAGAAGATTGTTCCAATAGCTCATCCCATTCTACCTTTAACTGCCAAAGAGCTTGGATGATGAGTTTATACTTCACTACCACACACCCCAAGAGACCAAGCGGATCAAATATTGAAGATACAGTGGAAAGAATGTTTCTCTTGGTGATCCTTCCTTGATCTGGATTGATCTTGATCTGAATTTGGAATTCATCAGAAGAAGGATGCCATATGATACCTAAAGTTTTGACTGCTTCCTCTTTAGTAAGATTACAAGGTGTTAGAGTTTCTCTGTCTTCTTCTGGAACATTAACAAGAGCGTTTGGACAATTTGACGTCCATTTTCTTAAATGAAATTGGGCACTATCTAGCACAGAAGACACTTTACCTTGTAATTCTTGTGCACCTTTCACGGTATCTGAACCACAAATAAAATCGTCCATATAAAAACAAGACTGTATGGCATCAGAAGCGATAGGATGTGATTCCTTACATTGCTTAGATAATTCAAGCAAACATCTTGTTGCTAGAAACGACGCTGGAGCAGTGCCATAGGTCACTGTAGTAAGACGATACTCCCTTAAAGTCTCATCAGGTGACTCACGCCAGATGATGCGTTGCAAGTCCCTGTCGTCGGGGTGCACCAATATGCAACGATACATTTTTGCTATGTCGGCAGATAGCGCAACCTGATAAGTACGAAACCTCATGACAGTAGACAACAGTTCTGGTTGTACAGACGGTCCAACCATGAGCGTAGAATTCAAGGAAACTCCATTAGAAGATTCGCAACTTCCATCGAAAACTACTCGTAATTTGGTCTTGTACTAGACTCTTTAATTACGCAATGATGCGGTAAGTAGAAAGTACTCTTGTTTCCTTCTAAGGGTGGTGCAAGCTCCATGTGTCCTAGATCGCTGTACTCTCTCATAAATCCGACATAATGTTCTTTTAATTGAGGATGCCTATCAAGCTTACTCTCAATGTGCTAAAATCTCTTAATAGCAGTATGTTTAGATTCAGCGACCGAAGGAACATCAAGACGTATAGGTAACTTCACAATAAAACGACCAGATTCATCTCTTTGGACGTTTTCAACGAAATGTTGTTCACACGCTTTCTCTTCTGGACTAAGAACAGGGTTTTGCAGTTCGTCTAGCTGCCAGAACCTTTCCAGTTTTTTATCCAGAGAATCAAGTTTCACAAAATTTACCCGAACGAGGATCTACTCTTTTCTTATAATACAACGTTCAGGAAAGGCACCTGAAAATATGTAACCAAACTCTGTTTTGATCAACGTGGGGTATCCCTTCCTTCTCAACATCTCAGAACAAACAATATCATGGTACACGTCTGCGCCGAGAAGAAGTTCAATCGTAGCAGGTTTATTTAAAGTTTGGATCACTCAACACAATGTTAGACGGAATATTCCAGTTTGAATGATCAATCTCGGTGGCAGGCACATTGAGATGTGATATTATCTACGACAGCACAATTCAAGTTCAACCTATAGTTAGACACTCTGGAAAACAATTGCACCTTACAAGTAAGACTGACTGGAGAGACATCTGAGTCTCCAATACCTACAATAGGAAGTTTGCACGATTGGGTTGCAAGACCTAACTTGCTCAACAGATTTGTAGTCATAAAAGATAACTGGCTGGCAGAGTCCAGTAACGCTCTAACCTTAACTTACCGCCCTAATTTATCTTTCACATTAACACAGGCAGTGCTAAGAAGTACGTTTGAGCCTAGACCGGAGGTTATCTTCATAGCAGTGGGAGACACAATAGCTGGATGCTCAACATTAGGCTTTCTTTCAAAATGTATTAGAGTATTGTGTTTGCGTTGACATTTGGAACAAGGTTTCTCTTTACAAAATCTCGCTGTATGCCCTTTTGAAAAGCAATTATAACATAATCTAATCTGACCAACTAAATGTACTCTTTCATCTACTGTTAATTGGTTGAATTCCTCACAATCTGGTAAATTATGTTTATTTGATTTGCAATTATGGCAATATCTTGATTTGTTGCCATTAGCAATATGGAAAGATTTGACTTTAGGCTTTACATCTGGTTTCTCATTTACTACAATGGTTTTACATTCACTGAGCTCCAAGGTTTGATCTTTTCTCTCCAAAAATTCCATAAAATCGACTAAGCTAGGGATATCCGTAGCACCATGTTTAGCTTCCCACTCTGACCTATGAATACCTTTCATTTTACTCGATATAATTTCCTGCAACATTAGATCTGATAACAGAACATCACTCTGAAGATTCTCTATGGCATTAATATTGCCCTTTACTTGGTTAAGTATCTTCCTATACTCTGCAGCAGTACCTGTACTACAAGAAGGTAAGCTGAGTAAGCACTTAACATGGCTGAGACAATATCATGCGTCTTGTTGTCGTACCTTTGCTGAATTAACTTCCAGGCCGTACCAAAATTGCCTTCAGTTATCGCTAAATTACTGAGTAATTGCCTAGGTTCGCCTTTCAGTGACGATAATAAATAATGAAGCCTTTGAACATTATCTAAGTTAGTATTGTTAATTACAAGGGACTCAAAGGTATTCTTAAACGAGAGGTATTCAGTCAATTCTCCTTGGAAATGGGGAATCTGAATAGCCGGTAACTTAAAAACTACAACTCGATCTACTAGATGCACGTGGATCATCAAAACCATGACTATCTGTGGGGTTTTTGAAGACTTTCTATTAAATCCTGAACCTTGCCACACAACTCATAATATTCATTTTCAAAATCCTCATGATCCCTTGCATGATCCTGACCTGGCTTTGAATCTACTTCAAGGTCTAAGAAATTCTTAACTGCCTCAAACTGTTCCCAAATATCTCCTAGTTTATTTTGTCTAGCTACTAATGTGTTTAGGGAAATGGCTTCACTATTAATATAATTTTCCAAATTAGTATGGCTTCTTTTAAGAATGCCTCGCTTTTGGATAGCCTTTGTCTCACTTTCGAATGACATTTTGATAAATAACAAATTACCGAACAATATAACACAGCAAATGTTTTATAAAATAATTAAAATATATATAAATCACACAAATAATATGGCAATTTGAAATATCATGTCAGCTCGACTCTATACCAATTCTGATTAAATAGTCAATTTGTTCTCAAATATCAAGTCTAGGTTTATGGAATGAGGTGGGACATCAACTCTAAGATAGGAGATGCAAGCATGCAATAGTACTTATCCTTCAGGTCTCTACTAGGATTTCCAATCGACCAGACATCTGTGGTACTCTAGAATGTGCCACCACGCTACTAGAAGGTCACAGCACCGTTGATATCAAAGGATAGCTCACTCGAAGACAATTCACTATCAAAATGATATTTCCTTGCACTGGAACTAGACTTCTCGAAGCTCGAAGTTCTGCACGGGGGGTCGCGGTCCACTAGTTGAGCACCGCAACACCACGTGGTAACGCTTTCACTGTTCTTTGTGCAATATAGTTTCTCGCGTAAGTAATACTTTTTGTGTCACAATATTACGACTTTTCACAAGGCGACTGTTATATCCGGCCCGGAGGACCAAAAATATGTAGCAGGGTTAATATATACTTACTACACATACAGGTTAATTGTTCACGGAACTTTATTTCTAAACCTGTAAGTAGTTATAAAGTTCTTCTCTCTGAAGTGGACTGTATATTTAGGAGTTTATTTATTGTGACACAAAGGATTAGACATATGAAAATAAGACTATATTTCAACAAGATAAGTAATCATATGCATTACGATCACCACGTGCTCACGTCGTGTTCAGTTCTCTCATTTAAATTACTCACGCCGAGGCATTCACACACTTATATAATTCACTTACTAACACTCATAATGTAAGGCTATTGATCTCTTAGCCTTAATTATCCCTAACAGTTATTTCGAAGCTCTTGTGGATGCTAAAAACACTATTTTGCCGAGGCGCACCACAAAACACGACTGCTCTCTATGAGCTACACACACAACAAGAATGATGCGTACACAACGCTGTTCAATCCATGAGAAGACTCAGGTTAGCCAACACTGACATATCTAGCTAACCACTCAAGGCAGCTAACCTGAGGCGTCAACAACAACAATGGCGACCATTATTGAAAGTTGAACTTCCTATATGTCGGGGTTGCCAACATAAATAACTATACTGTAATATTACATTTACACCCACCTGCGGGAAGTAAAACCACTGCCCTCTATTGTATACTACGTACAATGTATATACAAAAAATATCCAAAAGGTAGTGTTAATAAACATTATACGAAACAAATCACTGCATTTTAAATAAACTGAACTTTATTTGAAACAATATAAAACAATAAATACGTACTTGTGTTCATGTTATCGATAATTGTTCTCAATGCCTCCTGTTGTTTCAACCAATAAACATTGCCCACACTGTTAACGTTAGTCAGTTGTTTATAATGAACGCAAATATTTCCAACAAAGATATTATTTTACTATTATTTATTATTTCGAAAACACCATCGCGCAAAAAATAATGTACAACGCACGTTTGTGAAGTGTTTTACAGAATCTCAGAAATGAAAAACCTCGCTATCGCTCGGTTTTAAACATTTTTCTTCCCTTCTGTAAAAACCACTTCCCAACTTGCATCGTAATATACTATTGTAAAACATAGCGTGGGAGGCAGTGATGACTTACTTTCACTCTTCTTTCAATTGAATTATCTTGTAATATAAATTCTTGTATGCAAGATATCTTTAATTTATAATTTTAAATTTTATATTAGGGTTATCATTTTGTGGAATAATAATAAAACGATTAATTTGATAGTTTTTTGTCAATTTTAAAATCCCTGGAATTAAATCAGACCACTTATAAAATACTCTTTAACAATGTGGAGCAAAACAGGATAATTGGATTTATTTTTGTAACTTATGTATATTGTAAATGCATAAGTATCAATGTTATGAATGCCTTCGGAGAGCTTAAGTATGAATATGTCCCATGCAAATTAGATCTTTTATTGGAGTGCTTACACAATTTTTATAAGTTAAGGAGCTTATATGGTATTACCTGGGTAATAATATTTCTATTGTAATCATTATTTATTGTCTCATGAATGAGTTTATTGATAAGTCTCATTTCTTTCAACTTTTCTCTCTCTCTCTCTCTCTCTCTCTCTCTCTCTCTCTCTCTCTCTCTCTCTTTCTCTTTCCCTTCTCTCTCTCTCCCTTTCTCTCTCTCTCTCTCTCTCTCTCTCCCGCTCTCTCTCTCTCTCTCCTCTCTCTCTCTCTCTCTCTCTATATATATATATATATAATATATATATATATATATATATATATATATCCATCTCTATATCCATCTGTCTCCATCTGTATATCTACCTCTCCATCTGTATATCTACCTCTCTCCATTGTATATCTACCTCTCTCCATCTGTATATCTACCTCTCTCCATTGTATATCTACCTCTCTCCATCTGTATATCTACCTCTCTCCATCTGCATATCTACCTCTCTCCATCTGTATATCTACCTCTCTCCATCTGTATATCTACCTCTCTCCATCTGTACATCTACCTCTCTCCATCTGTACATCTACCTCTCTCCATCTGTACATCTACCTCTCTCCATCTGTGTGTGTGTATATATATATATATATATCCATCTGTACATCTACCTCTCTCCATCTGTACTCCTACCTCTCACCATCTGTACTCCTACCTCTCACCATCTATACTTCTACCTCTTTCCATCTGTATAGCTACCTCTTTCCATCTGTATAGCTACCGCTCTCCATCTGTATAGCTACCTCTCTCCATCTGTATAGCTACCTCTCTCCATCTGTACATCTACCTCTCTCCATCTGAGTATGTATATATATATATATATATATATATATATCCATCTGTACATCTACCTCTCACCATCTGTACTCCTACCTCTCACCATCTATACTTCTACCTCTTTCCATCTGTATAGCTACCTCTCTCCATCTGTATAGCTACCTCTCTCCATCTGTACATCTACCTCTCTCCATCTGTGTGTGTATATATATATATATATATATATATATATCCATCTGTACATCTACCTCTCACCATCTGTACTCCTACCTCTCACCATCTATACTTCTACCTCTTTCCATCTGTATAGCTACCTCTTTCCATCTGTATAGCTACCGCTCTCCATCTGTATAGCTACCTCTCTCCATCTGTATAGCTACCTCTCTCCATCTGTACATCTACCTCTCTCCATCTGTGTATATATATATATATATATCCATCTGTACATCTACCTCTCACCATCTGTACTCCTACCTCTCACCATCTATACTTCTACCTCTTTCCATCTGTATAGCTACCTCTCTCCATCTGTATAGCTACCTCTCTCCATCTGTATAGCTACCTCTCTCCATCTGTATATCTATCTCTCTCTATCTATATATATATATATATATATATATATATATATATATCCATCTCTATATCTATCTCTCTCCATCTCTACATCTATCTAAATATATCTCTTTCTTATACTGAAACCTCTGAATTTGTTATAACTTTGTCGTGTTATAACTAGAGCGAGTACGAATATTAAAAATCCCCCCTAAATATGAAAGATATTGCTAAAATATGAATAGTATGAAATTTTAATGGTGTAATATTTAAAAAATGTTTTTCATTAGATTATAATCGGATTAGAAGAGATGGGTTCGGGTTTTAAGACCCTAGCACCGCAACCGTATTTTAGATTAATTGTATTTTTACCCATCTTAACTTTATGAAATGAATTGGATGAACTCTATTCTACGGTGATACGTAGTCTGTTATGGTGTTCCTGGTTTGACGTACAGCAAGCATTCACACACGTCTTATACCGTCAACTATTTGGGCTGGGCCAATGCCTGGAGGATGATTACAAACATCTCATTGTACTTATTCTACTCTCCGTCGACACACAGACCGAAAGTCGTCAAGAAATACATAAGTGTGCCCCATTACATCGCCATAACCACATATTTTTAAACATCTGTGATTTGCTAAAACATATTATTATTTACCTTACATGAGATGAGAAGATTCATTTGATATGAATGGAAATGAAATGATGGGGGGGATGAGGAGCGGAGAGTATTGGTGAGATTAATTTCGTGAAACTGAAAAATTCCAATGTGACCCATCACCAATACCGTCCGGAACTGCCAGGTTTCGAACCTGAAATCTCAGGCGGAACGGCCGCGCTCGCTAGCCACGCGTCCACCGCGACGGCTAGGATGAATAGAAATGTGAAGAAAAGTTTGACCTAATATGAAAAAGAAAAAAGATTCCCAAAATTTAAAAAAAAATGAAATTTTAATGACAAAATATGAAAGAAATAAATAAAAAGTTAATTATCAAAAAATGTTTGCCCAAGAATGAAAACGAGATTTCCAAAATAAAATTTTTTTGACATTAAAATGTCATATTCCAGGTTCGTTTACCAACAAAATCGGTGTAAGAGTTGATTGATTTCGTATGTTAATTTATCAATGACTGATAGATTGGTTGCTTGGTTTGATAGATTGATTGCTTATTTTTTAATAGACAATTGCCTGATGATTATGGGTTATTAATTTTTATTGGATGTATTGATTGATTTTTCATCATCATCAGTGGCGTGACGGTCCTTTTAGTTCGGCCTTACTCTCCCTCATAACAACCATCCATTCTCTTCAGTCCGGCTATTACTTTTGGGCTTTTCAACGTGGTAGTTTTTTTATAGGATAGGGTTGTTAGCCCTACGTCCAATCCCCAACCTGGAGGACCAGATCTCCATATTTATTACCTCTAGAGACAGGATGGCCCAGCTATACCCCGAGGCACTGGGTAGCTCAGGTACCTCGGGCTCACCGCTCCCCATACCCACCGTGGTGAGCCCCTAAGGGGATTGATTGATTTATTAATACACAAATGTATTTATTGGTTTGATTATTTAATCCTTTGGTTAGTTTTGATTAATAATTTATCAATTGATAAATTGATTAATTGGATGGTTAAATTGATCAGCTGATTGAAGAGTTTTGATTGTTTGATTTGACTAATTGATTTGCTTGATTGTTGAATGATTGATTTACTGATTGGTTGATTGAATGGTTTAATTGATTGAGATATCAATTTGTATTGATTGACTGATTAATTAGGTTGATTGATTTATACTGTAGATAGATAACAATTAATTTTACTTGGTAATAGTATATTGTATTGTTTATTTAACTACAATATTTTCAACTTTTATAAATATTGATTTGTGCATTTTTCTTCTAGGGTTGACAGGAATGAAGTGACTTTCAAGGTAGAACCAAATAGTTTGGGATTAAATGCATCAGATGTTGCAAGAAGAATAGGTAAGTGTAATTATAACATTGTTATTGATGTTTTCTTTCCTCTCAGTTCTGTTTTTTAAGACTATTTTATTCAATAACAGCCATCATATCAAAACATCCCACCTTTTTGCTTCTTTATATCTCATTGTGAAGATGATGTGATATTTTACGTACCTTAAGGTCATCTCTTCCACTTCATCAGGGATAATTTGCATAAGATATTAACAATTGTGAACAAACTATAATTTGATTAAATGAATAGTACTTAGTATATGAATAAAATTTTGAAGAAGACACTGAGATCAGTCCAAGTTAATAAATTATGGGTGGAGAATAAGGTCTAACAATGAACTCAAGCAGGTATATACGGATCTGGATGTAGTCGCATTTGTAAAAAATTATGAGGTTGATGTGATTAGGCCATGTGAATAGAATGGAGGAAAAAATAGGCTCTTTTCAAGTTTTAGTTAATCAACCACAAAAAAATACAAAGAGGGAGACCTGAAACCAGATGGTGGGATGATGAGTACAATGATATTAGGAAATGTAAAATCACAAGGTGGAATATAAGATCTAGGACAAAGAAAACTGGAGGAAGTCAGTGGAGGAGGCGAAAGGCCTCATACTGGTAGTGTAATTTAAGAAGAAGAAGAAGAAGAAGAAGAAGAAGAGGTTTATAAATATGCTTATAATAAAATATCAAGTACGAAATCTAATTAATAAAATGAAAATCGCCCTAGATCTTGATAATAAACTACATGTTAAAAAAGTACAGAAACGCTTACCTGCACTCTAGTACTAAAATTTAATAAGGAGTGGATACACTGTTGCCTTTATGACAGCCTTAACTTCAGCTGAAAGAATTTTCGGAAAAACTGCACTTAAACTAGCGTGAAATATTTTCAGTCGTATAGAACAACAGTGCGCATGCGCCAGAGTTTATAAAGTCAGCGATAACCCACAATCGAACCACATATCGATTATCATCCTCGATTGCTATCCGTAGCTATGAAATTTAATTGACCAATATTTACAATAAATCCCCAAATCTATGTTAAAAAATATATTAGTAATATTAAAATTACCAGACGTTTATTAAAAATGGGTGTACACTTACTTATTACTCCCTAACGCTGATCCAACCAGCGATAACCCAAAACAGCGATAGAAAAATCATAGACTAAGTAATATACTGTGTGGAGAAAATAGCTGTTAGCATCACAATATTGTCTAACAGTGTCAAAATATTGTGATTTGCATATTTAAATAAATACTTCAAAACTGTCCAATAGTGTTATAAGAATTGTTTGAAAAAGTTTAAAATATTAAATAATGTTGGTAAATACAGAAGAAGAGCTATAGTTTACAACAATATAACTGAAAAGTCAAGCGCTAGTAGAAGTGCAGTTGAGCCGAATTTTCAATAGATATGTGAACGATTCTGAAAATGGCAGCACATTCTTCTTTCAGAGCTGTAAGTAGAGAATGTAACGACCAGAGAAAGCATTTTAGTTCCCCAACGAACATCTGATCGAGTAGTTCTTCCTAGTGTACCTCTGACGTAAGAAAGATATATAGGTACACTGTGCAAAATATGTACGCGTAGTACAATACTAGTAATTTAGTAACAGACCCCACGTGCTGGTTATGTTCCATTATTATTACTATGTACCGATTTATGTCCTTCATTGCTCCGCAAAATAAGCTTTCAACGTCAGAGTTCGAAGTTGAGCGTTCCAGGCAATCGTAACCGATAACTTCCCAAACGTATTCGGAAACCAGAATCCTCCGTGTAGTAATGACGTGGTTCGTTGGGATCTAGAGCGAAGGTCTACTTGGAAATACAGGTGTTCGATTGAATTGTGTTCAGAACTCTTGGCCGTTCAATCAGTGTCCTGAATACTTTCTCCCATTACACCTTGCTGTAAGGCATGAAACATTATAATGTGTCATAAACAATGGTGATCGCCAAACTAATCCTCTACAGTAGGCAGTACAAAATAATTAATTCTATCTTCATACATTTAGCGTTTATTCAGTTTTACCACGGGTTATTATGGCATTCAGCACACCAAGACCTTCCATCAGACTGTCATGGCGTAGCCCACTGTGTGAATTGTCCTAAGTAATGCCATGAGTGATTTCGAATTTATCTAGAGAATTAGGAAATCAAGAGTGGCATTTGTTAGGGCTATTTAACGAATAAAATTGAGCTGTTTACTCAAAAGTCGTCATTTAAATATAGTTACAGGTATTTTAAAATATTTATATATTTAATGTAAACGGCGATGTTTGAAAACAAATCAGAAATGTGAGGTTATGTATATTCACTGCAACTTTGTCATATTATTATTATTGCCAAATAGGATCGCAATATTGTAATAATGCACCCTAGTGGAAAAATAATAAAACGCATCAAACTGTATATTATAATCAACATTTATTAATTTATTATTGTAGTAAACAATTCAGTAAAATAAAGGAATCTATCCTTTATTTGCTATATTCAATGTAGGGCCTATTTGTTGGAGAAAAATAATGCTCTGAGCTGTTTCAGAATATTAAAAAGGAGGAGATTTATTTATCATATAAGTAGGAACTGATAAAGATAAATCTATAAAGAGCGAGGTGAAACACGACTGTCATTGGCTGGAAACGAAATTCATTGAAACGTGATTGGTCATTGATTACCATTTTGGGCATGAGTTAACACAAACAAATCGTACATTCTCAATGGTCCATTGTCAAGCGATGGTATCCTTTAAACCATTGCATGTGATTCTAAGCATTCACAATGGAAATGTTTGATTTGAATGCAGCTGTCCGGTCATGATAGCCCAATTTCCTCAATTCACAACAAATAGACATAATGATAGTAACATGGTTGATTTATTGGGTAATTGATTCAGTCGACAACCGACGATGTTTAGACATCATCCTCTTCAAAGATCAGTTATCTATTTCGAACATGATACATCATCCGAACCATGGACAGTGACAACACAACAATCTGCCAGAATACAAGCTGCTGAAATGAAATTCCTCAGACCAATAACAGGATATCAAAGAACAGACAAAAAAACACAACACAGAAATAAGACAACTAAAAGTAGAGTAATTAAACACAATAATAGTGAAATACAGAACAAACTGGAAAGAACACTTGGCAAGGATGACTGAGAATAGAATACCAAAAGCAGCATACAGCTGTTCACCACGAGGAAGAAGAAGTTTGGGAAGACCAAAGAAAAGATGGAAACAGCAGCAATTTGGAGCCGGAACAGGCTAGTAAATAAACCTAAACCATGAAGAAGAAGAAGAAGATACGTCACCTATCGAGTTGTTGAATATATGTATTTAGCACTATCATTTTATTTCGAGATGATTGATTTTAGCATTTTCAGAAGGGCTGAAACAACGCTGATATACTTTCTGCTTATGAATGCATCACTTTCGAAGTAGCAGAGCACTGTAGATCTAAACTTGCTATTATTTTGAAATTCATCGGAGAACATTTTTTGATAACTCACCTCATAGATTTCATGTTTTTTTTTTCACGATACCGCGGTTTCAAACGTAATCACGTTCATCCTCAGCCATAACTCCGACTGATGAATTTCTTCAGCCATCAACTCTTCTATTGTCACCATCTTCAGCGCTGGCATCTGTGGTTGAATTTATTAACTTCGAAATCAAATTTAGTTCGTTAGGAATATCAAAATTCATTGATCTATTATATCCCTAACGAACTAAATTGTATTTCGAAGTTCATAAATTAAACCATAGATGACAGCGCTGAAGATGGTGACAATAGAAGAGTTGACGGTCGAAGAATTTCATCAGTCGGAGTTATGGCTGAGGATAAATGTGATTTTGAAACCGCGATATCGTGAAAAAAAACATGAAAAAAAATATGAGATGAGTTGTCAAAAAATGTTCTCCGATGAATTTCAATTATTATATCTCATAATGTTTACTTCCCAACATTAATTTAATATTGCTATTATTTGTTATGGTATACTGGGCAGTATACAACATGCTTCTATCACGCAAACCGTTGTGAATTTCGTTGTCTGGCAGTAGCATCAGTATTTATAGATGTGTCTATACTTTTGATCATAAAGTGCATTATTGTCTAAGGAAGCGTTTCATAAGCTGTTTAAATTGTATTATTTATTATTATTGTTATTGTTATTATTATTATTATCATCATCATCAACAACAACAACATCATCTATATGCCCCATAGTTTCCCGTATGGGGATTAGGGTGCTCCTAGTGGCAGTGTTTACCCAAGCTAATTTAGTTACTCTCTCATTTAGCCATAAGATGTCAACGAGTGATATGGGATTGGCATATCGCATCAGTGAGACACCTATTGGGTAACTAAGGTATTATTTGGGTGGGTAACGGTCGGTAAATTTGCACAGAGGCCTCTTTATTCAGATTTGCAGTTCTTTAACGAGCATGAAAATATTAAACTCGGGACCCACGGCTTGAAGTCTCTCCCGGAAGACTTGTCCTTCGGATTTTTCCATCCTAAAAATCCATCGACCCGACCCGGGTTTGAACCCTCGTCCGTCGGAAGTAGAGGCAAGAAACATTATCACTAACCAGCCGCGACCGACATTATTTTTATTATTATTATTATTATTATTATTAGTAGTAGTAGTATTAGTATTAGTATTATTATTATTATTATTATTATTATTATTATTATTATTATTATTATTATTATGTGTTATTCATTTCACACAAGCATACAAATTCTATATTTTAAAAACAATGTTTACCCTATAAGATGGGCAGATTATATTAGAGCGAAGGCAGTGAAAATGTATTACGTGGTCGAAATATAATAAAGGTGAGAGAGATAGAATACTGGACTGAATGAAAGGAATAAAATAGATAAACTGGTTAAACAAATCTTATTTCAAGCATAAAGTCTCTCGCAACATTGCATGATTTTTTTCCCCCCCTTTAGATGCGAATGTTTATAAAATTGCTTAAGAATTTGATATTTTTTTATTCATAATTCTCAAAGTTCTTTTCCCCTTTATAAATTTCTTTCTTTCCTTGTTTCCTAATTTCTCTGTTGTTGTTGTTGTTTCTACTTTTAATCCTATATTCTTATATTTTTTCTTCGTTTATATATTTCTATTTCATCCTACCTTCAATCGTTTTCCCCCACTCCCTTGCCTTTATTTCTTCTTCCCTTCCTACATCTCTCTTATTATGCATTTTTTATTCTTCTTATACTTATCACATATTCTCTTTTATTTAATTTGCTGCCACTTGCACACTCTCTCTCTCACACTCACTCTCTCTCACTCACTCACTCTCTCACACTCAATCACTCTCTCTCACACTCAATCACTCTCTCTCACACTCACTCACTCTCTCTCACACTCACTCTCACACTCACTCACTCTCACACTCACTCACTCACTCACTCTCACACACTCACTCACTCTCACACACTCACTGTCTCTCACACACTCACTCTCTCTCACACACTCACTCTCTCTCCACACGCTCTCGCTCACTCTCACTCTCTCCTTCACTCATTCTCACTCTCCCTCCACACTCTCTCACTCTCACTCTCTCCACACTCTCTCTCCACACTCTCTCACTCTCTCTCCACACTCTCTCACTCTCTCTCACTCACTCACTCTCTCTCGCACTCTCTCGCACTCACTCTCTCTCACACACCTCACACTCTCTCACACACTCACTCTCTCTCTCTTACACTCACACTCACTCTCTCCTCTCACACTCACTTTCTCTCTCTCTCTCTCTCCTCTCTTCTCTCTCTCTCTTTATTTTTTCTCCCTTTTCTCTGCTTTCCTTTATTCAGATTAATTTCCAATAGACTTATATCTTTTACATAATTTCTCGATATTTTTACTTTACGCTTAAGCAAAAAAATAAGTGAGTAAAGGATACTTATTATTAACCTTCATGGTCATCTGTTTATAGAAGAAACTATCAAGAAATAAAACAAAAATATTTTGAAGTTATGTGGATAAATGGAGAGAAGTCCAGTGTATAAGATCCACGAATGACAAATTGCTATATTATCATTAACAGAGAAAAATATATAGACAAATTATATTGAACGCATTAACAAACATTTCAAATTTTAAATAAATTTTAATGCCAAATTGTACTAAAATTCTCATATCACGATTTTTCTATAGTTCATGACTTGTGTTTTTTAAGTTCGGCGTTCTCTTTCCCCTTAGAGGCAATCCAATTAGAGCGATTCCGTGCCCAAATACAGTAAAAGCCCCTTATTCGGGGTTCTCTTATTTCCATTTTCATTATTCGCGGGTTAAAAAATTGCGACACAGATCCTGTATTCGCGGATAAAAATTTATTTATTCGCGGATCCAGTCGATATATTAGAACGATTAGTATCCTTTATTAACGCATCGGCAACTCTTTATCGCAACCACGTGCCAAGACGACTTTAAAAAGAGCGATTTAAACCAAATGGACAAATAAAAATCAAAGAAAAACAAACCTTATTGTCACTAAGCCTAAAGTTCGTTGTTAAAAGCCACTGCCATAGTATTTTATGTGCCGCTATGTCCGTTATAAATGCCACCCTCGCCACTATTGGTGTTTTATTGTTTCAACTTGTCATTCGTTGCAATAATGTATAATGAATAATACGTGTCTCTTCTGCATTGTTGCCAACTTATAATGTCGAGTAAAAGGAAAGAAAATTAGTTCCGAATCGGGAAAAAGTAGTGTTGCCGCTTAAAGTAAAAAGAGAAATGCTTGACCGTTTACGCGTTGGCGAGTCGTTTGCTTGTATATCACGCTGTTTAAATGTTAATGACAACTGTACGATTCATCAAGAAATCCGAAGACAAAATAACGAATTCTATCGCTGAATTCACAGCTGAATATCAATCTAAATTGAAAGATATTTCAAAAGCTGCAAAACAGGAAAATATTACTAACTTATTTAAGCCTTTACCTAAGCCTGACAGTAATAATTAACATAAATTGTTCAAAATCTCTCATTAATTGATTTTATTTTGATAATTTTTATTTTATTTTGGGACGGAAGACGGTCATTGCTGCCTCCAAGGATAGTTTACTCTGGTTTTTAATACTGTTCGTTGCTATTCTGGCCGCTAAGGCGCGTTCTTTGATGTGCTTATCGAAGGTGTCACTTCGGCTCTGCAGTGTGATCCCCAGATATTTGAACTGGTTTACATTTTGCAGTGGGTCTCCCTTATACCGAATGCAGTCATTCGCTGCGAATCTTCCTCCTTCCCTGAAGGTCATTTTTACTGTTTTCTTTTTATTTATTTCGAGAACGTTCTTTTCGGCCCATGCTACGAGTTTGTCGAACGTTGTTTGAGCTTTTCGATGTCTTGGGATGAAATCACCATGTCATCAGCGTATGCCAAGATTTGGACGTTTTCTGTTTCTATCTCTGTGAGTATTTTTGCTGTTGATATTATGAAAAGTAGGGAGCTCAACGGGTCACCTTGGAGTACGCCATTTGTCTGATCTATCTGCTCTATTTTTGAAAACTCCATCGTCTATCTGCACTTGGTTTCTGAAGAAGTGTTCTCAATTAATCTAGTCATCTGGTTTCTCCCTGCTGCTTCTTCTATTCTTATTATTATCAGCTGTCCGTTTAAGAGGTCGAAAGCCTTCTTGTAGTCTATGAAGACGTATACAGTTTTTTAACTTCATTAATAGGTACGCTGTGATCTATCCCCAGCGAATATTACGGTACGTGGACCATCTAGGGCCAGTTTCACCAAGAGAGGTAACTGTATTACGCCAGTTTAAGCTATGCATTATACATAGGGAAAACTGGGGACCTCTGTTGGTGAAACTGATCCCTAGTACACCATATTCTATATCTGGATTGAACGTTTCAATCTCACTTGACTGAAACTCTCTCTTGATTTTATGAAATGTGATTGGTTATTAATATTATCAGGGATTTGTGTCTAGACGATTGTGATGGGTAGGGAATGGATTTTAAGGTGCAAATTTTGATCGTAAAAGGGGGAGATGTTTCTGAAAATACATGTAAAAAAGGTGCTTCTGAAACAATTAATTTAAGGTTTAAACCAGTTACATGAACTCAGTTTATATAATATGTATTTCATTTTGCACAAAATTGTTCTTCTTTATAGAGTTCATAAGAGGTAATTCTTAGTTATTTAGTTTATTGTAATATTTACTTCGCAGATGGAACATCGAAAAATGATGTCATCAGTTTCGATAAATTACATTTTGAATTCTGAAAGTGCATACAACTTATCCTTCTTAACATTCGCCATGTTATTGTTGTGAAAACCCAGTTGTAATATTAATAAATATACGTTGTGATTCAGACTAGTAAAACACAGCCAACAAGTCGGTAGATAGAAAACTGTTAAATTATTGCCAGTATTAACTGAACTTTGGGAAGTAGATTATTCAAGGGATGATTGGAAAACATTGGCTCAGGATAGGGATATATGGAGCTTATGTCCTCGCGGCCATGAAGTTACGGGTTCAATAGTGCCAGTGAGTTAGTTAAAGTTCGTTAGTTAGTTAAAGTTAGTTAGTTAGAGTTAGTTATTAACTGAACTTATTTTAAACTGTTACACCGACACTGTTGAAATTTAAATTTTACTTCAAGCTGCAGATTTCCCATTGTTGCTAGGATATAAATTACGAGTGGTTTACATAGATTATATTTTAATATGTATAATTTACTGTTCTTGGACTCTTACTTTAAGGGAGGAAAGGAGATTACAGGTATTTGAGAATAAAGTACTTAGGAAAATTTTGGACCAAAGAGAGATGAACAGACAGGTGAATGGAGAAGACTACATAACAATGAACTACATGGTCCTTATAGGAAGCCAGATATAATAAGAACAGTTAAGTCTCGTAGACTGCGATGGGCAGGACATGTTGCACGTATGGGGAATGAAAGACTTGCATGGACGCTTCTTGTAGGAAAGCCAGAGGGGAAACGTCCAGTTGGTAGACCAAGGATGAGGTGGGAGAATAACATTAACTATGATTTGAGGGAAGCAGATTATACAGGGAATGATTGAAAAGTATTATCTCAGGATAGGGATGTATGGAGAACCTACGGGTTCGATAGTGCCAGTGAGTAAGTAAGTAAGTATAATTTACTGTTGTTGACTTCACACTACACTATAGACTGGCCATTGTTTCTGGGGTATAAATTGCACAAATCATATTTTAATATGTATTTAATATTGTTGACTTCTGATTGCGATTTTAAAAAGCTGTTCAAGGTTTTTTTCTGCCCTGTCCTTTAAAAACGCGGAGTAAAAAGTGCTGAAGCATAAAAAATGGGGCGAAGTGTAGTAATTTCACGAAAATGTGAAATGTGCAACAAATTATGTTCATAAGCCATAGAACCGGTCTAATTAGTTATAGTGGTATGTTATGTTATGAACTAATGTCTCTGTTCTACTTTACTAAATCTCTTGTCGATTAGAATCCAGTGATTTTTCAGGAAAATTGTGGTCTGAATTTGCATTTCCCTTGATGTTTCTAACTATGCATGTTTGAATTGTAGTCTTACTTAATTCATATTTGTTAATGTCATTTTTCTGTCCACCGCTGTGGTCACGAGGTAGCGTGCTGTCTTGTCACGCAGCGGGCCTGGGTTCGATCCCTGGTCGGGACAAGTTTCCTGGTTACGTTTTTTCCACACCTGTAAGACAAATGTCAGGAAATTTTAAGGCCCAAACGGTCCCCGAAAATCATATGGCCATCATAATCATCATCATTCATATATTCGCCTTATCTTAAGTTTAGATTAAGGACTCTCCTAGCGCACCAATATCAGCATCGCCCTTCATATCATCGGGACAACGTAACACCGCCTTCTAGGCAAATCAGACTCAGAAGTGGGTTACAATTACGTCAATGCCAGGAGAGAATACCAGAAATGTCGAAATTACACCCTGGGACATTGAACAAAAAATATATTATTTTTCTAATGCTAATATGAATGATACGTGTACGTTTAGATGTGTTTGTGATTAAGTACAGACGGATGATCAAATATTTCGATAATAATTGTATGCTACAGTTAGTAAATCAGCCAATCATAAGATATGGAAATAGGAAAATCAGTAGTATACGGTAACAGTAGAGCCATGCATGTCCTATGATTAGTTAGCTTACATTT
The DNA here is from genome assembly GCA_030220185.1 of Diploptera punctata. Lineage (NCBI taxonomy): Eukaryota > Metazoa > Arthropoda > Insecta > Blattodea > Blaberidae > Diploptera > Diploptera punctata. Next base: position 1,483,400 of record JASPKZ010004216.1, on the reverse strand, counting down.
CAAGTTATATTTCACTGCAAGGCAGCAGTTTATATGATTACAATTCTGTGGCACCATGCATGAAACCAATAACCCTCATTTAAGTAGTTCTGAGAAAATGAAGATTCATGCATGGAGGTTTCCTATCTGAAGTGAACCTCCAATGTGTTGTCCATCTCTGTATCTTCTGTTTAACTAAATTGTACAGCAATCAAAATTTGAGGGATGATAAATTACAGCTCCAATATTACATTAATAATATTAACTCATTTTTTTTTAATTTGAGGGTTATGGGTGTTATGCATGGTGCCACAGAATTAAAAAATAAACGTAATAAAATAGTAAATAACTAACTAACTCACTAGCATTATCGAACTCGTAGGTTCGTGGCCGCGCGGACATAAGCTCTCCACACATTCCTATTCTGAGCTAATGTATTCCAATCATCCCCTGTATAATTTACTTCCTTCAAATCGTGGTTAATATTATAATCCCATCTCATTCTTGGTCTACCAATTGGACTTTTTCCCTCTAGTTTTCCTACAAGAAGCTTCCATGTCCTTCTTTCATTCCTAATTCGTGCCACATTTCTTGCTCGTAGCTTCTGGAAGGGAGTGAACAAAAAATAAAATACTATTTGTTACAAACAAAAGAAAAAAATACCTTCCAATCATATGTCATTGCTGAATAGAAACATTCATGTTTTGTATCGGAAGAAAATAGAAATGACTGTTCTACAAAGATGACGTAATCAAAGATTCCAAAATAATAAATACGTTCTAGTATAATCAATTTTAATTCAAACATTTTTACAAAGTATTGGCAGTTCCATCTCTTATATATGGATGTGAAATCTGGGCATCAACAAAGGCAGATAGTAAACAAATATAGGCTGCTGAAATGAAGATGTTGAGAGCAATAGCAGGATACCAAAGGATCGATATAAAGAAAAACGAAGATATAAAAACAGAACTTAATATATTTAATCTCTGTGAAAGAATAAAATATTATCAACATGCTTATCTTCAGCACGTATTACGAATGAATAATCAACGCTTACCAAGAAGAATGTATAATTATAAACCAAAAGGGAGAAGAATATTGGGAAGACCATTGAAGAGATGGAAGGACCAATTCGACCTATAATGAGATCGGAACAAGCCATTGGGCTTAATCCTTGTTGTTGATGATGATGATGGTGATGGTGGTGATGATGATGATGATGATGATGATGATGACATTTCGCCAAGAGGCAATTTGTCACGAGGCCTGAGATTATAAATAGTATCCACCTACAATCCAGTTCTGATAACTGCAACCGTCTTGTGAAACCAAAGGCGCGTGGCTGGTGGGAACATTGCCGAGTGGGGGAGGGAACTAGTAGTCATGCAAAAATATTTTCTTAATAATGATAGAATAGACTAATAGCTCTATAAATTGATTATTTATGCAGAAGTGCCAGAAAGTCAAAATTAGAACATGTCACAAATGAGGAAATTAGAAATATATTGGAAGCAGAAGAAAGCATAATTGAAAGAACTGAGGAGAAGGAATTAAAGGGACATGTTTTAAGAATGGAAGATGAGCGATGGCCAAAGCAACTATATCAATGGCATCCGACCAGAAGGAGCAAGAGAGGGAGACCGAAGTTAACATGGAAGGAAAACATAAAGACATTAATGCAAAGCAAGAGGGCTAAGCATTGAAGATGCCCAAGATCATAGGCTTTGGAGGTTTGGCACGGGAAGACGGCAGCAGCTGTAAAAACCCGTAGATAGATAGATACATACATAGATAGATAGATAGATAGATAGATAGATAGATAGATAGATAGATAGATAGATAGATAGATAGGTAATAATAATAATAATAATAATAATAATAATAATCGTAATTAAGTTACAAAAAACAACGCAATTGTGGAACACTTCAGACTTATTAGACATCAAAACTATTCACTAACACAGGACTAGTAGATAAGAAAATTCAACGTGTAGTAACTACGGTATTATGTTTTCAAAACTGAGGGTAGTTGCTGGCAGTACCTGTAACTCGCCCACCCCTCTAACCGCACCATACACTATTCATTCATTCAGTGTTCTGCCCAAGAGCAGGTCTTTCACTGCAAACTCAACATAATCCACTCTTTCCTTAACTCAGCCTTCCATTTTTATCTGCATACAAACCATTTATTTTAGTATTTTCTATCATCTGATGTAATTTTCTGCCTCTAACTTTCTTTCCATTGACCATTCCTTCTAGGGCATCCGTCAGCAGGCAGTTTCTTCCTAGTCAGTGGCCAACCCGATTTCTTTTCCTCTTCTTTATGAGTTCCAGCATTGTTCCTCTTTCACCCACTCTGTCTAGCACATTTTTATGTTTAATTTTGTTGTCCATTGTATACGTTCCATCCTTCTCCATATCCACATCTCAAAAGATTCCAGTCGATTTTCCTCATTCCGTCGTAATGTCCAAGTATCTGCACCATACAATGCTTCACTCCACACAAAGCACTTCACTAGCATCTTCCGTAATTTCTTTGCCAAAAGTCCGCAGAAAATGCTTCTCTTCTTGTTAAAAGCTTATTTTGCCTTTGTTATCCTCTGCTTTACTTCTTGACCGCAGTTCATGTTACCACTGATAGTACAACCCAAGTATTTGAAGCTCTCCACTTGCTCAATGGACTCATCTTTAATCCTCATGTTTATCTTCATTGGTTTCCTTCCTATAATCATGGCCTTCGTCTTATTTATATTTATCTTCATTCCATAATCCTTGCACTTGTCATTTAGCTCCATCAGCATGTTCCTCAGTGTCATTGCATCTTCTGCTAGCAAAGCCACATCATCAGCAAATCTTATGCATTTTATTCTTCTTCCTCCCATGTTTACGCCTCCCGTATTGCTGAAGCAGTTCTTTATTAGGTCTTCCAGGTAGATGTTGAAAAGAGTAGGTGATAGAGGGCATTCTTGCCCCCTTCCAATTTATTTTCCCTCTGACATTTCTTCTCCTATTTTCACTTTTATTCGCTGTTTCATACAAAGATTACTTATGAGCCTCCTCTCCTTCCAGTTCACGCCAATTTTCTTCAAGATCCTCATGAGTTTATTCCAATTCACTCTGTCAAAGGCCTTTTCCAGGTTAACAAACACCGCATAAACTTCTGTATTTTTCTCCTATTGTTCGTATAGACCCCTCAAAAGCGGCTAAAGAAGTCAGAACTGCACTATATATATATAGTTTTGTCGCTGTAATTTGTGTGTTAGAATTATTGGTATACTGTGAATTGACATTTTTAATTCATCGTGATTCTGTTTTTGCTTTAGGATCTTATGTTATCATAACTAACTCATTGGCACTATCTGACACCATCAAGCCGCACAGACATAAGCTCTCCATGTATTCCTATCCCCGGTTAATATTTTACAGTTATTCCCTGTTTAATTCATCTACCTCAAATCATGGTTAATGTCATTCTCCGGCCTCATTATTCTTCTATCTACTGGAAGTTTGCTTTAGTTTTCCTACAATACGTTTCCTTTCTTTCATACCCCTGCGCCGCGTTACTTAAATGTTTTTTATTTAAACCATACGAACTGCAACCCACTTGCGCTGCCGTGTTTCCATCTACTACCTTGTGTATATATATTAACATAGAGTTCATAACTATCAGTACTATTCATAATCCTTTGCCCGGGCCCATGAGAGGCAAAGATTGATTCATCCTTTCTATCCAAATTCACAAACATTAATCAATAATAATTCTTAAAACACACTGTAGTAATTTATGATGCTTAGTTAACCTGAATGTACTATTATCAACCATGAAAGCTAGACGGGAACAAGGAGCTCATATAACTTTTGAGCAAGCTTATGTACAGGAATTATGCAAGACAGCTGTAGCGTGGCTAACGTACAATAATTAAATATTGACATTTACTTAAAATGATATTTAATAATATTTAAATTGCACGTCTGAAGTTTGAAAAGTGAAATTAAAGAAATACATAACTTGATCATTCAAATACTAAATGACAAACAATAAATAATACCAAAAATAACATAATTTACACACTCAACCTCTCATACATACTTTTAGTCCTGCCTAGGATGCTTTACCCTGGCTTACTGGACCAAAACCCAAAATACGCAGCTCGCGTCCTCCAGACGACAAACCAGTGTTGCAACGAAAATCTATGATCGAATGATAATGTTCACTATGTGTGTAGCCTATTTGAGCGTTCCGAGGTAAAATGGGAAGTTGCGCACTACAAACAGAGCAAAGGGAGGGGTAGAAAGGAGAGTGGGAGTAGATAGAAAGAGAAAGGAAATTGGCATAGTTCAGAATTTCACTGATGCAACGAACCGAAATAGCACTTTCGGTTCACCCCATCAGTTCCACATATCATGTCCATCGCGGTATATGAGACTTTACTTACTACATCTGGCTCTCCATAAGACCACGTATCTCACTGCTATATGGTTCTCTCCATTCGCCTCCCAGTTCTTTCATTTGGTTCATAAATTTTCTAAATCTTTCATCCTCTCTTAAGGGCATCCGGTACTAATTTCCTTGCAATTTGGTTTAAAAATATGCAACATATAAAAATCATTTTTTCAGCTTCTTCTTAAGTTCCATCCATAGTAATTCTGCCCGAAGGCAGGTCCTTCACTGCAATCATAGCATCTCCGTGCTATGCTTGCAGCTTTACTAGGGAATTGTAGGTGTGGTAGCTTCCCGTTGCTTTCCATACCGGTGAAGGATGATGATGATGACGGCCATATGATTTCGGGGACCGTTTAGGCCTTAATTTTTTCTTGACATTTGTCTTACAGGTGAGAAAAAACCCCGTTAAAAACCTCACCCAAAAAACTGCCCCGACCGGGGATCGAGCCCGGGCCCGCTGCGTGACAAGGCAGCCCGCTACCTCGATACCACAGCGGTGGACCTTCTTAAGTTATGTGCATGAAAATTATGTCACTAATTAAACATGTTTTCCTGAACATAATGACACTCTGGTTAACTTTTTAGACAAATTTCGACATTAATAATTTAAAATACAAAAAAAATTAAAAATCCAGCTTCTTAAAAGCATTGTCTTGGTACAATTTTCTCAAAAACTACTTATCCAGTTGTTTCTAAAATTTAGTATGTCATTGTCCGTAGTTCATTTGACAATTATAAGGTTTGCTTGTGTTCAGATATGGATTGTGATTTATTTTTAAAAATCTAAGACGATTTTTTTTGTTAAAAATGTTGTAGGCCTATGCATTTTTTAAATTTCAAACACAATGAATAGCACAAAGATAAATTTACCTTATTATTAGAGCTCTTCAAACTGCATATCCAAGCCAAAAATTATTCTCCTATCTTTCATAGTTTCAGAGAAAAGTGTATCAAAATATGAAAAAATACAAGTTAAGGGAAAATGTAAAAAACAAAAAAAAATGTGCACTTTAGCAGAACATAGAGACGCCATTTTAAAAAAATCAATTTTTATGGGTTTAAATGTCCAAATTCGACAAAATAATATTACACATCGATAAAATAGACCTTACTGAATTTTTTAAGGAAAAAGAAAAATATATATTTTTTAGACCCAAATAAGTACTGGGTGCCCTTAAAATAAGGTACAATGTTTCGCAGTCATAAAGTATAACTGCAATAATCGCCTTTTATATATACAGGGTGGACCGCTCGAATGGACCTAATTTCAATTGCTTGTTACTGGCAAACGGGTTGAAGATAGAAACTTAAAACAACGTTCATATTACAGAAAAACTCACCAAGTTTTGATATCCAGATCACCACATCTCTATATGAGCCCCAGCAGTCACTGTGACGATATCAAAGCGATGAACAATTTCTTGCCAAGTACGTTGGAGTATGTCTTCTGGAATGTTCTCAATAGCCTCTATGATGCGCTCACGAAGATCACGAAGGTCTTTGACTGGGGTGGTGTAAACTTTACCTTTGACATAGCCCCAGAGAAAGAAATCCAGTGGTGTTAAATCGGGAGATCTCGGGGGCCACGCGATTGGTCCTCCCCTACCAATCCAACGGCCAGGGAAAATGTTGTCCAAAGTCGTACGAACTTCATTGGACCAGTGGGGAGGAGCACCATCTTGCTGGGAAAACGATGTTAGGCTGCAGTTGTTCAATTTGTGGAAAGAAGAACTGCTCCAGCATGTCAAGATATGTGGTACCACGAACAGTTTTCTCGGCGAAGAAAAACGGTCCAATGACCTTATTATGTGACAAACTGCACCAAACATTCATCTTCGGACTATCACGAACATGCTCTTGAATAGCGTGAGGATTCTCCGATCCCCAGATCCGCACATTATGCCGGTTTACCTTGCCTGACAAATGGAAAGTGGCTTCGTCCGAGAAGAAAATCTTGGTCATGAAGTCAGGATCAGCGCCGAGACGGTCCAGCATCGTATTGGCGAATTCCACTCGTTTCGGCATGTCATTCGGCTCCAGACGTTGCACTAACTGCACTTTATATGCGTGCAGTTTGAGGCGTTTGTGGACAATCTGTTGTAATGTCGATTTTGGTATTTGAAGTTCCCGCGAAGCTCTTCTTAATGACTTCCGGGGGCTTCGCTCAAATGCGGCTTGAACATTTGCTACCATTTCATCGGATGCTCTGCGACCACCACCATGCTTCTTCAACACAGATCCTGTAGCTAATAATGTATCACGCCACTTCTTTATGCTTCTAGCAGTTGGAGCATCACGGTTAAACACACGCCGGAACTCCCTTTGAACTCTAATGATTGATTTAAACTCCGCATACCACAAAACAGCTTGCGCTTTCATCTGCGGAGTCGCCATTTTCACAAACAATTAAATCTAAGAACGAGAAACGTATCTTTGTGCCATCTACCGACAGGATTCGAAACTTGGTGAGTTTTTCTGTACTATGAACGTTGTTTAAGTTTCTATCTTCAACCGTTTGCCAGTAACAAGCAATTGAAATTAGGTCCATTCGAGCGGTCCACCCTGTATATATATATATATATATATTTAGTTTAACGTTTCTTTAGAGAAGTTGAGATGACAAGAGTCCATGTAAGGCATAATACATGCGTTTCAGATTTGAAGCTATGTTTAATATCTTTCTGCACTTTATTTTATTTGTTTATTTATTTGTACGTAGGTGTTTTGAACTCTCTAATTCTTCAAATTTTAGCTCATTTGTTGTAAATTAATGTAATTTCCGTTTTTAGTATAGTACTTCAACGCGTAACTATGTACTTTGTTTTAGTGATATTGACTTCCACCCTCAGTTTCGAAGTGTTATTTAATATAATGTTTGTGTTGGCTTTTAGTGTTCCCTCTCTATCCCCAATAATTTAATAATTCTTCATCAGCATAGTTCGAGAGAGGATTTAGGTTATCTTTTGTTTGTTCTTACCCAGGTTGGCGACATTATGAAATAGGATTTTAATTAGGGTTTATTTTTTTTATAAATTTTCTCCGGATAATGTTCTCAGGTTCTATAGGTTTCGGTATGCATGAAAATTTATCAAACGTGCAACATAAGAATTTATAGGGATAGCGACACCAATAATCTATTGTACCAATCTATAAGAAAGGAGATTAAACTGATTGCAACAAGCATAGGGTCATCTCATTACTTTCAACTTCATACAAAATTTTAACAAATATATTAGTATCAATCTTACTTCCTATATAGACGACGTGATAGGTGGTCGTCAGTGAGGATTTAGAAGAAATAGATCTATAATAGATCAAATATTTAGTATAAGACAGATTTTAGAACATAAATGGCAATATAATGACACTGATCGACTATATGTAGACTTCAAAAATGCATACTATTAATTTAAGAGAGAGAAATTTTATAGTATCCTATTGGACATCGGAATTCCTAAAAAGTTAGACATTTTCGTATATGTCTAAATGGCACAAAGAGTAGGATGCGGGTAGGCAAACAGTATTCAGATTTTTTTAATTTACATTGTATTAAATAAAGAAGATTATTATTTCCTCTGCTGCTCAATTTTATACTAGAGCACGTCATCAAATCTTCAGATTTGAAAGAAAACGAACAACTCAGTGGTATAATAAGCTGTTGGTATATGCTGATGACGTAGTATTATTAGGCTATAACGACTAAGGACTAACACGCACACTCAATTGAGTAACATAAGAAATTGGGACTAGAAGTAAACATCAATGTCGGCCGCGGTGGACTAGTGGTTATGTTCCTTGCCTCTGGTCCCGAGGGTTGCGGGCTCAAACCTGGCGGGGTCGATGATTTTTTTAGGATGGAAAAATCCAAGGAGCAAGTCCTCCGGGATGGATTTTAAGCCGTGGGTCCTGAGTCAGAAAATATACAGGCTCGTAAAAAAGATCATTAAGCCTGAATAAACAGGCCTCTAAGCAAAGTTTACCGACTTTTTTCATCCTAATAATACCTTAGTTGCCTACTAGATGTCTTATTCGGTCGATATGTTGACCGCTTACCATTCATGACATCTTTGAGAAATAAGGGTAACTAAATTAACTTGGTTAGTAACTCCTAACAAACGAGAGGCTATGGCCCAATATTGGGCTGTTACGTCATTGTAGACGTAGAAGTAAACATCAATAAAACTAAATATATGTTCACACATAGACATAATTATATAATGTACTGTACATGGACAGTTAATGAAAAATGTGGGGAATTTTGAAGAAGTGGCTGAATTTAAATATCTAGGAATAATAATTACAACAGGAGTCAGGGACACAAAGAAATTAAGCGTAGGCTCAATTCTGGAAATGCATACTATTAGCCTATCAGTTACAGGATTCTTGTCGTCCCAACTTCTTTCAAAAATATTAAACCGAAAATATATAAAACTCTTATTCTCCCAGTTACATTATGTAGATGCGAAACATGGATTCTTAATATAAGAGAGAAGGAAGTATTAATCTATTCGAGAATTAAGATCTTAGGAAAATGATTGGACTTAACAGGACCAAAGAGCGTGAACAGACAGGCGAATGAAGAAGACTACATACTGATGAGCTACGTGATATTTATGGGAAACCAAATGTAATATGAGTAGTTAAGTGCCGTAGACTGCGATGGGCAAAACATATGGTACGAATGGAAAATGAAAGTGGGGCATTGAAACTCCTTGTAGGAAAACCAGAGGGCAAGCGCCCAGTGGTTAGACCAAGAATGATGTGGGTGAATAACATTAACGATAATTTGAGGGAAGTGAATTTTACAGGGGTAATTGGAAGGCGTTGGCTCAGGATACGGATGTATTGACAGCATATGTTTTCGCAGCCATGAGCCTGTGTGTTCGATCATGACAGGGCATGTGGCACGAATGGAGAATGAAAGACTTGTATGGAAGCTTAGTATAGAAAAACCAGAAGGAAAACGCCAGTTGGTAGACCAAGAATGAGGGGGGAGAATAATATTAACGATTATTTGAGGAAAGTAGATTATACAGGGATTGATTGGAAAACATTAGCTCAGGATAGGGATGTATGGATAGCTTCTGTCCGCGCGACCATGAATCTATGGGTTCGATAGTGCCAGATAGTTAGTTAATTATATATATATATATATATATATATAATGGAGAATATATATGTATATAAGAAAGATGGATTTGCCCGGTGGTGTAATGGATAGCGCGCTGGGGTACTAACCCAGAGGTCCGGTTCAAATCCCGTCCAGGCATTTATTTTTTTTTCTTATCATGCCATATTAAGCTTGCATTACTCAATGTCAAAAATTTAATTATAACATCGATAAAGCGGCACTGCTATAAAGTAAAAATACTCTCTTTAATTTGCTTACTTGTTATAATCAGCTACCAGATGGTAGCGAAGACCGAGTTCTCACCCCATCTAGTAATAATGGAGAATATAATATATATATATATATATATATATATATAGTCCACCGCTGTGGTCTCGGGGTAGCGTGCTGCCTTGTCACGCAGCGGGCCCGGGTTCGATCCCCGGTCGAGACAGTTTTTCTGGGTGAGGTTTTTATCGGGATTTTTCCTCACCTGTAAGACAAATGTCAGGAAAACTTTCAGGCCCAAACGGTCCCCGAAATCATATGGCTATCGCAATCATCATCATTCATATTCATCTTAGGTTAAGCTTAGGTTTAGGGCCTCTCCTGGCGCACCATTATCATCATCACCCATCATATCATCGGGGCAACGTAACCCCGCCTTCCAGGCTCCCATACCTCAGAAGTGGGTTACAAGTACGCCATGCCAGGAGAGAAACCAGGAATATCGAAAGACCATCTGGAGCATTTAAAAAAAAAAATATATATATATATATATATTTGTATTGGATTTGCCCTGTGGTGTAATGGATAGCACGCTGGGGTACGAACCCAGAGGTCCGGGTTCAAGTCCCGCCCAGACATTTATTTTTCTTATCATGTCATATATATATATATATATATATATATATATATATATATATATATATATATATATAGTGTGCCGGGACCAACACTGCCAAATACAAAGTGTTATAGAACAGAAACTAGTAAATGTATTGTAATGTAGTTTGTTGTAAAACATAAACTCAGTAAGTTTGTGTGGTAGTCAATACATTTCCACATGTGCACCTCTTGTGTCTCGAACGATGTCCAGACGATATTCGACTTCACGGCAGGTGTTTTCAAGCATCTCCCCTGTGACGTTTCACAAGCACCGACAACCTTTCGACGTAAAATCAGCCATATCTACAACAGGAGTTCTGTAGACTAAGTCCTTGATGTATTCTCATATAAATAAATCTAATGGTGTATGATCAGGGGAATAAAACTTCAGTCCAATTCAATGACCATTGAAGACCTATTCGAAGTAGGTCCTAATCCCTGACATGACTGGTATAATGTGGGGGAGCTCCATCTTGTCGGAAGCAACAAAACAAAAAATCGAATAAACATGGAAACTACGTAATTTCATTGTTATCACCACAAAACTTAAAATTAAAGTAATTTCATTGTTGTCACCAAATAAATTGTTGAGTTTATCTATCTTTTGCAACGAACGATATTGCCGGTACGATAACTTTATTAGTTTTTGATTTGTAACAATTTCTTATTGGTGTTGGTCCCGGTCACGGTATATATTCATATGGCCTTAACATTCACCTCCCTTTAAGAAGGTGCTTACGATGATATGCTAAAATGATTTTGTTCGTCTTCTTCATTACAGAAAGCATCAAAGGAAAGCTGAAGGAAAGACTTGACGTTGAAGTTATTTCTGCTGGAGTTGGTGATAAGGTAAGCAATGTATTTTTTAGTATTTTCTATAAGGTACTAGCTAATACGGGGCGTGCGCTGCTACTCATAAATAAATGCTATTATGTTTTTACCACCAGCCGTGCACTGTTCGGGAATCTGCTTATCCCGATATTCTTGGCAGCAATTAAACACAAAAATGGTTATTGTGAGTTATCCGTAGAAGATAAATATATACTGTCGCGGACTTTTTTGTAGAGTTTTTTGAGATGTTCAATTCTGTGTACATTAATTTGGTTTATCTGTTATGGTTTAGGCAGCGTAAGCCATTTAAGCGTCAAAATAGGGACTTTATTTCACGTTTTTCACTACAAAGGGTGATTTTTAGGGGTGAAAGGGTTCAGTATTGCAACTCCATTATAGCCTGTGTTCATCCCCGGAATCTCCTGAACATTTTTCAAAAGCCCCATCTCAATCGGATGAACAGTATGGCAGAGCACGCTAGTCCGGGAATTGACTTATCCCGATCTTCTTGGCATCAATGAAAAACAAAAATGGTTATTGTGAGTTATCCGTAAAAGATAAACGTATGCTGTCGCCGACTTCTTTGTAGAGTTTTTTTTTAGATATTCAATTCTGTGTTCATTAATTTGGTGTATTTGTTATGGTTTAGGCAGCGTAAGCCATTTAAGCGTCAGAATAGGGACTTTATTTCACGTTTTTTACTACAAAGGGTGATTTTTTGGGGTGAAGGGGTTGAATATCACAACTCTCTTATAGCCTATGTTCATCCCCGGAATCATCTGAACATTTTGCAAAAAAAAACGTCAAAATCGGATCAAAGGTATAGCCGCGCATAGAATACGAACAAACAAACAAACATTGATTTATATATATAAGATGTGCTAAAAGTAAAAACTACGTTTTAATATAACATATCCTCTCTACTCGGTTCCGCCGTAATGGCAGGTCAAGGAATGAGATAAAGCCTCAATAATTGAAGATCTGTGACATATGAGGATGCCGATTGACCACGCTTGTCACATCATCATAGGGTTAGATTATTTTTTAATAGTGTTCTGCCCTAGGGCAGGTCCTTCACTGCAATCATATAATTTTCATGCTATTTAAATGGAGCGAAATGGATGATATGAGTGAAGTGATGGAATTAACTTTTTGCAAGAAAAAACTGAAGAAACCCTCCTAAAAAAAACATGTCCTGTCTCCGATTCGTTTACCACATGGAGTTACCGAGTCGCGAATTCGGGATCCAGAGGTGGAGTACAAGAATCTAACCACTTCGGCCAGGGATCCGTCATGTAATAAATATCGAAAGTCTTAATGTTTTATTCTCAATTATACGGTGTTATGCATCAACCGGCTATGCGTCATTATGTAAGTTTCGAGAAAAATACGTTTAAAGTTTAAGTCAATCTTCACTATTTATTGTAGGCAACTAACAATACTGGATATTGCAAGTTATTACCTCGTTTGACAATTATGCATCAACATCTAAGAGCGGAAACATTTGGCGCTTAGCTGCATGATGCATAATTTAGATTAGCATTTATGAAAATCTGGTTTCATAACCGTTTATTACAAAACAGAATCTCTGATAGGATTGGTGGCGTTTACATTTTTCTTTAATAATAAGGATATATTTAAAGATTTGGCGCTAGAAATGTGCATACACATACTTCATGATCCAGTGCAACAGATGACATGATTATCTCTCTTTTTTAAGTGGCGCTTAGTCGATTGATGCATAAAATCATCCAATTATTGATTCTAAAACACCTGAGTTCATATCGTCCTTAGAATTTCTTTCTTCTTTCTCATTATTTTTTATTCTCATTTACAGACACTATAACATCTAAGGTGATATCACATTTAGGATCTTTAGATAGATCCAGTAACCCATATGATTCTATTTTTGTGTTTTTTACTTTTTTTTTAGAATTTCACTGATTTAATGTTTTAATTCCGAGATTTCTCCCGTTTTCCCCTGCCACAATACCATTCCACTATTTCTCCATACTCATCTCATCCATTTCGTTTAATTTGATTCATCTGCCCCTGTGATGGTGCAATCAATCGTGGTCGGTCGGCATCCCTGCCATTCACAGACTTCTATACAAGGGTCTTCTACTCATCTCATCCCTCGACCCTGAGTTTGACACGAGTTGAGGATATTTTTTATTTATAATGTTTTAATTAATTGAATATCTCCCTAGACTTAGTGTGGCATTCAATTTAAATGTAACATTGTCTTATTGCCAAGTTCATTTGATTTCACGTAGCCTACTTGGCAATATGTCAGTTACTCACTGTATAATTATTGTGGACGATTATGTAATTAACAGTGAATACTGAATTTTTTGTAACACACTAAAATCAGCTTCGCACATACTGATGGTTATATTTCTTTCCAAGGGAGCTCTTCAACAATTAAATGGCGATTATGATTCTATGGTATCTTACAATGAAATTCCATACCTTGACGACAATCATTTGTCAGCCAAGCTATTTTAATTCAAGGTCTTTCGAATACGAGTCTCAAACGCTACCGTCTGAGGCAAAGTGTCGTAACGTAAATCTATGATACGATACCCATGATTTTAGTTCCCTTCCTAAGGAAGTCTTAGTCAGGATTTTTACGTTATCTCCAACTCTATTCAAAATTTATCTTGAAAGAGTACTAAGAGACTGAAAAAAAATGTCAAAAAATGCGCATACCAATCCAAAATTTGCATATATATTCACTCAATTTTGCAGACGACCAGGTATTAATAGCACAGGATCATGATGACATAGAATATATGGCAGGAAAACTAAAAGAAGAATATGAAAAATGTGGGCTTTATATAAATATAGAGAAAAATAAATATCTGTGTATAGGAGAATAAATGGAAAATATAAATTTCAACAATGGAGAAGAACTAAAACCTTGTATTGAATGCACTTATTTAGGAACAAAATTAGACCATTCAGGCAATAACACAGTGGAAATTAAAAATAGAATCGCACAAACAAAACAAGCAATAAATGGTTTAAACTTTGGTGGAGCAAAAACATTACAAAAAATAGAAAATTAAAAATATATCAAACCATAGTTCAGAGCTTAACATATGGTGCTGAAGTTTGGAAAATTCCTACCAGGGAAATGAAAATAATTTAAAGTACAGAAATGGTTGTTTGAAGAAGATCGGCTGGAAAATCTAGAATGGACAGAATACGAAATAAAGAAATAAGGAAATGTATGAGTGTACAAGAGGAGCCGGACATCAAAGACATATACAAAAGAAAAGATTACAGTGGTATGGCCATGTCAAAATAATGACAGAGCAAAAATTGCCTAAACTTATTATGGAATGGATCCCAATGGAAAGTAGGAAGAAAGGAAGACCAAAGAAAACCTAGATAGAAGGTGTGCAAGCGGCTATGATGACCAGAGGATTGGAGGAAGAACAACGGATAGACAGAGAGGAATGGCGTTTGGTTTCCGGAAGACGGCAGCAGTTGTCATGATACCGGATGATGATGATGATGATGATGATGATGATGATGACGATGATGAAAAATCCATTGACCATGGTCTGGTTTGAACTAGCGAATCTCGGAACCAGAGACGAACATGATAACCGATAGTCTGCCAGGATCGACCTTTGGTTAATTCGTGGGAGGATGTGTTCATTTATAGGTGGAGAGGAGTCTAGAGGCAATTGAGTGAACATAGTTGTTGGGGTAGCGATCCCTCGGGTCCAAACACACATACACCCCCCTCCCCCACACACACACACACGCCGTCCCATACCCCCCACGCACGCACACACACACACACACACACACACACACTGTCCCATACCCCCTCCACACTCACACACACATATTCCATGTGCCCACATATACACTTTGTTTTGTGGATGACTTTTCGAGTTCTAAGATAACTGGACTTGCATTTGGTTCGCAATGGATTTTGTGTATGCCTCGGTTGTTTACATATATTATTCAATGCTACCAGTTTGTCATTTCGACATTTCTGATATTCTCTCCTGGCACTGGCGTATTGTAACCCACTTTTAAGGTTGGAGCGCCTGGAAGGCGGTGTTACGCTGCCCCAGTGATATGATGGGTGGTGATTATAGTAATGATAGCCAGGAGAGGCCTTAATCCTACACCTAATCTAATGAGGTGAATATGATAATGATGGCCAAATGATCTTCGGGGACCCTTTAGGTCTTAAAGTTTTCCTGACACTTGTCTTATAGGTGAGGAAAAAAAATCTCTCCCAAGAAACAAATGCTTTCTTGTTTTAGAAGCTGTAAGATGACAATGCATACGCTTCCCGCTGCCTCTTAAGATTTGCGAATTATTTATAAGAAAGGAAAATTGTTTGCACTGGGATGCCTGGATAGCGTAATGGATAACTCACCAACGTACAGAGTTAGAGGTCCTGGGTTCAAATCCCGGTTCAGGCATTAATTTTTCTTTTCATGACACAAACACCCCACACACACGTCGTGGACGCGCCTGCTAAGAGTTACCTAAGAGGGTTCAAGGAAGATGTCCCTGGTTCCCCTTAGGTCAGGTTAATGTCCGTGTATGATGCCACGAACAAAGGAACACACTATATAAAGTGGTCCCACAACAGGCCCGGAGGCCCTTGGGGTATATATATATAACTAGAGTTAAAGTGTACCGTATATTAAGCAGGAAATTCCTGAAGATAAATTTGGAAATATAGCATGTGTAATTGTGGAATAAGATGAGGCAAAAAGCGTTGAATCTTTAGAGAATTTGGATAAATTTTGTTTTGTAAGATAATTCGACATGCATTTGGTTCGCAAACGATTTTATGTATGCTTTTCGTGTGCTCGAAATTATGTATAAACGGTTGGTTTGTTTGCCTGAAAATATGTTTTGTTGTTTTTTTATTAAAAAATATATATGGAATTAAAGTGTTTATTGAGAAGGGAATTCCTAGAGATAAATTTTAAGCGTTTGTTGAGGAATGAATTCCTGAAGATTAATTTGAAAATACAGCTAATTGTATTGTGATATAAAAAGAGCCAAAATGGGTTTAAAGGGTTTGTCTAAGTTGAGATTATAATATACTTCACGAAATGTAATTGTTATGTCTAATTCAAAGTTTTTTAATTGAACATCTTATGTTAATTCACATTCAGAAATGTTGGAAATTTAGTTTAAGTATATTATGAAATTATATTGTTTATTTTTTTTACTTTTGAGGGACTCTCCACTTTTCAGCGGTTACCCTAATTGTATTGTTACTTAAGAAAATATATTAAAACTATCTGCTAGTATAGAGTATAATAATTATATTAATCTTGTAGACCCAAGTTATTTTACGATACTATGAAGGCGCAAATAACCATTGATACCTAAGCGCCCAAAAATATCACTAATCGCTATTCCAAACTGAATCCATACGATTATTTCATAATTTCATATAAGAAGAATAGTGACAGATAAGGCCCTTATTTCAGATAAAGTTCATATATAAAATTGTTCATTAGAGCATTCCATGTTATTTTTTATTATCATTTTTTGTACGCTTTTATCGAAATTCTGCGTATAAATTCCGCTTGGAAATATATTGGATCATTGTCTTTGTGATGATGTTGAAGGTATATTCGTGAAAATAAAATCTATATTAAACAATGTTTATACACAAGTATATATGTTTCCTGCTAGTTTCATAATATTTATTAGAGTGATTCTCCTGAACTCGGAGCCCACACGAGGTTGCTGTGGTTACTGGAGTCTGCATTAATAACATTCTCTACTTCCACGGGAAAATAAAACACCGTAATAAAATCTAGTTCCAACCAAGGGGATGAATATTGAACGTTGAAATAATATTAAATATCTTTCACATACGTTCGTCACGCAATATAAACAAATGAAATCTCTTACATTACTGTTTAATTTCCGTAGGATGAAAAATAATCGCGAAAAAACACTCCACTATGAGATTATTCTTCTTCTTCATCTTCATGAAATTAAGCCTTTTGACCTGTTTTCACATCAAGTGGGATTTAATGAATCCTCCCATCTAGTAAATGGGCGTCCAACATTTCTATGTTACTATTGGTTTTGAACTTAGTAACAGCTGGGGGATTCTATCTGTAGGCATTCTTTTAACATGTTCATACCAGTTGTTTCTTATGTTGTCAATTTTATTTGTTAAATTAAAAATATTTAAATATTTTCTAATATCTTCATTTTTTTTCTGCTACTGAACGTAAGAACTTCATTTCTGCAGTTTGTATGTTTCTTCTGTCTGAACGGTTAAGAGTCAAATTCTCACTAACATATGTTAAGGCAGGCACTGCCATAATTTTATAAAATTTTAATTGTGTGCTCCTCAAAGCTTTATTTTTCAGTGTCCGTTTTATAGTGCCACACACTCTATAAAACTTATTAAATTAATATTAATATCGTCCTTCCGGCAGCATGATACATTGCATCCTAAATAATTGAAATTGTTCACCTGTTGTATTGTAGGCCTACTGTTATTAAAGCTGATTTTACACCTCATATGGTCTTTCCCGTTGAATGTTCATTACTTTCGATTTACTTTCAGAGATTGTCATACTGAATTTATTTGCTATTTAATTTAATTTATACGCTGCTATTTGTAAATTGTCTTCTGAAGAGCTAAGGATTGTCTGATCGTCTGCAAACAATACGGTATTTAGTGATTCTATATATATAAAATTATGGAATTAATTTACTTACGATTTTTCTGCAGTAGTTAATGTTCGAATTAGGAGACAAAAATGAGTTGGTCTCTAATGTGGCAACTCTGTACAGTTGAATGTAATGAATGATTCATTCTTTAGATATTCAATAAGTTCCTAATCTAAGGTTATGCTTATAGACAATGAGATCATAAGATCAAAAGTCCCTTGCGTTTTTAGGTAATTCCCAAAGATGATGAAGATATTGATGTTGTTCTAATGAAAATATGTTTGAAAATCTTTAATTTAGGGCTATGCTTATGAACTGTGATATCCTAAGATCAAAAGTTTCACGCTATTTTAGGGAATTCCGAAGGAATGAAGCTATTGGGGTTGTTCTCATCAAAATAGTTTTGAAATATTTTTTACAGATCTTCAACGATCCTATCTAGTAGACACCGAAAATAACCTGACCAATAAATAAATACAGTATATATATATGTCTGTGTGTCTGTCTGTCTGTTCGACTGTCTGTCCGTCTATCTGTCTGTGTGTCCGTCTGCCTACCTGTATGTTCGTCTGTCTGTCTGTATGTATGTTCGTCCGTCTCTCTCTCTCTCTCTCTCTCTCTCTCTCTCTCTCTCTCTCTCTCTCTCTGTCTGTAGGTTCGTCTCTCTCTCTCTCTCCCTCTCTCTCTCTCTCTCCCTCCCTCTCTCTCCCTCTCTCCCTCCCTCTCCTCTCCTCCCCCCTCTCTCTCTCCTCTCTCACCCCCCCTCTCTCTCTCTCTCTCTCTCTCTCTCTCTCTCTCTCTCTCTCTCTCTCTCTCTCTCTCTCTCTGTCTGTTCAGTCGTCCGTCCGTCAGTCCGTTCGTCTATTTGTCTGTCCATTTGTCTATCTGTTCGTCCGTCTGTCCATCGTCTGTCTGTCTGTCTGTCCGTCTGTATGTCCGTCCAAATGTAAGAAGTTCAACTTTCAATCATGGTCGCCATTTTTGTAAGTACGACAAAAATAAAGTTTATAATGAACATCCTTGCCGTTAAATAAAAAAATCTACAGAGTGATTCATAATTCACATTACAAACTTCTAGGGGTTGTGGAGGTAAGTCAGTAGATAAAGTTTTGATAAGGAACCCATGTACGGAAACGTACCATTTCGATGTAAAATAAGTTTAACGAGAAACACAATGGGCTGATATCGTGTGTCTCGTATTTCAGAAAAAGATTACAGACTTCTAGGGGTTGTACTAAAAGTGTGGTTCCACGTGACGACCTTGTTGTTCGTGGCCCGAAGTGTACTTGCGACGCATGTTTTCATACACGCGCCCCACAAGAGCTAGTGTGCGCTCAATAATTTCTACCGTTGCCAGAATTCGTGCAAGAAGATCTTCCTCTGACTCTACAGATGTAGTACAACTCCTAAAAGTCTGTAATACTTATTCTGAAACACAAGACACGCGATATCAGTCCATTGTGTTTCGATCTTCAAACTTATTTTACATCGAAATGGTACGTTTCCGGACATGGGTTCTTTATCAAAACTTTTTCTATTAATTTCCCTCTACAACCCCTAAAAGTCTGCAATACTTATTCTGAAACATGCTGCTGTATATTTATGAAAGGCCAGTGCACCAATATAAGGGTCCACGATTATTATTATTAGCCAAGAACGCAGAGAGAGAAAAAAGTGGCTGATCATATGTTCCTGCTTACTTTACCGGCAAGACAGTAACGGTACACATTTTATCAACAGATTGAGTGAGCTCCAGCGGTAGCAACGATACGAATTAGTAAAATAAAAGAATCTTCCATATGCTCTAAAATTTCCCTTACAAACTTCTAGGACTTGTAGAGGGGAGTGAGTTGATAATATTTAGAATTGGAAACCATGTCCGGAAACTTACCGTTTCCGCGATCACTTTTACAAGTAATTTATTATGAGGCGTGACACAGTACATCACTTATTTTACAAGTCAACTCATTAATAACAAAAGAAAAAAATGGAACCTGAATCATGACTTGCATTAATAATCCCGCATACACCCTCCACAATCAATTTTTGCAGTTTTCAAAATTTCGAAAAATTTTGTTTTGAAGAAAAAAAAAATCAAGTCTTGGAATACTCGATAGGGAAATTTTCCATTTAGACGAATCGCGAAACTACTTGTTGAGACATGTGACATACTTTCCGGCAATGCTTGTTTTCAAACGGTTGAAGCATGGAAACGGTAAGTTTCCGGACATGATTTCCAATTCTAGATATTATCAACTCAGTCCTCTCTGCAAGTCCTAGAAGTTTGTAAGGGGAATTTTAGAGCATCCTGTATATTCCGCTACCCGAGACAGAATCCGAACCACCTGCTTTTAGTCAGGAGCTTTGATCCCTAGAACTTCCTACCTGCATTATATATTTTATATATGATAGGATTTTTTTTCCTCGAAGTTGTTTGTCCTTTAGTGTAGGCTATAGACTCAATCTATTGTATGTTTTCAATATAGGCAGAATAAATTCTGAAAAGCTAATGTAAGCTTTCCTTACAATCTGTATATTGAGAGATACGTAGAATTCTGTGTATAATATTGGATTTTCTCTCTGTAATATCAGATTGGATTTATACTGTAAAAAGCATCTCTTTTTTTTTTGTATAAACGGATAGAACTGTGTGATGCTAAGCTTATTAGTAAGTTAAAAAATCGAACAGATAGCATTAGTTGTCCTATAGACATGAAACGTCTGCTGCTATCATTTCAAAAATCAATTATTGTGATCCGAGACATGTTATTTTGTTTTTAACATAAAAGCATTACATGTAATTACATAAATTCTTCTCGCAGCATTTGGATTTTACACTACGTTTGAATAAGAAAATGGTAATGTAATTCCTATTAAAATGTATGTTCTATAGAGCTCCTTAATCCATTTTAATTGAATAAAATGCATTATAGAAATAAACAAATACTTGAACATAACTTGAAATTATTTTTTACAAATGTTGACATATAATCACTAAATTAAATTGCCTAATTTGACTATTATATCTATGACATACTCTTAGGGGAAACACTTTACAACATGGACAAGATTGTTTTTCTAAGTTCCAACCAAGCGCATCCGCCAACAGACGAGAAGCGATTTAACACTATGGAATCACGAGATGTAGCCAACATATGCACGATATTTGAACTCGCGTTGCCAACGAACCTAAAAGCTAACCTAACACAATTTAAGCATTCTAACCTGTGAAAGACCAACCTAAAAGCTGAACTAACACAATTTAAGTAGGCCTACTCTAACCTGTGAAAGAATGCACGCTGATTTTATTTACTTACTTACTTACTCACTGGTACTATCGAACCCGTATGTTCATGGCCGCGCGGACATAAGCTCTCCATACATCCCTATCCTGAGCTAATGCTTTCCAATCATTCCCTGTATAATCTACTTCCCTCAAATCATAGTTAATGTTGTTCTCCCACCTCATTCTTGGTCTACCAACTGGGCGTTTTCCCTCTGGCTTTCCTACAAGAAGCTTCCATGCACGTCTTTCATTCCCCATACGTGCAACATGTCCTGCCCATCGCAGTCTACGAGACTTAACTGTTCTTATTATATCTGGCTTCCTATAAAGACCATGTAGTTCATTGTTATGTAGTCTTCTCCATTCACCTGTCTGTTCATCTCTCTTTGGTCCAAAAATTTTCCTAAGTACTTTATTCTCAAATACTTGTAATCTCCTTTCCTCCCTTAAAGTAAGAGTCCATGTTTCGCACCCATATAATATAACTGGTAGAATAATAGTTTTATATATTTTCAGCTTAACGTTTCTTGAAAGGAGTTGGGACATCAAAAGTCTCTGCAATGCATAATAGCATGCATTTCCAGAATTGAGCCTATGTTTAATTTCTTTGTGCATCTCATTCCTATTTGTGATTATTGTTCCTAGGTATTTGAATTCAGCCACTTCCTCAAAATTTCCCTCATTTGTCGTTAGCTGTCCATTTCCATTATATAATGAATTTCTACGTGTGACCATATATTTAGTTTTACTGATATTTACTTCCAGTCCTAATTTCTTAGTGTTACTCAATAGTGTGTGCGTGTTGGCCTTTAGTATCTCCTCGCTATCGGCCAATAGTACTACATCATCAGCATAAACTAACAGCTTATTAATACCATTCAGTTGTAAGCCTTCCTCATTCTCTAAAGATTTAATGGCATGCTCTAGTACAAAATTAAATAGTAGAGGAGATAGTGCATCTCCTTGCTTCAACCCATTCTGGATTTCAAAAGTGTCTGAAAACTGTTTGCCTACACGTACCCTACTCTTTGTGCCATTTAGACACATTCGTATAAGTCTAACTAACTTTTTAGGAATTCCGAACTCCAGCAGGATACTATATAACTTCTCCCTCTTAATTGAATCATATGCTTTTTGAAGTCTACATATAGTTGATGTACAGTACCATTATATTCCCATTTCTTTTCTAAAATCTGTCTTATACTAAAAATCTGATCTGTTGTAGACCTGTTTCTTCTAAATGCACATTGATGATCTCCTAGAATGTCATCAATATAGGAAGTAAGTCTGCTTACTAATATATTTGTTAGAATTTTGTACGAAGTTGAAAGTAATGAGATGCCCCTGTAGTTGTTGCAATCAGTTTTATCTCCTTTCTTATAAATTGGTACGATAATTGATTCCTTCCATTCATCTGGAAGAGCTTCTTTTTCCCAAATCATACTAAGCAACCAACGTATCTTGTCCATCAATTTTTCTCCCCCTGATTTTATCAGTTCTGCTGGGATCTCATCTGAACCTGATGCTTTATACATCTTCAATTTTTCAATCGCCATTTCAACCTCTAATGAACTTGGTTCTGCGACTAACATTTCTGCTATCTGTAACTTATCCTCCTCAATGTCCTGTTCTGTATGTACATTTAATAGCTGATTAAAGTAACTTTTCCATCTATTTAGTATACTCCTAGAATCTGCAATCATATCCCCATTTTCATTCCGAATTATGTTTGTTCTAGCCTGAAACCCTTTCTTCTCTATACTAATTCCCTGATATAATTCTCTAATGTTCCTATTTTTTGCATTCATTTCAAGATCATTAATCTTCTCTCTCAAATATTCCCTCTTTTTACTCTTTAGTAACTTGGTGGTTTCCCGTCTAACACTACCCAATTGCTCTAAATTTACCTCATTTGGCTCGTGTAACCATTTCATTTTTGCTAGCTTTCTTTTCTTTACAATGTCGGCACATTCCTCATCAAACCATTTCTTGTTTTGCCTCTTTTTTAAACAACCAATGCTTTCTGATGCTGACAATTTAATAGTATCTCTTATAGCCTCCCATTCTTTATTTATATCAGTTTCTTCTTCGTTTGCCACATTGTCATCGGAAGATTCCAGTTACTTCAAATCTATTAGCAATTTTGATTTGTTATTCTTGCCGCATTTCATCATTTTTCAAGTTTTTTAATTCATATTTTACAGAATCATCTTTAGCGTTTGTTCCTCTCATAAGCGATAGCCGTTGTCTGATTTTCACTCTGATCAGATGATGATCCGAATTGCAGTCTGTCCCTCTAACTGATCCAACATCGATGATGCTACTGTGCCAGCGTTTATCCACTAATACATGATCTATCTGGTTCCGAGTTTCTCCATCTCGAGACGTCCGAGTGTATTTATGTATATCCTTATGCTGAAATGTTGTGCTCTTAAGAATGAGATTCTTTGATGTGGCAAATGTGACTAATCTAACCCCGTTGTCGTTACTATCTTCATGAAGACTGAATTTGCCTATTGTTGGTTTGAATATATCTTCCCGCCCCACTTTTGCATTAAAATCTCCTAAGACAGTTTTCATATGATATCGTGAAAGGCTATCAAATAAGCATTCTAATTCTTCATAGAACTCATCCTGCTCTGGAACACAGAATATTTGTTAAAATTAATATGGCGGCCACGTCTTCATGTAGTTCAATATCGTGATAAATATATTCAAATAATCGTTAGAAAACATGTAAAAATCATTGTAATTGGTGGGAAATAATTTGAAAAATGTAACCCTAATAATAAAATTTGACAGGAGTTTTTGAAGTAATTTAAAAAGTCATGTCACATGTTGTAAAGTTTAGCCACTCCTACGTTTTAAATGCTTTACAACATGTGACGCAAAATATTTTTCAAGTTCCAATCATAAACCATGCGCATGCGCCAACAAACGCGAAACGGTTTACACTATGGAATCACGGGATGCAGCCAACATATACACGATATTTAACTAACATAAAAGCTAACCTAACGCAATTTAAGTACTCTAACCTGTGGAAGACCAACCTAAATGCTAATCTATCTAAATTTAAGCATGTAACCTGTGAAAGAATGCAACGCACAAAAATAAATAGTAAGTTCTGAAACACGTAATAAATTTAATATCAAGGGAGTATATAAAATAACATGCAAAGACTGTACCAAGTTCTATGTAGGTAGAACGAAAAGAAGCTTTAACATAAGGTTTAAAGAGCATCGTAACGATTTCGTATACGCATATGGAAAGTCTAATTATGCTAAGCACATAGGCCTAATAGACGCCGGTCATAGAATGAACTCAATAGAAGACACCCTTACAATAGTGCACAAAGAGGGAAACCCAACAAAAATCAATATATTGGAAGACCTGGAAATTACCAAGGAGATAGATAACAAGTTGTTAATAAATGAAAGCACTCCCAGACTAAACAACCCACTATACGATATCGTTAGGAAGAAGCTTTAGTCACGGACAACACTACATTAGGACCAGCACCGAGAACATCAAGTAATGTAGCGAAGAAAGACCTGCTGAAGATGTAATAGAGATTTTGAAAGGCCTTCAGACAAAAACGCATACATATTTTATAAGTTCAGGACGACGGCTCTGATCTAAGAAGGCACATTTTAATTTTATTTTATAAGTTCTGAAATTCGAAGTATATGTGTACAGTTAATTAGTACATACTCTATGTTGGCTGCACTTGAACATGCATTTTTTTTTGTTGCATATAATATTCGTTAAAATCAATATGGCTGCAATGTCTTCATGCTTTGTACGTAGTTAAATATTATAGAAAAATATATTAAAATAATCGTTAGAAAAAATGTAAAAATCATTGTAAATGGTGGGAAGTAATTTTATAAATGAAACCTTAAGAATAAAATTTGACAGGAGTTCATGAAGGAATTAAAAAGGTCGCGTCACAGGTTGTAAAGTTTAGCCCTATTTTCAACTAACTGTGCAGTTTTAAAATAAACCATTTCATCTTCTTGAGATTATTTCCCTTAGTTTAATCCCTTCCTTTGTAAGTACCTTTACATTCCCCACGTCATCCGGGCCAATAAGACCTGTTGGGAGAGAATTTTATACCGCGTTTATTTATTTTGTACACACATGGGCATGAAGATCCTCCCTAGATGAGTGACCAACTCAATGCTAGGACAACCTCTGTGACGACACGAACATTCAAGACAAGACATGCCATTCAAACTAACAAGATTAATATATTAATTACTTTTTTTACTTTTGAGGGCCTCTCCACTTTTCAGCGGTTACCCTGTATTCCCATTCGCCATTCTTGCCGATCACGCCATTCATCCTCCTCCAGACCTCGGTCGTTCATCAATCTATGGATCTCTCCTCTCCAAGTTGTTCTTGGCCTGCCCCGTTTGCTTCTACCAGAAGGTGACCATTCCAAAAGAGTTTTGGGCCACCTATCATCCTCCATTCTCCTGACATGGCCATACCACTGAAGAGCTCGTCTTTCGATCCTTTCCACCACTGTCTCCTCCATATCAATCATCTGCCTCACTTCTTCATTTCTTCTTCTTTCCAACCTGGACACCCTGGCACTGCGTCTTATTCCATCCATCTCCACTGCCAAGATCTTAGTTTTTTGTCCCTCTACCAAAGTCCATCCCTCAGCACCGTAAGTCATTATGACAAGATTAATATATCAATGATTAAAATGACCATATGTTGTTCCGAAAACTATTTGGATCTTAAAATTTCCTAACATTTATTTTTCAGGTGAGGAAACCCTCCCCCCCCCAAAAAAAAACTTCCCAGATAACTTGTCTCGTGGGAATTGAACCTGGACCCGCTGCGTCTGAAGCAGCGACATTACCCCGAGGCCATAGCAATGGAGGAATCATATAATTTAATTATATTCTTATTTATTAGAAATTTCTATACAATACAGTAGTTTTCCTACAACCCGTTGTAAATTTTACTCCTCCATAAATCCCTATACTCTGCATCACTCTTTGGTAATCCTATCGTCACCATACTCCTCCTATGTACTCCTTGAATCCACTGTTATCTTAGTCTCCCTTTTCTTCTGTTGCCCTCCGCTTCAAAATTTAATATCATCTGTCATCTGACATCATTTTTACATGGCCAAACCATTTTTCTTCTTTCTTCAATAACTAAATATATATAGTCCACCGCTGTGGTCTCAAGGTAGCGTTCTGCCTTATCACGCAACGGGCCCGGGTTCGATTCCCGGTCGGGACTGGCTCCTGGGTGAGGTATTTTTCGGGTTTTTCCTCACCTGTAAGACAAATATCAGGAAGCTTACGGCCCAACGGTCCCCGAAAATCATCCGACCATCATCATCATCCTTATCATCCTTCACCGGTGTGGAAAGCAACGGGAAGCTACCATACCTATAATTCCCTAGTAAAGCTGCAAAGCATAGCATAAAAATTGGCAGGAATTACTAAAGAAGATATCCCAAACAGAGATATATTTAGAATTAAGGCGAATAAGTGGCAAGTTGACCAAGAGGACAAACCGAAGAAAAAAACTGGAACAACTTGGACAGATGATAGAAAACAAGCTCATAGCAAAAGAATGAAAGCAATTTGGGCTCAAAGGAAACGCCTCTAAGTACTTTGCGTAGTCCTACATAGGTTCATCCGCAATAAAAAAAAATGATATGATTGTAGTGAAAGACCTGCCCTCGGGCAGAATTACTATGGATGGATTAATATATATATATATATATATATATATATATATTATTCAGATGGTCTCGAGTTGACACATATTACAAAGGATGGCATACATAGAATTTTCACGCTTAAAAAATATATATATTCTCGTGACAGCAAACTTTCGATTTAAACATGTTAGCCACTAGACCGTTATTACTAACTGTATTTACTCGTATTCGTCATGATCTCTGAACAAATCTCTCCAGAGGAACATATTCATTTAATAAAAAACCCACTTTTATATATTGAATTGGTAACTTAAATTTGCCATACTCGCCATTTTTCCCGGTACACGAACTGCAAATCACATAGGATTTGCATTTAGTTTTGCGAAAAATAATGTAACTATAATAGATAAATAATGATTTTTGTTTGTTTAGTGGGTTTTGATGCCGCATATTTTTCTAGAGACTAAAACTACAAATGTGTGTGTGTGTGTGTATAATATATATATATATATATATATATATATATATATATATATACCTACAAAATACCCGGCGTGCGTTTCTACGCCTAAATAAATGGAATATTAAAGGTTAATTAAATTGCATGGTATACGCTGAGATGAACCAAACATGGTGATTGCTAGTCAACTTTTAATTTCGGATTTCAGATAAACCTCCACTACTGATTGATTTCGCTCATTTTTGGATACCTGCCTTCCTCCCTCGGTTTATTTTAAGAGGATATACTGAGATTCGTTGCGAAGCACGAAAATTTTGACCGCTAGAGCGATTTTTAAATGTTCACTTCCGGTGAACTCCTACACATAATGGTTTTAGAGGATCCAATTGTGAATCTAAACCATCCAGGGACCCACTCAAACACACGCAATGAATGTCATCAAAATTGGTCCAGTCATTTAGGATTTCAATGACATATATACGTACAGAAGATATATATATATATATACATATATATATATATATATATATATATATATATATTTGGAAGAAATATGCATTTCCAAACATCTCTGTGATAACCGGGCCAATGAGTCTAAACATTCCATGACCGAAAAAAAAAATTGGGAATCGAGCCCCTGAAGTTTTATTTTTAAGGCGATCTCACTACCTCGAAACCAACATAAAACTATATGTCCATAGTAGACCTAAATGTTAAAAAGCTCTAATGCAGTGAGGAAATACTATTAGAGTTTTAAACTCGATAGATGTAGAACATAATTAAATCATGAGGCGTTCTGTGTTTCCTTATTCTCTTGTTCACTCCCCCGCCTACCCTCCATAATTCAGCCACATGTGATTGCCTGGCAACGCACATGTCACAATTTTATCATCCCTGCCGGTGATTGGTCACTGTCAATTATCAATAAACGTTCGTCCAATGCTGAGCTTCTTGTCTGATATATAAATAAAATTTTTATTTTATTTTATTTTTTCTGCTTCGAGAAAACCTGTTGCGTCTGTGCCGCTCCTCCAGTGATAATAAGCATTCTCTCTCTTTCTACACACTGGTTTCCGATGTCATCTCCCCTCTTCTGATTAGATTTTGTCATGCTGTGTGTTTACGAACTAATGCTTGTTGACAACAGATCGATAAATAGGAGGTACTTACAGAACCTCCCATTGGGCTACCTGTTTCCTCTCCCTATGCATGCATAAATATTTGTTTTGCTGGTTCGGATTAAACAGTCCATCAGAAACCATCAGATATACGACATCGTCCGCAGCTAGCAGAGCACAGGTCATGTATAAAAACCATTTTAAGCATGTTTTCAAACTAATAAAAATTAGCTCATAAGAGTCAATGCCATGTATATATGTGTACATGTATGTGTATTTATGCATCACGGTGTTCCTTAGTGCAAAATACATTCTTTTTAATATAAAACGCTCAGTTTTATAGACTTAATGATCGGTTCCGGTCTTGCTATAATTTTACGTATAAGAACATATAAAATCTTTTGTTCCACCTACGTTAAAAAACATTGGCAATTGCCAATATTCTTCTGAAAGGTTGACTTCGGTCTGTTTCCCAATTAGGTGATATCTTAATAATTACATACTACTAGCTATAGTCCGTTTGCTCAATTAAGAGAATCTTCCCGCGTATATTTTCAAGCGGTTGCTGCACGGCTAGTCGGAGAGTGGGAGCAACTAGCCGAAGTTTCTAAAATATGTTAACACTCATTATTGAAAAAATACTTCATGTAGCACAATTCATACGTCAACTCACCACTAGATGCAGTACAAAAGTGTATAATACCTTCGAAAGAAAAAAAAAGAAAGAATTTCCGCTCTTTCCTATACCTGATGCTGGCCTTCAAGTAGACAGAGAATTCACCCTTCGCCCCTAAGCCCTTCAAATATTTGCTCAGGAAAATTCTCTTAACTGAGCAAACGGACTATAACACTCGGCGTGCGCTGCTATGCCTAAATAAATTAAATGTGTTTCTATGTTTAGTTGAATAAATAAAAAGAAAATTAATTATAAATTTATATCATCATTATTTTGAGATACCCCGTGCTGATTACCCGGCTTTGCCCGGAAATCGACTTATCCCGATCTTATTGGCATAAATAAGCTGAAAAACAAAAATGGTTATTGAGAATTATCCGTAAAAGAATACTCGCCGTGCGCTGCTACGCTTGCCCGGATCTAGTCATCACGATATTCTTGGCATCAATGAGCTGAAAGATAAAAATGGTTATGAGTTATCGGTAAAATATAGACATATGCTGTCGCGGACCTTTTTGTGGATTTTTTGAGATATTAAATTCTGTGTACATTAATTTGGTGTATGTGTTATGGTTCAGGCAGCGTAAGTCATTTAAGCGTCCAAACAGTTCCGAAAACACGTTTTTCACTACAAAGGGTGATTTTTAATGGTGAAGGAGTTGAATATTACAACTCTCTTTATAGCCTAAAACCTTTCCGAGAAACTCATGATAATTATTTTGCAAAAAGCCCCATAACAGTCGGATGAATGGTTTAGTAATGCATAAAGGACAAACAGACAGACATACATTCGTTTATATATATAGTGCGTGAAATGTAAGTATTGACATTTATAGATCTCACCGGCTCTCTCCTTGCTTTCGATGTCCAACAGTATTTCTCACTACAAAATATGATATAGGAATGATGACAGCTTTCAATTGTAAATCCCTTGGATCAAATAAAAATGTTATTAAATAATCAATTGAGTTGGTGTTTACTTGATGAAAATCCATATTTATTAATTAAATAAAAATAAAACGTATTTTTATTTGATTTTCATATTTATTATATAATTCAGTGACAGCTGTTTCGGTGCATTGTACCTTCTTCAGACAGTTAACAAATTATGAATTGTGTTCCAACTTCAACACAATTCATAATTTGTTAACATGTCTTAAGAAGGTACAGTGTACCGAAACAGCTGTCACTGAATTATATAATAAATATGAAAATCAAATAAAAAATACGTTTTATTTTTATTTAATTAATAACAAATATTAGTATTCAGTAGCTAAATACATAAAAGCTGTCAATCACATACTTGCATCTCACGGACTATAGTCAAATTTCTAATCTGTAGCCTATATTCGTCTCTGTGCGTTTCTTTTGCGAAGGATTGATCCAACCTGATTATGAAATAATAATAATAATAATAATAATAATAATAATAATAATAATAATAATAATCCCCTCAGGGGTCCTCATCTAGGGGATATGTGGATGGCGACCACAAGGTGCCCAAGCCGAGCAAAAAAAAAACATTTCTTCCACTTACTTGTGTTTTGCACTGTTTTAACTTTACTATCTAACCTCTCTTGGTTAACTCTTGTTTTTTCGACCCCGATGCTATTAGGGCATCCGAGGGTTAGGGAGTCTTTCCTTTCTTCCATTTCTTCTTTCCTTTATTTTCTTTTCTTCTCCAGAAAAGCCTGACCAGAGGCTATAAGATGGCAGGCCCATCACTGGTCTTGCCTTCCTTTGGCCAGCAACCAATCGAAGGGACTATTATTATGCTTTCAAGCCTTATACGAGAATTTTCCGGAAGAAGCTGGAGGGAAAATTTTCTATAGGATCGTAACAGGCCTTGGCCTAATACTTGGAAGGAAGAAGAAGAAGATAATAATAATAATTATTAAATATAGGCCTATCTTAGTAATTATCGTCCAATCAAGTAGTGGTAGTGTTACAATGTTTCGTGATCTTGCTGTTCTCATTAATTCCATCTCTGCCGCCGTGATGCGAGATTAATAAGATACTTGTACATTTTTAACTCTTTCAATCCATTCCATTAACGCAGTTTAACAGTTCGCCTTATAGGTACTTTTATGTACCACACCATCTGGGCGTTACAGTGAGTGACACGACCTGTCGGGAAGGAATTTTTAAGTATGGATCACATACTTACGTTTTTGACCACACAAGGACATGGAGGTTCTCCCCGAATGAGTGATCAGCTCAATGTCAGGGCCTCCTCCGAGACAACACAACATTAAGACTAAATAACTCTTCCATAAATACCTAAAATAGCAAGACAAAAATATGTTATAACATTTTATTTAATTTTTTATTTTATTTTGAAGCGTTTGAAACTTTATATCATCGCATCTAGGATCTTTATACCAGTATGCTTCATTGTTGTATTGTGCAAATACAACTGAAACTAAATTTGGATTGATTATGAAATGATGATGATGATAATAATAATAATAATAATAATAATAATAATATTATAATAATAATAATAATAATAATAATAATAATAATAATAATAATAATAATAATAATAATGAAATATATCTTAGTAATTAGGTATTCTTCAATCAATCGTTTGCCTTGATCACTGGAGAAATACACGAGACATTTCAGTCAAATTAATCGACGAGACTTAAATTCAGTGCCTCTTGAATACAAGTTCCAAACTTTGGAATCTGAACGAATTCGCTCGTATTCTTTCTTTTTTTAAACTTATTCATCAGTTAAAATTAATTCATGAAATAAATTGAAATTGTGTAAGTGTGCTAATGAAGTGGTTTGTATAGGCTATAGGGAAAAGTTGTATGTACTGTACCACATTACATACATATGTCTATGTATTGTTTTTAGTATTTACTTGCAAGTTTATCTGCATCATTTTAAGTTTATTATTATGTATTATATAATTTTTTGGTAACTGGTATTTTTTCATGTGTTTACGTATTTATCTTTTTCGTGTATTTATGTTGTATTAGGAGTGATTTTAATAATTTCTTTCTCAACTGTGGAATATCTCAGAACACTTCTCTCTCTTCGCTAGATACCTTATAAAGTTATCATTGCTTGAATGTAAAGTTTTGTAGTTTTTATTCCATTGTACAATTTGTTTTTGGTGACAAGGTTTCACATACATATTCTAAAAAATCTACCATCCATCTCAATATCTTTTTTCAACTTGGAGGATAGTTGTGCTCGATGTATGAAAACGCAAACGGGACTGGAAGTAAACATAAATAAAACTAAATATATGTTTACACGTAGAAATACATTAGCCTATAATATAATGGAAATGGATATTTAACAACAAATGAGGGAAATTTTTAATAAGTGGCAGAACTCTAATAGGCCTACCTAGAACAATAATTACAAATAGGAATGATGTACTGAAGAAACTAAACATAGATTCAACTCTGGAAACGGATAATATTAAGCCTTGTAGGGGTTCTTGTTAACGCAACCTCTCTAAAAAAAATATTAAACTAAAAAATATGTTTAAC
This sequence comes from Diploptera punctata, assembly GCA_030220185.1. NCBI lineage: Eukaryota > Metazoa > Arthropoda > Insecta > Blattodea > Blaberidae > Diploptera > Diploptera punctata. Next base: position 1,450,708 of record JASPKZ010004216.1, on the reverse strand, counting down.
TGTTATTATTCCAGTTATATTATATGGATGCGAATCATCGTCTCCTACTTTAAGGTGGCGGGGTGAGTATTTGAGAATGAAGTTCTTAGAAAAGAATTTGGACCAAAGATAGACGAACAGACAGATGATTAGAGAAAACTTCATATCAGTGATTTACATTATATTTAAGAGAAACCGGATGTAATAAAAACGGTTAACTCTCGAGGACTGCGATGGAAGGACATAGGTCCTATAGCACAAATGGGGGAAAGAAAGAGAAGTATGAAAAATTATTGTAGGAAGACCAGAGGGAAAGCGCCCAGTAGTTAGGCCAATAATAAAATGGGAGAAAAACATTAACCATGACTTTAAAGAGAGGTATAGGGAATGATTAAAAAACATATAGCAATGTGTGGAATGCTTGTGTCCACGCGATCACGATTCTCATGAACCTTCGGGTTCGGTAGTACCAGAGTTCGTTAATTTGTTAGTTAGTATGGGAATGTAAATATAATTTTCAATAATCAACAGGTTACCTTGTCCAGCAAGTCCAAAATTGTATTGAGATAGATCGCCGCGCCAAGGAATTTTAGAATAGTTGGTGAAATCTTGTAACCCGAACAAGAAATAAAATTACAGAAAACCAAAAGTTTTTTTAGTAACTTTCACATTCAAATAGTGGATATCTCTCTCTCTCTCTCTCTCTCTCTCTCTCTCTCTCTCTATATATATATATATATATATATATATATATATATATAGGCCTATATTCGGCTAGACCACATTCCCATATTATTTTATTTACCCTTACCGATACTGTGCTTTCACAGAACCATGTTCCCATATTATTATTTTTATTCGCCCTTACCGATATTGTGATTTCACTCAATATTGACCTTTTTCTGAACATATTGTACAGAAAAAATCATCGGAGAACATATTGTTTAAATAACTCACCTCATAGGATTCATGCTTCCATGATATCGCGATTTCAAACATAATCATGTTCATCGTCAGCTGACGATGAACATGATTATGTTTGAAATCGCGATATCATGGAAGCATGAATCCTATGAGGTGAGTTATTTAAACAATATGTTCTCCGATGATTTTTAATGATTATACCTCATAATGTTTACTTCCCAACATTAATTAAATATATTGTACAGAGTTACCTAAAATGGATTAGGGCCTATTTTTCACTTTTTATTTTCATAATTACATAAAGTAGCAGGACAAAACTTTATTATTTATGTATTTTAAAATACATTGTTTTCATGAGAACATTTAGTAATACAGATTGTCCCCTGAAGGTGTTACTGGCACCTGACGATTGAAGCGGCTGCCTTCTTAAGGTTCATCGACATAATTGAAAGCTTGTTCCATCTTGTTGTTCTTGCCGTTAAGATTGGAAGCAGCTGAGATGCGATTTTTAATAAATATAGCAGGATATACTCTGCTGGATAAGAAAAGAAATCAAGATATAAGAAAGGAACTAAATATTTTCAAACTTACGGACCGAATAATTAAATATAGGAACGACTGGAAAGAACATATTGATAAAATGCCAGAAGGAAGATTTCCAAAATTATTGCTAAATTATAAACCGCACGGAAGGAGAAATGTTGGACGCCCACATAGAAGATGGTTTGAACAATTTTAACAATTCTAGCTTTCATGAAACCGGAATGAGCCAACAGGCCTAATCCCTGGATGATGATGATGATGATGATAAAATACATTTTCGGGATTCTTGGCATGTCTTGCAGTGTTGCCTTCTCGACGTTTCGTCGCCTACTGTGGGTGACATCTTCAGGAGAATATTGCTTTTTTAAATGCTCGTAGTAAACTGCTAACTGCAAACAATATAAACGAGCAATATTTTTCTGAAGATGTCACCCACTGTAGGTGATGAAACGACGAGATGACAACACTGAAAGAAACGTTCGAGAATCCCGAAAAGGTATTTAAAAATACATAACGATTTAATAAGTTTATTATTTATGTTCTTTGCCCTTACCTTTGGAATTATTATTTATGTTCTTTGACCTTACCTTTGGAATTATTATTTATGTTCTTTGACCTTACCTTTGGAATTATTATTTATGTTCTTTGGAATTAAGATGACACTATGTGGATTTATTTTTTGTCTAGACAAAACTACCAACAGTGTTGAGTTTGGGTCCTGATACTGAACACGAGCTGTACATAGCAACATTTCTTCTTTGTGGGGTATTTGTTGCTGTATTGATAGCTGCTACAGCCCTCTTCGTCATCCGCCGTCATGCCCGCTCCAGAGAGAAGTTGCAGAACTTGGCTGCCCCCGATACCGAGGCTAGCAAGGATTACCAGGTAAACAACTACATGTTTGTAGTATAGTAATAATTGCACTATAACAGAATTGAGGAATAGTTTGAATTTCCTAGAATCTATTATAAACTTAAAGCAAACGTAGGTCTATTGCATAATATTTATCATAAGTAATGCCACGAGTGATTTCCAAATTATCGATAAATTCACGACTCACGAAGTGAGGAGTGAATTTATCTAGAGAATTTGGAAATCAAGAGTGGCATTTGTTAGGACTATTTAACGAATAAAATTAAGCTGTTTACTCACAAATCATTATTTAACTGTAGTTATTTTAAAATATTTATATATTTAATGTAAACGGCGATGTTTGAAAACAAATGAGAAACGATAGGTACGCTTCTACTGCTTCTTTTGTTTATCACTGCAACCAGATCATACTATTTATTGCCAAAGGAACGCAATATTGTAAGAATGCTCTCTAGTGGAGAAAAAATGAAACATCAATCTGTATATTAATTCATTTCTGATGTCGTATGATGTAAATATTACAATTATATTTTCCTGGATTATTACCTGGGAAAAAATACATTTAAGAAAGTCAAACAGTGGTTTCTTTTTTTGGTGGTATAATAAATTGCTACAAATGTTGACATGTATGCACTATAGGCCTATATACAATCTGGTAGCCGTATTTCTTATAGGCTCAGTCACTGCAAAATAACGGTCAGACCTGTTCAGAATATTAAAAAGGAGGAGCTTTGTTTAATATATGGTAATTATAACACTGATAAATATTTCGTGAAACACGACTCTGATTGGTTGTAAAACAGAAATCATTGAAACGTGATTGGTCATTGACTCCCATTTGGGGCATGAGTTAAATAGTCAACTTAATTTTAAGAAAATGCTTCTAATTTTAAGTGTTCCGTTAAATTTCTTTGATTAGTATAAATTATTCATATAAGATATTTTGTAAGTCGTTGCTTAAGTAGTGTGTTTAGTTAATTATTTCGGAAAATTACGACATCCTCCCTAATTTTGCATAGACTATTAGTTGGTGCTAGAAATGTAATTATTAGGCTACATTTTCTATTGAAATACATAAAAATTGTAAAACCAATATTCGTAATTAAATAACATTTTATTAAAATTGTAAAATTATCTCGCCAAACTCCATAATCTATAGTATATTTTTCAGGTTGTCATTTATAGGATAATTTGTAGCCTATCTTTATATAAATAATTCTACTACTGTACTCGGTAAAGGCATTTTTTTAAATACCGGTAACTCCTTGTTAAACTTTCTAGATTCCTTGATCAGCTTCAATTAAATCCAGAATATTTAGGATCTATTTGTCAATAATTTTGTTATAAATACATAAGTAAAACAGTAATATTATTATTTCTGGTATCACATTTCTATTCAGTGATTTGTAAAGCTATTGCTGGCCGATCGTTATGTAGGGCTACGTGTGAGTGGCACCTGAATGTAATTTATTTCGTTGACCTAGATAAGATTAAACTCTACCAGGTTAGTTTTCGGATAAGTGACATAGTCCATATTTTGTATAATATTTTATATTACAGTCCCTTTTCAAAATTTATATACATTGATATATATATATATATATATATATATATATATCGATTACTTTTCGGCAATCGATTACTTTAGACAATCGAATAATACGCGTATACGGTAACGATTCAATTGACCAAACATTTCGTAAGTTTCCTTATCGTGTGGGAGGTGTTCTGTTACATTTCAAAGACTATTTAACTCATGCCCCAAATGGGAGTCAATGACTAATCACGTTTCAATGATTTCTGTTTTACAACCAATCAGAGTCGTGTTTCACGAAAAATTTATCAGTGTTATAATTACCATATTAAAGAAAGCTCCTCCTTTTTAATATTCTGAAATAGTATGATCTAGTTGCAGTGATAAACAAAAGAAGCAGATGAAGCGTACCTATCGTTTCTCATTTGTTTTCAAACATCGCCGTTTACATTAGATATATAAATATTTTAAAATAACTACAGTTAAATAATGATCTGTGAGTAAACAGCTTAATTTTATTCGTTAAATAGTCCTAACAAATGCCACTCTTGATTTCCAAATTATCTAGATAAATTCACTCCTCACTTCGTGAGTCGTGAATTTATCGATAATTTGGAAATCACTCGTGGCATTACTTATGATAATTTGATAGAAGCCGATGTTGCGTATGTTAATATCATGTTACGGGTGAGGAAGTAGGTTATGTGTTAAGTAACATGAGATCAGATGGCTTCTAGCAATTTATTTCGTTAGGCTAGTTTGCTTTACAGATGAGTGACATATTTATTTTATAAGATTTTGTATGAAGTCATTTTCCCGCTGTCCATTTTGCAGATTTGCATACGATGATATATCGATTAATTTCGACAATCGATTACTTTAGACAATCGAATAATACGCGGATACGGTAACGATTCAATTGACCGAACATTTCGTAAGTTTCCTTATCGTGTGGGAGGTATTCTGTTATATTTCAAAGACAATTTGATAGAAGCCAATGTTACGTATGTTAATATTATGTTACGGGTGAGGAAGTAGGATAGGTGTTAAGTAACATGAGATCAGATGGCTTCTAGCAATTTATTTCGTTATGTTAGGTTACTGTACAGGTGAGTGACATATTTATTTTATAAGATTTTGTATGAAGACATTTTCCCGCTGTCCATTTTCGAGAATTGCATACGATGATATATCGATTGCTTTCGGCAATCGGATGATGGGCTATACTGTAGTGATCCGAATTAACAAACATTTCGTGGGTTTCCTTATGGCATAGAAGGTATTTCGTCATATTTCAATTTATTTACTATGTAATTTTAGAAACACAGCCTCTCCACTGAAGATGAAAATTTGGACTAGTTTTTTGAATAACGATACTGACGACACAACCATACAATGACCTCTGCTTCTTCCGGCAGAATAGAAATGATGCTTTATTATTTACTTTCCTTCATTATTTATTTCTGCTTTTTTTCTGTTTCGTTATTAGTTGTGCCAAATGTTCATTTAAAAAACAAAAATTTGGAGGTATAATTTTATGCCGGATCCTTGCATTTTTGTTTAAAACTCTTTTTTTTTCCCCATTTCTATTCTATACTGTTTTATTTATTATCCCTTGTATTATTCTTTTATTATTTTATATCTTGAAACTGACTCCTAAATGTATGTTTATTTGTTTTTCTCCCATCTCTCTATAACTAAACTTTGTAATTTTTTTTTTCTGTGTGTATATTTTTTGTAACTAAACTGCACCCCCGAGCATAAACATTTGCTCATTTGGCTGTCAATACTGTGTACAAAATTAATTTCTAAATAAAATTTATTCTTATAAAAATATTTAAAAAACATTATCAAACACTCACTTTTCTTCTTAAACATTGCATTATTTGTTAAATTGTTGAACATACCCTGTAAAAGTCTTCTTTGTCCCATTCTTATGTCTGTCGGAAGAAAGACATTCACATCCTGCAAATTAAGTTACCTCAATATAATATTTCGTCACTACAGTCATAATTAATTCCATTTCACTAAAATAGTACGGTACTTCATTACTTTAATTTTTTTTATTTAAAGACGCCTTTAATATCTAGGTCATATAGCGTCTACTCATTTTATTACTTTGTATTTTTATTTATATTTAATAATATTATGAAAAGGGTAAAGATGATGAAATGGGCCCTGGTAATGAAATTTCAACCCGAAATTTGCCTCGGCGATTGAGGAAAACAGGAGAGAAATATAATCTCCCCGTACACTAATGCACTTGGTTCAGCGATGTTCCAAACCCTTGATCCCATCTCGAAAATTAGGCTCCTCCAGCCCTGCAAAATACTCTTCAACTCCGGTCATCAGTTCTTCGTTTGAAGAGAATCTCAGTCCTCCAAGGAAGGTTTTCAGCTTAGGGAAGAGATAGAAGTCCAATCAGGTGAATAAGACGGGCGTGGCAACAATTCGTATCTCAATTCGTGTATTTTTGTTATGGCAACGACACACATATGAGGTCACGCATTATCCTGATGGAACAAGACTTTCTTCCTTGCGAAACCTGGCCTCTTTGTGCGATTCTTTTGCTGTAGTTGGTCCACGAGGTTAGAGTATTATTGTCCCGTAATTGTTTGACCGATTGGAAGATAATCAATCAAAATAATCCCTTTCGCATCCCAGAAAACTGATGTCATGATCTTTCCAGCCAACCATATTGCATTTGCTTTCTTTGATGGTGGAGAATCAGCATGTTTCCATTACTTTCACAGTTATTTTGCTTCTGGGGTGTAGTAGTGGAGCCATGTTTCATCTGTGGTCACAAACTGATGCAAAAAAATCTTCTTCGTTTCTGTGAAAACAGGCCGAACATTCTTCAGACATTTCCTCTCTGATGCGTTTTTGATCCGGTGTTAACAGCCGCGGCACCCATCTAGCAGATAATTTTTTTCATACCCAATTCCTCACTTAAAATGTAATGTGCTCGTTCAGAAGACATCCCTACAGCTTCAGCTATGTAATATTTACAATATAAAAATAGAATACCTGAGATCTCAGTCTTCCTCAACATTGGGTGTGGAGTACTTTCGAAGTATATGCTTCCACACCCCACATCCAATGGTGAGAAAGACTGAGATCTCAGGTATCCTAATTTTATATTATAAGTATTACATAGTGACCTCAACAGTGTTTCATCATGAATTTTAAAAATATCGATAGCTTCAGCTATCTCTCGCAGTATTAATCGGCGATCTTCCAATACCATTTCGTGCACTTTTACAATTATTTCTGGAGTAGTGGTAATACATCTTGGTCGACCACTACGGGATCATCGTCTAAGCTGTCCTCACCACATTTAAACTCGGTTGTCCTTCTTGGCAACTCTTGTACGGAGTATATGAAGGCGCAGAACCCCTCAATGTGTTCTGAAAATCTGCGTAAATTTATTTCGTCTTCATGCCTTTTTTTACAAAGTATTTTATTACTGCTCGAATCTCAGTTTTTTCCATCTTCACAAATTACTACACGGGAACAACAATGAACACTTCTCCACACCACAACTCTCCACCCAGAGCACTGATGCGCCACGTGTTTACTGCTAAATGATGATTCATCATTATGCGGGTACCTGTTTGCACTTACGCTAACCTATGGTGGTGATTCCGAAAACTTATCAAAACGACCTTCGTAATACCTATCGTTAGCACCTATTAACAAACACCTGGAGATAAAATATATATATATACGTTTTAATATGCAAGTTTTATCTCATGTAGAATATTTATATGTACCGCTTCCGAGCTAAGTTTCAGTTGTAATGTAAACAAACCAGATGTATGACTGCTTTTTCATTAGTCGAATAATAGTTTGACCTTTAAGCTTGTAAGAAAATGTAGTTCGCTCTCTAATTCTCGAAATAAAGGAAACTAACAAAATATATTATCTAGTAGGGCCTACATGCCTATGTAAGTTACATGGGAGAATCTTGAAACATATAGGCCTAATTACATTTTTTGTCTAATGCCACCAGGTTGTATTTTATGACATTTCTGGCTTTTTCCCCTGGCATTGGCAAAATTGTAATCCATTTCTTAGGTTGGGGCGCCTGGAAGGCGGAGTTACGTTACCCCGATGATATGATGGGTGATAAATGATAGGCCTAATGAAACGCCAGGAGAGTTCTTAACCTAAATTCCAGACCATAGGCAACCATAGGAATAATTCCCTTTAAGAAAAATTCCTGTAGTCTGACCGGGAATTGAACCCGGGACCTCTTGAACAGTAGTCAGTAACGCTGACCACTAGCCCATGAGGCTGGTCATATAATTACAATTATAATTATTGTATTGTAAGCCCATGTTTTCCCTTTACAGAGATTTAGGCGTTCTCCCCTTACAGGGAAGAATTTGAACCATACTAATTTTGTTACACTTGTTTTCGTATGGATGTCATTTTGAGTGGTCCGTGGTCAGCGTTCCGCCTCATACTGACATCTAGGAAACCAAGGTAGTACTAGGACGGGAAAATTCGGTAAATTTTGCTTAGAGGCCTTTTCATTCAGGCTTAAGGATTTTTTACGAGCCTGAAAATCTTCAGACTCGGGACCCACGGCTTAAAGTCCCTCCCGGAGAACTTGCTCCTTGGATTTTTCCGTCCTAAAAAATCCATCGACCACGGCCGGGTTTGAACCCGCGACCCTCGGGACCAGAGGCAAGTCCGTGTAATTATAATATGTTAAATTAGCATTGTTATATTATTAAACACCCGCAATGCAGAATATGTTGCGATTTCTATTGTTTTAAAATGGAAGCTTTCCTTAGAAATTCTTAAAGCATTTGAAAAGAAACCTTTTTAGAAGCGGAAAGAAACAAATTATTTTGAATGTTTTCAAACAATTTAGTGAAAATATCTTGCATTAACCATTGAGTAGGTGAAAATAACAGCAGAATTAACATGTGAATCAGCATAGAATATAAATTCTGCTCGTAATGAAATTTAAAATAAAGGATATCTACTGACATCATGGAAAAAGCGTGAACGATTGATTATGTAGGCCCACATATATAATTTTTTTCGTAAATAAATAAGAAGTAGAAGTTCCTAATATTATTGGTAACATCTTACCTTGTACTCAGTCTTATTTCCCGCAAAATACGAAGTTGGACAATGTTTCTATCGATGACAATTCTTAACACAAAACAGTCATCAATGTGGATAAAAGTAGCGCCCAGGTTCCGGAGTCGGCGGAGTAATACATTATGCTAGTTTGTTTTAGAGTACAACGAACTGGAACTAAGCTCAGAATCAGTATAGCTGTGTGTTCCTATTGTGTTTGCCATCTGTTTTCTGTAGAAGATCGCTGATTTAATTTTAATTATGTTATCAAATTATAATTAAATGGAATAAAATATTCTACTGATCCTAATACGGCATTTTCATTTACGACTGAGGAAAGTAAACTATGTAGATATATTCCAATTTAATTTTACCCCCCTTTAGATAAAAACTTAAATTATATTATTAAATAATTAATTAATATAAATATTCACTTATTTATGTGAATATAGTAAATATATTTATTATTAGTACGTATTTAATTGTAAAATAAACTCTATTAAAGTTGGTCGGCCAGGAGATTTCAACCAGGGATCTCCTGAATACAATTCATAAATGTTTTCCATTGGTTCGATAATAATTTAAAGTTAAAAAGAGGTATGACAGTTTTATTGATGTCATGCATACAAGTCAGGTTTGTGATAAAGTTTAAAACAAAGCGTTATCGCGACTTACAAAGTTAGACTGCGATAGTGTAGGGACACGTGATGTTTCAGGAGCTATGCCGAGCAAGAATGGCTACGAAAACTCAAGAAAAACCAGAGCCCATCCATGTGGGACAGCGAATTGCCAGTTTATCCAGGGAGTCTGAGGGCTCCAACAACAGTCCTTCTTCTCGTTCCAGCACTTCTTCATGGTAAGAACATTTATTTCTTTATTCTAAATGCTTTGTGTCACCTATATCTCTTGCGAATCGGATCTAATGAATATAATTGTAGTCCCTAAAGAACAACATGGACATTTCACCCGCATTGCATACTTTGTTTTATTTACTGATCTTCTAACTTGATTCATTCAATTCTTATAATCATATCCACAGATATGAAGAGGCCATGCTGCAGTTCTTACGAATGATGAAGACATCGTTATTTTATTAACATTATTTTATTATTACTTACTTTATTTAGATTAGGTTTTAATGCTCCAATGTAGGTATTATATTTTCTACTAAACCAAATTAAAAGTTTGATTACCTTGGTTAAACATTTTAGAATCCTTTGCTTATTAATAAAATTAATTTAAATTAATCGTTTCCACTATAGTTACGAAAAGGTCGGGTCACGTGGGCGGTCGCTGACATCACTAACAGAAAACGTAGTTAACTTGACGCATTCCCTCATTCTTAGTTTCAGTTTTCATAACCTTATAGTGCCTGGCGTTCCATAATTTCTTCATAATAACTTACTTTTTTATCGTGTAATGCGTATTATACAATTTTTAGTGCACGGATTTTCCGCTAATTTCAGTCAATATGTATATTTATTGAGGCACGCCGTAGCGTAGTGGTTAAGGCACTGCGCTACAAGCCGGAAGGTCGAGGGTTCAAGTCCCGGTGGGGTCAGGATTTTTAAACTGACCCAAACCTTCTGGCGGCACTATGGTCCTGGGGTCGACTTAGCCTCTAACGGAAATGAGTACCAGACGCTTGTTCTGGGGGTAAAGGCGGCCGTCACGCAGGGCTGACAACCCGGCTGGCACCAAGTGCCGATTGTCCAGAAAAGTGGGAGCCTTAACCTCCTACTACCCCCAAGGGCCTCCCGAGACCTGTAGTGGGATTACTTTACTTATGTATATTTATTACATATTTAAATTCTATATTATACACGATTGGTGTAAATATAGACAATTTTAGTATTATGGATAGACATATATAGAACTTCTCAATATGAATTAGTAACATAATTTCACTGAAAATGAATGCATAAATATACTTTATTTGGCAAAATGGTTAAGAGAAGTTATGGTAATTTACATTGCATTGTTATTATCGGTATACATTATTCATCTTTTGTAAAAAAGACTAAATGTGGTGTGTAACGGTTAACATGTCTAGTATCTTTACGGATCGCGGGTTCAATTCCCGGCTGTCATAGAATTATTTGTGTGTAGGGTCTGAAACAGGTCCATTCAGTTTCGGTGAGGACAACTGAGCACCTACTTCATGTGAGAAGAAGCAAAATCCGGTCGATACAATATTGATAGCAATGTTTGAGATACTGTATCACTAACTCTGCTATCTTCTGCTTCTAGTGGCAGCGACCAATTTAATCGACATTGGCTTCTTAAAACTATTGAGCTAAATAATAATAATAATAATAACTCATTCATTCATTCTGAGAATTTCCCCCATCATTGAGGGTTTCTCCAACCAATCTTAGTAACATGAATTTATATATATATATATATATATATATATATTATGACTACGGACTTAGAACTATCATTTTGCAACAAACATTCACAAATTACCCTTAATTAAAGTGTTTCATCGTTCTCTGTCCTATGTGTCTTCATCTGTTACACCAAATTTCCTCATTGAATTTTGAATATTATTCTTCCAGGTTGTTCTTGGTCTTCCTTTTCTGTTCCTTCTGTCAATTTTCCGTGCATAGACGATCTTTGGTAGTCTTCCATCCTGCATTCTTTTTTTTACGTGTCTATACCATTTTAGCCTCCTGTGTTCAATCTCATCCATTATATTTCTTTCTGCATTCATCCATTTTCTAATTTCTGTATTTCTAATTTTTTCCACTCGAGATTTTCTGGCAGCTCTTCTCCAAAAATCCATTTCAACTGAAGTTATTCTGTTGACAAGTTGTGTCATTGTCCAAACTTCCATATAGCATTATACTTTCTAGTATGGATTTATAAATTAGTTGTTTTGTTCTGTTAATGATGCTTTTACTCCATAGTATAGAGTTTACCATTCCTATGGGTTTTCTTCCATCACTGATAATTTTTGCTTATATTTATTTGATGTTCCATCTTTCTCTAAAATTGATCCCAAATAACAAAGTATCGCTCTCCTTTATCTTTACCCCATCAATATATAATCCATCTGGGTCATTTGTTAAATACTCGATTTGTTTTTGTTGATTTTCAAACCCCATTTCTGATGTGTTGATGACAACTGATTACACATATAATTTGCATCTTCTCCATCCTGGGTTGTAATTATCTGATCGTCGGCAAAAAAATAAGTGATGTAGATATCTTCTTTCTGTTAATTCTAATCCCATTTTTGCACACTTACGTGATCAATCTACTAAACAAATGTCTATATATATATATATATATATATATATATATATATATATATATATATAAAAAGTGTTGTAATAACAATAATAATTTTCTGCTTACCTTCGTCAGAGTCGAAAATGTGAAAACAACAAACTCACTTCTTTAATAATTGGCTGGTTATTTTCCGGATATTCCATTAGCTACTACAGTCTAACCAAATAATTCAATGACATGGAACATACATTTACATAAGAGGGGAGAGCCTTTTTTATTTTTTTCACTCACAGAGCACACACTTTTGTTCCTCATCTTTCACATGCTGCAAACTGAATTTTAAACGTAGAGTGATACTTTATTAATACAAATTGAACTAGAAAAGGAAATAAAGTGATAGATACGTAACAGTAATTAGAGCCTTTATTGAAGTACAAAATTCATGTTTAAATTTATCAGATAAACTTCTGCCTTCTAGTTCTTCGTGTAGATTATTTTTATGCAGGGTGCCCATAAAGTAACTATCCATTTTCATATTGCTGATCTGCTCCAACAAAATAACCATTATATTTATATAGATAGCCTAATGCAGATCAACATGTCCACCTTTATTGTCGATGCACTGTTGCCATCGCCTTGTGGTTGAACGGAACATGCACCGTGAAAGTCCAGGGGTTATTAGACGGCATGCTGCTCGTATTCACCGTTTCAACTCATTCAGATCTGGCACCTTGGTAGCATAAACTCTGTCTTTCATGAAACCCCATGCAGAAAAGTCAAGGGGAGTGAGGTCGGGGGAGCCAACATGCGATTTGCAGCTCTTCCTAACCACCTGTTAGGAAAGGTCTCGTTTAGGTAGTCCCGCTCAATGTTTGCATAGTGGGGAGGTTCCCCGTCTTGCTGATAAATTACAGAGGCAATGATGCCATCCTGTTGCAACTGTGGTTCTAGGAACAACTGCAGCATTACCAGATGCTTTGTCCCGGTAACTGCCCGTTCGGAAAACATAAAAAAAAAGGGCCATAAATGTTTTCCTTCATGAGACCGAGTCACACATTGAATTTGGGAGAGTCACGTTGCCGCTCGATGAATTCATTGGGTTGTTCCGCTGACCAGATCCGGCAATTGTGTTTGTTACGACGCCAGAGACATGAAATGTCGCTTCGTCATTGAAGAGAACATCATGAGGTTTTCCTCGTCTACGGTATCCAACACACAGCTGCTCGTGCCGCATAGTGTTCATCCTCTCGGTCTAGATTGTGAAGCACCTGGATACGATATGCCTTCCTTTTAAGGGTGTAATGAAGCACTTTCCTTACTGTGGATTTTGTCACGTTTAGCTCACGACTCAGCCGGCGAGTGGATGCTCTTGGACTTAGCTCGATAGCTTCCATCACACTCTGTACAGATTGTAGGCTGACCGGAGCTGCCCTCATCAGCTACAGAACATGTACGCTTGAACTTGTTCACAAAACTCCGAATGGCAATCATCGTAGGGGGGTCCATGTGAAACCGCTTCTGAAACAGCCTCTGGACTTCATCATAGGGTTTGCCATTTAAACGGTATTGAACAAGTGCAATTCTTTCATTTATTGTAAACATTATGACGTATCTTCACTGTACCTATAACAAAAATAATCCACATGTACGTTTTCCTCAAAATGGATAGTTACTTTATGGGCGCCCTGTATAACAACATTCTTTAACTTCATTTTAATATATATATGTATATGATATATAAAAATATAATATACCATATAGGAATAAGAATAATGCTGGACGGATTCGAACCCGGATCCCTGAGTCTGTACCTCAGTGTGATATCCATTACACCACCAGGCGAATCCAATTCAAACATTTATCTTTCTTATATATGCATTATATTCTCCATTATTACTAGATGTCGCGAGAACTCGGTCTTCAATGCCATCTAGTAGCTGACTATAACAAGTAAGCAAATTAAAGAGAACATTTTTACTTTATAGCAGTGACGCTTTATCGATGTTATAATTAAATGTTTAACATTGAGCAATGCAAGCTTAATATGGATTCGCCTGTTGGTGTAATGGATATCACACTGAGGTACAGACTCAGAGATCCGGGTTCGAATCCCGTCCAGGCATTTATTTTTCTTATCATACCATATTAAGCTTGCATTGCTCAATGTTAAACATTTAATTATAACATATATATATATATATACTTGTAAACCATTAAACGATCTTCATGAAAATTGGACACAGATTTTCAGGTACGGCGAGTGTTTAACAGCCATTTGTTATGTTCTAATATCACTAGGTGTAGAATTTCACCTGAAACAAAAACTTAAAAATCGCTCTGGCGGTCGCAATTTTCGATGCTTGACAATGAAACTAGGTATATCGTATTAAAATAAATCGAGGTGGGTATTATAAAAAAAGTCAGCAAAATCCGACCATTAGAAGTGGGGGTTTACCTGAAATCCGAAGTTAAAAAATGACTATCAACCGCTATATTTGGTTCGTCGCAGCATATACCATATAATCTAATTAACCCTTAATATTTCTGAGGAGTGTGGCTAGCTATACAATAACAGATCGAAAACGAAATGAAAATATACGAAGAGAACTGAATATATTCAAACTATTAGATAGAATTACACAATACAGAGATGAATGAATGTACCATATCAATAGAATGAATAACAATAGATTCTTCATTACAAACCACTAGGACGAAGAAATGTTGGAAGACCCAGTAAAAGATGGACAGACCAATTCTAACATGAGATCGGAACAGACCAGCAGGTCTAATCCTTGATGATAATGATGATTTCATGCATGTAGTCGTAGCAACGCACGCCGGGTATTGGCTAGTATCGTATAATTTCAAAGCAGGTGTGAAAGGTGCCAACACGTTTTGCTTAGATATCTCTTATTTCAAGTTTCAGTTTCTCTTATGTCCTATAGCTAAATGTATATCATGGGACCCATATTCAAGGGTTTTCTCCTTATTTACTGGGGGTAGATTTTAACCACAAACCACGGATACAGATCAATATTATTTTTATTTATCAAATGGCAGGAACTGGCAATAATCAATTTTCCATTTAGACTCCCAGTACAAGCTGTCAAGATCCTGTCTTCTTTGGTCCTCTAGACTCAGCTGTGGGCAGTGGAGCAGATGTTATTAGCCTATTTCCTGGTGGGGATCAGCACAAAGGTGCTGGATAGATATATTCCCACCAGTGGAAGTGATTGGGGAGACAGTCATGTTTCGTTATCAGCTGACTTAGCGATAGCTTCATATGTCCCTTCACTTTAACTTCATTTGCAAGTTTCCCCCCATCATTTTCCTTTGGCTACTTCCTCTTGAGATAGTTTGATGTTCTCCGATTCGATTGAGGGTCTTTCCACTTTTCAGCGGTTGCCCTTTTACCAGCCGGCTGCTGGCCCTTCACATCCACATGTGTCAATCACAGAGGTAGATGATCAACAGCCAGTGTAGGGGTGACATGTGGTTAGCATGTCGAGTCCCCCAGCCGTTATAGCTCGTTCCTCAACCTGGAGCCGCTACTTATTGTAGCTACCCAATTGCCTCACGATGCTGGGTGGGCACCGGTCCCATACTGGCCGAAATACCATGAGAAAATTTCTTCCCCCATGGAGACTCGAACCAGCGCAAGTCCCGTAGCTCTGCGCCAAGGCTTCCTACCTTAACCGCTCGGCTACGGCGCGGGACTTTTTTGATGTTCTCGACATCCCATATCTTCTTGATGTCGTCTGTCTTCCTTTTCAGGTGTTACTCAGGAATCACTGAAATAATTTTACAGATGCAGAGTCGAGATTATTATTATTAATTATTATTATTATTAATTATTATTATTATTATTATTATCCACCGCTGTGGTCTCAAGGTAGCGTGCTGCCTTGTCACGCAGCGGGCCCGGGTTCGATCTCCGGTCGGGGAGTTTTTCTGGGTGAGGTTTTTATCGGGGCTTTTCCTCACCTGTAAGACAACTTTAAGGCTCAAACGGTCCCCGAAATCATATGGCCATCATCATCCTTATCATTATAATCATCCTTCACCAGTGTGAAAAGCAACGGGAAGCTACCACACCTACAATTCCCTAGTAAAGCTGCAAGCATAGCATGAAAATGCTATGATTGCAGTGAAGGACCTGCCTTCGGGCAGAATTACTATTGATGGATTATTATTATTATTATCATCATTATTATTTATAATTATTATGTATATGTGTATGCTTTCTAATCCCATCCACTGCACTTTTCGTACTTAAAATTCCTCATTAGGTGGACAGATTACGTTAATATAGCATTTTCAATTTAAACACCACTTTGGCAGATCACTCTACATATAAGATTCATTCGTGTATTTCATACAGAGAGGAGTATAGGATAAGCGTATGTTTATATATTTGTGTAGAGTAAAGTGTGTTCTATGAGGGATGATGATGAAGAGAAGGAAAAAGGTAAAACATGATACTGGCACATAGCTTACTCCTGTCGAAAAGTACCAAGGAGGTCGCCAAGCTTAATGTCCCCGACGTACGAATTGCTATCAACAGTACCACATACCTTCTCAACATATGTACTGCGGAGCGATTTCCAATTTAATGCAGGAATCTGATGCACAATCTACTGATTAAAAATTGTACACCATTACCCATCCCAGTCCAGATATTGAAAATATGCAATTAAATTAATCTTATAATTAAAATGTTCAACCCAACCAGATATCGAACTCGATCTTCCTAATCAGGAAGCAGGCATTCTATGCCTGACCAGTAAATTGGATAATAATAATAATAATAATAATAATAATAATAATAAATATTATTATTATTATTTTATCCAATGAACCTTAAGACAGTAAATTCTTCTTTTCCATTTTATCATAGACAAATAACCCTTCTCTTCATTACCATCCCTCATACAATACACAAACACACAAAATACACTCATCCTATACTGCTATCTGTATACAACACAAGAATCAATCTTCTATCTAAAGTGTTCTGCCGAAGTGGTGTGTAGAATGAAAATAGATTACATTAATTCCATCTATCTGCCCAGCATGGAACTTGAATCTCAAAACGTGCAGTGGATTGCATCAGAACACATATGCATAATAATAGCAATAATAATAATAATAATAATAATAATAACATATGGTAATAATTGTTTGTTTAAGAATTGGATACTAGGCTTATTTTTTTTAATTTATTGGAACAATAGATCCTTTATTGAATAATACATTTGGAACAAAATTCAATTATTTTTATCTGATGGTTGGTACGTACAAATTTAGATAGATATTATAAGCTAAAATTGAACTCCTTGTATTGTCCACAGATGAAGAGAATGAAATCAGTAGGTATTTCATACGTCATGAGTGTTCCTTCATTCTCAGGTAGAATGTCATTGTATCGCTAACAATTCCCTGTGCCCCCCTTCGTTCCTTGCTTTCATTCTTCTCGTCTGTGGACTATATATGCTTTTACTTTATTTTTTGTATCTAATTTCTTAAATTTGTCACATTCACAAAATGATTTTATATATTATTTTCATAAAAAATAGTGAAAATAGGAAGTTTATAAACTATGCAATAATATTTACTGTGTTCATAAATTGGAGTAATTTAATTATGTTATGTTGCAGGAGTGAAGAACCTGCTCTTACCAACATGGATATCTCCACAGGTCATATGGTGCTGGTAAGAAGTTATATTAAAGTTAAAATTTATATGCAGCAATAGGTTTTCATGGAATTTATCTTGATCAGAATATTATTTATTTTTAGTGTCTTTAGAAAAATAGTAAAAGGATCCTACTTTATTTGAAATAAATAATAGTTTTAAAAAACTAAAACAACATGCTTTATTAGAAAACCGAACTCAAAAATGAAAAATAATTTTAATTTCCAACACGCTTGGGATAAATTTAAAGTGGTCAACAAAAACCATCTCCAACACATATAGAATAAAACTAGAATTATCAACAAAAAGAAAATAATTTTACCATCAAAAGCGTGGGGTGCTCTATATCAATTAATATATTTGATACTAACCATATATTGGTAAAAGTAAAGTTTCTAAGAAGAACATGTAAATATCATAAAAAGCACCCCACACTTTTGATGGTAAAATTATTTTATTTTTTTTGATAACTCTAGTTTTATTCTATATGTGTTGGAGATGATTTTTTGTTGAGCACTTTAAATTTATCCCAAGCGTATTGGAAATTAAAATTATTTTTCATTTTTGAGTTCGGTTTTCTAATAAAGCGTGCTGTTTTAGTTTTTTAAAACTATTATTTATTTTTTAGTTTTAATATTTTACAGAATAAGATAAGAATTTAAATATCTTTAAATTCCATACTATTGTAGTATGAGCTAAAAGTATTACTCTTCTAAAAAAAATCCTCCCCAGCCAGATTCGAACCAGCGACCTATGGATTACTGAAATTATATACTACTAGTTCACCGCTCTACCAACTGAGCTCTTACAACGATTGACTAAAAAGTCGACAAGTCCATAACCTATTATAACAGTTTTAATTTTTTTTATTATCTGATGATTCTGGCCAGGAATTTAGAAATAAAATATTAAATTATTGTAGTGTCACGGGTCCTTTACAAGTATACAAAGTTTCAAGTCAATCCAATGTTTCTAAGTGGGTGAAAATCGTGTTCAAAGATTCCGTTACATAAATACAAAGACACTTTTTTTTATTTTCTGATGATTCTGCCCAGGATTTTCGAAAATGAATATGAAATTATTGTATTGTCACAGGTCCTTTACAAGTATACAAAGTTTCAAGTATATCTTATGTTTCTAAGTGGGTGAAAATCGTGTTCAAAGATTCCGTTACATAAATACAATGACACTTTTTTTTATTTTCTGATGATTCTCACCAGGATTTTAGAAAATAAATATGAAATTATTGTATTGTTATGGGTCCTTTACAAGTATACAAAATTTCAAGTCGATCCAATTATTTTAAGTGGGTGAAAAATGCGTTGAAAGATTCAGTTACATAGATAGATAGATACAGGTCAAGCTAATATAAAGCGTGTAAAAAGGACAAGTTTATTAAATATAACATGCTTCAATAAATCTCAGACATATGTGTGTAAAATGAGATATCTACATCTGAGTTAAACTCCGTGGTGTGACAGGGCCAGGAGACACTTAGCCTACCAGCCGGTTGCTGGGTGTGTTAATCACAGAAGTGGACAACCTTGAAGCCAGTAGAGGGATACATGTGTTCAGCATGTTGGGTCCCCCAGCCACTATAGCTGTTTTTTTAACTGGATACATTTGAGTTACCAATAGCTTTACAACAAGAACCCCAAAATTGGATGATGTTATGCATAAACCGGCTAAGCACCAATTTAAAAAGATAAGATTTTGATGCCATCTGTCACACTTGCTCATGAAGTAACTGTATGCACACTTTCAATACCAAATCTTTAAATATAGCCTTATTATTTAAAAAGTATATAAACACCATCAGTCCTATTAGAGGTTCTATGTTTTGTTAACAAATGGCTATGTAACCAGATCTTCATAAATGCTAATCTAAATTTTGCATCATGCAGTTAAGTGACAAATATTACTGCTCTTAGATTTTGATGCACAACTTGTCATACAAGACACAGGAAGGAAAAGTAGAAAACTACATGACATTGAGCTATAAAAAACCAGATGTAATAAGAATAATTAAATCTCATAAACTGTGATGGGTAGGACATGTTTCATGAATGGCAAATAAATGAGGTGTATGAAAATTTCTTATAGGAAAACAAGAAAGGAACTACCTTATAGATAACCCAAGATCGAGATGATAGAATAACATTATCATGATTTAAGAGAGGTGACTTATACAGGAAATTATTGGAAAATATTAGCTTGGGAAATGGATATATGGAGAGTTTATGTCCACTAGACCATTAACATCTGAATTTGATAGTGCCAGTGAGTTAGAAGTATCAATGCATTGCACTATTCTTAACCCTTAAATTGGCAAAACATTTATTTCTTGTGTCAGTTATTTAAATGTGGCAGACCGCAGTGAAAATGAAATGATTGATAACTGTTATTACGTATATTATGTAATTCTACGTACACCCTTAGACAAAAAATTAGTCATCTCTTGAATGCATATTTCTTCTAAGTCCTACTCGACACAGTGCTGGGTTCACACTAGTAAACTAGTCATAATTGTGCAGGCCCTGAGCTACTGCGTTATGTGGCATGAACAGAGTAAAGATACTCCTACATGCCCTGTTAGGTCAGCGGTAAAGCATGCAATCACTGTTTCTGTTAATGAAGATCGCAGGTTCGCGTCCTCAATTATGTAGTTTTTTTTCATGATATTTGTATTAAAATGTTTCATGAATTAAATACATTTTATTTTGACAATTGAACTAAATCAATGTTAATGTCGTTATTGTAACAATTATTTTATCACATTCAGGGTTTATTCTAGGTGATGTCAATGTATTGATTTTAATAGACTGATGTGCACACGTTCTGCGCAAAAGCAACAGCCTCTAACAAGTTTGTTTATAATGAACTCTAATTGTCCTGCAGATGCACGAAAGACGGCTTATGGGCACAAATTCAGGACGTCTGGGATGCTCTAGCCAAAAGTCCATGTGACTGTAGAAATTTGATTGCATCAATGCCCCGCAGATTGAGGGCGGTAATAGATGCTGAGGGTTCATACACCCGATATTAATTTTGTTAAAGTTTTCATTTTAGAAGATATTATTTTCTTTCTTCATTTAATTATTAGAAGGTTTTCATTTAAGTTTTTGTGTGTGCATTAAAGCCATAAAACTCAAATATAAAATTAAATATGAAACTATATTACAGGCGAAATGCTATCCTAACATTCAGTAAAAAACAAAAAGTAGAACGGGAATTGAACCTGTGAGGTTACGAACGTAGATGTTGTGTGTTAAACCTCACGACTACGGAAACACACAAAGGCAAGCTCTCTCTTTTATGTTACTTGAGTGTGCACTGTGTTAACTAGCAAACAACACAGCATAATTACTGAAAACGTGTTAATGTGAATAAGGCTTCTGCGAGTGCTCACGAAGTTCCCCGATCGGTTGATAGAATCAAGAGATGACTCTTTTTTTTTGTCTAAGGGTGTACATTTAAGTAATTTCTTTTAGTTCATTTTCTTCAGTTTCATTAAAAATATTAAATCAAACCAATTGATGTATCCCAAAGGATATATTGCTAATTTAAGGGTTAAGTGTTTACTTCTGTACTTTAACCCTATTACTGCCACATATTTATATCCCTCATTTCCTGGTAGACAAGTATTTTTTAGCCATCCCATACATTTTTACAAATCTCAGACCATGGCATATTGAGATACTTCCAACATCACCAACTACCATCAGGCATGATGTTTGAAGTATTGATAAAACTCATAAAGTATACACATAATACAGTTGGAATATTAGGATGACCTATCATACTCTTAATGAAATATAGGAATATTATAATGAAGTAGGGACAATCTCTACTAACCCTGTCTTACTATCACTTTTAAACAAAAATAATGCCAACAGAACTTGTGTGAGTAATTTTATCATATATCTGCCCAAAAAAATAATAATTCTGTATATTTGTAATTACTCTTATAATAAATAAGTAGTAGTTAGTTTTTATGACTCTCCTCATAATTGTGGATATCTTGAAGATTATAACTTTGATACGTTACGTATCATTATCAATTCCATCTAATTGTTGAAATGAAAGATTTAATTTGGAAGTTCATAATTTAGCCAACAGAGGAAGAAGGAATCATATTTGAAGAGAAAAATTTTCTCTTCAAATATAATTTATCCTTCAGTGAGAAGTGTTAAATTAATAATAAAAACATCAATAAAAACTGGAACAACTTGGACAGATGAGAGAAAACAAGCTCATAGCAAAAGAATGAAAGAAATTTGGGCTCAAAGGAAACGCCTCTAAGTACTTTGCGTAGTCCTACATGGGCTCATCCGCAATTAAAAAAAAAACATCAATTGAAGCCCTACTGGCTTTACAAAGTAGTGTTAAATTCCCAATTAATATCTTCTTAACTAAGAGGCCACCACATGCAAAGTTTGAAGCAACGGTTTCAAAGCATTTGGCACGAGGGAATTACAACATATAAAGAGAAGAATTAGCATCTATATAGATCGCAACTTGCCTCGGTAGCTCAGTTGGTAGAGCATTTGGCCCAGAAAGCCAAAGGACCCAGATTCGAGTCTTGGTCTAGGCGAAAATTTTTCTCTTCAAATGTAATTCATCCTTTAATGAGAAGTGTTAAATTAATAATAAAAACATCAAGAAGGTATCAACCTACAGGATCACCAACTGCCAATTCAACAGTTAGAAGGTAATGATAATGATGCATAACATATCAAAACTATAGTCTTCAAGAAATCCACAATTATGAGGTGAATCATAAAAACTAACTACTTCCCAGTATTTATTAAAATAAACAATCATAGTGTCTACTTCCTTTAAATATTAAGAAGTTTAAATTTGAAGAGAAAAATTTTCGCCTAGACCGGGACTCGAACCCGGGACCCTTGGCTTTCCGGGCCAAGTGCTCTACCAACTGAGCTATCGAGGCGAGTTACGATCTAGACGCAAATTTTTCTCTTATATACGTTGTAATTCCCTATCGCCAAATGCTTTTGAAACCATTGTTTCTATCTTTGCAAATGGCGGCTTCTTAGTTAAGAAGACATTTATTGGAAATTTAACATTACTTTAAAAGCCAGTAAGGCCTCTAATGATGTTTTTATTATTAATTTAACATTTCTCAATGAAAGATAAATTAAATTTGAAGAGAAAAATTTTCGCCTAGACCGGGACTCGAACCCGGGACCCTTGGCTTTCCGAGCCAAGTGCTCTACCAACTGAGCTATCGAGGCGAGTTACGATCTAGACGCAAATTTTTCTCTTATATACGTTGTAATTCCCTATCGCCAAATGCTTTTGAAACCATTGTTTCTATCTTTGCAAAAAAAAAAAAAATTTTCTCTTCAAATTTAATTTATCTTTCATTGAGAAATGTTAAATTAATAATAAAAACATCATTAGAGGCCTTACTGGCTTTTAAAGTAATGTTAAATTTCCAATAAATGTCTTCTTAACTAAGAAGCCGCCATTTGCAAAGATAGAAACAATGGTTTCAAAAGCATTTGGCGATAGGGAATTACAACGTATATAAGAGAAAAATTTGCGTCTAGATCGTAACTCGCCTCGATAGCTCAGTTGGTAGAGCACTTGGCCCGGAAAGCCAAGGGTCCCGGGTTCGAGTCCTGGTCTAGGCGAAAATTTTTCTCTTCAAATTTAATTTATCTTTCATTGAGAAATGTTAAATTAATAATAAAAACATCATTAAGAAGTTTAATTATAATAAATAAGTTTGGTTTGTATTATTCTTACCTCATACACTTGTTTCTATTAGATATGTTTCAAAAAATGTTTGTCCCATCTTCAGTTGGTAAAGACTGATTTTTCCCAAATTGTCGACCCTGGATCTCGAATTCTGCTCCCTCTTTCTGTGGTCCAAAGAACTTGCTAATTAGGTTTCTCTGAAATAGGGAGAGGAACCTAATTGGCAAGTTCTTTGGACCACAGAAAGAGGGAGCAGAAGTCGAAATCCAGGGCCAACAACTTGGGAAAAATCAATCTGTACCAACTGAAGATGGGGGCAAATATGCCTTGAAACATATGTCTAATAGAAACAACTATATGAGGTAAGAATAATACAAACTAAATTTATTTATTAACTAAAACTTTATAGTGTCACTTCCGTTAAATATTAAGAAGTTTAATTATAATTTTTGTATAAATAATTGCTTGTTTATTTTTAGTCATATATGGAGGATCACTTGAAAAACAAAGATCGTCTGGAGCAGGAATGGGTTGCTCTTTGTGCATATGAGGCAGAACCCTGTGCAACTACCATTGCTCAGAAGGTAATATATCATGCACTGACTTACCAAATTTTCATTAAAGTTTAAAAAATTCTTTATGTGGTTATAGTACTGTTACAAGGTTTAATTCCATCTCATTTAGTACATACTTTAAATATAAACATATGAAAATGGTATTATCATCATATGGTTCTACAGTCAAATCAGTTAAACTTGGCATCTTGCACAACCACCTTCTCTGATATGCACTTTCGAATTTCTCATATGTATCATCAAGCCAACATGTCATAGTTCATGCTCTTTTCTTCTCACATATGAAAATTTTAGAAAAGTAATATTTTATTTTCATGACTTTTTTTGTAATGTTTCAGTTCAGTCTTATCACAGTTCAGAGCTAGGGCTGATTTTTGCATATTTAAAGAAAAATATATCAAATGGTTTAGATCAGTTCTGTCAAACTGGCAGCTTGTTGGCTGCATTTGATTCATCATGTCATATTTATTGGCTACATGTGCCGCAATAAAGAAAAATTATTACAAGCAACAAAATTGGTAATTTTAAACATCGACAGTTTTAGCAATGTTAAGCCCTGTAGAACATGTATAGCTTCCAAGATATTTAGTAAAACAAAATGGTCTGCAACTCAAATGTAAGCCAATTTGTCACACTGGTCTACATCTAACACAACATATGGTATATCACTAATATGTAAGGTGATGAAGTGGTCTGTCTATTTTTGAACTCCTGCCATTATTAATAATCAGTTTGGTCTGTTTAATTCTTACCTCATATTGTTATTTCTGTTAGACATATGTTTCAAAGCATGTTAGCCTCATCTTCAGTAGTTACAGATTGGTTTTCCCAAGTTGTCAGCCCTGGATCTTGACTTCTGCTCCCTCTTTCTGTGGTCTAAAGAACTTGCTAATTAGGTTCTTCTCCTCAGGAATTTCAAAATTCATAATTCTCTCCTTTTTCTTCTGTATGTAGATTTTTTTTTCCACATGGTGAATTCGTTAGTGTTTTCTAAATGTTTTAATAATTTTGTGTTTAAATCTATTTTGTGTTTTTCCGACCAAACGTGAGCAGCTGCTGCGGATTTTTCTACTTCCCCTTTTTTACATTTCTTATGTGTTCTTTGGTTCTAATGGTTCAATTTCCCTTTGTTTTTCCTATGTATATCTTATCACATTCTGCACATTTCTGCCATTATGTCTATAGCTGTTGTTGTTACATTACATAGATATTGGTAGGAACCTGAGGGATATGATTTATAAGAAATATATTTTGTTTTAACAATGTAAAGTAAAACATCACAGTTATAATAAACTTATGCAAATACAATGATTAAACTGGGTTATTGTTTCTGCTGCATCTTGTATAACTTTAGGGGAGAAAGAAAAGCATTTTTCTTCATAGTCCGAGATCCAGCTGCAAGATTATTACGTTCCTCGAGTGTATGAACAAAATCAATTTTTTTCATAAAATTGTGAATTACTGAATACATTTTTGCCGAGTTGTCTATTAAAATTCGGTCGCTAGTATGTTTAATTAAAATATTATTTATTTATTTATTTATTTATTTGAAATAATTGATTCAGTTGTTATTAAAATAAATTATAATCCAGTTCACAGAAATCGATGTATAGAGCTTGAAAAGTTTTGGTTGCCATTGCACACTTGGCCATATAACTCCTCGCGGCTACAGCAGGCTGTGACACCAATCAGTAATAAAATGGTGGTAAGTATGTATTTATTGTTTTATATTGTTCCCTCGCAGCGGGAAGTAAAACCATTGTCCATTATGTATACTACATACAATGTATATATAAAAATATATCCAAAAGGTAGTGTTAATATACATTATACGAAACAAATCACAGCATTTTAAATGAACTGAACTTTATTTGAAACAATATAAAACAATAAATACGTACTTACCGTCATTTCATTACTGATTGGTGTCACAGCCTGCTGAGGTCTATGGCCAAGTTTGCAATGACAACCAAATTTTTTCAAGCTCTAATCACTGATTTCTGCGAACTGGATTATAATTTATTTTAATAACAAGTGAATCAAATTATTTTGAATAAATAAATAAATAATATTTTAATTAAACATACTGGCAGTCGAAATTTAATAGGCAACTCGGCAAAAATGTATTCAGTAATTCACAATTTTGTGAAAAAAAAATTGATTTTGTTCACACACTCGAATGTACTAATCTTGCAGCCGAATCTTGGACTATCATCAATGCAGAAACACTTTTATCTCAATAACCAGACACAGATGCTGTTCGTGAAACTCAAATAGGATATTACAATAAATATAACTATACAATTTCAGTTTTTCCTGATATCAGGTGTTACAAAATTGATTTTTAGACATTATTATGATTTAAATTTAAGGATTGTATCACCTCACGTAATACTCCATCTTCTCACTAGACTGGTTTCAATATGACAGAACAAAGGTTGTGAAACGACTGAAGATGGAACCAACAAGGTTTCTAAACTGGTCTATTTAAAATATGGAGTATGACGTGAGCTGATAAAATTTGTCTCAAATTGAATATATATACTTCATTGTGTTAATTCCTATAAAGTTACATTAATATATTCTTTAACTTAAGTGTTATTTAAAGAGAATTGTAGGATGTAAAATGTTTTTTTTCAGTATTTGTCAAAATGACTCAAAGTACAGCAGCTAGTGGCACAATGCAAGCAGTCGAGATGTAAACACAAGCTGTTTCAGACTATTCAGTGTACAGTAACAATCAATATTGAGACTCAATATTTCATTTTAGGAAGTGATATTTTGAGGTTCTTTTAATTAAATTATTTTTAGTCTGATCATCTTACCTCAATATTAATGTTGATTTGTTCTTGGACATGTTTCAAAACAATTCTGTTTTATCGTCAGCTGACAGAATTGTTTTGAAACATGTCCAAGAACAAATCAACATTAATATTGAGGTAAGATAATCAGACTGAAAATAATTTAATCGAGACTCAGATTGAGTCGTGACACAATATTGCCATCTTTGATCTCAAGCATCACTGACAAAAGCTTGATTTTAACTTTAACCTCACATGTACTGAATTAATTTTTCAAATAAACATTAAAAAACGAAAAATTGACATCTGACCTCACAATTTATAGATTCTTAAGAACATTTCTTCATAGTTAAATATGGGAAATACCATTGAGGTTCTTAATTCAATGAATAAATGAGTCACTTATCTTACTTCTTAGTTCATGTTTTCTTAAACGGGGAATTTCAGTTTTTAAGAGGACATCCCTCTCATTTTCAACCTATATTATGATTCATGATATAGAGTCTTAATATCGGTTGGAAATGAGAGGGATGTCCTCTTAAAAACTGCAGTTCCCGTGTTTAAGAAAACAAACTATGAGGTAAGGTAAGAAGTGACTCATTCATTCATTGTCTTAAGAACATGTTTCAAAAGGCATTACCTTCTACCTTCAGCTCATATCTGACTGCAAGGCGATGCTTTTGAAACATGTTTTCAAGAATCTACAAATTATCAAGTGAGGTGTCAATTTTCCAATTCTTAATGTTTATTAAAAAACATCATAGTGTTATATCCTAAAAATATTAATTATAATTTTACAAATTTAACATAAAATAATTTTCCTTCACTAGACGGAGAATACAAAGAAGAATCGCTATCCAGAAGTATTGCCGTATGATCACGCTAGAGTTGTGCTGAATGACTTAGCCAATATCTCAGGTTCTGATTACATCAATGCATCCACAATTGTAAGTATTGAATTTTATTACATTAATAAAATATCACATAAACTCAAAATTCCTAGGCCAACTGAAATGTTTGCTAGGAAAAACTGCAGTTAAACTAGTGTGAAATATTTTCAAAGTCCTATAGAACAACAGTATGCATGCATCAGAGTTTATAGAGCCAGCGATAACCCACAATCGAACCACATATCGATTATCATCCTCGATTACTATCCGTCGCTATGACATTTAAATGACGAATATTTGCAGTAAATCCCCAAATCTATGTTAAAAAATGTATTAATAATATTAAAATTACCAAATGTTTATTGAAAATGGGTGTACACTTACTTATCACTCCCTAATGCTGATCCAACCAGCGATAACCCAAAACAGCGATAGAAAAATCATAGACTAAGTAATATACTCTGTGGAGAAAATAGCAGTTAGCATCACAATATTGTCTAACAGTGTCATGATATTGTGATTTGCATATTTAAATAAATACTTCAAAATTGTCTAATAATGTTATAAAAATTGTTTGTAAAAGTTTAAAATATTAAATAATGTTAGTAAATACAGAAGAAGAGCTATAGTTTTACAACAATATAACTGAAAAATCAAGCGCTAGTAGAAGTGCAGTTGAGCCATTTGCTATAACTAATTAACATATGAGAGTGCTCAAGTTATATATCATCATTATTTCAATACATAGCTATGTAAAACTGGTAGTGTCCCAGTATAAGAAATCTACTAAATTAGCCAAAAGTTCTGATTTTTTTATTAAGCTGTTTTAGAAACCTAGATTTTTTGTATTATTAATTATTTAAAAGTCAGCCACGGAAGGTTAGAGGTTATGTTCCTTGCCTCTACTTCCAAGGGACACAGGTTCGAACCTGGTCATGGACAATTAATTTTTAGGATGGAAAAATCCAAGAACAAATCCTCTGGTAGAGACTTTAAACCAAGGGTCTGAAGTTTGAAGATTTTCAGAGTCATAAAAGAACACAAGCCTGAATAAAAAGGCCTCTGTGCAAAATTTACCAACCGTTTCCCTTCCAGTAATATCTTAGTTACCCACTAGATGTCTCATCGAGGTGCTAGGCTGAACCCCCATCACTTCCTGGCATCTATGGGTAAATGAACATAACTAAATTAACTTGGTCAATAAGTTCTTATTACAGAGCACCCTAATCCTGGCACAGGGAAGGAAAGGGGTTAAGAAGATTATACAAATTATTATTGTATTTCATTCAGGCTTAAGGATTTTTTACGAGCCTGAAAATCTTCAGACTCGGGACCCACAGCTTAAAGTCCCTCCCGGAGGACTTGCTCCTTGGATTTTTCCGTCCTAAAAAATCCATCAAACCCAAAAGTGTCTTTAATGGGAAACTAAGGATGGAAGGGAATTTTATCAATATTTCTATTTGACCCCGGCCAGGTTTGAACCCGCGATCCTTGAGACCAAAGGCAAGGAGCATAACCACTAGTCCACCGCGGCCGATCTATATAAATTATTATACATCTAATATTATGTAAAGTTAATGCATTTTATGGTATGTGTAGTATATATTTTTAATTAACCTTATAATTTTATTATTGAATGAGGTTGGAATCCCCGGCTTGAATATCAACATTATTTTTAGAGACCAAAGGTAGAGTGAAGAACTATAACACATATTCACAAGTTGACGAAATCTGACTTTTAAAAAAATTGAATTTTTTCCCTATATATTTCATTTTATACAATATTGATTTAGTTATATATGTGGTTATAAGTATTTCATTGCATTAAGTGTTTGTTTTAATTTTTACTTTGCATAAGACGGATCATGATCCCAGGAATCCGGCCTACATAGCAACACAAGGACCACTACCACACACTGCACCCGACTTCTGGCAGATGGTGTGGGAACAGGGTAGTGTAGTGATGGTGATGCTTACTCGTCTCACTGAGAATGGCACCGCCATGTGCCACCGGTACTGGCCTGAAGAGGGCTCTGAACTCTATCACATTTACGAGGTAATTCCCATTCCATTATTTTTTGTGTGTACAAACATTTCATTTTCTTTATTAGATTAATGTTGGGAAGTAAACATTATGAGATATAATCATTGAAATTCGTGGAGAACATTTTTTGACAACTCACCTCATAAATTTTGTGATTTTCACAAAACTGCGATTTTAAACATAATCACGTCCATCTTCAGCCACAACTCCGACTGAAGAAATTCTTCGGCTGCCAACTCTTCTTTTTCACCCTCTCCAGCGCTGTCATCTATGGTTAAATTTATAAACTTCGAAATCAAATTTTGTTCATTAGGAATAACAAAATTCATTGATACATATGAAGAAAATTTCAAGAAAAAAATATAATCATATCTTAAACACAGCTAGATTAAATGATTTTGATAAAGAGTTAATTATAAATAAGTTAAAGACATTCAAACAGAAAAAAAGACTTAAAGAATATACTACTCTACAAAATTGCAAAGAAAAGAAAAAATACAAGAAAATTGTAAAATACCAATAAATTCGACCTTGGGTAAAATTATTGTTTATATATCAAGTTTGGGAATTTTTAACATTATGAGGTTCAATTCACAAGAATTAAATGAATCATGATGTCTTCTTACCTCTTACTTCTATGTTTTTTTAAACACAGCACTGCAGTATCAGCGACCCATTGTCACCACTTCAGCTGAGTCATGAAAACAGCTGAAGATGGTGACAATGGGTCGCTGATATTGCTGTATTTAAAAAACATAGAAGTATGAGGTAAGAAGAAATCATGATTCATTTAATTCTTATAAAATTATTGTGTTAACATTGTCTATGAATTAATGATTTGTAATGAAATTATTAGAGTTTCTACTATTCACTCTTGGGGCACGCCATAGTGTAGTTGGTTAAGGCGATATGCTACAAACCAGAAGGTCGAGGGTTCGAGACCCAATGTGGTCAGGATTTTTAAACTGACCCAAACCTTCTGGTGGCACCATGGCCTTGGGCTCAACTCAGCCTCTAACAGAAATGAGTACCAGATGCTTGTTCTGGGGATAAAGGTGGCCGTCATGCAAAGCTCACAACCCAGCTGACATCAAGAACTGATTGTCCAGAAAAAGTGAGAGCCTTATCTCCTACTGCCCCAAAGGTCTCCTATGGCCTGTAGTGGGATCACTTTACCTTTACTATTCACTCTTATTCTCTCTACCTTTTTCTGAGAATATCTTTATAGAAGGACTTTTTGTTTTTATTTTTCTGTCTTATTTGTTTTATTTGCATGTCTTTGAATTGGTGAGAAAGCAAGCAGACATAAACAGCAAAATCTAAATCTTCTATTGTACTATTTATCCGATAACATTATTCCTTATTATATATTTTATAGAAATTTTGCCCAATTACCACAAAAATACATTTTTAGGTAATAATTTCAATTGTATTCTTGACTTAAAATATATCTTAATATAATAATAATTCTTACAGCTCAACTATATTTAATGTCAATGGCTGTAGATGATGTTATAAATTGCACACATCCACAGGTTGAATGAGAGAGATGAGTTTGTGTGCAGGTGCATCTAGTGAGTGAGCACATCTGGTGTGATGACTACTTGGTGCGCAGTTTCTACTTGAAGAATCTGAAGACAGGAGAGACTCGTACAGTGACACAGTTCCATTTCCTGTCCTGGCCTGATGCTGGAGTTCCGCTCTCTACTAAAGCTCTTCTAGAATTCCGCAGGTCAGTATTATTTTACAACCATCTTTAAATAACCTATAATTGAATTTATTTCCTTAAATATTTCTAATTAATCTATTATACAAATATTTTATTTATCCTTATTGAGTCCAGTGGTCTAGTGACTAATTCTTATTGAATCCAGTGGTCTAGTAACTACTATTCTTACATCTAAATCTGAGGTTTGTATGTCTACACTCGGTCAGGATAATGGATTTTTCATAGTGGAAACATCCTTAATATGCCTTCCTTGGAAGTAAAATAAAGCACAGGTCCTATGTCATAGATTTATAACAAACCAGCTTTGGATCATGGAGATAAGGACCTGATATGTTACTACATAATTTTATTGATTCATCCCTGTGAAAACTCTTAAATCAGGTAAAAAGTGGTATTTTTTTTAAAAGTTGTGACTTACTTAATCTCTCTCTTCATCTAATCTCATGTCCTCATTCCAGAGATCAGTATCTGGACAAAAACCTCCATCTATCTTTGCCATTCAGTGTCTCCTGTTCCATCATTTCCAACCATACAATGTCTCTTTTCTCAATATTCTTCTTAACTTTTTCTTCCTATTAATATTATGACCGACCTCTTGTTCTCTTTTCTCCTAATCTAAATTCCAGTGCTTGTATTGGAATCCTTCCAAGTATTCAGTATTTAATGTGACCATACCATCTTATTCTATTGTCTTCCATTTCATATTAAATTTTATCCAATTTCAAATTTCTCTTACTTTAGTGTTCTGTATCCTTTTTTTTAAGCATGGTTCTTACAAACTTAATATGTTCTTTGAATTCTACTTAAATTATAATTTGTTACTTACCATGTTTTGGTTCCATAAATTAATATGAGTTTAAATATGTTTATATATATCTATATTATTAATTTAACACGTCTCACTGGAGGACAAATTATATTTGAAGAGAAAAATTATATGCTCAGTCTGGGGTTTAAATCCCAGTCTGAGTTTATAATTTTTCTCTTCAAATATATGTTTTATAATTCAATGAATGAATGAGTCACTTCTTATCTTACCTCACAGTTTGTTTTTTTAAACATGGGAGTTTTCAAGAGCACATCTCTCTCATTTTCAACCAATATTATGACTCATAATATCGGTTGAAAATGAGAGGGATGTCCTCATGAAAACTGCAGTTCCCATGTTTGAAAAAACATAAACTATGAGGTAAGATAAGAAGTGACTCATTCATTCATTGAGTTAAGAACCTCATAATGTTATTTCCCATATTTAACTATGAATATGTTTTATACTTTTTTTACAATTATTCAATGTTTTAAATAATCATATAGTATCTTTTAACCGTCTTCCTCAATTATAATTGATTTTTATTAAAAAATCTTTGTTAAATTATTATATCATGAAGGCCTTTCAAAAACATGTTTCATCTTCGATGTACTAATTGAGTATCAATGAAGATGAAACATGTTTTGAAAAGTCTTCATGATTCAATAATTTAACAAGGTTTTTTTGAATAAAAATCAATTATAATTTAGGAAGACGATTAAAAAAGGTACTATATTATTATTTAAAACAATTCAGTACATAACCTCAATTGTGATAACAATGAATATTAGAAATGTCATGGTAAAATCAAATGTTTCTTACCTCTCCTCATACAAATCTTCTAAGTAGATCATGATTTTGAGACCATAATGGTCTCATCTTAGTACTATTTTAGCGAAATAGTACTGAAGATGAGACCGTTATGGTCTCGAAATCGCGATCAACTTAGAAGATTTGTATGAGGAGAGGTAGGAAACATTTGATTTTACCATAAATTAAACCTCATAGTGATTAATTCCTGTAATAGTTAAATTAGAAATGTTAATAATCCAATGATTCCACAGCAGACTTTTATAGGATATTTGGTTTTAAATAATCAATTGAGTTGGTGTTTACTTGATGAAAATCCATATTTATTAATTAAATAAAAATAAAACGTAGTTTTATTTGATTTTCATATTTATTATATAATTCAGTGACAGCTGTTTCGGTACACTGTACCTTCTTCAGACATGTTAATAAATTATATCATAATCATAATTTGTTAACATGTCTGAAGAAGGTACAGTGTACCGAAACAGCGTCACTGAATTATATAATAAATATGAAAATCAAATAAAACTATGTTTTATTTTTATTTAATTAATATTTGGTTTTACTTTACCACTCAAGATCATGCAGTAAATGTCAGAGAAAGAGATGCTCACATTTACAATGATTTCAACTGTGAAACCAGCTCTGGGCTAATATGGTTTATTGTAGAATGGAATGAATTTTGCACTGGCAACAGAAAGCACATGATGTCAGTTGCTATAGGATACAATAACCTCGGCTACTGAAAGAAACAATCCCCTTCAAATGGTTGGTTGGTTGGTTGGTTGGTTTGTATCTTACATTGAACACTTGACAATGAAATAATTCTCTCTCTTGCACTCCAATATTTAGAAGGAAGGCTACTCTTTTACCTTACCTTCAGATTTATATGTATTTTTCAAAGAATTCATATTCATATTGGAGTACAATAAATTAGTTGTAATTGTTTAGTATTAGGCACCACATGTGGCAGTTATGTCACCCATAGAGAGAATATAGGTACAGGAAAAAAAAAAAGAGAAGTGAACCCCTAGGCCTCGAATACTCTAATATCATCAGGGTCGAAGGAAATAAGAGGTCAATCAAGGAAGACTGGATAAAAAAGTTGAAAGAGGGAATTGGTATAAGAAAAGGAAGAAATTCCAATTTGGTCAATAACTCACCAAGCTGGCCAGTGCCCTTCCCTTTTGTTCATCATGCATAAGCATGATTACAAACTGCTACACCACGAGAAGGTGAGAGATTGGACACTAAGGCCGGTATTCAAGAACCAAGCTCTCTAGGCCGTGTCATCTCTGTCTTCTGTAAGCTGAGGCTCTCATCTTCTAATTGTTCCCAGAATTAAAAAAAAAAAATATCTTGTTAGCACATGATGTTGAATAGAGTGAGCCAGTTAGAGTAGGTTCTGCTTGATCCATATAATTAACAACGAAGAGATGGGGATTGAAAGAGTAGCTCTTGGAAGGAAGATTGCGGTATTGAATACCAGCATAAAGCTCCTGATGATACATTAGAGTGTTTGTAAACATTATGAGGTTCTACTTAATAAATAAGTTTGGTCGGCATTCATCCTTGACCTCATAGTTAATTGTACTCAGTCTGTATCAACTGAAGATTGTGAACGAGAGATGACTTTGATGGATGAAACCAGGTCTTACAAGAAACAATGAAATATGAGGTTGATGAAGGCAGGACAAAACTTATTTTACTAAAGCTTCCGGTCCAGGTTTAGTTCCTTCAAGCCTTCGATGGAAGGAAAATTTGAAAGGGTATCCTCTCTGTGAAAGACGGAAATTCGGCAGCAAAAAACACCTTCCAAATTTTTGTGGGGATGGGAAGTATTTGACCTTGAGTGGTAAAGTAAGACCAAATCCCATGTAATTAAGTGGTAGCGTTTGGCACTACTTTGTATCCTGCTTATTTCTTTTGAATTGACCTTGTTTATTTACCGTATATCACTTCCATAATAACAGACTTCGGCTTAAACATAGTGTCCTCTGAATTTATTTTTTGTATCTGCTGATTTTTTCTTATTACTTTAATTACCACTGTCTTTTCTTCATTGATTTTTAATCCATATTCCTTTAAGGCATAATTCCATTTTGATAATCTTTTTTTCTATCAATTTTTTGTTAGTATCCAAATTAAAATATTATCTGTATATATTTGAATTTTCATATCTGGTGGTGTATTTTCTGTGATTTAATTGATACTTTATTTAAATAAAAAATCAGTACTCTCTATACTGTCATCCTTAGCCAAAAGGACAAATCTCACTTTTTAAAGTCTTCCTTTTTTTGCCACATTAATGTTTAGACGTTACTCTTTTATTCTAAGCTAAATAGTCATATCTTAATAAATTAATGAGTCATTTTAACATCTTACCTCATATTTCATGTTTTACAAACACGGTAACTATAGTTTTCAATGATCTTGTCATTCATTTTCAACCGCCATTATGACTACCGGATATTCGTTGGAATCTCCCTCTATAACGTTGCCATCTGGTGTTGATTTGACGAACTTTGAGATATCGTTGCCATCTGGTATTGATTTGATAAACTTCGAGATGAGGTCACGTTCATCCGGAATGTCGAAATTCATAGATTTAAATTTGTTCTTCTGTATAAATATTTTCTCCCAAACTGTCAAATCCAAAGGTTTTTCCAAATGTTTTAGAAGTTTAGCTTCTTTTTCAATTCTATGAATTGAGTTAATACCATATTTATGCATGTATAGGCCACATGCATGTATAGGCTGCATTCAAGTTTTGCAATGATAAATTGCAGAAAAAATATTTGTCTTATATTTTTGCTAAGAAGCAGTGCTCAAGACAGAAGTAGGCCTACACCATTTTTAAATCTGGCTATGTTGTAAATTCCAAAGCTTATGTTACCAGCTATGTAATGGTACATTTGGACTGCGGCTCAGTCATTAACACAAGGGTAAAAGGGATGGTCAGTTGGTAGGTGCGGGGACGATCAGTTGGTAGGTGCGGTATGCGTTGTCATTCCTGTTCACTGTGTATAAACGTGGGTCGGTGCAGAGCAAGTTATACCTCCAAATTAAATTACAAGTGGTGCGCTATGCAGCAGAACACAGAAATACAACAGCAGAAAGAAAGTTGGATGTGGACAAAATAAAAAGTGCAATGGTGGATCCAAACAAAACATGCACTTGAAAACACATAACATTGACTATTTAACTCATGCCCCAAATGGGAGTTAATGACCAATCACAATTCAATTATTTTTTATTTACAACCAATCACAGTCGTGTTTCGCCTAGAATTTACTAACTAAAGTTTATCATAATAAAGAAAGCACCTTCTTTTTAACATTCTGAATAGGTCATAGCATTATTTTGCAGTGACTGACTCTCCAAGAAATATGGCTACCAGATTGTATATATAGTACATGAATGTCAACAGAAAGCACATGTGATAGATAATATAAAAATATTTGTAACAATTGATTATACCACCAAAAAAAAGAAACCACTGTTTGCACTTTCTTAAACAAATTATTTTCCAGGGAATGACGTTGCAGAAAAATATAATTGACATATTTACATCATAGGATATCAGAAACCTATAATGTTGGTTATAAATTTCTCCACTAGGGTGCATTCTTACAACATTGCGATCATTTGGCAATAAATATTATGATCTGGTTGCAGTGATGATCAAAAGAAGCAGATGAAGTGTACCAATTGTTTCTCATTTGTTTTCAACCATCGCCGTTTACATTAAATATATAAATATTTTAAAATAACTATAGTTAAATACTGATTTGTGAGTAAACAGCTTAAATTTTATTCGTTAAATAGTCCTAACAAATGCCACTTTTGTTTCCAAATTCTCTAGATAAATTCACTCCTCACTTCATGAGTTGTGAATTTATTGATAATTTGGAAATCACTCTTGGCATTACTTATGACAATCTTTCCGCAGAAAGAAAGCAAAATATCCACAGTTAGAAAGAGATCTCCTGGAATATGTATGGAAAACAAGGGCAGATGGATTTTCAGCTCGAAGGCCTATAGATAGCCAAGAATATGGAAATCCCATGCAATAAATTGAAGACATTTTGGACACGTCCTGACCTTGTAATTCAGCGGCATCGATAATAAAATTGTTCTAAAAGAAGCACATTTTCTAGTTATTGCATGTATAAGCTGCACCCTAATTTTGAAACTTATATTTTAGATAAAAAAGTGCAGCCTATACACATGTGAATATGGTTTTTCCAATCATCCCCTTATAATTTATCTTCTTCAAATCATTTAAAATTAGAAGAAATTATTTGTCTTTCACATGAGCGAATATGTATTTGTGACAATGTGTATGCCAGGTCAATTATTGTATTAGTGTGGAAATAACCAAACATTTTCTGGAATGAAAGACAACAGTTTGTGTTTCTAATACCAACCACTGCATTTTATGTACTTCAGATTAGCAATACAGCAGTGTGTATCATTGATAAATTCAACCTAAAACTAGAAAATTACTAGATTCAACTAGGAAGTCAATTAATGGTGGAAAGAATTAAAATACTTCATACCTCACCTCATATCCAGTCTTCTAATTACACTGCAGTTTCAAAGCCTTGGCACCTTCATCTTCAGTGATATCTCATTGACTGATGTTATGTCGACCAGAAGAACTACTACTTCTATCCTCTGTTGGTGGACCAATAAACCTCAGATCCAATCAAAATCCATGGGAATTTTCTTGTTTTTTTTAATGTGGATTTCCCCCCAAACCTTGAGTTCTTTTTGTTTTTTCTATTTATTTAATTAAAATGGGGAAAAAAATCCACATTCACAAAAACAAGAAAGAAAAAACTTAATGTACTTCGAAATTCCCACGGATTTTGATTGGATCTGGAGGTTTATCAGTCCACCAACAGAGGGAAGAAATAGTTCTTCTGATTGACATAACATCAGCCAATGAGATATTACTAAAGATGAAGCTGCCAAGGCTTTGAAACTGCAGTATAATTAGAAGACTGGATATGAGGTGAAGTATGAAGTATTTTAATTTAATCTTAAATTAAACCTCATAGTGATTTTTTCCTATAAAAGTTCAATAATGGTGGAAAACTTATATGAAGTGACACTAACAAGGTATTAATGATTAAAACTGAATCAGAAATACATACCACTTCACTTCATAAAACATATCTTGTCACACATGACAAATTTCAGTGTTCTTTGTCCACGTTCTCAACTAGATTTCTACTAATAAATTGCAATACAAAGTAACATTATGAGTTTATTCTTAATAAATAAGGTGAATCCGAAATCATCTTATCTCATAAATTGTTGTTTTATTTGAACATGTTTCAATAAGTCAAGCATACCATCATCTCTTTTCCAGACTGATGAATTATATGTTGTCAGCCCTTGATGTCAACTCCCACTCCATCTTTTGGCTGACTGAAGAACTTGCACATCAAATCTTTTTCCCTGAGAATTTCAGAATTCGTAGTCCAATTTTGATCTTCATCCAAAAGAACAAAAAATGGATTATAAATTTTGAAATTCCCAAAGAAAAAGATTTGATTTACAAGTTCTTTGGTCAGTTATAAGATCAAAGACATAAAATTCAACACCTGGAAAAGCTTATGATGGGATGCATGGCATATCGAAGCATGTTCAAATAGAACACAACAATTTGTGTGTATGTGTATATGTGTATGTTTCAATCCAACCTACTGCACTCTTCATTCTTAGGGTTTAATACTAGGTAGACAGAGTAAATGTGGTAAATTCTGAATTTGCACACCACTTTGGCAGATCACTTACGAAGGTAATGTTTACATGTATTGTGTACAGAGAAGAGTGTAAGACGAGTATAAGATTAAGTTCATCGGAGAACATTTTGTTTAAACAACTCACCTCATAGGATTCATGCTTCCATGATACCGCAGTTTCAAACACAGTCGTGTTCATCTTCAGCCATTGACGAAATTCTTCGGCCATCAACTGTTCTATTGTCGCCATCTTCAGTGCTGCCATCTATGGTTGAATTTATGAACTTCAAAATCAAAGTAATTTCGTTAGGGATATCAAAATTCATTGATCTATCTTTATTTTTCTGAGTGTATATTTTTTCCCAAACTGTCAATTCCAAAGGCTTCTCCACTGCTAGATTACATGGTTTTGAT
Organism: Diploptera punctata; assembly: GCA_030220185.1. Lineage (NCBI taxonomy): Eukaryota > Metazoa > Arthropoda > Insecta > Blattodea > Blaberidae > Diploptera > Diploptera punctata. The sequence goes on along the minus strand of JASPKZ010004216.1, from coordinate 1,411,270 downwards.
AAAGAATTAATTATAAATAAGTTGAAGAAATTCAAACACAAAAAAATACTTAATGAAAATACTACGCTACAAAATTGCAAAGAAAAGAAAAAATACAAGAAAATTACTTACCATCCTGAAATGCATAGAAAATTTCAAAAAATTTTTGACAAATACAACATTTCTTTGGCACCAATAAATAAATTTAGTCTGGGTAATCTTCTGAGTACCAATAAAAAAGTCAATGTCCCAGACAGTAAGAAATCTGGAATTTATCAAATAAGTTGTGAAGATTGCAATAAAGTTTATATAGGAAAAACAAAAAGGAATTCGGAAATTCGGACATAAGAACATTTCAGAAATATTAAAAATTGTGAAATTGAAAAATCTGCAATTGCTGCACATAGTTTATTAGAACATCATAAAATTGGAAGAGAAGCTAAACTTTTAAAACAAGTAGAGAAGCCTTTGGAATTGACAGTTTGGGAAAAAATATACATTCAGAAAAATAAAGATTCATCAATGAATTTTGATATCCCTAACAAAATTACTTTGATTTCGAAGTACATAAATTCAACTATCGATGGCAGCACTGAAGATGGCGACCATAGAACAGTTGATGGCCAAAGAATTTCGTCAGTCGGAGTTATGGCTGAGGATGAAACCGCGGTATCATGGAAGCATGAATCCTATGAGGTGAGTTGTTTAAACAAAATGTTCTCCGATGAATTTTAATGATTATATCTCATAATGTTTACTTCCCAACATTAATTTAATATAAGATTAAGTATTTGTGTGTAGTAGGATGATGATGAAGAGAAAGGAGAAGGTGAAACCAAATGCTGGGATGTAGCCTACTCCTGTCAGAAAGCACCTAGGGACTTCCAGACTTAATATCCCTATCCAATGAACAAATTACTATCAACAATAGCACGTGCCTTCTTCATACATGTACTGTAGAGGTGTTTGAAATTTAATCCAGACATCTGTTGCACAACCTATTGATTAAAAGTTGTATACCATCACACCTCCTACCTCTGAAATAAAAAAAATTACAGTTAAAATGTTCAGCCCTGCTGGGTATTGAACCCTAGTCAATGATCAGACATATATACAAGTTGTCCCATATATGTTGACCACCCAAAATAACTTTGTACATAAGTACAAAATGAAAAATTATTTTATACAAAAGTTGTCCAACTATGAGGGGAAAAATAATACTGATGGTTAGTAAACTTTGTAGCGTTATTTATTAAACAAGATACAAATACTAACTTTGTTTTCTTCAATAGCACTACGCATTCTTCTTTGATGCATTAATTAAGCACTCAAAGCCCTGTTCGAAAATGTATCACAATGTACCATTCTAATAAATAAATCCTTATTAATGAAAACATAAAGTGATCATGGAGGGGTAGTTAATTGGCCTGCTCGATCTTCTGATCTTATCCTATTAGACATTTTTCTCTGAGAAGTTAATAAAGATATTGTCTATTGAGACATTGCAACAGCTCCAGAGAATATGCAGAACTATATTGTGCATCATATTTGAAGAGAAAAATTACACGCCCAGACTGAGACTTGAACCCAGGACCTTTGACTTTCCAGGCCAATGCTGTACTGACTGAGCTACCGGGACGAGTTAAATCTAAATGCAAATTTTTCTCTTATATACGTTGTAAATTCCCGCATACCAAATGCTATGAAACCTTAATTCCTATCATTGCAAATGGTAGCTTCTTTATTTGGTGTGCGGGAATTTACAACATATGTAAGAGAAAAATTTGTGTTTAGATTGAAACTCGCCCCGGTAGCTCAGTCGGTAGAGCATTGGCCCAGAAAGCCAAAGGTCTTGTGTTCGAGTCTCAGTTTGGGCATATAATTTTTCTCTTCAAATATGATCTATCCATCATTCAGATGTATGAAATGAATAATAAAAATATAATGTGCATGCTTATAATTCAATTCAACTGGTAACAGCAGAGAAATTAATCTCCTCATTCATAATTAAGAAAGGTAGAACTGTTATATTATACCCCAGTGCGCTACTGATTACGCTACCGAGCACCTTTGGCATGGGTTCCCTGAAGTAGTCCCCACCTGGAGAACCAAATGGGGGACTATTTGACCTCCGCAAAATTTTACCCCAGTAGAACCCATGTCTGCATTTCTTGACGGTTGTATCTTTTACAATGAAAGATTGTCACTCTTTCGACCAAGGTACTTTTTTAATCTGGCTTATCACCTTTGACCAGTCTGGCATGGGTAACCCTATCAGCAGCAATGCTACCACCGGCATAGCTCTCGGGATCATTTAAGCAGGCAAGCCACTCCACCACGACAAGGTAAAGATGGGGGGGAGAATAACATTAACTATGGTTTGAGGGAAGTGGATCATACAGGGAATGATTGGAAAACATTAGCTCATAATAGGGATGTATGGAGAGCTTATGTCCGTGCGGCCATGAACCTGCAAGTTTGATAGTGCCAGTGAGTTAGTTAGTTAGTTTAGAACTTTTATATGGCAGTAATAATCCCACTTTATTTTTCCATTAATTAGATTCTATTTATTAGAATGGCACATTGTGATACATTTTTCAACAGGTTTTGGGGTGTTTAATTAATACATAAAAATAGACTTAATGCCATTAGTATTTGTATTGTGTTAATAAATAATGCTGCAAAGTTCACTAACCATCATTATTATTTCTCCCTTGTAGTTGGACAACTTTTGTATAAAACATTCTTCATTTTGTAATGGGTGTCCCAATAAGATCGCCGGATTTAATAATGCACAAAATAAATTATATTTGAAAGAAATGACATATATTTATACATGAGCACAAAGGGTATACGTTCCGATTTAAGTATGGAAAATGACATCTAACATATGTCCATCACGAGACACTCTACAGCTATTGACTCTGTCTATGAAATTTGTGATTACTTTTGCACAGTCTTGCGCTGACACGTCGAATTTCCTGCTTCAGGTCTTGTATGGTTCAGGGATTGTGTTCATAAACCCGAGATTTGATAAATCCCCAAATAAATAAGTCACATGACCTTGGTGGCCAGTTTTGGTCACCTCTATGCGATTCTGGCCTAAGAGCACGAAGCCTTCGAACAGTTTGAGCATAACACACACCATTCTGGTAATGAGTTTTCACAATTAAAACTCATTATTCAGCAGTATAACACTCCATATCCAGTAATTGTAACAAATATAGAAAACAAGAAGTGTAGGTAGAGTGCTGCCAACCTCGTAGTAAAAAATGGCTGCTAATTCAAATCCGGTGTTCTTATTGGGACACCCTATACTAGCGTACAAAGTTATTTCAGGTGGTCAAGATAAACGAGACATTCTGTATATGGATTTTTTTTTATTTTGCAAACTCACTATCACATTAGATTATCTTCATTTTGCAGCTTGCTTCCTGCAGAACATCCCTCCCATCATTTTTGCAATTTTTTGCAATTGTGACATTAAACAATTGCATAGTTGCAAAAATGATTGGAGTGGTGTATCAGCATCTCTGGAAACCTCTCTACCGCTGCTTGCCATCATGCAACTCCATGTCCACCTCAGCATCTGTTTCTTCTCTACTTCTAATATTTAACATTTTCCTGCATCAAAATGCTTAATTTTTATCATTGTATTTATAGTTTCAATCTTCATTTTAGTTCTATAGAGTCATCTAATTATCATGCAACCAGATATGTTGTATAAATCATGCAAACTGAAATAAGTTTTTATTTCTTGCTGGCCAGGCAGTGAGTGGGTATGGTTAACTGATTTTGGCCTGATTCTCCAACTGAGCAATACATGGTACCATGGTTCAGTGGTTAGTTCTTATGCTAGAATGACTGTTTTAGTAACCTCATAGTCCTTTGTATAGAACTGTAAGAAATTCTTGTTTGTTGAGAAAGACAGCTAAGATATTTCTTGGTGGAATTTTCCCGGCATTGTCAAATGACATCATAAATTTCTCCTCTGAATACTCTATGTTGCTTTCTTTACTTATCTTGAACGTATTAATCATATCATGACAGAGAACTATATATCCTATGAATTTCTCTTGAAATAATCTTCTGACAGCACATGTGAATTCTGTGCAGGCAAACAAATTGTAAACAAATACCTGCTGTGGAATATAATATATAAGCATGTTATGACATTTGTCCTTGCACATTGTATACATATAATTGCAACACTAATTTTGTCTTGTGAGAATGAGGCCAAACAATCCAATTTCCTGACTGAAGTGAGTGGATTATTTTTTGGGTGATAAAGTGGGACTGTTTACTATTAGCTCAGCCATGGCACTGTCGAATTTAGGCCTTGCAACATGCCACTGCACATTTCTTTACTTGTGCTGAGAAATCTTACATAATACTGTTTGTTGGTGTTATTTTTTAAAGAAACAGCTCAATTTATATTTAAAATAAACTCTTTATCACCTCACCTCATAATCTGTCTTCTATTTAGACTAATTTCAAAACAAAATTCGTTCCATTTTCAGTATTTACACTACCATTGTTCAGTTTTACCTGCATAACTGTAAAAGTTACATGTTTTTAGGTGCTAGAGTTCCCAAGAATTGTTAACTTTTTTTAATTGAAAATTATTTAAAAATTGGCAAGTTTACATATAGATAGATGATCGGTTGTTAAATGTCTTTTACATTGTCTGATTTTTAATAGCCAATTTTCTCTGTCCATCCAATCTCCTGGTTGTAGATGTTTCTCCTTCATGTATAAATTCCCTGACTCCAGGAAGTTTTAGGTCTTCCTCTGCCTCATCTTCCCTCAGGTTTCCATTCAAAAACACTTTTTGGTAGCTGATCCTCTTCCATTCACCGAACATGTCCATACCATCTTAATTGCTGAGTTTTAATACAATCGAAAATAGTGTCTTCAGTTTTCATTTCCTCCCTTATAACTGAGTTTTCTAATTTTTTCTCTTCTTGAAATTCTTGCTGCCCTCCGTAAATCCATTTTAGTTGCCAAAAGAAGATACATATTTGTTTATACAAAAGTCTACATATTAATAAGTAAAACTGTAGAAGTAGGGAGCAAAAGAAATCTGACAATGGTGTTAACATTTATAATTGGCAGTAACATATGTATCATTAAATAACTCGTTCAGTTGGCACAATACAGACGCCTTTTCTGGTTGGATGACATTTGGATAACCCAGTATTATATCTTATTAATTTCACTCTGCACTCTTTAAAAAAATTAATTATCTAAAGCATGTACTTTTTTTTTTATTTTAGAAATATAAAACAAAAGTGTTGAAGTTTAAAAAAAAAGTTGTAAATAAATATGAATTTTATTTCTGACAGTTTGGTTACAGAAGTTTCAAAATGGATGGTAGAAGTAATAATTTCTACCATGTAAATTTTGTTGTAAATAGCAAAATATATATTCTCCATTAAATAAGAAAGGAACAACACACAGAGAAATGATTGCTCCAATGTATCCCAATGAGGGTGAAACGAAAAAAATATGTATATAAATTACCAAAGAAAATTATCCTAATATAAACAAATGAAAATACTCAAAATATCCAAAAATCAAGCAAATTCGTTTTTTTTTTCAGATGACAGTACAAAAAAATATGCATTTTAAACTCCACAACTCAACTTAAACACAAAATATATTATACCAATTAGAGGATTAATTTTTAAAAAATTAGAAGTTCTTGTACAAAGGTTTTTGCTGTTGAGTTGCTCATTGTATGGTGGCCAGTGATAACAACCGATGATAACCGAGCTCCTGGCACTGCAGCCAACTTAAATCGGGAGTCATGAGTCAGTCTCACTGCAATTTTGTTTCAGCATGGTCTTGCTTTGAAGTGCTTCATATGAAATGTTACTTCTGAATTAATGCTACAAATGTTATTGTGCTTGGTATTAAATGTGATATCTGTATTGTGCTTCATGTGCTATAGTTTACATAATGCCTCAACATACTTACACATTGCAACAAAGATTCTATATCTAAAAGTGTAATAAAAAATGCAACAATTAAATTAATTGATTTTCAGTTGTTTTTATAATTAAAATTATTAAAAATTAATATAAAATTATAGAATATTCACCTGAAAGGTCCGTCTCCTCAACTTAATTATCATTTAACTGTAGCGCTTTCGGGACTTGTCCCATCATCGGCAGGATTCAAAACTGGTGTTTCACTGAAGATCTGGTAGAGGGGGTTGCATGTATTGGGTTCGTTTTCGTTTATCAGGCTGTCGTTGTGAGCTGCTTTCATGATTTCCATCTCTTCGAGTACGTTTATCTTCGCTGGATTATTTTCTCTGTGCATTACTGTTAGGGTGTTTTCAATATTTAACATGCGATGTCCTTCATGGATAACGTGTTTTGCATAGCTTGATTTACCTTCTGCGTGAATGAAGTCTCGAAAATGTTCTTTGAATCTGATGTTAAAAACTCCTGTTTGTCCTTCCTATATAAAATTTGTTGCAGTCCTTACATGTCAGTTTATAAACTCCTTTGTTGTTGAAAATGTTATTTTCTTCAATGTTATTGTTTATTATGTTGTTTAATTTGTTATTGGTTCTGTATGCTATTTTTACGTTTTTATCGGCTTTCTTTAGTGCATTGGCTAATTTTGTCGTTTCTTTTCCTGTGTATGTAAGTGTTATCCATGTTTTCTTGTTGTTGTCAGATTCTTTTTCTAGTTTAGTTATGTTGGTTATGTTGTTCTTCCTTTTTTGTTTTTTTACGAGCTTATCTATGAATTCTTCATTATAGCCATTGGTTTTTGCCATATACTTAATGTAGTTGAGTTCTTGGATATAATTGTCTTTGCTTAATGGGAGTTTCAACATTCTACTGACTAAGCTATTAAATGTACTAATTTTCTGTTGAAAAGGGTGTGTAGAATTTTTGTTTATGGCCAGAGCATTGTTTGTGGGTTTCCGGTAGATACCGATTTCTAGTTTATTGTTGTGTAGATTTTTGGTTATAGACAAATCTAAGTAGTTTATGCTGTTGTTAACTTCTATTTCTTCGGTGAAAGTGATTTTTTCATGCATGTTGTTTAAGTCTTGTAGTATTTCTTTTTCTTTTCTGTTTTCATTTTCATATATTACTAGTACATCATCGACATATCGTGTTATTAGTTTTATGTTGAATTTGTGTATTAGTTCCTCAAAATGTTTATTTTCCAGTTCTTGTAGGAAGATTTCTGCCATTATTCCAGATGTAGGACTCCCCATCGGGATCCCGTCTTCTTGAATAAATAGTTCATTGTTAAATTGGAAGTAATTTTGCTTTATTGTTGTTGTTATTAGTTTGTTTAACTGATTGATATAGTTATCTTCAAGTTTACTGTCTGTTAGTTTTTGTTTTATTATGTTTGCTGTTTCGTTTATCGGGATATTAGTGTACAGCTTATTTATGTCGAATGACATCATTTTAATATTCCTATTGATTTCTAAATGCTGTAGTTTGTCTGCTAGTTCAAATGAGTTCTTAATTGTGTAACGATTTTCAAGTTTGACATCATTTTTCATTTTCTGAGCGACTAATTTGGAAATTTTATAGTTAGGAGCATTCATGCAATTAACAACTGGTCTTATGGGAATGTTGACTTTATGAATTTTTGGAAGGGCTTTCATTACTGGTGGTGAGGGAGTATTATTTACCCATTTGGCGTTTTTGTATTTATTATGTTCATTATTGGTTGTATTGGTGATTAGAGGGCACGATTTTAGTGCTTCTTTTATTTGTCTGCTATACTTTCCTGTGGGATCTTTTTCAATTTTTTTGAAATTGTTTTCTTTTATAAATTGCTTGGTTTTGTTGATGTATTCTTCCTTTTCCATAATAACTATTGTGTTGCCCTTGTCGGCTTTTGTGTGTATTATATTATTGTTCCTAAATTTTCTTTTTATTTTAGAGATGTTCTTGAGATATTGTTTATTTTTTATTATTTCACTCACCTCATACTTCATAATTCATAGCAGACCCTGGGTTTCTTCACATAATTTGTGACATTGTCAATGCTGCGTCACGTTCACAAGTTGTGAAGAAACCCAGGGTCTGCTATGAATTATGAAGTATGAGGTGAGTGAAATAATAAAAAATAAACAATATTAAAGAACCTCATAGTGTTATTTCCTATCTACATAACTTAATGTTCTTGAGAGTTTGTTTATCTTTGATATTTATTGTTGGTGGAGTTTCTTTTATGACTTTAGCTGCTTCGTATCTAATATGATTTTTGTTATTAATGTTAAGTTTATTTATTGCAAACAAACTCTCAAGAACATCTCTAAAATAAAAAGAAAATTTAGGAACAATAATATAATACACACAAAAGCCGACAAGGGCAACACAATAGTTATTATGGAAAAGGAAGAATACATCAACAAAACCAAGCAATTTATAAAAGAAAACAATTTCAAAAAAATTGAAAAAGATCCCACAGGAAAGTATAGCAGACAAATAAAAGAAGCACTAAAATCGTGCCCTCTAATCACCAATACAACCAATAATGAACATAATAAATACAAAAATGCCAAATGGGTAAATAATACTCCCTCACCCCCAGTAATGAAAGCCCTTCCAAAAATCCATAAAGACAACATTCCCATAAGACCAGTTGTTAATTGCATGAATGCTCCTAACTATAAAATTTCCAAATTAGTCGCTCAGAAAATGAAAAATGATGTCAAACTTGAAAATCGTTACACAATTAAGAACTCATTTGAACTAGCAGACAAACTACAGCATTTAGAAATCAATAGGAATATTAAAATGACGTCATTCGACATAAATAAGCTGTACACTAATATCCCGATAAACGAAACAGCAAACATAATAAAACAAAAACTAACAGACAGTAAACTTGAAGATAACTATATCAATCAGTTAAACAAACTAATAACAACAACAATAAAGCAAAATTACTTCCAATTTAACAATGAACTATTTATTCAAGAAGACGGGATCCCAATGGGGAGTCCTACATCTGGAATAATGGCAGAAATTTTCCTACAAGAACTGGAAAATAAACATTTTGAGGAACTAATACACAAATTCAACATAAAACTAATAACACGATATGTCGATGATGTACTAGTAATATATGAAAATGAAAACAGAAAAGAAAAAGAAATACTACAAGACTTAAACAACATGCATGAAAAAATCACTTTCACCGAAGAAATAGAAGTTAACAACAGCATAAACTACTTAGATTTGTCTATAACCAAAAATCTACACAACAATAAACTAGAAATCGGTATCTACCGGAAACCCACAAACAATGCTCTGGCCATAAACAAAAATTCTACACACCCTTTTCAACAGAAAATTAGTACATTTAATAGCTTAGTCAGTAGAATGTTGAAACTCCCATTAAGCAAAGACAATTATATCCAAGAACTCAACTACATTAAGTATATGGCAAAAACCAATGGCTATAATGAAGAATTCATAGATAAGCTCGTAAAAAAACAAAAAAGGAAGAACAACATAACCAACATAACTAAACTAGAAAAAGAATCTGACAACAACAAGAAAACATGGATAACACTTACATACACAGGAAAAGAAACGACAAAATTAGCCAATGCACTAAAGAAAGCCGATAAAAACGTAAAAATAGCATACAGAACCAATAACAAATTAAACAACATAATAAACAATAACATTGAAGAAAATAACATTTTCAACAGCAAAGGAGTTTATAAACTGACATGTAAGGACTGCAACAAATTTTATATAGGAAGGACAAACAGGAGTTTTTAACATCAGATTCAAAGAACATTTTCGAGACTTCATTCACGCAGAAGGTAAATCAAGCTATGCAAAACACGTTATCCATGAAGGACATCGCATGTTAAATATTGAAAACACCCTAACAGTAATGCACAGAGAAAATAATCCAGCGAAGATAAACGTACTCGAAGAGATGGAAATCATGAAAGCAGCTCACAACGACAGCCTGATAAACGAAAACGAACCCAATACATGCAACCCCCTCTACCAGATCTTCAGTGAAACACCAGTTTTGAATCCTGCCGATGATGGGACAAGTCCCGAAAGCGCTACAGTTAAATGATAATTAAGTTGAGGAGACGGACCTTTCAGGTGAATATTCTATAATTTTTATATTAATTTTGAATAAACCTCAACGGAACACATCATGAATCTTATAAAAAATTATTAAATAATTTTCTCTATTTTGAAAGATGAATTAATGTGGTAAATCCAAATTTCCACAGCCATTGTGCAGTGGAGGTTTTATTTTCAATTTGCCGAGAATTGGGCCATCAGTGGTTCTATTACTGGACACTGGGGTGACTTAACAGCAAAAGGCACTGTATGATGATTTTTAATTGAAAAAATTAGTCCTGATAGTCCATCATATTTCTCTCTGGACCAAGTTCACAGGTTCAAATACTGGACCTTTGTAAAAATCATCTAATTATGACTTCCTTTAGAATGAAGGTAAAGCCATTGATCCTCTATGATTTATAGGACATTAAAAAAGCCCAAGTTCTTGCACTGTAACTGAGCTGTCTAAGGTAGGGCTATGGCAACCATACTGGTTAGCAACCCATGGGGGTAATACACTTTCTCAAGGAATTTCAGTCGGTGCCTAGCAAAGATGTTCACTCACCATTGTGAGTAATTTGGGTAGCTACGATATATAGCAGCTCCAGGTTGAGAAAACTACCTGTATTGTCTGGACTGACACAACATGCTGACAACATGTCACCACTATACTGTTGGATGATCATCCACCTCTGTGATCAACACCAGTGAATGTATGGCCAGCAGTTGGCTGGCAGGTCAGGTGTCTAGTTGGCCTGTCATGCCATGGAGCAAAACAAGCTCAAGCCTGAAATGAAAAATCTCTGACCAAAATTTGCCCTTTAATGTATAAATATAAATAGTGGAATTTGATAGGCCACATGTTGAGAAAACCAGACAGAATCTTCGAGAAGTTTGCACTAGATTGGAACCTGCAAGAAGTAAAAAAGAGGGGACGACCTAGGGAAACATGGAAGCGATCAGTAGAGGAGGAAGCAAAGGAAAGAGGGAAAAGCTGGAAACAAGTGAAATGGCTGGCTGGAAGCAAAGTATGCTGGAGGAACATTACTACTGCCCTATGTTCCATTTAGGAACTACAGGAAATAAGATGATGATGAAGAAGAAGATTTGAATTACAATATTAAATAATAGTTTAATAATTCCATGGCGCGACACGCCTAGAAGACCCTTAGCCTACCAGCCAGCTGCTGGCCTTATATCCACATGTATCGATCACAGAGGTAGATGATGATCATCTAGCCAGTGTAGGGGTGCATGTGGTCAGCATGTTGAGTCCCCTAGCCATTACAGCTGGTTTTCTCAACCTGGAACCGCTACTTATTATAGCTACCCAAATGCCTCACAATGCTGGGTGGGCACTGGTCCCGTACTGGCCGAAATACCATGAGAAAAAATGTTTCCCCCATGGAGACTCGAACCAGCACAAGTCCCGTAGCTCTGCGCCAAGGCTTCACCACTCAGCTACGGCATGGGACTGAATTACAGTATTGGTGTATTTAATATCCTCAAGAAATCAGTGACATTTTTTTCTCCACCTAAAGGATAATGAAAACTACAAATTTTGAAAATACTATTAATTAATAATTTTGTATATAGAAACCTCCGTTGTATGTAAAAAACATTTGGTTGATGCATAGTTAAGTTAATTTTAGGTATTCTTTTCTCCTTTCTTTGTCGATCCAGACTGTCAATGGGAAACCCATTATCCCCTTTTTTAGCAAACTTATTTATGAGTAATTTTCAAAACAAAATAACCAAAGCACATCCTCTCATGTTCAAATTTTGGTGTAGACGATGTTGTTGCCATAGTTAAAGAAAAACACATAGTAGATACCTTAAAACTTTTAAATATACAGAAGAAAACAATCAAATTCACACTAGAAAAAGAAATGAACAAACAATTACCTTTTTAGATCTGAAATTACACAGGAATGAAGAAAAGAAGAAAATTGAATTCAGCATTTACAGAAAAGAAACACATACAGATAACTATACCAAATCAACAGGTTTCAACCATATTTCACAAAAAATGGTGGTCTTCAACAGCTTAATGCATAAATTGGTAAATATGCCCATGAACAAGAAAAATTATGAGTTAGAGAGGAAATACATAAATAAGGTTGCAAAAGAAAATGGTGTCAGTGAAAAAATTATACACAAAAATATTGAGAAGTACAAAAAAAAACAAAAATTGAGGAATGAAAGCACTCTTCAGACAGAAAAACCAAAAGACAAGAAATACAGAAAATTCACATATCACCCTTGGGCACACAACACATTTCAGAAGATTTTTGGAAAATTTAATATTAATTTAGTACCAAAGAATGATTATAGTTTAAATAAACTAATAAAAACTAATAAAAATGGGAAGATTGATGAAGGTAAAAAATCAGGAATATGTCAAATAAAATGTAAAGACTGTGATAAGATATACATAGGGAAAACAAAAAGAAATTTAACCATTAGAACTAAAGAACACATAAGGAATGTCAAAAAAGGGAAAGAAAAAATCTGCAGTGGCTGCTCATGTTTGGTCAGAAAAATACAAAATAGATGTAAACACAAAATTATTAAAACAGTTAGAAAACAAAAATGAACTCACCATATGGGAAAAAATCTATATATAGAAGAACAAGGAAAGAATTATGAACTTTGAAATTCTCACAGAAAGGAACCTCATTAGTTAATTCATTGGACCAGAGGCAAAGAGAGCAGGAATCAAAGATCAGGGCCGACAACATGAGAAAATTCAGTCTGTAATCACTGACGATGGGGCTGAGAAGCTCTGAAACATATGTTCGACAAAATCAACTCTAAGAGGTAAGAATGAACAGACAAAATGTTTCAGTTATTAAAAAGTTTGATATTTCAATTTTTTATAGTGACACAAAAACTCAGATTTGCAGATACGTAAAATATTTTTCTTTTAATGTACTGTCCTTAAGTAAATTCTGAAGAATTTCAATTGATGAAGTTTCATTCTTATTTAGTTCATCTATCAATGTTTCATCCTTAATTATTTAATCTGTTACTGCTTCTAACCATGTTCCCCAACGAGTAACTATGGATCTAAGTGGAAGTGTAAGATCTGCTTTTTAGCTTTGAACAAATCTATTCTTATATTTGAAGAAAAAATATATGCCTATACTGCTAATGCTCTAACCACTGAGCTATTCTAGGTCTCCAATCTAAATTCAAATTTTTCTCTTATACATTTCAATTCCCGAAAGCCCCAAAGACTGCAAACCATCTTTTAATATGCAAATGACAGCTTCTTATTTAAAAAGACTTTTCAATGAGAATTTAAACATTACTCTATAAAGCCAGTAGAGCTTCTTTCAATATTTTTATTTTAAATTTTACATTTCTCACTAAACGACAAATTATATTTGAAGAGAAAAATATACTCGTATAAGACTTGAAAGCATAATAAGCATAATTTATAATTTACAAAAAATAGGTGCCAAATTCAATATGGAAATATCAATTAACAAAACTAAAATTATGACATTTCATGGGAAGGACCCCATACAAAGTAAAATCTGTCTCCAGAATAAAATTTTAGAGAGATCTAATCAATTTAAATATCTTTGATATTAACTCTTTATCTGGGATGAAAAGGATATCCCTGAAAAAATTACTAGTTATAATAAAAGTTTTGGAATTATTAATCAAGTTATGAAACCATCCCTTGTACAAAAAACACCAGATTACGTTTATATAACACTTTGGCTAGACCAGTGTTGACCTATGGTAGTGAAGCATGGACACTAAAAAGACAACATGAAAGCAGAAGAACGGCTTGTGAAATGAAATTCATGTGCAGAACAGCGGGTTACACCAGATGGGATTCGAAAAGGAACACCGATATCTTAAAAGAATTGAAGACTACGCCAATTTTGGAATATATTAAACAGTACCAACTAAATTGGAAACACCATCTTGAAAGAATGAGTTCAAATCGGATCCCCAAAGCTGTTTATAATTATATACCAAGAGGACGAAGATCACTGGGCCGTCCTATGAAACGCTGGAGGGAAAATTTTCTATAGGATCATAATGGAACTTATTATAATAATTGTTATAGGAAGGAGTAGAGCAATTTCTACATCAAAAATTAAAAAGATAACTGCAATTAAGAAGAATCGCAGGGAAAATGGTAAGCAGGCAGAATTTTTAACAGGCCTTGGCCTAATACTTGGAAGGAAGAGGAAGAAGAAGAAGAAGAAGAAGAAGAAATATACACCCAGACAGGAGCTTATTAAAATATTCTTGTTGGAGTTTTCACAAACACTTTTTTACTGTTTGAAATTAATTTCTCCACTTCAGAATACAATGTGCATACCTGCACACATACTCTGTGTAAACTGTGTATTATACAAATTAAGCATATGATGTATGTAAAACTTACAGAAAGGCCTTCTACTGCCTTCTTCATACAAGTATATAGAGGACCATCTGCAAGTGTAAAACATTATCAAATTTCAGCACATTTGGCCATAACAACTACAGAAATATATTGAATAAATGAGCCAAAATGTTCCTATAATATATGTGTAATTATTATAATATTAATAAAGGTTCCGGTTGGCCTCAGATTTCTTTAAAAGTTTTATCTTTAAGGGGGTAGAATTTAAGTTGGAATATATCTAACTTGCAATTATCAATAATTGCAATTCATTACGTGATTTGATGCTGATATTTCTTTATATACTAATAGAAAGCACCGCTTGGAAACTACCGTATATCTCGGCAGATAAGGCAACCTTCAGATAAGACGAGGTATAGATTTTTGTCAAAGTTTTATAGTTTTAGCATATATCTGTCCTATAAGATGACCCCCAAACTATCAATGGCCTATGAATTTAGTTTAGATCAGCGATCATTACTAGCTTACTGTTAGCATATACAAAATTACCGTATTCGTAATTTTTCAAATTAAATTTTATGTTATATATTGTTAATATTTTAACCCCTCATTATGATAAATAAATACATTTTATTTTCATTCAACCGGCAACATTGCTACACTTTCCATAAATTGTACTAGCATGATAGATGAGACCTGTCACATGGAAGGCAGTAGAGGGGAAAGGAGATTGTTATGATAAGGAAGGAAGACTTGCCGTGTGAAGAATTTCTTGTTATGCTACTATCAAACTCTAAGATATAATTTATCCACATATTTAAATGTTATACAGTGCCCTTTCCCATCATGCATAGTAATAATAACACTATATCAATAAATAAAAGGAACAATGCAATATAAGCAATAATGTCCATATTTATTTACTACACAAAACAAACTGCAAAAAAATTGAATGACCAGATGTTTTCAGGACTGGTTTGATAGTAGCTGTACTCATGGGGATTCACTAAGGGTCGCATGTTTGGACGCATTAGACAGTAAAATGCCTTCTCTGCTGAGCAAGTTGTATGCTAATACGATTTTGCTTACTCAGAAATCTGTTCATGCGATAATAATTGGTTAAATTTGTAAGCTACCTGCGGAGGTAGCTTAAATGAGCAACTCAAATTAAAATCCCGAAGGGAACCGAACGGGAACCGATGGTAATCGATGTACTTTGCTGCTTTATCCAACATTTATCCAAGATGTCGGACCTTGAAGACTTCGATCATGTTTTCGGTATACACGGAGAAGAGGAATTTGATAGAGTCTACCAAAGAATTCAACTGGAAGAACAGGAGAATCGGCGTAATATTGCGTGTCGCAGACGTGTTTGTATACAGTATTATTTGCGGGATGCAAGCATAAATGCATTCCTCTATAGCAGACGAAAATAACGGAAGTGGTTTTATCGCTGAGAATTCTGGGTAATTCGTTGCCAATATTACGAAAAAGTCGACTCTCGTGCATGACCGATAAGTCGGCCGTTAATTCGTTCTCAGCAATTGCTCACGGTGAATCAGCTCACTAGTGATTGGAAGTAATTTGAGTAGAGAGTAATGTTCTAACATACGACCCTAAATCTCTAACAGTTCCCCCCCCCCACATTTTGCAGGATTTTAAATACATTGGCGAGTTATTTTTTTCATTTTATAATGGTTTTAATTTATATAAATTTCAATATAATTTTTTTGTATCTGTCTTATAAGATGACCCTGGATTTTGGGGGCTTTTTTTATGGTTTAACTATCGTCTTATCTGCCGAGATATACGGTATTTCATAGCACTCCTACCACAATGTTTCCAACATTCCTATCATTACAATCCAATGATTCATCCATGCTTACCCTTTTTTTTTTGTTTACATTCTGCTCTGTTTTTTTCCTAGCATTTCTTCATACATGCAGGGACATATAATTTGCTTAATATCAATTTTTTCTGATGTTTTGACTTTTTGATTTATATAAAGGCAGAGATGCGGTTCCTAAGACAAGTAAAAGGATGTACAAGACTTGATAGAATAAGAAATGAGGATATAAGAGAAGAATTGAAAGTACAGCCTTTATTGGATAAAGTCACGAATTACAGACAGAAATGGATTGATCACATGGATGGAATGAGCAAGGAGAGATATCCATTGTTAGCCAGAAATTATCAAGCAAGAGGAAGGCGTGATGTTGGAAGACCTAGAAGACGTTGGGCTGATGCAATATGAAGTCGGAACGGGCAATTGCCTAATCCCTGGAGTGATGATGATGATGATGATGATGATAAAGGAATATCTTATTAAAGAAAATATTTCCATAAATCTACATGCCAGTAAAATTCAGAACTTTTCGAAACTGGGGTATTTGAAGAAGAAGAAGAAGAAGAAGAAGAAGCTGCTTCACCAAAAAAAACTTGTCCAGGAGAGGTTGAATGTCAAGTGGCCATTTAAATTTTTTTTAATACAATGGGAAGTAACATTAAGAGGTTTGTTAAGGTTAATTGGCATTTTATGTTTATTACCTCCTAAATGCCATAAGATTTGAAATCACTGATATGCATTTACACATTTTTCAGAAAGAGTATTTTCATTACTTGTAAAAATTCCACTAAATTCAAGAACATATTGCTACAAATGGATGAATTCTTGATCTTAATTTCGGCATTATATTAACAATTACTTCATTTAATGTAAAAGTACTGTATAAACGGTTTGATGTAATCAAGACAAATGACTGACCGACAAGTTGCTGACAAGAATATTCAAGTCCAGTGTTTGCATCAGACTTAATCAGAAATAAGAGATTTTTTGAGTTAGGACATGGAATGAAGGTCATGATGTGATGCAATATGTTTAAGGGTCGAATGTTTGAACGCATTAGACAGTAAAAGGCGTTCTCTGCTGAGAAAGGTTTATCCAAATACATTTTGCTTACTCAGAAATCTATTCATGCGATAATAATTGTAAGCTACCTGACGAGGTACCTTAAGATCATAGCTCAAGATAGAAACTTATCGTGAAAATCCCGAAGGGAACCGATGGTAACCGATGTAGTTTGAAACCTTTGCAGCTTTATCCAAGATGTCGGACCTTGAAGACTTCGATCATGTTTTCGGTATACGTGGAGAAGAGGAATTTGATAGAGTCTACCAAAGAATTCAACTGGAAGAACAGGAGAATCGGCGTAATATTGCGCGATGCAGACGTTGTTGTATACGGTATTATTTGCGGGATGCAAGCATAAATGCATTCCTCTATAGCAGATGAAAATAACGGAAGTGGTTTTATCGCTGAGAATTCTGGGTAATTCGTTGCCAATATTACGAAAATGTCAACTTTCATGCATGACTGGTAAGTCGGCCGTTAATTCGATCTCAGCAATTGCTCACGGTGAGTCAGCTCACCAGTGATTGGAAGTAATTTGAGTAGAGACTAATGTATTTGCATATGACCCTAAGAATGGAATTCATGCACATTGTGCTTTCATCAATATCAAAAATGTATGAGTTTTAGATTAATTTAAAAAATTAGAACAAAGAAATAATTTGTATTTTAGCCCATTTTTTAAAATATGTATTTACATGAAAATATTACGAAAATATTTTTTTATATGAAATAGAATTTTGTATACAGATTACAATCTTCTGATTTGGAATCTTTCTGTCTTAATTTCAGTCTTCTATCTATAAGCTAAAAAAATTATTTACATAAAAATATGTCCCCTAGTTATTACTATAATTAAATGGTTTTGCTTTAAGATATCATTTTATACAAATTTACATGGTACTAAGTTTTATTTCTTTTTATTTTTCTAATTTATATTTTTTATATTCTTAAAAATAGCTTAGAATAACATGGTGAAAAATACAGACAGTAATAAGTACATTGAATTTCAACATAGAACTATGTTACAATAGAAAGAAATAGAAAAGAACTATCAGAAGATGTTATATTTAAACAAAGCAGTTATAATTTTTTTTATGTATCAGTAATGACTTGTTCGGAGTTAAAGCTTTCCCACGATTGCTTACCTAAAACATATTCAAGACCTACAGCCAGGTTAAATTTTCAACTTATAACTTCCCATCTTTGAGGAAAATGATGTGTCATAAAATAAATATTTTCTCAATACCTTGGAGTTCAAGTGCATAACTTAAAAGTGTGCCAGATTATGCACTGCACCAAATACTCCATCAGAAGAAATAAATTATGTTCTCTCATTGCTCTTTGTTATCAAAAGATCTCAAATAAGTATGTCCTTACATTGTAAGTTTACAGTGATTCTCTACAGTTCCTCTTACCTCAGAAGATATTAATCTTAAAACTCACATTTTTAGAAGTTTTTTGTGTTGCAAACTATCTTCTCTAGAGGGAAATTTTAGCCTAATTGGTTAAAGCAATATGCTACATTCTAGAAGATTGAAAGTTTGATTTCTGATGAGGTCAGGATTTTTTTAACTGGCCTAAATCTTTTGGTAGCACCAAGGCTCTGAGGTTAACTCATACCTATAATTGAAATGAGTGCTAGACAGTATGTTCTCCGAGTAGAAGTGCTCGTCATGCAGGGCTGACAATCTAATTGACATCTCAGGCTGATTGTCTAGAAAGGTCTACTACCCCATGGTTCTCCTAAGACCTGTAGTGGGATCACTTTACTTTTTTTTTTACTTCACACTATCTTGTCTCTAAAAACTGGAAACTTTTTCTGAACACAATGTTATAGTAAATAAACAAAACTGTTTCATTACAGTACAACAAAATAGATGTCAATTGTTTTCAAATAAAGAAAAAATGTATAAAATACTATTTTTTGTAAATGAAAATAAACGTGGTTATGTCCTATCAATATACAGTGCCATAACCTTTCTTTAATTATTACAATTTTCCTTGAATCCTACCTTTTTGTTCATAAAATCATATCTGAATAAACAAAACTTTTTTTAAATTAATAGGTTGATTTAGATTTAACAACTCACCTCATAATTGTAGATTTCTTGAAAACTAGTTTTGATACATTTTTGTATCATCTTCAGCTCTATCTAGAATTTGATGTCTAGAGTTAGATAGAGCTGAAGATGATATGAAGACATATTGAAACTAGTTTTCAAGAAATCTACAATTATGTGGTGAGTTATGAAAATGCAATAGGAAGTAACATTATGAGGTTGTTCTTGAGTCTGTTGTCATCTTACTTCATATTAGTTGTTCCTTTTAGAACAGAGTTAATACAAGCAGAAGATAGAGCAACAATGTTCTGAAACATGTCCTAAAAGAAACAACTAATATGAGGTAATATGACAACAAACTCAACTTATTTATTATGAGATAAGTTGTTAAATCTAATTCAATTTATTAATTAAAATAAACCTTATAGTGTCATCATCATAGTACATTCACGAATTAGACCATTTGTTGACCTGTTTTGGCCTCAAGAGAAACACCATCCAGAAGTCTTTTGAGTGGACGTCCTGGTCTTCTTCTTCCTGCAGTTTTGATATCGTAACATTTGTTTGGGTATCTTGTGATCTTCCATTCGATGAACATGTTGCATCCATCTTGACTTATAATCAGAAATTTTGTTTTCTAAAGGCTCCATGTGTAATTCTTCTAATATGTCTTCTTTCTTTTGTGGTCTAGTAGTGTGTATCCTGCAGTCCTCCGAAGGTATCTCATTTCAGCAGATCTAAGTCTCTGTATGTCCTTCTGTTTCAACGTCCATACTTCACTACCATACAAAGGAGTTGGAAGAGCCAGTGTTTTATATACTTTTAGTCTTGAATGTTTTTGGACTAACTGTGGCTTGAAGATAGAATTTATTAACCCTAAAATTCTTAAAAATGTAGATATTTTTGCATTTACATCCTTTTCTTCTTCATAATAGATATTGCATCCTAGATATGAAAAATTATTCTCCTGCTCCAAAATTTTATTGTCAAGTACAATTTCACTTCTGACAGGATCTACATCTTGAAATGCCATAATTTTCGTTTTCTCTGTAGATATCTTCAATCCATATTCTTCTGTAATTTTGTTAAGTTCATACAGACCTTTCTGCAGATTATCTTCTGATTTAGCTATTATTATTTGGTCATCTGCAAACAATAGGGTGTTTAATTTTGTATTTTTTTATATTCTTATTCCAAATTTATATTTCTTGTTCCAGCAACATATTACTTCGTTGATATAAATCGCAAAGTATGTTGGGGATAGGGGGCAGCCTTGTCTCACACCATGATTTATAATTCCTTCTTCAGAAAATCTGTTATTTAATTTAATCTTTATGGTGTTGTCTCTGTAAATATTTTGTATATTCTGCAGAAGTAAATTTGGTATATTTCTGTCTTCCAATATATTGAAGAGTTTTGATCTCTTGATTGTGTTGAATGCTTTTTCAAAATACCTTGAGGTAAGGGGTAGTGACGTGTATATAACCTCTCCTACCCAATTCTCATCCTCACCTTCTCGTGGTACAATCCATTTTCACAAACGAGGCTCTGAGGACCGAGTCATGGTGGTATAACCATTCCATCGAGTACTGAGTAAATGTGGTATCCTAATGTCTGTCCAGAGACTAAAAGATAGCACCCCTACCACTGGACTACTTAGCGTCGGGCCAGTAACCCGTCCTAAGGAACTTCAACACTACTTTCAAATCTCAACATGAAAAAATCCAGAAGGAATTGAAATATGACCTTATAGTGCCACTTCCTTTAAATATTAATGAAAAATTTTTAGTTTTACATATTGACTTAAACCCTGCAGTTCTGAATGAAAAGTCCACATTTTTTCAGTTAAAATTATTCAATGCAATGTAATGATGTGGATCTGAATCAAAGTATCCACATTTTTTTTTTTGAATCCACAGAACGAGGAGATAGGGTGTTCAGCCCTATGCTTTGCCCATTATATCCTCAGGTAAGTATCCAGTAGAGATTGAATGGACCCCTAATATCAATCTAAAAGGGATAAAGAAAAATCTCAACTCCTTCAGTTCCTGGTATTGAATACAGCTCTGCAGATGCCTTGACACTTGACTTTTCAGTCCTTGATTGAAGGAAACTTCTGAAGTTAGATGAGTGTTGAAGACAAAAATACAGCTTAGTTATTTCAAGCAGTGATATCATTCAGTTATATTATTTTGAATATGAATACAAAATGGGAGATTTTTTCTTTTTCTTCATGGTTCATTGTGAATCATTTTGGGTTTTTGATAATGATTTAAGTTATGGGCCGTCCTATGAAACGCTGGAGGGAAAATGTTCTATAGGATCATAACAGGCCTTAGCCTAATATTTGGAAGGAAGAAGAAGAAGGGTATTACAGAATAAAAATTGATGTTACAGTACTCTGCAAATTTTTGGAAATTTGAAATCTACATATTTAGCTAGTTCTTTCTAGTTAATACATATTAAGAATTAACACTGTGATAACAATTAGACGTCTTGTGCCAGTCTTAAGAATTTAAGATCCTTAACATACCAAATTAGTCTCAATTCAATCATTGAGGATGCTAGCTGTAGTATCTGGCAAAACATTGAGGAAGTTTAATCCTTCTGAAAAATCCACACGAGCCTAGGAGATTCCACATCACTATGAACCCAGCCATGAAACAATGAATAATTACTAATGATATAATTTTCATTAATTTAATTGTATCCAATAGCTACTAATAAAAAGCCTGTTACTAAACTAAGTTATTAAATAATTAAACATACAATTTATACCATTATTTATGTTTCTATAAGCAATGAGTAATTAATGTTTTTTATCATTAATTTAACACTTCTCACTGAAGGATAAAACATCAATTGAAGGCCTACCGGCTTTATAAAGTAGTGTTTAAATTCCCATTAAATGTCTTCTTAACTTAGAAGCCGCCATTTGCAAAGATAGAAGCGAAAGGCTTCATAGCATTTGGTGCTGGGAATTACAACGTATATAAGAGAAAAATTTGTGTCAAGATCGGAACTCGCACCAATAGTTCAGATGGTAGAGCATTGGCCTAGAAAGCCAAAGATTCCAGGTTCGAGTCTCGGTTTAGGCAAAAATAATGAGTAATTAGTTTTCTCCATTAATCATTTAGCAATGAGTGTGTAGACATTTCTGTATCTTGTTTCTAGCAAAAAATGAAGCTTGTTCACAGAATCTAGTAACCATATTAAATGTGTGGAGCATTGACATAATTGCTAAATTATTATAGTACAAGTATAGTAAAAGCTCCTTATTTGCGGGGATATATTCCGAAAATATGCCACGAATATGGAATAGTAATTTCTATGGGTATATAGGGGATACATTCCAAGGTTCCAAAATAAAATAAAAATTATCAAAATAAAATCAATTAATGAGAGATTTTGAACAATTTTCTTGTTACTCAACATTATAAATTGGCAACAAAGCAGAAGAGACGCGTGTTATTCAATCAAATTTACTGCAACAAATGACAAGTTGAAACATTATGGGCCGCATGCAAATACATTAGTCTCTACTCAAATTATTTCCAATCACTGGTGAGCTGACTCACCATGAGCAATTGCTGAGATCGAATTAATGGCCGACTTACCGGTCATGCATGAAAGTTGACGTTTTCATAATATTGGCAACGAATTATCCAGAATTTTCAGCGATAAAACCACTTCCGTTATTTTCGTCTGCTATAGAGGAACACATTTGCGCTTGCGTCCCGATCGTATACAACAATGTCTGCATCGTGCAATATTACGCTGATTCTCCTGTTCTTCCAGTTGAATTCTTTGGTAGACTCTATCAAATTCCTCTTCTCCACGTATACCGAAAACATGATCGAAGTCTTCAAGGTCCGACATCTTGGATAAAGCTGCAAAGGTTTCAAACTACATCGGTTACCATCGGTTCCCTTCGGGATTTTCACGATAAGTTTCTATCCTGAGCTATGATCTTAAGGTACCTCGTCAGGTAGCTTACAATTATTATCGCATGAATAGATTTCTGAGTAAGCAAAATGTATTTGGATAAAACTTTCTCAGCAGAGAACGCCTTTTACTGTCTAATGCGTTCAAACATTCGATCCTAAACACCAATTGTGGTGAGGGTGTCATTTATCAACGGACAGTGGCACATGAAATACAGCAGCGGTGGCTTTTAACAACGAACTTTAAGCTTAGTGACAATAAGGTTTGTTTTACTTTGATATTAATTTGTCCATTTGGTTTGAATCGCTCTTTGTAAAAGCTAACTTGACACGTGCCTGCAGTAAAAAAAGGTGCTGATGCGTTACTAAAGGATACTAATTCTTCTAATATACTAACTGGATTCACAAATAAATAATTTTTTACCCGCAAATACAGGAACTGTGTTGCAATTTTTTAACCTGCAAATACGGAGCTTTTACTGTATTTAATATAATGATTTATTATAAGCTTTTGAATAAAATGTTATATTACACTCATGATATAAAGATTCATTTCACTCATGTAGTTCAGTTCACAAGAAATAATTCAGTGAAATAAACACGTGTACACATATTTAAAATCAAATTTTAGTTGCTTGTATAATAAACATTTTTATACAGCTATTTTTTCAGATATTTTACAATATATATATATATATATATATATATATAGTTGCAAAACATACTTTAAGGGACGAGAAAACTTTACAAATATTTGAGTATTTTTGGACCAAGAGAGAGAACAGATAGGTGAATGGAGAATACTACATAACAATAAGCTACATGATCTTTATGGAAAACCAGATGTAATAAGAGCAGTTAAGTCTCATAGATTGCAATGGGCAGGACTTGTGGCACAAATGGGAATGAAAGAGAGGCATGGAAACTCCTTTTATGAAAACTATAGAGAAAGCACCCAGTAGGCAGGCCAAGAATAAGGTGGGAGAATAACGTTAACCATGATTTGAGGGAGTAAATTGCACAGAGGATGATTCGAAGACATTGGGTCAGGATAGGGATGTATGGAGAGCTTATGTTTGTGTGGCCATGAATCTACGGGTTCAATAATGCCAGTGAGTTAGTTTATATATATATAGTTATATAAAATGTGTTGTTACTATAGCGTCTAAAGTCTCAATGCTACAGTACTTTGGACATGGTAAAGAGGATTTAGGGTCGTATGCAAATACATTAGTCTTTGATGTTTTTATTATTGATTTAACATTTCTCAATGAAAGATAAATTATATTTGAAGAGAAAAATTTTCGCCTAGACCGGGACTCGAACCCGGGACCCTTGGCTTTCCGGGCCAAGAGCACTTGGCCCGGAAAGCCAAGGGTCCCGGGTTCGAGTCCCGGTCTAGGCGAAAATTTTTCTCATCAAATATAATTTATCTTTCATTGAGAAATGTTAAATCAATAATAAAAACATCATTAGAAGCCTTACTAGCTTTATAAAGTAATGTTAAATTCCCAATAAATGTCTTCTTAACTAAGAAGCCGCCATTTGCAAAGATAGAAGCAATGGTTTCAAAAGCATTTGGCGATAGGGAATTACAACGTATATAAGAGAAGAATTTGCATCTAGATCGCAACTCGCCTCGGTAGCTCAGTTGGTAGAGCACTTGGCCCAGAAAGCCAAGGGTCCCGGGTTCGAGTCCCGGTCTAGGTGAAAATTTTTCTCTTCAAATATAATTTAACATTAGTCTTTACTTAAATTACTTCCAATCGCTGGTGAGCTGACTTACCGTGAGCAAGTGCAAAGATAGAATTAGCTACCCACAAACTGGTCATGCATGAAAGTCATCGTTTTTGTAATATTGGCAAGAAATTACCCAGAATTCTCAGTGATAAAACCACTTCCGTTATTTTCATCTGCTATAGAGGAACGCATTTACGCTTGCATCCTGCAAATAATACCGTATACAACAACGTCTGCGTCGTGCAATATTACGCCGATTCTCCTGTTCTTCCAGTTGAATTCTTTGGTAGACTCTATCAAATTCCTCTTCTCCGCATATACCGAAAACATGATCGAAGTCTGCAAGGTCCGACATCTTGGATAAAGCGGCAAGGTTTCAAATTACATCGGTTACCATCGGTTCCCTTCGGGATTCTCACGATAAGTTTCTATCTTAAGTTATGATCTTAAGTTACCTCGTCACGTAGCTTACGAATTTCAACAATTATTATCGCATGAATAGATTTCTGAGTAAGCAAAATTGTATTAGGATAAAACTTTCTCAGCAGAGAACGCCTTTTACGGTCTAATGCGTTCAAAGATTCGACCCTTAAAGCCAATCATCTGAATTTTCTATTATGATCACACAAATAAATATTACTTATCCCATTAGAAAGACTATTGCCTATTAGAATAAAATGTTTAAATGTAATTGTTAGTAATTCTGAAAAACAAAACTTGTTTTTTTTTGGGGGGAGGATATAAATGTGAAAAAAGTAAGTAGTGTTTTATTTAATAGTACTCTTAAACAGCTAAGATTGTTAGCATCGCAATTCAAAGCTGGGCAAGAAAAAGCAGATAAATTTCACTTAGAGATCTTTTATTTCAGGCTTGAAATCTATGACATAGCATCCATGTCTATTCTTCCTGTCCCATGATTTTTACACTTTGAAAAAAATCCATTCACTCTGACCAGGTTTTAACCCACGAACCTCAGAACAGGCGAATATGGTAACCGCTAGTCCACTAGGACCAAAGAGATTAGTTAATATACCATATCCAATTTATTATTCTAAGATAAGATTTAATTTTTTAATAATATCACAAATATCTCTTCATAACTACTGTGAGTTTTACTATATTTGTATGTATTTAAATTCATGCTTGAGATTCTTGCAGGCAGCCATATTGTTACAAACACAAAAGTACGAACTGAGATTTTTTTATGTACTACATTAAGCAATTATGACAATTAATTCCTGGTAACACAATTTCTCCTATGTTTTTATGTTTTTCCAGGTTTTGTCTTTTTACATTCTCTAACTTAATAAATTTAGATTAAAATATTGAATCATAACATTAAGAATCAATATTAAAACATCATGACATGTTTTATTAAAAAAAATATTCTCCAGGTCTACATGTTTTGATCTGTCTAAGGCCACCTGATAACTAAACTAAAACGAGGATGTCACTGTTGTGTAACTGATAAAGATGTTTCTACATATATTAATGACATATTTCTTTCTTGCAGGAAGGTGAACAAATCTTATCGAGGCCGATCCTGTCCTATAGTTGTACACTGCAGGTAAGATGTTAACAATTTTATTGAATTCATTAAAAATGATCTCTCTTATTTAATTTTTAAATTGTCTGTAAGTTCTGAGTAAATCTTGGATTTTTAGACAAATGCCTATTTACACTGCTCAAAACAATTAGAGGAACACTATGAAATATGCAAATATTTTTTCATTGGATAAAGGTACAAATATGAAATTAATAAAGTACATTTTTTGTGGTTATTTGTTTATTTATTTATTGGTCATATCAGTAAAAACAAATGAATAACGCTGACAATTAACTTTTCATATAATTCTGCGCTGTAAGCAATTGAATCTTGTGCTTATTTTTCAAAGTTAAACACTCGTTATATAGAGTTAGTATCGTGTATGGCCTCCACGATATTCGATGACACTTTGGCACCTTCGTGGCATGCTCCCAATAAGATTCTGGATTTCCTCATGCGGGATATTCTCCCATTCCTCCTTCAGAGCATCTCCAAGTTGCTGCAGAGTTTTTGGAGCTTGATATCGGTTCCTGACCTTCCTGTCTAGAAGATCCCACAAGTGTTCAATAGGGTTGAGGTCTGGGCTGACCGCTGGCCACTCCATTACCTCAATTTCATTCCTCCTCAGGAAATCCCTGGTGACAGCCGCAGAATGTGCCATGGCATTATCCTGCATAAACAGAAATCCAGGGCCTACTCCAATGGCAGCAGGTACTACATGCTCTTCCAGAACGTGCTCGATATACCGGACAGCATTCAGTCGCTGGGGAACAAGTACAAGGTCCGTACGATTGTTGTACATAACTCCAGCCCACACCATTATGGAACCTCCTCCGAATCTATCAATTTCCTGTACAGCCTCTGCAGAAAATCTTTCTCCTGGCCGTCCCCACACCCTCAATCGACCATCACAACGTGTAAGACGATACCTGGATTCGTCCGAGAAGAGCACCGACTCCCACTGGTTCAGGTTCCAATCACCATGGTTTTCAGCATATGTACGTCTTGCTGCCTTATACCCATTTGTTAAGCGTGGTTTTTTAACGGGCCTTTTTGGATGAATATTCTCTTTCCTTAATCTGTTCCTTATGGTTTGGTCTGAAACACGGATTCCGGAAGCCATATGAAGGTCATTCTGCAGGTCTTTGCAGTTTTTGTACGCTGTCGAAGAGCAGAAAGAACAACGTATCTATCATCCTGGGGGCTTGTTTTAAATTTACGGCCCTGGCCACGTCTTCAACAATACTGACCTGTCTCTCTGTGCCTGTTGCGTAATCTGGATACCACGGAAGGAGAAAGCCCAAGCTCTCTAGCCACTTGTCGCAGAGATTGATCTTGTCGTAAAAGATGTAGAGCATGATACACTTGAAACTCATTTAAATGCCTCATTTTGTCAGAGACTTCAATAAACAAGGCAATAATCAACATTCGTCACTATAGCAACATCAGGAAGCTTACCAATTAGAAGTGGCCAGTGCCTTCCAAAATAAAAAAAATTCTCTATATTTGTATTTGAGGTAATTTCTCTGTATTTAGGCCATGGAACTTTAAAATTTGTATCCAATGATAAAATTAATAATTCAATTTACATATTGTCCAACTTTCAGCATCACAGCTTTAAAAAACAATTACTTATTCAATTTATTACAAGTGTTCCTCTAATTATGTTTTTTTTTATTATTATTATTAATTTAACATTTCTCAATGAAAGATAAATTAAATTTGAAGAGAAAAATTTTTCTCTTCAAATTTAATTTATCTTTCATTGAGAAATGTTAAATTAATAAAAAAAAAATAAAAAAAAAACCATCATTGGAGGCCTTACTGGCTTTTAAAGTAATGTTAAATTTCCAATAAATGTCTTCTTAACTAAGAAGCCGCCATTTGCAAAGATAGAAACAATGGTTTCAAAAAGCATTTGGTGATAGGGAATTACAACGTATATAAGAGAAAAATTTGTGTCTAGATCGTAACTCGCCTCGGTAGCTCAGTTGGTAGAGCACTTGGCCCGGAAAGCCAAGGGTCCCGGGTTCGAGTCCCGGTCTAGGCGAAAATTTTTCTCTTCAAATTTAGTTCCTCTAATTGTTTTGAGCAGTGTAGTTTCCATGAGGGTAACATCATTGTCATCTTTCAAACAACTCTAAGGACCAAAGCCTGTTATGGTAACAGTGAAGCATTCTCGGTCCATCTTTCTCTAGGATGTCCCAAAGATCTCTTCCTTTGAGGACGGTATTGAAGCATGACTTTTAGAAATTTATTATGATTAATTCGTTGCACATGATTTTCCACTGTAACTTTCATTTATATATAAATTGTGAGATTGGTTTTAATTGAAGTGCTTGCATGATATTTTCATTTCTTTTGTGATCCATGTGAGAAAATCTGATTTCACTATCCATTATTCTGCTGATATCAGTTCTCCTCATGGTCCATTCGCTTTCATAACATAGTACCATGAGGGCAAATGAAAATTTATTATAGATATGTACAATTCTAAAAAATATGTTAAATTGAAAGTCTTTCTTGCCTAAAATTGTATTCAATGCTATGCTTTGCAACTTTACTAGGCAATTATAGGTGAGGTAGCTTCCCGTTGCTTTCCACACATGTGAATGATGATGGCCAGATGATTTCCAGGGACCATTGTAAACTTCCTGACATTTACTTATTTTAGGAATTCTCACTATGAGGTATATTCATTAAGGTAGAATATTTTTATCACTCACCTCATATTGTTCAAGGCCAAATAAATGTTCGTTATATTTTGAATCTGAGGTTATGTCCGCCATATTGGATTTTCGTGTTTCCTATTTAGACTTGATATGTCTTATAATTACTTATTTTAGGAATTCTCACTATGAGGTATATTCTACCTTAATTCCTGACATTTGCCTTACAGGTGAGGAAAAACCCTGAAAAAAACCTTACCCAGGGGTCTGTCCCGACTGAGAATTGAACCCGGGCCCACGGTGTGACAAGGCAGCACGCTACTTCGAGACCACAGTAGTGGACGTTAATATACATAGGCCTTCTAAATGAGATTAACCTTGAAACAAAAAGAATATATATGTGGGTCTCTTCTTTTTTTACTCATAGAAAGTAGAAGAAATTTCAAATTCTTATAAAAATATAAGATCAAAAAACATGCTAATCTGATGTTGAATGACTCACTTGTTTGATGAAAGATCAAGACACCCTTATTTCTAGACTTTTTGAGAAGTAAAAACAAAATGGGGGAGCCGAAGGGGTAATACGTGGTCTCAGGAGTGTGCAATTTGCTGGTGGGTGTAACACTAATAAAACCCAAGAAATATAATTTATTCCTGCCCAGCCCAATGCACCACATCCTCGTCATGGCTCCTGGTAATACTAAGAAGTGCAGGGACGAAAAAGTGAGTTCCCGATGCTTAAAAATTGGGACATACCAACTAAGGGAAAAAACTCCAACAGAAAATCATCGACCCCCCAGGACTGCTGGAGGTTGGGCGTGGGATTGACATCTCTACCCCATAAAAATAAATACGTTCAGAAACCCAACATGCCTTGGAATGATGGTTTATGACAATGACGACTAAAGCAATGGGGAATAGATGGGTTGGAAGACCGAAGAAACGATGGGAGGATGGTATTAAGGAAGATGCTGCAAACCTACTTAAGTGTCGCAACTGGAGGCTTGCTGCGCAAAATAGAAATGATTGGAGGCAGAAATTAAGGGAGGCCAAAGCTCAAATTTGAGCCAATCAGCTATTGGATGGATGGATGGATGGAAAAACAAAATGGAACTCTGTCATTTATACGTTATACGTGGAGAGAAATTATAAAAAAATTGCAGCATTTTGCTTAAACCGAGTTTTGGTTAAGCAAACTTCACTGAAGTGGTGTTTTAAACTACTGTAAATAATAACAATAATAAAACAATTTACTTCAGTTAAAATATAAATTATATTATTATTGTTATTATTATCATTATTATTATTTTATTATTTATTGTTATAATTTATTATTTTATTCCCTGCTAATTATATGATTCCCTGACTATCATCTGCTAGCCAGCACCCATTTCACTCAATCTTGTTTCTTCATATCTGTCACGATAGAGATTTTATTTATATCTTGTATTCATTACAGTGATGGTGTGGGCCGCACAGGTACTTATTGCCTGATTGACATGGTCCTCAATCGAATGGCTAAAGGAGCAAAAGAAATAGACATTGCTGCAACACTGGAACATATTCGTGACCAACGTCCACTCATGGTGAAGACAAAGCAGCAGTTTGAATTTGTTCTGATGGCTGTAGCTGAAGAGGTTCATGCCATTCTTAAAGCTTTACCCTCACAACAGCAATCAGCACCTGCAGCATCAGCATCACAACAACAACAGTAATCCGGCAGCAAAAAAACCATTACAGGTATGAACTG
Source organism: Diploptera punctata (assembly GCA_030220185.1). Classification (NCBI taxonomy): domain Eukaryota; kingdom Metazoa; phylum Arthropoda; class Insecta; order Blattodea; family Blaberidae; genus Diploptera; species Diploptera punctata. The sequence continues at coordinate 1,380,211 of JASPKZ010004216.1, read as the reverse complement.
CTTTATTCATAGCCATCCAGATATTCTTAATCGTTCACAAATAATCCACCTACCTTCTCTTCAATCAAAAAGTAGCTTAGGCATTCTGATAAAACTAACCAATTCTATCGCCTATGGAAATCACAGGTTCAGTGACACATTCACTAAGGTCCCTATCCTCAGCCAACTGAAACCAGTTTATATGACTGATATCCAGTTCTCTAAGATCCATTCAAATGTAAGATACCCTCCATAATTATAAACTTTTAAAAATATATTCACAGGTGACATTACACCTTTCAACTTAATTTTTGGAAATAGTTTACTTCTGTTTGGAAATTGTTCAACATCCATGGAAATACCATAATAAGTATAAATTAAAATAATTAAGATGTTAGGTCTGTGTATTCTTGCCTCTTATGGTTGTTTTTGTTAAACATATGTTTTAAGGCTTGTGAGACCCATCTTCAGCGTTACAGAAGGTGCTGGAAATATTGAACCGATTATGCATCTAGCGCTAACAGCACACCAAACTCCAACTTTCCGATCATAGTGAGGGATTTCTTGAATGCGATGTAGATTTTCAGATGCCCAGTACTGATTGTTATGAGTGGTGACACGACCATTTAGGTGGAACCACACCTCATCAGAAAAGAACATAAGCTGTGGATGAATTAAACTGTCATTCACTGATGAAAGAAACCATTCACAATAATGCATTCGTGATACTAGATCATCTTGTTTTAAACAATGGATGTGTGTACACTTATAAGGTTTTAGTTTTAATAATTTAGTTGCTCTATGTGCAGAAGACTCTGAAATTCCCATCTGTTGTGCTAATTTTGGTATGGATTTTGTTCAAAACTTGTGCCTATTTCATTTAACTTTTCCTCTGTTAAAACTGTATTTTTACGCTTTCGTTTTTTGTTTAACACAGAACCAGTGGTTTCAAATTTCTTCACAATTTCGTGAATTGTAAATTTGAAAGGAGGCACTTCACCAGGAAACTTTTGAATATACTCTGTGCCAACACGACATGGTGATTCATAATGAAAATAACTTTTACACACAAAAATGTGTTGCTCTAGATTCAATTGCCTGTTCATATTGCTGGACAATACAGTACTGCTGAGTGGCGCTGCTAGCAGATGCACGCGCTCAAAGGCAGTCAGTAGTGGGGGAATCTTGCAAGAGCTCGGGAGAGGCAAAAGGCCATGTGCCCATTAGGTTATAAATGAAGAACCCAGTACATACCTGAACAGTCCATTAAAATATGAAGCGAAGATTTAACCTCTAGCCCAGTCATTCTCAAAGTGGTCTATATCGACCCTTGGGGTGGACTCTGACCAGCAAAGGGTTCATATCAGCAAAAAACAAAGTGAGTAGCAATGTGTCAGCTGTCGAAAACTCATTAGATGTTGATGAATTTGTAAAAATTCAGTGTCAGAAAGGCATGGGGGGTCTACACAAAATAAAAAAAATTGGCATGTGGTCTACGAAATAAAAATGTTTGGGGACTTCTGCTGTAGCACATAATTCTCACACATTGGATCAGTTGAGTAGATGTAAATGACAATGTCCAATTAGGAGATATGTCAATATGGGTCACATTTTCCTTTTTATAAGTTGATGGTATAGAGTTCTATATTCCCATATTTTCTATAAGTTCTCCTCAAAAGCTTGTTATCTACACACATTGTTATGAAAATAGAATTATAACTTTTAATTATATTATTTTTAGTCTGATCATCTTACCTCAATATTAATGTTGATTTGTTCTTGAACATCTTTCAAAACAATTCTTGTCTGGACAAGCTGACGATAAAACAGAATTGTTTTGAAACATGTTCAAGAACAAATCAAAATTAATATTGAGGTAAGATGATCAGACTAAAAATAATATAATTAAAATAACCTCAAAATATAATTTCCTAAAATTAAATATTAATTATAATTTTTGTTTAGAATGTGTGAAATTAAACAAGCTTTTGAGGAGAACCTATAGAAAATATGGGAATATAGAACTCTACACCATCAACTTATGAAATGGAAAATGTGACCCGTATTGACATATTTCCTAATTGGACATTGTCACCTACATCTACCCAAAGATTGCAAAGATTGAAAAACTAGTATACCTCCTATAAAAAAAGTATCGGGAATTTTCATGGGTGAAGTTACGACTAATTACCCTATCTCCTTCTTGGGCCATTGGCTTAAAATAATTGATCAGTACATTAATTCGGCAAGATTTCAATATGTGTTTAACCGAGTATCTCTGCCTTTATCATTTTTTTTAAATATTAACTATGATATTAAGGTGATCTGCTAATTCCTGTTCTGTGCACATGTTTTATTAAATATTATCATTATTAAAAAAATTAAGAATACTTTCATAGCAAATTCCAGTACTTAAAGTTAATGGATCAACTGAAAATAATAAAAAATTACATCTTTAATCTTATAAATTCCAAATTCTTTTTAACAACCATTTTGAATTTCTGGATGGCAATGATTTAGTAAAAATGTGTTTTGTTTAGTGTGTCCATACTTTAAGGATGCTTTAAATGAAACATACCTGACTGTGGCAGTTATTTAGAGATTGAGTGATGAAATATGCAAACCTGAGCAATATTTCTATTCATTCCTTACCATAAGTATAAAAAGTCAAACTTAAACTTCATATTTGAATCTCTTCCCCTAAAAACATTCCAGAAGCACAAACCATTACCCTCTGGATTGTATAGAACTACCTACGCTGTATTTGACATAAGGTTGCACCAATATATCATTATATAAGCTCTACCAATGCTGTGATTGGATACAATGTGAATCTCAAGTTCAAAATGACAAACTTCTATCAGACATTTTTTTTTATTCAATGCCACCATGTTGACATTTCAACATTCTGGTATTCTCTCCTGGCATGGCGTTATTGTAACCCACTTCTGAGGCAGAGTTACACTTCCTGATGATATATGATAGGTGATAATGAAAGTAATGATGAGCCAGAAGAGGCCTTAACCCTAAACTTAATGAATATGTTAATGATGATAATGATGGCCAGATGATGTTCTGGGACTGTTTGGGCCTTAAAGTTTCCTGACATTTGTCTTATAGGTGAGAAATAATCTAAAAAAAAAACCATCACCTAAGAAATTTGTCCCGACCAGGGCTCGAACCTAGGCCTGCTGCATGACAAGGCAGCATACTACCTCAAGACCACACAGTGGACTGTATCAGACATTATTTAATTTTAACATATACATATACTTAAAAGTATTATTATTGAAGTATAATACATCACTTTTCCTAATGGAAGAGTTCACAACTCCAGCGAAATGTCAGTTTTTGTTACTTGTGTCTTTCCAAGCCTCACTTATGGAATATCTAATATCCTTTATTAATTTCAAAATGTGGAGGGAATACTCTGGCAAAAGATAATTTATCATCTCCTCTTATTGTTTTGTTTATGTGGAAGGTTGATTCCAAATATGCATTCATGTGTCTGTCATTTCATTACTTCTTCTCTGTCATGTTCACTTCCTCACAATTTTTCTGAATTTAGTCCATCTTCTTACTAGTGATGTCCCCCTAAGACTCTTTCATTTTACCTTTAGATTCAACGTTACTTTTTTGGATTTTAATACAAATTATGATTGAAAGTTACACTAATTGCTAATTTAAATTTATAAATTGAATCAAAGAAATAGTTTTACATCTCACCTCTTAAAAATAACAAATATAGATCTATGAATTTTGAAGTTCCCAGCAAACAAAATTTAATTTCACAGTTCATAAAATCGGCACCAGATGGCAATTCAGAAGTTCATAGTAATAGCAAAATTTCAATAGTCTGAGTTTTGGCTGAGGATAAAGGTGATGGTCCTTGAAACCAGTTCTATTAAAATCACAGAGTTTTATGAGGCAAGATATAAAAAGATTTCTCCGACTCAATTTATAAATTGAGGTGTTGACATGGGAAAGGTAGTAGGTCATAAAAATCAAATTTTACAGGGGAAGCAAAAAATAATTTTCCCAAAATTAATTTTAATATAATTTTGACTCTGCTATACAATAAATTTTATTTGCAAAATAGTTACAAAATATCCATATTAGCTTTACAAAATATATTTAAACTTAAAAGTGTCAAAATTGTTTTTTACTTCCCCTTGTAAAATTTGATTTTTATGGCTTACTACCTTTCCCATGTCAATGCCTCAATTATTCTTGGAGTCTTCCCTCTCTTATTCTTTTGAGATTCTTGAATCATTTATAGTAAAACTCTGAACTCTGCTTAACTTCACTTAACTGAAACCCACCTTACCAAATACTTTTTTCAAATGTTCTTCCATATACTACATACAGACAACAGATTTCCGCTTTGATTTCTCTTCACAGCAAGGGATGATAAATATGCTTTTCAAATAACTGAATGTATATCATGTTAAATCTACTGTATTCAGTATTTATTATAATAATTTTTAAATCACATTTTACAGTAAATTAATATTACTATGCCGTAGAGTAGTGGTTAAGGCACAAGCCGGAAGGTAGAGGATTCGAGTCCTGATGGGGTCAGGATTTTTAAACTGACCCAAACCCTCTGGCAGTACTATGTCCCTGGGGGGTCATAAATGAGTACCAGACACTTGTTCTGGGGGTAAATGTGCCCATCATGCAGGGCTGACTGACATCGAGTGCCGATTCTCCAGAAAAGTGGGAGTCTTAACCTCCTACTACCCCAAGGGCCTCCTGAGGCCTGTAGTGGGATCACCTTTACAACTGACTTAGGAAAACATCTTCATAGAATTGGTACATTAATGTCTCCTGAGTGTATATTGTGTTCTCAAAGTATGGAAATGGACAGAGAACATTTAACAAACTGTGGTTACTCTTCAAAATTATCAAGATGTGACATCCAAGTATTGAGAAGCAAGAAGGAGAATAAATTTGTTGTTAATTCCAGAGCATTAGCTACATATATACATACATATTACTACTACTACTGCTATATATTTCTTCCTTACATAGCAAAAAATATTTCCCATGAAAAACAACTGAATCCAAAATAGCTCTGCCCACTTTTTATTGAATAACCGAGATTCTAGACTAATCTTTTGTTAAAATATAATATTATTATTATTATTGGTTTTATTACTAATATTTTATTCTTATCATCATGAAAATGTCTATGTTCAAAATCTAATTTGTACATGTTTTATTCATATAATGAACAAGGATTACATTTAATATATGTAGGAAATAACACGATGAGGTTTCTTTTAATTATTAATGAGATGGTGATTTACATCATATTTCTTGATTTTTATGCAGACCTGGTTTCATCGCTTTTGTCTTGGAATGCATAGACAATATCGTGCAAAAGCAACAAAACCAGATCTGCATAAAAATCAAGAAATATGAGGTGGTCAAAATAACCAACTCATTAATAATTAAGGATTCCATTTATTTTGAATATGTCCCCAACCAATTATAAAACAGTACAATATTGTATTCAGGTTTTATCTTTTACTTAGCTGCAACCTTATGGCAAATACATTTTAAGTTCCATTTTTGCATTTATAATGTGATTATTTTAATTTTTTATCCATTTTAAACCTATTTTCACATTTATACACTTCAACTCTGTCAAGGTATTATAACCGTCTTTATAACCAAGGAACAGACATGTGTTTTTATGTACTTGAATCTGTCACCTTTCAAACTTTTGGTACCTAAACCATTGATGCTAATATTGGATAAATAGAAATGCACACCTTAGTAATAATACTAAAGGCCTATAAAGCATTTCATAATCAGACTGAAGCATAAATATTCAGGAAAAGGAGTGTTGCCATTTGTGAAAATTACAGATGTTTTCTGCTACGAACAACTGGCTCATACTTGAAATATTCTTTATAATTGAACATTTGACAATGATATACAATATATGGAATGTGATTTTGGATATGCCAATAATCTTTACCTAGCCTGTAACTATATTCGTCTTTTAAAAATGCTGCTTCAGGATTTTCATAAATTATTAAAAATTACTACTGCAGTGGCAATTTTGTTTTGTCATGACTTTGAGTCATTCTTGTACTATGAAAAAAAATAGATACATCCATAAAACCTCATCCATTTTCTTGTTTCCTGTCTCCAGTTATCTCCACCAAGTCACATCTGCATGATTTCATAATTTATTCACTTTTGATATGAATGAAACAATTTTTTTACAAATAGTAAATGCGATCTGAAAGGATGGATAAAAATAATACAGAGGTTGGCAGATAAGCATTATTGTATTTAAATTAAATTTAAATTAATATTGGGAAGTAAACATTATGAGGTTATATCATTAATAGTGAGTGGAGAACATATTTTTAATGACTCACCTCATATAATTTCAAATTTCTTTGATACTGGCGGTTTCAGACAATATCTTGCCCCTCTTCAGTCATGTCTGGAAGCAGCCATGACTGAAAAGGGAGAAGATATTGTCTGAAACCGCCGGTATCAAAGAAATTTGAAATTATATGAGGTGAGTCGTTAAAAATATGTTCTTCACTCACTATTAATAAAGCATTATTGTACTGATATTATGAACATCACTATATTGTGAACAAGTATATTTGTTTATTTCTGGTAAAAAATAATTTACTTATGACATATTTTCCATCTTCCCTTTATTTTTGGCTCAATCAATAATGATAAAAACTTTATAACAATAAATTAAACCAATTTGTCATTCGTTTTATGGGCAATCTTTCTTTTCAAATACCTTTAACTTCATCTTGTTTAATAATTTCCAACTTTGCATTATGCGGGATGCCCTTTTTGGCAGGGTTTTACTCTAAGGACTTAATTCAGAAAGGGGGGTAAAATTAAATTGGAATATATCTACATTGGAGTATTATTAAGATATCATTTTATTTTGTAATATTGATATATTTTCTATTATTAGAGACACTTTTATTTTCCTTGTGTTTTGTTGTTATTATTATTAGGTTGTAATTTAGACATTCTGGTATTCTCTCCTGGCATTGGTGTTATTGTAACACATTTCTGAGGTTGGGACGCCTAGAAGGCAGAGTTACGCTGCCCTGATGATATATGATATGTGATGATGATGGTAATAATGCGCCAGGAGAGGCCTTAATCCTAAACTCAATCTAATGAGGGTCCCGCACTGTAGCCGAGTGGTTAAGGCAAGAAGCCTTGGTGCAGAGCTATGGGACTTGCACTGGTTCGAATCTCCATGGGGGAAGAAATTTTCTCATGGAATTTCAGCCAGTATGGGACCGGTGCCCACCCAGCATCGTGAGGCATTTGGGTAGCTACAATAAGTAGTGACTTCAGGTTGAGAAGACCAGCTACAACGGCTGGATGACCTGACATGCTGACCACATGTCATCCCTACACTGGCTAGATAATCATCTACCTCTGTGATTAACACATGTGGATGTGAGGCTAGCAGCCAGCTGGTAGTCTAAGGGTCTTCTAGGCCTGTCGCGCTTGGAGTTTTAATTTAATGAGGTGAATATGATAATGATGACCAGGTGATATTCGGGGACCATTTTGGCCTTAAAGTTTCCTGACATTTGTCTTACAGGTGAGGAAAAATCCCGAAGAAAACCATCACCCAAGAAACTTGCCCTAACTGGGGATCGAATCCGGGCCCACTGCATGACAAGCAGAACACTACCTTGAGACAACAGCAGTGGACTTGAATTAAACTAATAATGACACTGGTCAACAGTGGTTTTGTTGCCCTTGATATAAGATTAATTTCAGTTATATTTATGCTCACAATTCATGAAACTATGAATGATTTTGGAAGATTTGCTCTAGTCTTTTTTTTTTAATTTTTATTTTCATTTTACACTACAAAAATCAGAAAATATGAAAAAAAATAACATATATATTTATAATGACAATTGTTTTTTGAAAAATTAGTATACACCGACGTAAATAGAAAGAAAAATGTTGAAAATTCATGTTATACTTCAGTGAAACACCTTCATAAGATTTTCTTCTATAATTTTTAGAGCACATTCAGCACTTTCATTAATATATTCGTAAACTGTGCAATTGAAAAAAATTTGCAGAGATATCCAGGGCAACAATTTTTCTTGTAGAGCTATATAATTGTAAACAGTAAAAAATAAATGGCAGCAGTGAATTTAAACAGAAAAATAAAAATGTAAATTCCTTTATGCACTAATTAAATATTATATTAAATATATGAGTGGGATTATGTTCACAACTACCAAACTAATGGGTTACAGAATGTAAATCAAATGCCAAGTTATGATTCCTTGGACATTATTCGTATGAGCACTGGTACCTAATCCAAAGAAATTTTACTCCCGCATGTGTTGAGTAGTGACACACACCTCTCTTTTATAGATTATAACAGTTTTTTCAAGAACTACTATATATTAGTATGATTATGACGAGTCCCAGTGGAGTCTGGGTTTTTAAACTGGCCTAAACCTTCTTGCGGCACCATGGTCCTGTGTCGATCAGCCTCTAATGGAAATGAGTACTAGGCATTTGTTTTGGGGGTAAAGGCAGCCATCATGGAGGGCTGGCAATTTGATAAACTTTTAAAGTAAAAAAAAAAAAATGCTGAAAAAATCACGATTGGGAATTACATCAATTTTAAAAACCTTGAGGTAAATTATACTGGTGGTGATTGCAAAATATTAGCTCAGGATAGGGATATGTGAAGAGCTTATGGGTCGTATGCAAATACATTAGTCTCTACTCAAATTACTTCCAATCGAGCTGAGATCGAATTAACGGCCGCCTTAACCAGTCATGCATGAATGTTGACGTTTTCGTAATATTGGCAACGAATTACCCAGAATTCTCAGCGATAAAACCACTTCCGTTATTTTCGTCTGCTATAGAGGAATGCATTTATGCTTGCATCCCGCAAATAATACCGTATACAAACACGTCTGCGACGCGCAATATTACGCCGATTCTCCTGTTCTTCCAGTTGAATTCTTTGGTAGACTCTATCAAATTCCTCTTCTCCGCGTATACCGAAAACATGATCAAAGTCTTCAAGGTCCGACATCTTGGATAAGTTTCAAACTACATCGGTTACCATCGGTTCCCTTCGGGATTTTCACATAAGTTTATATCTTGAGCTACGATCTTAAGGTACCTTGTCAGGTAGCTTTACAATTATTACCGCGTGAATAGATTTCTGAGTAAGAAAAATGTGTTTGAATAAAACTTTATCAGCAGAGAACGCCTTTTACTGTCTAATGCATTCAAACATTCAACCTATGTCTGTGTGGCCATGAACCTATGGGTTTAATAGCACCAGTGAATTAGTTAGATTGATTTTTTAGAAGTATAGTGACCCCACTACAGTCCTTAGGAGGTCCTTGGAGTAATAGGCGCTGAAGGCTCCTACCTCTCTAGACATATATATCTTTGAAACATATAAAATTATATACATTTCAATACTTTACACAGTAAAACTTGTTTAATTCAGAATGTGAATAATGTGGAAATCTGTCCAATGTGAACAAATTTATTGGTCCCAACGAATTAATAGTAATTTTATGTGTATTTTATTTTTCATAAAACAGAATCTGTTGAAAAACGGAAAGATATTTCTACACATTTCATGAAAAAAATTATAAAGCGGAAAGATAGAGAAATAAATTAAGTTTCCTCTTCATTGAATTCACGTTAGGCCAAAAAAAAAACAATAAGGAATGATTTCTGCCACCGGGTGAATTACAGATTCTACCTGTATCTAAAATTTATTTCGGCCTCATTGCACATCCATTATGCAAAATACAGATACCTGTCTTACAAATAAACATTGCACTGTAAAATCTTAAATTAGTTTAAGTTCTCAGACCGATCTTTCACAGGTAGCTTTCTGAATTTATGGAATAAAGATGTATGTATCAGTGTCATTAAACAAAAAAGTGAAAGAAATTGAAGATAAATCTCCAAATTTCCGGACCGATGCTCCAAAGTCAAGCTCTAGCTGTTGCTAAATACCTATGGAATAACAATTTCAAGGCATCTTCAGATTGGTTGGACAGTTTTAAAAGACAACACAATGCAATGTGGAATGAAATTTGTGGGGAATCAAAGGATGTGGACAAAAGTGTAGTTTGTGAGCGGAAACCGAAACTGCATACTTTAATTTCAAGATACGCGCCTAAGAGACATTTTTAATGCTGATGAAATGGGACTGTTTTTTTTTTCACGTCTTACCATCAAAGTCGCTCATACATACTATACTTCACTTTTCAAAGGCAGCGGAATTATAATTAATTCAAGGTACGTAATAATACATATACAGTACTCTATAATCTAAGATTATTAATAAGTTTTAGTTTTTTCTTATAATGCGAAATTTTGTCTAATGCAGAAGCAAAAATTGGTCCCATGCGATTCTGCTTTGAGCAAATTTTACTGTACTAAGTTTTGAGCTATTTAATGTTAGTGTCATTACTGTAAGTATTTGAAAAGCTAATCTCAAAATTCTAGTACAGAAGAAAGACTTTTGGAATTATTTCAATTAAAGTGTGCCTACTAGAAGAAGGAACAATTCTTTGAGAAAGTGGTTACCAAATTTCCTTCCCGGAGAGAAAGATGAAATTTTAATTCTGCTGATCTTGGCAAGATAATCTGCCAAAGTTTCAAGGGTGAATTATTTTATATAAAATTTTGCTTATAATAACAATAAATGTAAATCGATACCAGGCTGAATTATTATAATATATATTTCAAACTACTATCAGTTGTGACTTTTATGAAAGCAAACCTATCCCTCAATTTACAATAGTCCACTTAAAAAATATAATATTCAATGATTCAGCTATCTGAATGATCAGCACATGCCACTGGTGATACACCAAATTTATTTTAGTGCAAATTAAACATGTGATTAAAATAATAACCTACTGCTATATTTATTAGTCTTAGCAATGCATATCTCTTTTTGTTACAGTGCAAACTTGTTTCTTATCTGAGCATAGAAATATTCTTAACATTTTTCTATCAAATACCGTATTTTGGCTGCTGCTCAAAGTGGTGTGAATGGAAAGTTACCTTATAGCCAATGTATTGAAGAATGTAATCACACTAATTATAAACATTAACAACATAGACTAAATTCTGGTAAAGATACCATATGGTAACTGCACTAATGCTGTTTTGGCAACCCTGTCATTAAGAATGAAGACTAAAACAAAGGCCAGGGAAAAAAGGAATTTTTAATGAAATCTCTATATCCCCAATTAACACATTGTATTATTTAATTTATAACATAAAACTATTGCTGATATGATGAGTCCATTTTTCTCTGTCCTTAGTCTTCATTTGTACACAGTTTTAACTTGCAAGAATGATGAGTAACGTAATTTTTCTTTTGATATAAAAATAAAGAAGGCTCAAGTTTCCAACAAGTGTCACACATTTCAAAATACCTTACACGCATTCTAATTTCATTTTACTTCAACATATTAAGTTTTTTTTTAATATTAACTATCATTTAAAACCTATTTTAAACTTTTCCATTATATTTTAATGGAACATTTTAATTGTAGGCCTATGTACTGTTTGGTGTAGCAGCCATATTGTTTTTGTAGCCATTTTATTTCTTTGTTCGAATACAGCCAAGTATACTTCAGAATTTCAGAATTTACTATTTACACTATCTATTTTTGGGTGTTGCATTACATGCCATTTTATTTGATACTTTTACAGGTTAGAGTACTTAAATTATATTAGTATAGCTTTTAGGTTATTTTAGGCCTAAAAATACTTTCTATTAAATTATACAAATATCAAAAAGTATTGTCTGTATAATTCTTATCTCCTGTCATTGTTTCTATTAGACATATGTTTCAAGGCTTGTTAGCATTCATTCATTCTTCATTATGTTTATCCAGACGCAGCTGATGGCACCAATCCTTAGCATACTTATGTTGTATACGTTGCATTGGGACTGCATATACATGCAGCTTATGTAGGCATTGAATACCCACGAGGTTAAAAGAAAGAGATATAGGAAAGACAGAAATGAACCCTTCGGCCTCGAATACTCTAATACCATTAGGGTCGAAGAAAACAAGAGGTCACTCATGGGAGACTGGATAGGAAAGTAAAAAGAGGGATCTGGTACGAGAAAAGGAAGAAATACCACATCGGTCTATAACCTACCAAGCTAACCAGTGCTAATTGGTGGGTAGTCTATCCCTTCAGTTCATATTGCATAAACAATATGTTAACAGCTGCACCATGGGAAGGTAGGGTTATTGTCCAGATTGGTTCCTGTAAGCTTTCAATCTAGAAAGAATTAGAGGGTCTCCTCCCTGTTAAGAAACAATAACCCTTTGCAGCCAGCCTTAAAACATATGTCTAAAAGAAACAACTATATGAGGTAAGAATTATAAAAACAATACTTTTTATTAAGTAAAACCTCATAATGTTACTTCCTATTATATTTAAAAATATACAAACATTGTTCTATGTCCATAGTGAGTGGAGAACATATTTTTATCAACTCACCTCATATGATTTCAAATTTCTTTGATACCAATGGTTTCAGACAATATCATGTCCCTCTTCAGTCATGGCTTCCACTGATGAAATTCTGTGATTATTGATTTCTCTAATGACATCATCTCTTGTGCTGCCATCTTTCGTTGGGATTATAAACTTTGTAATTAAATTTTTATCCACCGGAATATCGAAATTCATAGATCGATATTTATTCTTCTGAATGAGTATCATTTCCCAAATTGTCAATTCCAACGGTTTATCCAATTGTTCCAAAAGTTTTGCCTCTTTTTCAATTTTATGATGTTCTGGCAAACTATGTGCAGCAATTGCTGATTTTTCAATGTTGCATGTGTTGGCAGAGCGTGTGGTGTATGATTTGGACTTAGAAAAATTTTTGCGATGCTTGTTGGAAACTTAATCCATATCAAGTTTTACTAATTTATCTTCCTTATTCTACAACACTGCACTTTACACATTGGAAGCATACTACATGGTAACAAATTTATTACTTTATTGTTGCTGTAAGACATTTAATTTAGATGTAAAATGTGATGCTTTAATTGTGAATATGTAGATACATACATGTAATGTTATTTTATGTCATGACATGAGAGTAATATATATACATAGAGCATAGATACATAGAATATGATTACCTTATATCTATTTAAAGAGTGATTGTTATTTATTACAGATATTTATATTGACATGTTACTAAGAGTGGCTCTTTGATATGGAAAAATCCTTCAACAGTATTATTATGTATTAAAACTATTGCTGTTGAAAATTTTTTTAACAGATGCAGACTGAAGAGAAAAAAGAATATAATGGTACTAAATTCTGCCTTTGTTAAAAAACTTAAATAAGATTTTTCAAATCTCAAGATTGCCAAGATATAAGACATATTTATTGTGATGTTTTATAAATATTTAATATTTTATGTTTGAATGTATATGAAATTCTATAATTTATTTTGTTTGAATTTTTTCTTCAGTTCATATGCATGTAAGAAGGCCTGCAGAATTTTCAGAAGTCAGTTACAAACAGATTGCCATTGTGTGGCATGTTATTTGATGTGACCCTCATAAACTAAACAAGGTATGGGAGTTAGACAAAATATTTAAATTTGTAGCTAATTTATAATTAATATTGTAGTTCTTAGTATATCTGAGAAATATTTATCATTATGATAGTAGAATAAAAATAACACCAAAATCTCTCCTTGGTTGAAGCAGCTAGCTAATATTCCTGAAGTTAAATTAAGTTTTTCTCTATTTTAATTGTAATTGTATAAAACATGATCTATCAAAATAAACTCTTGTTCCTAGTTAGGGAGATTCTTTAATAATAAACTAAGCAAAGAATTTAAGATTCATACCATAGATTTAAATTTAGTTCATGTCAGTATATTTTAATTTTCCAAAATGCAGTAATGTATGCATTGTGGATTGAAACCTGTTGTTTTAAATGTATTGTTTCAAGTGATATTTTAAATGGAGACTACTTTCAATTAAAGCTGCTATAAATAACCATATTACAAAAATTAAATTAAATTGTTGGATTTAAAATCTGATAAAAAAATTTACAGTAACAAAAATTAAGGGAAAATATATCAGGTACAGGCCTACTTTCAAAATGTATGTTGTACACTATAACTTATATTGCATGTATATACTCTATATGTCCCAAGTGAGGGCACAGGTGCCCCATAGCAGGAGTTTCTTAACTAGGCAAATTTAGTTATTTTGATGATATATTTAAATATTAATACTTTCCAATACTGGACAATATTATTTTAAAAAGAAAAATTAAAACTTGAACCAAAATATTAAGCTTCACTGTTTAAAAAGGTAGTGTAAAATTTTCATTAAAAATACTTCCTTAAATGCTTCCAAGAAGCAAGTCCTCCGTAGAAACTTTAAGCTGGGTCCTGAGTCTGAAGATTTTCAGGCTCGTAAAAGATCCTTAAGCCAAAATAAAAAGACCTCTAAGTAAAATTTACTAACCTCATTATCCTAGTAATACTTCAGTTACCTGCTAGATGTCTCATTGGGTCGGTATTTTAACCACATACCATTCATGACACCTATGGGCAAATAAGTGTAACTAAATTAGCTTGGTCTAGTAACTCTTAACAAACGAGAGACTAAGGGTCAACATTGGGCTATGCCATTGTAGACTGTAGGCTTGCAATGAAGTTTGCTTCATATTTTTGAAAGAACTCTTATAGTTTATTTTATTGTTATGTATAACTTTAATATTAATATTTTTATTTGACATGGAGCCAGAAAAAAAAGCTATTTAACTTTGTTTACTGATCTTGCTCTATGTTTAACTGTACTATCATTTTATTTTGCTGCCATATGTTGACAACTTAGAGGAAGCTATATTGGCTTCCACATACTAAATCTAAGCACAGTATGTTATCTTGTCATGATGAAATAAATGGGATGCTTACTTCTGTACTATCTGCTGGCCAATCAGAACCTTTGCAGCACCAGCCTCCTGAATTGGTTCTGTATTGAACACTTGCATGCATAGAAACTTGGTGCCATTGAAACATGGGAGAAATCTCATCCTCGGTGTTAAGTTTGTTTATAAATGCCTCTATCCTTCATTGTAATCCAATCCCTGGGTACTGAACACTGAACGAGAGCTAACAAATACAAATGGAAGGATACAAAACATAAACTTCCTTAAAATATATTTAAACAGACAAAAAAAAATAAAATGGAAGGAAATTTCTTGATGAAGAGAGGATAATATTCATATATGTTGTTTTGTGTAAACAAGTTTTTATTGAGGTTATATGATGCTCCATAACAAATTTTCAGACTGTACCCAATAAGTGTACTAGTTCTGTTAACATTGACATTTTTGTTTTCTTTGTTTTTACATGTTTTGAAATTTGTCTACAGTTTAGACATTGGTGTTGCAATTCTTAAGTTTTGGTACATTGTATTGTGCTATTTCATGTCATTTACTCTTGCACCAGGGACAGATTGATGTATCAAAATCTATTTTTCATTTTATTTTCCTTATACCAGTACTATATTAAAATTCAAAATTACTTGTCTCTTCTTAAATAAGTTTTGTGTTATGTATGCAGTATGTTCAAGTTATAATATTGTATTATCAATGATTGAATGCAAAATCTCAGGTTTGATTTCCAAAACTGATCAATATATTCTGAGAAGTAATAGGTTAAGGAAAATGCACCCATCTTCTGGAGCTTCTCAATAAATAATAAAAATAATCAATAAAAGGTTACAAATAATATCTAATATGAATTCAAACAATAAATAATTATAGATAGAAACAGTAAAATGACATATGATTAGGGAAGACAGAAACTCAAGTTGAATTACTAATCTGAGAAAGTTTCATTCTATAAAATAACATATTATCCAGATCATAAGACAAAAGTTCATATTGTCTTCTCTAACAGATATGTATCAGAATGCTGCTGAAATTTTTCATAGAAATAAAGTATGACATTTAATAGTATCCAAAGTATTCCTCCACAGGATAATGGAGTATCTTCTTTACCACCACATGCAAAGTATTAATTCTTACTGATAAATTAATAGGAAAATAACTTCCTAATCTCAAAGGATCTCTTCATATCAGTATGAACAAATTTCTATATAACTGAACCAGAAAATCTAATACTAGAATTTCTGTTTTAACCTTTTGACCGCCGAGTTCCCTTTTGCCAGCTGGACTGTGGGTGCCAGGTTTTTTTAATTTAAAGTACTACGCAATACTATATAAATATAAACGTATATAAAGTATCATTAACTGTCTACATGCCATGCTAAATTGAATTTAAACTCACTATTATACATTTATTTGAAGGTTAGACGGTGTTACTTCCACTTGTAAAGATCCCAGGTTCGAATTCAGCACGGTGTATTTATTGGAATATGTTATCACTATCACTAAAACATTTTTCCTATTGAATACTTTTGATGGCATTATCACTAAACACTTATAATATTAAAATTGTTGAACATTTTTTATGGTCCTGGGTTCAAATTAATTCCAGTCAAACAGCTGTTTTATGCCACGTGTTTCGTCTGGAGCGACACACCCACCACTGTCACTCACACCCAGTTCCTTTAGGTCTACATCACTTGCTTTACTATTTACAGGCTTAGATTGTAATAATATTCTCTTAGAAACAGGACTACTATCATATTCGTCAAACGAATAACCATTTGATGAACTGTTACTGTCACTATCGTCTTCTGAAAAAACTGACACAATAAACTCGCATATTGTATTTTCGTCAACTTCGAGACATAAATCACTGTGTTTTACAGCACGACCTACCCCTTGGTCAGGTATCTTTTCAACTAAAAATAAAATAAATAAAGAGAAAATCCTGAAATTGTAACATTTCATAGCCAAAAAAAAAGCCTTGTAACATGAATGTACACCCTCCTTTAGAAAATCCATTTACAACTAGCCTGTACCGTTACTCTTGTAAGGGATGTGCAAAGTATTGCTAAGAAAGGATGTACAACACAGAACGAAAAATAATTTTAGTTTATTGAAGTAAAAACTTCAGGAAAAAAATATTTAAAATAATAAGATTGAAAACCGGAGCTTGCTGGGCGTGGCATACCGCTGTACACACACTTTCACCGGCGCACGCCGGGCATGGCGTTCAAAAGGTTAATTATCTCATATGACATTTAATTTGATCTAGTATTCTCAGAATTATTTTTTTCTTTATATATAATATCCTTTTTGTGTTTAACTTTATCTTACTAGGTGGGCTTTACATAAACATTACAACAATAATAATAATAATAATAATAATATTTTTTTTTCACTAATAAAAATTGGAATTTATAACAAAAAAATTGTAAATAACTACAATACATGTACTTACATTTAAATTATTTTTGGCCAAGGATTTCAGGAAAGAACCTGCAACTTAAAAATCTGTTGAATGAAATATAGCCTCTTTTTTTAAAATTATGATTGAGATGATCTTTGCAAACAATGCTTCACTATTGTTGTATAAAATAAGACAATATGAATGTTGGATTCTGCAAAGAAAATTGTATAATCTAGCTTTCATATACTGTATTTACTTTCTAATGTAACTGAATTAATTATATCCTCTTTTTTTTATATTTTTGAGCTCTCATTAAAAAAATACTTAATTTTTATTATTATCTAGATTTAACTTGTCAAGATGATTAATTATTACAACAACAAATAAGTTTTCATATAAAAATCCAAGAGAAATTGAACATTTTAAATTTTAATATTATTAATAATAATTATATACTTATAAAATTTAAATGGAAACATTAAATCTACACATTTAACAATGGTCCTGTAAATTTGAAATTGATAGATCAATATTCCATTATGTCACAACATGAAAGATAAATCAATAATATTTATTTTCAGTGGGTAATACAACAAATACTTAAAACAAGAGAACAGCTTACATTGAAAATAAAATACAAGTGTGAATTTTTCTTTAAAATATATTTTGGACATTATTATTTTGTAAGCAAAGATTTAAATGATTTGCTTTAATGCTTGATATTCCAGATATTTTAATTTTATAAGAATTAATATTAGTTTCATTAAAAAAATAATTTAAAGTAAAATAAAATATATTGTTTTTATTAATTAAGATAACCTACAGGTTTAAGTTAAAATAGTTTGATTGAATTTATATTCATATGTACATTTTTTAATTACTATTATTTGAAAAGTATTGATTAATATGAAAAAATAAAATTACAAATTTACATTTGATAAAAGAAATTCAAAGGGAACATTCATTATGAAAAATCAAACCATCCGTATTCCATCTAGAGTAATCTCAACGATCCTGAATATGATCATATGTATGATATATGTATATATAACATAAAGGAAATTAAAAAACAATTATGATACATTTTAAATGTAAAAAGATAAAAAAATTCTATGATTAATGTTATCAAAGCTCAAGTGATTGCAAATCTGCAGGGTGATACTATAAATTAACATAAAATTGAGTAATACTATATTGGAAACTTTTTTAAGTTTATTTATTTCAGACATTATCTGTTCCTGGAAAAAAAAAATTAAGTTGTCACAAATACACTGCTTGATCAGCTGCCTTCCTGCACCTTCGTTTGGCCTTCGTAGGAGAAACTAAAGACTGACAAAACTGAAAATTATGTGCATCTCAATAAAAAATTAAATTGAATTTATTTAATTTTTTTAAACAGTCAATGTGATGTAAAGTGAATGGAACTGTCCTCTCTTCTCCCCTTCGTATAGAGTCCCTTGTACCTGAATATCGAATGACACATCTTGGTGCAAAAGCAGAAAAAAATTACCTAGTTTGGTTCCCCACAGTTTATTCCTTCTACTTATGCCACACTTATCTCTGTTGCCTTTTATGGATTGTGAAAAATAAAAACACATGTGATGTGTTTTATTTTAAAATGTATTGTGAAGATGTAAATAATTATATATATATTATACATATAACAAATTCTAATATGAATTGTGAAGCATAGAAAAGATCTATATTTTTGTGGGACATGAAATATTTCTTTTGGCATGCACTCTTTGGGTTACTATTAATATTTAAAAGAATAATAAATCATGTATTTGTCTGGGTAAAAGAAAAATAATACAAATAAAATGCAAAGTGATTTGGTGGAAACTGAGTAATAAATCCTATTTCTGTTGTGACAGCAAATTTTAAAATCCATTCTTTATCCAGTTCTTTATTTTTTACAAAGCATACCTCTGTTTATTTTATGTTTATTCTATAAATATGTTACAAATATTAAGGTTGCCATTATATAGTTTCACCAATCTTGACATATTAAAGACAAAAATCTAAAAAGATGAATCTCATTACTCCTATATTATGATAATGTGGCTATTATTAACCCACTGGAGACATGTTTAAAGCGCCTAGCATGTTCACTGGGAACCCATTTAAATCTCCTCACCGCTACTCTGGCTGCGCTGGACATTAAATCAGAATACAAAATACACATACTGTGTTCTATCACTTATGTTTCCAGATATTTTGTTTACCCCTGAATTTCTTTTAGTATCTTATACTTTTACGAATAGCAAAGGAATGTGGCCTGCCTGCTACCCTCTGTTGTGCATTGTAAACCGTTATGTTTTGTTATTTTCAAGGCTGTGAAAGTTGACAAACATTTAAAAAACCATCTTTTTGTAACAGTTCTCGGACATTGCCTTGAAAGTAAACACAAATCATATGTTCAAACAAGACCGAAAAAAATAACACGCAATATAATACTGTACATAATAAAAATAAATATATGAAATATAAATAAGCATAGACCTATACATTATAAAATCAGGAAAAGTTCTTCGTATATTCTTTAATTATCTTAGTTATATATCGACCTGTAAATTATAAAATACTATAGATAAAAACTGGACGAAACTCACCTAATATTTCTACCATCAGTAGCATGCACGGTTACATTGTCACTGTATATTATTTCATCGTTCAAATCTTCATTCCATGATAATTCACTACAATCACTGTCACATAACATTTCATTCACTACTTCACTTAGTTTCTCAGTAGCAATACGTTCTCTCCTATTTACGGACATATTGCAAAAAAAAAATTAAATTTATAACTATGAATTTTAACAAATAAACACTGAATTTATATTCACTTATATTTTACTGTAATAAATGCCTACAACTATAGTCTACTATTCTATAAATAATAACTGAAATAAACTATACAATACACTAGGCCTATACATATTTACTTTACATAAACAAACAACAAATTTTACTGATGGTGAACCGAAAATTTAAACCACTAAAAAAACCTAACTTCTTACAGTGGGGGTTATAACACAGCAATGAGTGTAGGTCGTGGAGGAGCTGTTTGGACTTTCTACCTGCTCACGAGAGAGACTCGTTAAAAGTCTCCAATGGGTTAACTCTAATTTTTAAAAATATACTTGAAATCTCCATTTTTAACTAGTTGGTACTGATTTGTTTATTATGAAAAAATGGAACGAAAAATACTTGTATACATTTTGTGACATTTACTTTACAACTGAGGAAAAAACCTTGAGAAACTCAACTGGGAAATTCAAATTTATCAGGAATTGAACTCAGGCCTGATGCATGAGAGGCAACAGTTTTACCCCTAAGCCACAGTGATAGTTCAGTGTAAGTTTATATATTATCTTACATGCATTTTTATTGCTTTACTGGTACTTTAACTCTTTAGATATTCTTACCAGGATTTATAGAAAAAAAGAGAGAGAAACAAAATGGCAATCTTATTTTATTTTACTAAAGTCTGATATTTTAAATACAATTTATTCATGGGTTAAAATAAATAAATGATTCTTTGGACATACGGAAACAAAAGCTTAATTTATGAAAAACAAATCCTTATTCATTGTCCATTATGTATTTGAACAATTCCATAAATCATGAAATGAAGCATGATACTAAATAATTCTGGAAAGTGTTTTCAGAGACGAAAATATATTCATGTTAAAAAATTGTAAATAAAATATCTTATTCGAATTTGTTGCCTTTCTTACAGTAAATCGAATTGTTTATAACTTTTTCCTCATCACTCAGCACACCCAATATCAGTAGTCTAGTGGCTACCATGCACATTTCTGAAACCAAGGTTCATATAGGTTCAAACTTGACAGGCTCCAAGACATTTATTTCATGGCATAAGAATTCTGAATGTGTTCCCTTCAGAAAGAAATATAATTGTAAATGCCATATCTTACATTTTTAGTAATTAAAAGAACCTAAAATCTGAAATAAGTTTCTAAAATTGTTCTGCTGTTCCAATCCCAGCCTGAATCATCTAAAATATTAAAATCCCTATGTATAACATTACTTTCATCATCATAGTTGGATTTTTCTTGACCACTTGACAGTATGTTCTGCATTTGCATTTTATAAAGAAATATTATCAGAAAGGAGCAAAATATATGTATGTTGTCATGAGGTTGGACAAAAAAACTTCAGAATGATTCCTTTCTTCCAGCCATGATCTTTCCTTTTTTTGAAATGAAATATTTGTGACCGTATGTCCAAAGTTTTTTTTACCCATGAAAATTTAATTCTTGCAGAAATTATTTTTTTGGGTGAATTAATCTTGGCCTAACTTTTGATTATGACTCAGTCAGTTACAGAAACAAATTTTGAACATTATAAAGGTTTTGCAATTTTTTTATTTATTTCATAACAACTGTAAATAAACTGAAAATCTATGGTTGTTATTTGCAAAACAAATTTTGAACTAATATCATGATTATGAAAATACAATAGGAAGTAACATTATGAGGTTCTACTTAAGACTGTATCAACTGAAGATGGGGCAAAGATACTTTGAAACATGTTTTAGAAGAAGTAATGAAATATGAGGTAAGATGATGGCAGACCAATTTATTTATTCACTACCATGACTTTTTTAACCTTTGCAAAGTATTTTCTGTTTTTTTAATAGTTATGGAGACAATAAAAATTTTGAAAGTGTAGTCATATTTCAGACTCTGCAATCAACTGAATGTTCTGTCTCTGAATAAAAAAAATTTCAGGAGAATATGGTAAACTAAAGTTTAATAATTAAGTTTGTATGTTTTTAACATTCTTACCTCATATGATTCTTTAGTTGGACATATGTTTCAAGGCTGTTGCCCCATCTTCAGCATTTCAAAAACTGATTTTTTTCTATATTAAATTAATGTTGGGAAGTATGGCTGAAGATGAACACGACTGTGTTTGAAACCGCGGTATCATGGAAGCATGAATCCTATGAGGTGAGTTGTTTAAACAAAATGTTCTCCGATGAATTTTAATGATTTTTTTCTTTTCTTCAAAGTTGTCGGCCCTGGATCTGTGTTCCAAAGAACTTGGTAATGAGGTTCCTTTCTCCGGGAATTTCAAAGTTTATAATTTTCTCCTTGTTCTGTATATAGATTTTTTCCCCATATCATGAGTTCATTGGTATTTTCCAACTATTTTAATAATTTTGTATTTTTCTGTCCAAACAAGAGCTGCTACTGCAGATTTTTCTACTTTTTTTTTTTTTACATTTCTTATATATTCTTTACTAAATATAAAATTATTAAAACAGTTAGAAAATACCAACGAACTCACGATATGGGAAAAAATCTATATACAGAAGAACAAGCAGAAAATTATGAACTTTGAAATTCCTGGAGAAAGGAGCCTCATTATCAAGTTCTTTGGAACACAGATCCAGGGCCTACAACTTGAAGAAAAGAAAATATTAGTTTGTGCAATGTAGACAATGGGGCAACAGCCTTGAAACATACGTCCAACTAAACAATCAAATGAGGTAAGAATGTTAAAAAAATACAAACTCAATTATTAAATTAAACCTCATAATATTACTTCCTAATGATTTTAAAACTAAAGTTTGCTCATTTGATAGCAACAAATGTTAACAAAGAAATTGAGCCATATGAGTAAAGTAAATCCTTTTTCTTCACTATTTTAAAGCATTTCCTTCAGAATTTATTAATAAATTATGGAGTACAATATTTTACTCACAGTGATCCAGTCAAGAGAAAAGCATCTGCTTTCATGGAAAAAGCCCACTCTTGATCTTGAAGCATGTGCTATAAGATTAGAAAGAATATATGAATAAAGTAAAGCATTTGCTTCTTTTAAGAAGTATATTCTTCAAAAAAAGTAAATTCTTCTTTTAAGAAGTAAATCCTTCAAAAAATTGACTTTACAAATTAACACTATGAGGTATTATTTTTGTTTAAGTAAAATTCATCTCACCTCATATTCTTCTTCTTGTTCTTAGACGGTTTTGAGACCTTATTAGGTTCCATCTTCAGTATTTTCATGACTGCTGTTGTCGTATTGAAGAGCTGCCTCCTGCTCCCTCTGTTCATAGACTGAATAACCTCGAAATCAAACAATTTTCCCTGGGAATTTCAAAGTTCGTTAATTTCTCCTTTTCTTTTTTTTTTTTTTTTAATGTAGATATTTTCCCAAACTGTGAGTTCTTTAGGTTCTTCTATTTATTTAATTAATCTGGCTTTCTTTTGATTTCATGTTTTTCTGACCATGCTTGGGCTGCTACTACAGATTTTTCTACATCCTCATTCTTGACATTCCTGAGATGTTCTTTTGCTCTGATTTTTAAATTTCTCTTTGTTTTCCATATGGAGACTTTATCACGTTCCCCACATTTAATCTGATAAATCACTGATTCATTTTCTTCTTCTATTTTCTCATTATTGTGGGATCTAATTAATTTAATGATGCTGAAGTCATTTTTCATTGCCAATCTTAGGTTGAAATAAAAAAAAATTTGAAACTTATTGTGCTTCAATGGATGATACGTACATTTCTTGAATTTTATATATTTTCTTCTTCTTCTTCTTTTTGAAGTGTACTTTGATTAATAAATTGTTGTCTTTTGAACTTGATTATTTTCTTGTGTATCATGCTTTCTTCAAATCCATTATTTGTTGCCACATTAATTATTTGTTCTTTTTCTTTTTCATAATTTTCTCTGTTCGTGGGTATGTTCACTAATCTGTGTGTCAAACTATTGAAAGCTGTCTTTTTGTGAGCTATGTGATTAAAACCAGAGGCTTCAACATAGTTATCTATATGTATCTCCTTCCTGTATATTTCAAATTCTATCTTATTTCCTTCATTCCTTATTAAATTTAGATCAGTTTCATCATCAGCCAAACCTGTCCTTCGGAAGCTTTGTACATTCTCTCCCTCTGATATTGGACAGACAAACTTCGCGATCAAATAGTTTTTCCCAGGAATATCCATAAAAATAGAGACAAGTTAATAAATTTTGAACTTCTACAGGAAAAGTGTTTGATTGTGAAATTCATCTATCCAATACCATGTAACAGATTGAAAAAATCAGCTATAACAGCTATGGATCTGACATGTTGACCACATGTCACCCCTACACTGGCTGGATGATCATACACTGTTAGATTAACACATGTGACTGTGAGGCCAGCAGTCAGCTGGTAGGCCAAGGGCCTTCTAGGCCTATTGCACCATGTTGTGTTAACATTGTCTAAATCTTCTACATCTAGACAAAAAAGACAAGTTAATGAATTTTGAAATCCCTGGGGAAAAAGATTTGATCATGAAGTTTTGTCTGCCAAATACCCAAAAGGAGAGGATGTCCAGAGCTTTCAACAATCATCTCAACAGTCGGTTTTTGGCTGGTCAAAATGTGAGAGCTAATATGGAGTGAAGTGTAAAGAATCAATTCATTTTCTTTAATAAAATATCTCACAGCGTGACTTCCTATCAATTTGTTTTTAAAAGCAACTGTTAAATTTTAATTATAGAAACAGACAGGCCACCTTGAACAAAAATAATTTTTATAAGAATGACATGAGCTAAGAAAGCCTATAAGACTATGTTAAAGTAGACATATTTTTAGCATTAGTTTATCTTAAAGTAAGCCTATATTTTTAACATCAATTCTTTTATTAAAGATAAAACTTGGTATTGACATTCATTGATATCTTATTGACAGGTAAAGGAAGATGTCAAACCTCCAAACCTCACCTATATTCCTCTGATTGACCTATGAGAAGAAAATGTTTTACTCATTTTGCAGTTGCTGTTGCAGAACTTAAGGTAAGAACTATTTTTTATTACTGTATGAACATACATTTCTATAAAATGCTGCAAATTTTAAACATCACATAGACTTTAAATATATCTTCTCCTATATTTAAATGCAGTTAGGTTTGAGATTTATTTCATTTTTGTTTATAGATGCTTTAAAATCTAGGGTCATCACATCTAGTATCTTTAGTTTTATTCGCTGTATTGTGTACTTCTATTGTTATGTTTGTGATGTAATTTCTACAGAAGTTCACTGATGTAATTTAAATGATATTATGAAATGGTGATTATGATGAAATAAGTATAGATGCCAGTAACACAAGATTTTCCATTATAATTGAGGAAATTCCTGGTAACTTCACAGAACTTTTCACTTAGAACATCTAATATGCTGATCTACAAACATGCACTGAAACTAAGCTAATGTCTTCTTCATCCAACCAAGTCTTAGGCCTAAAGGCCTGTTACGATCTCACTGATGAATTTTGTATCCAGCGTTTCCTTGGACGGCCAAGAGATCTCTTCCCTGTTGGACAATAACGAAGCATGGCCTTGGGAACTCTATCAGAACTCATTCGTCACAAATGTTCATCCAATTGTAACCTAACTTATGCCAGAGTGGGTTTAATTCAAAGAATAATAATTATTTTAGCTTATTTAATAACAGTTTAATTGAAAGAATAAACATTATTTTAGTCTATTTAATAACAGTTTATATTGAACTTTTATAGGAATTAATCACTATGAGGTTTAATTTATGATAAAATCAAATGTTTCCTACCTCTCATCATATAAATCTTCTAAGTAGATCGTGATTTCGAGACCATAACGGTCTCATCTTCAGAACAATCTTAGCAACTGATGTTATGTCGATCGGAAGAAACACTTCTTCTTCCTTCTGTTGGTGGACTGATGAACCTCTGGATCAGGTCAGGATTCGCGGGGATTTCGAAGTTCATAAGTTTTCTTTTGTTTTTTCTGAATGTGGACTTTCTTCCCAAACCGTGAGTTCCTTTTGTTTACCTATTTGTTTAATTGAATCAAAAGCCAGCCTAATTAGGACTGGAAGTAAATATCAATATCATATGGTCACACGTAGAAATACATTATATAATGGAAATGGACAGCTAATGACAAATGAGGGAAATTTTGAGGAAGTGGCTGAATTCAAATACCTAGGAACAATAATCACAAATAGGAATGAGATGCACAAGGAAATTAAACCTGGGCTCAATTCTGAAAATGCATGCTATTATGCATTACAGAGACTCTTGATGTCCCAACTCCTTTTCAAAAAATGTTAAACTGAAAATATATAAAACTATTATTCTCCCAGTTATATTATATAAATGCGAAACATGGACACTTTACTTTAAGGGAGGAAAGGAGATAATGGGTATTTGAGAATAAAGTACTTAGGAAAATTTTTGGACCAAAGAGAGATGAACAGACAGGTGAATAAAGAAGACTACATAACAGTGAACTACATGGTCTTTATAGGAAGCCAGGTACATTAAGTCTTGTAGACTGCGATAGGCAGGACATGTAGCACGAATAGGGAGTGAAAGAAGTGCATGGAAGCTTCTTGTAGGAAAACCAGAGGAAAAAATGTCTAGTTGGTAGACCAAGAATGAGGTGGGAGAATAACATTAACTATGATTTGAGGGAAGTAGATTATACAGGGAATGATTGGAAAACAGCTGAGGATAGGGATGTATGGAGAGCTTATGTCTGTGCAGCCATGAACCTACGGGTTTGATAGTGCCAGTGAGTTAGTTATGTATATTACTATATAAATGTAAAAACAAAGTAGAATAACATGAAAAACTCTATCCATTTAAATTTTAACTTACTCTAATATTAATAGTGAGTGGAGAACATATTTTTATCGACTCACCACATATATTTTTCAATTTCTTTGATACCAACGTTTTCAGACAATATCATGTCCTTCTTCAGTCATGGCTTCCACTGATAAAAAAATTTTTTTATTTCTTCAGTGGAAGCCATGACTGAAGAAGGACATGATATTGTCTGAAACCATCGGTATCAAAGAAATTGAAAATATATGAGGTGAGTCGATAAAAATATATTCTCCACTCACTATTAATGATATAACCTCATAATGTTTACTTCCCAATATTAATTTAAATATTACTCTAATGTTATTCATTCAGTTGTAGATATCGGATTTTGCAAAAACCTTAAGAAATTGTCATCCTATAATTTTTATGTTGGCATGCATGGTGGTTTTAAAAATAAACTATTTAAATTCTTGGCTAGAAAGAGTTTTCAAATGGTACAATAACTCTATTTAAATATGTAAGTAATACTTTGTATTAATAAATTGTTTAATATCTCAAAACTAGTTTTGAAGCATATCAGATTTTGCAAAAAAACACGCCTCAATTGTGACTGGAAATAAATATCCCTCCAAATCTTGCCTTGTTTATAGTGAACATAAGAGAAAGAAAACTCGCTACATGTGCTCCTTTTGCTCTCTGCCTTTAAATAAAAAATAATGTTTTGAATGGTATGAAGTTCTACTAAAGGTAGATGACTGAACTAATAAAGTATTGTGGAATGCAGGCTTTCACGGCCGGTAATCATGGTATTAAAAGATTCCGGGCTATGTGGCCTTGGTCTATAACTGGCGTTTCTTCCAGACGTTTCTCCCTCAACTGCGGAGAGCATCTTCAATGGTGAGCGCTTCCAGGTATTGTTTCCCTGTTGTAGACTCGACTGCGAATGAACAGCTGGACGCATCCAGCTTTCTGCTGTTCATTTACAGTCGAGTCTACGACAGGGAAACAACAGCTGGAAGCGCTCACCACTGAAGATGCCCTCCGCAGTTGAGAGAGAAACGTCTGGAAGAAACGCCAGTTATAGACCATGGCCACATAGCCCGGAATCTTTTAATACCATAATAAAGTATTACTTAAATAATATTACTATTGAATATCCACCCATAGTAATTCTGCCCAAGGGCAGGTCTTTCACTGCAATGCAATGCTTTGCAGCTTTACTAGGGAATTGTAGGTGTGGTAGCTTCCCGTTGCTTTCCACACCATTGAAGGATAATAATGATAATGATAAGGATGATGATGATGGCCGGATGATTTTCTGGGACCATTGGGCTCTAAGCTTCCTGACATTTGTCTTACAGGTGAGGAAAAACTCCAAAAAAACCTCACCCAGGAGCCTATTCTGACTGGGAATCGAACCCGGGCCCGCTGCGTGACAAGGCAGCATGCTACCTTGAGACCATGGCAGTGGATACTGAATATAGATATATTGAATTTAATCAAAATCAAAGTGTGAGGTAACACTATGAGGTATTTACATTAATGAATGAGTTGGAGACAATGCTTTAACATCTCACCTAATAAAGTTGCATGTCTTCACGATAGCGGTTTCAAAAGTATAGTTTTACTTTCATCTTCAAACTCCAACAGTTGAAATTTCGTCGGGAATATCAAAATTCATGGCTTTATATTTATTTTTCTGACTGTATATCTTTTACCAAACTGTTAATTCCAAAGGTTTCTCTAAGCGTTCTAAAAGTTTAGTTTCTCTTCCAATTTTGTGATTATCTAGTAAACTATGAGCTGCAATTGCAGATTTTTCAATTTCACCATTTTCAATATCTCTAAAGTGTTCTTTTGTATGAATTTCTAAATTCCTTTTAGTTTGTCCTATACATACTTTCTTGCAGTCATTGCAACTAATTTCATAAATGACAGTTTGGGAAAGACATACTAAAAAAAAACTCCTGGCACGACAGGCCTACAAGGCCCTTAGCCTACCAGCCGGCTGCTCGCCTCACATCCACATGTGCCAATCACAGAGGTAGATGATAATCAGCCACTGTAGGGGTGACATGTGGTCAGCATGTCGAATCCCCCAGCCGTTATAGCTGGTTTTCTCATCCTGGAGCCGCTACTTATTGTAGCTACCCAAATGCATCACGATGCTGGGTGGTCACTGGTCCCATACTGGCCGAAATACCATGAGAAAATTTCTTCCCCCATGGAGACTCGAACCAGCACAAGTCCCGTAGCTCTGCGCCAAGGCTTCCTGCCTTAAACACTCGGCTACGGCGCGGGACAGGGAAAGATATACATATAATGTAATATGCTATAGTCCACCGCTGTGATCTTGAGGTAGCGTGCTGCCTTGTCATGCAGTGGGCCTGGGTTCAATCCTGGTTGGGACAAGTTTCCTGGGTGAGGATTTTTTCGGGGTTTTTCCTCACTTGTAAAACAAATATCAGGAACTTTAAGGCCAAATAGTGCCCAAACATCATATGGCCATCATATTCATCATCATTCATATTTGCCTTGGATTAAGTTTACGATTAAGGACTCTCCTGGTGCACCACTACTATCATCATTACCCATCATATCATTGGGGCAGCCGTAACCCTACTTTCCAAGTGCCCCAACCTCAAAGTTGCCAATGCCAGGATAGAACACCAGAAATGTCGAAATGACAATCTGGGGCATTGAATATAAAAAAATATATTTATATGAACATACTGAATGAATAAGACATGTATTATGTAGTGGTAAAGAGTGAGAAGTTAAAACCTGCTGTTTGTTGTGTTGCATTTAGTTAGTGCACGAGTGAGATATCTACATCATAGCTTTACATTTTTACATATTGTTTATGACTGTTATCATTAGGGCAAGGCATTTAATGACCTATAAATTGGTAAAAAATGCATTTATGACCTAAAAAATGACAAAAAGTTAAGAATTACCAATAAAAATACTATTTATTAGATTAAGTACTCACTTTATTACTGAATTACATAAAATTAAACTTAACATCAAAATATTAAAAGAAAAGTATTTAAAAATTCATATTACAGTACCTTTTATTGCAGAAAATCCATTTCAATTACACAGTGCACTTTTACAGTAATTTTAAATTGCAGTTAACAATCAGAATAAGGGTAGAAGCTAGCATAAGCTCTAAGAAATTGAATAAAATTCCTAGAAGTGGGCAAGATGATTATGCACATACCTTGAAAAATAGGGGTAGTAGTTAGCAAAACAACTACTTAATTCCAAGAAATTGTATTGACAAGGAAAAATACTGAATTATAATAAAAATCTTAAATCAAATACAAATAATATCACAGCCTTCCAGAAAAGTGTACAAAATGCTCAAAATGACCTAAAAATTGCTAAAAAATGACCTATCCCTAAAAAAGTTAAGAAAATGCCCTAACAAATTGCTTTTATTTAATCCGTTTTTTAATGCTGTACATTTTCATATATGCAAGCAATGTTTCAACCTTCATAAGAAAAAGATGCAAAATCATTAATTGCCTTGCCCTAGTTATTGTATTAATTATTGAGTTGGATATATTGACTCACCTCATATTTCTTGATTTTTATGTAGACTGATTTTGTCGCTTTTGAGCGACATTTTTTATGCATTCCAACTGTTGCTTTGCGGTTGTCCATCCTGCAAGTTGATTTCTGCTCCCTCTACTGGCTGACCAATGAACTTCCAAATCAAATGTTTTTCTCTTTCACCAGGAATTTCAGAATTCATGGTTTTCTTTTTATTCTTGCAGATGTAAATCTTCTCCCAAATTGTGCATTCCTTACATATTTCTAACTGTTTTAGTAATATGGCCTTAGTTTCAATTCGTAGTTTCAATAATTATGATATATATTTAATATCATGTTGTTTACCATACAAAATTTAACTTATAAAATTTATTTTATTAAAATAGCTATGGCCTAGGTGAGAAATCAGAAGTGTTGGAAATGACTCCAGTATTCAGTTAATCACTTATTAGGGAAGGCCCTCAATGTCCTAGTGTGGTCAAAATGTGTTAATGTGATCCAGAGTTAAAAATCTTCTTTTGACAGGACATATTATTGTAGATCACTGGTACATAGAAGTACATACAGTAGGATAGAGTAAACTAGGAGAAAAGTAGAGACTTTTAAATATCAAGTGAAAAAGAACAACTAGAACAAATAATATTTAATTAAATCTTTATATGCTGAAAATATTACATTTAAATTCTATTCTTTATTTCACATTTTATATATGATATAAAAATTCTAATTTAATAGGCATATTGGAATAATGCAGGCATACACCAATATTGTAAACTCTGCAGACAGGAAATTCAGAAAACATTAATATAAAACAGTCAAGCCAAGGCAGTTTCAGTTTGTACACTAATAAGGCATAGAAAGAAGAATTGACACAAAATATTTCTTTGATTAATATTGAGCTGATCAATAATAATTATTTTTTTATAATTGGACATATTTTTATCAGTAATATACTGCCTTAGCTTTTATTCTTCAGTAATATTTTGATTATCACTTGATGCCATATGTATCAATCAACAATTGTGCCTTTGTGATGTAAGCCTCTTTTGCTTCATCTTGTGCCATCCCTTTCTTTCCATTCCATGCATCCCACTTGGCTTTTCCTTTGAAATCTAGAAGACCTCCTGGTCGTGCTGTAAAACAAAAAAATATATAATTATCAGGAATGAAGTCTGCCTCTGAGGTGTAACAATTAGCATCCCATGGGTCTACCGTATTTACGTGTGTATAGGCCGCACTTTTTTTATCTGAAATATAAGTTTCAAAATTACGGTGCGGCTTATACATGAAATAACTAGATAATTGGTACATATCGGGAAGTTTCTGCAGTATTGATGTATGCCGCCAAATTATAAGGTCATGACGTGTCATAAATTGCCTTGCCCAGGCGTAACTTGCCTTTGTCATTGCACAGGATTTACATATTCTTGGCTATCTTAAGGCCTTCGAACTGTATAATTTCGACAGATACAGAATATCTGTCTGCCCTTATTTTCCATACATAATCTAAGAGAATTCTTTCTAACTGTGGATATTTTGTTTTCTTTCCACGGAAAGGATGTTGATGTCGTGATGTGTTTTCAAGTGCATGTTTTGTTTGGATCTACGGTCGCACTTTTTTTTTTGTCCACATCAAACTTTCTTCCTGCTGTCCTATTTCCATGTTCTGCTGCATAGCGCACCACTTGTAGCTTGAATTTGGAGGTATAACTTGCTCTGCACCAACCCATACAGTGAACAGGAATGACAATGAATACTATACCTACCAACTGACAGTCCTTTTTACCTTTGTGTTAATGACTGAGCTCCAGCCCGAATGTACCGTTACATAGCCATCAACAGAAGCTTCGGAATTTACAACATTTCCAGATTTAAAAATGGTGTAGGCCTATTTCTGTCTTTTGCACCGCTTCTTAGCGAAAATATAAGACAAATATTTTTTTCCCCAATTTATTATCGCAAAACTTGGATGCGGCCTTACACACGTAAATACGGTAGTTCATTTTTCTGTCCTACCAAATAATTTATTTCTGTGTATAGAGCAAGGAACATGATCCTCTCAGGCTCTTGAAGAGAACTGAGTAATTAATGATAACACTGGCCAACAAAATTTGAACTTTTTTATGTTACAAGGGAAAAAAAAGTGTTTTCTAACTTACTTTTTTGTGCTGATTTCAAATCTTTTTACGGAACTTTTCCATCACCCAGGGTTTTCGAGTAATCACATGAAAAACATTTTTCGTGTCTATACATTACAATTTATTATATCTTAGCTGAAATTATATTTGCTCACCCAAAATGTATGTGAATTGGATTTTCGGCTGGACTTCGCTTTAGGAATATCCCTCGTCAGAGTCCAGCAGTAGTCTGCTAACATATTGGACACCATTTACCCTGATAGTGCCTTTCCATTTCCGTGGTGTCCTGGTGGAAGCGCTCCCCGTGTTTGTCGCTCACAGCCCCTAGATTTTCAGGGAAGAAATCAAGATGGGAGCGCAGAAAGTGAATTTTCAAAGCTATATTACATCCCATTATCTTGTAGTTCTCAATCATCCATTGACAAGTTCTCTGTAGTTATCAGACCTGAAGTTCCCCAGAAAATTTGAGACAACATTTTTGAAAGATTGCCATGCAGGTGCTTCTTGCATATTTAACTTGTTCTGAAACTGTGTATCTTTCATCAGTTCCTTTATTTGAGGACCAACAAATATCCCTTCTTTCAATTTAGCTTCACTGATCCTTGGAAATTTATTTTTGAGGAAGAGAAATGCACTGCCATCACGATCCATTGCTTTCACAAAATTTTTAATCAAGCCTAGTTTAATATATAGTGGAGGCAATAAGATTTTTTCAGAACGTACAAGTGGTTGGTGAAGAATATTTTCTTGTCCTGGATTAAGTGACTCTCTCTTTGGCCAGTTCTTTTTAATATAATGATTACTTCTATCTCTGCTATTCCACTTGCACAAGAAGCAGCAAAATTTAGTATAGCCAAGCTGTAACCCAAGTAAGATGGCTATAACTTTCAAATCCCCACATATATACCAAGAAAAATTGTCATACTTTATAGCGGATAGTAATAGCTTCATATTCTCGTAATTTTCCTTCATACCAACTGCATGGGCTAAAGGAATGGATGGATATATGTTTCCATTATGTAGTAACACTCCTTTCAAACTTGTTTTCGAGGAGTCTATTAATAAACGCCAATCCTCAGATTTATGCTCAACACCCAGTGACTGGAACAAATTCTCAACATCATTGCAGAAAACTAGGTCCTTCTCTTTAGAAAAGAAATCCTCAAATTCCTTTTGGCGATTGCGGAAAAAAGTTAATTTGGTGTCATCCTGCAGTAGCTTCCATCCTTTCAATCTTGAAGCAAGTAATTCTGCCTTGCTTTTACTTAAACCAAGATCCCGAACC
Organism: Diploptera punctata; assembly: GCA_030220185.1. NCBI lineage: Eukaryota > Metazoa > Arthropoda > Insecta > Blattodea > Blaberidae > Diploptera > Diploptera punctata. Next base: position 1,346,228 of record JASPKZ010004216.1, on the reverse strand, counting down.
AAATCATTTAAATCCTCCTGTGTTAGAAAGTGAGTTTCATTTATAGCATCATCTTCCGCAAAATCTGAATCATTCTGTAAATCCTGAACATCAGAAAGTTCTTCAATCATTGTTATGTGATCTGGTGGAATTGGTATGGGTAAACCTGGCCCATGAAGTACCGGTCGAATTGCTGAATCTAATATTGGATAATTAACAGTGTGTCTTGACTTGGAAGTTATTCCAGATATATTTGTCAAGCAGAAGTAGCAGTCTGTCAAATGATCCTTAGGTTCGCGCCATATCATTGGGACTGCGAAAGGCATATGACAGGATCCTTTCAACCAGTCAGTTAATAGTGTTATACATTTGGTACAACAGATTTCCGGGGCCCATATCTTGTTCTGGTCTATTTTGTTGTTAAAATAACAGTGATAAGCTCTTCTTATTAGAGGAGTAAACTTTCGCTTCTGCGCTTTGAAAGTGAGCTCACCACACACGAAACAGAAGTTGTTTCTATCGTTAACACACTTTCGAGACATATTTCTTATACAAATACAATTTTACAATACAATACACTACTTAGTCTTTACAATACACTTCTATCACAATTCACTTGACTACGGAAGTGAGCACAGAATTAGCTTCTTTCTTTTAAGAAAGCTCCTATTCAACTGCGAACTTAAAACATACAATCACAGTTTTGTAGGAAAATGTCATTGTTATAAGTTATAAATTCAAGGCAACAATCGCAAAACATTATAAGTCCATTGTTGGCACAATGAAAAAATATAAATGTAAAATAATCCTTCTAATCATCGCGTTATATACCAAAAATGTTAATAAATAGGAAAATAATTATTTTCAAAATTACAAAAAAATGGTGGGTGATGGAAAATTTCTGACTTCATTTTTGGAATCAGCAGATGAAAATACATAAGAATCACCCAAAATCTTTTATGTAACAAAATCACTGTTGACCAGTGTAATGAGACATATATCAAACTTATTACAGAAAATGGAATTAAGATTGGCTGACTGTTTCATAAATTAATTATGGAAAATAACATTATGAGGCTTTCAAGTTAATAACTAAATAGTGAGTCTTGAAATCTCACCTCATAAACTCTATGTTCTGGCAATAGCCCGGAAATCATCTTCAAGATCATCATACTAACTCCAGCAGTGAAAGCCTAAGTCAATATTCAATTATTATTAGGCATACATGTTGTATTTCATCTTTATTATTACATTTAACTATATCTCGTTCTCGCTTTCTATCCTCAACAATATTAAAATACATCTGTATGTGAATATGTTAGGGAAGTGAAAAAGATCAACAGCTTTACTTTTATTTTAAAATCATTAGGAAGTAACATTATGAGGTTTAATTTTATAATTGAGTTTGTATTTTTTTTTAAATTCTTACCTCATATGATAGTTTTGTCAGACATACGTTTCAAGTCTGTTGCCCCACCTTCAGCATTTCTTTTCAGTGCTTTACTTTTCCTATTTTGTGTAAAATTTGGACTCATGGTTTTTAGAATAGCTTAATAAGTAGTAGAGATTAGTTATTAAATTAATATTAAGAAGCTAAAGCTGTTACTATGATTGAAATAAGTATATTAAAGTACACTACTAAATTATTGTAATCAAATGGTAAAGAGAAAAATTTATGCCTGAACCGGGAATCGAACCCCGAACCTTCAGCTTTCCGTGCTGATGCTCTAACCATTGAGCTAATCCAGGCTTCCTTCCCATCCAAGCATAAATCCTTCCTTTACCTTACTGTCTTGGTCCCACATTCAAATGCTATGAATCATCATTCTTTTTTCTCTTTACCATTTGATTACAATAATTTAGTAGTGTACTTTAATATACTTATTTCAATCATAGTAACAGCTTTAGCTTCTTAATATTAATTTAATAAATAATGCTATAGCTATGTGGAGTCCCTTCATGTCTTCTTCAGGTAGAAGCCATCCATTGTGTATTTGTGAATGATGATTCATAGCATTTGAATGTGGGACCAAGAAAGTAAGGTAAAGGAAGGATTTATGCTTGGCTTGGATGGGAAGGAAGCCTGGATTAGCTCAATGGTTAGAGCATCAGCACGGAAAGCTGAAAGTTCGGGGTTCGATTCCCGGTTCAGGCATAAATTTTTCTCTTTACCATTTGAGTAGAGATTAGATTAATTCATCATTCAACATAAGCAAAAGCACTACAGCCTGATTCGAGCCTCGGCTTCCTTTAGAACCCTCTTCCAGGCATCTCTGTCTCTAGTCACCATCCCTCAATTCTCAGATCCTCCAAAATTCCATTCATCCAATGCAGTCTCCGTTATCCCACATTCCTTTTTCCTTCAAATTTACATTCCATGATTTTCTTAGGTATCTCATGTTCATTTGTTCTTTGTACGTGCCCTGCCCATCACAATCTTGAAACTTTAATTGATGTAACCACATCAGGAAACTTATACAACTGATAGAGCTCAGAGTTATATCTTATACGCCATTCTTCCTTGTCGCATATTGGGCCATGAACTTTTCTTAATATCTTCTTTTCAAATGAACTCAGTCTTGACATATTGGTCTTGGACAATCCATGTTTCACTGTCATATGTTAATATTGGTTTGACCAGAGTTTTATATAGATTAAATTTTATTTCTCTTGTAAGAAGCCTTGACTTAAAGCATCTCAACAATCCTTTATTGGTATTTTGAAATCTCTTTCCTTTTCCTCACTGATGTTGTATCATTAAAATTAGGATGTTAATATATACAAAACTAAAAACTCTCTGATTAATACAGCCCGGTCTTGTATGCAAAATAAAGTACTTATATGCATGCAAATATACATGGAAAATGTAGAAAATATGCACATTAAATATGCATAAACAGATTGTAACAAAATTAATTAAATTATTTGCATTGTGGGTAATCTTAACGTATTCCTAGCTTTTACAGTAGATAAGGAAGGTTTTCTTGTGTGAAGCTCCTTCGTCTGTCAGTAGAGAAGGTTTGTACAATGAAAATGTTCTTTCTACATCACATGACATCACAGGTGCATGTGAAAAACAGGAGAATTCATTTTCAGTGAATTACGCTTATATCCAATTGTTTGCAGAGACTCTATTAATTTAAAAAAAGTATTAAATGATAATTAATTAATTACTAGTAATTAGCTGAAGGGAAAATTATAATTTAATATCACATTTAGGAATAAAATATGCATTTACGCATTGAAAATCTAAAATAAGCATTTTCCCCCAGAACATGCATTTCTATACATTATCAAATACTACTCAAATTATCTGTGAAGAGGCCACTTAACATGTAAACCATTTTCACATACTTTTTAATGCATAAAAAACATGCATTTCGCATACAAATCCAGGCTCTATTGATTAATATTTATATGGGTAGATCTCTCTTATTTTTTATTACCAAAATCATATATTTAGTTTGTCATCATTTATTTTCAACCCCATTTTGTTAGCTACTATTTCTAGTGCCAAAAAGGTTCTCTTGATATCTTTTTCTGACCTACCAATTATGTGTGGGGGCACGCCGTAGCATAGTGGTTAAGGCACTGCGCTACAAGCCGGAAGGTCGAAGGTTCGAGTCCCAGTGGGGTCAGGATTTTTAAACTGACCCAAACCTTCTGGCGGCACCATGGCCCTGGGGTAGACTCAGCCTCTAATGGAAATGAGTACCGGACGCTTGTTCTGGGGTAAAGGCGGCCGTCACGCAGGGCTGACAACCCGGCTGACATCAAATGCCGATTTCTAGAAAAAGTGGGAGCCTTAACCTCCTACTACCCCAAGGGCCTCCTGAGGCCTGTAATGGGATCACTTTATCTTACCAATTATGTGTACATCATCAGCATAATCTAATATATAAGTTGATTTATAGAGTATTGTTGTTCTTGTATGTCCACCGCTGTGGTCTCGAGGTAGCGTGCTGCCTTGTCACGCAGCGGGCCCGGGTTCAATCCCCGGTAGGGGCAGTTTTTCTGGGTGAGGTTTTTATCGGGGTTTTTCCTCACCTGTAAGACAAATGTCAGGAAAACTTTAAGGCCCAAATGGTCCCCGAAATCATATGGCCATCATCCTTATCATTATCATCATCATCCTTCACCGGTGTGGAAAGCAACGGGAAGCTACCACACCTACACAATTCCCTAGTAAAGCTGCAAGCATAGCATGAAAATGCTATGATTGCAGTGAAGGACCTGCCTTCGGGCAGAATTACTATGGATGGTTGTTCTTGTTTGTATATCGGTATCTCTTATAACTGTCTCTAGGGCAATATTAAATAAAAGACAAGAATTAGATTAATTAGATTATGAAATATTGTTTGAAATTGCTCACCTGTGTTCACATCACCAACTGTAGACTGTTTGAAGAGGGCATATAGTTCAAGTAATTCTTCATCTGTTGGGTTAGACTTCACATTCTTAACATCCTCAGCTGCTTTGTTAAATCTCTGCAATGAAAATAACATTCCTAGTATTTTACCCCATTTCTGGTAACATAATTAAAATATTCAAACTGATCAGGATTAGTGTCAAATCCATAGTTTTCGGAGTCACTAACCTGATTGGTGTTGATGATGATGGTGGTGATCATAGTGATGATGATGTGATGGTGAGGATGATGATATACTACTTGATTGATACACTTATCCCTAATACATAATTTATGCAAATAACACAGTAAAACATACAAAAAAATATACATGTTGCAAAGGAAACGGGAGAAAGTGATAATTGTGCCTATAATTTCCAACTCCTCAGATGTTATAACGGGCTTCCAATATAAAACCGGACCGGCCTCATGGAGTTTCACCCGGCACGCAGTGCTGTCTCTTCCTCCCGCAATTCACCCTGCCTGCCACCCGTCCTTGAACTGTTTCTTACCTTATAGAAAATGCTGGAAATGTTGTCCTCCCGCACACGTGCTATGGGATCACCTTCGTTTAGACAATGAACACATGTACACTTGTAAGGTTTGAGTTTTAACAATTTTGTTGCTGTATGTGCAGAAGATACTGAAATTCCAACTTCTTGTGCTAATTTCGGTAATGATTTTAGTGGTGAACGTTCCAAATTTTCGCCAATTTCGTCTAATTTTTCTTTGGTGAGAACTGTACGCCTTCGCGTGTGTTTCTTATTTTGTACTGAACCAGTGGTCTCAAATTTAGTTACAAGATCGTGGATTGTCGATCTGGAAGGAGGTAATTGTCCAGGGAAGTTCCGAATAAATTTCTCGCGAACGCGACGAGCTGATTCGTATTTATAATAACATTTACACACATAAATGCGCTGCTCTAATGTCAGCTGATGTCTCATCTTGTCGAACGATAGTAAACTGACTAGTTCAAGGACGAGCGGCTGGCAGAGTGAAATGCGGACAAGGAGAGAGCGCTGCCTGACGGGTGAAAGCCCGTGAGGCCGGTCCGGGTTTATATTGGAAGCCCGGCACCTTAGACACATTAACTTAAAGCCACTGACTTACATAATCACACTAGAAGGTAGTTGTTTAACTTCCCATATTATAAAGACATTTTTTTTAAATTATAAAAGAAATTAAGTTATGTAGATAGGAAATAACACTATGAGGTTATTTAATATTGTTTATTTTTTATTATTTCACTCACCTCATACTTCATAATTCATAGCAGACCCTGGGTTTCTTCACATCTTTTGTGACATTCTCAATGCTGTGTCACGTTCACAACTGAAGTCCAAAGGCTTTCTATGATAGAAAGCCATTGGACTTCAGTTGTGAACGTGACACAGCATTGAGAATGTCACAAAAGATGTGAAGAAACCCAGGGTCTGCTATGAATTATGAAGTATGAGGTGAGTGAAATAATAAAAAATAAACAATATAAAAGAAATATTTAATAATATTGTTACATTTTAATTTTTTCCCTATAGTCCAAATACTGTGTAACATAAATTAAATTACTGGCAAATGTTTGCATTTCAATATAGTTCATGCATCATATGGTCATTTTCTAGCACTCATATGGCATATGATTAATAATATTTTGTAATTTTAATAAATAATATGTAAATAAGTTAGTTTAGTTATAAATGCAAATTGTATTTTTAGGCATTAATTTAATTTGAGATGCATTAGTTTTAAGATGAAATATAGCATTTATCAGATCTGGATTAGTAGAAGAGGGTATCTAAAGGCCTTAAGCCAATGGTAAAATAAATAAATTAATTAATTAATCAATAAAAGATAAAAATGCATGACTATAGCTCAGTGATCTAAGTCAGAGTTGTATGTGAATAAGTTGGATTATAAATATAACCAGCTGCCACTTAATTTAATCCATATCTGTGGATCTAGTTTCTTTTAATGGTTTTAATCCACACAGCTTTAGAATATAAATAAAAATAATATTAATTATTATTATGCAGATTTGCAGAAAGCCTTCCATCATTATCTCACTGGCATGACAGCCATGTTAACATTGGCCTTCTTCAGAAGTCTGTGCCAGTCTTCTCTATTCAAAGCCACAGTTCCCCAGAAATATAATAATAATAATATTAATAATAATAATATTGTTTTATTTATTTTCACAGAGTTATGGGCATAAGTATTTCTCTTATATATACCTTATAACTCTTACACTGTATTTAATTCTTTAAGATTGCTATTAAATTATCCATAAATTTAATTCTAAATGTTAGTATATAAATTTAAATTAATATGCCAATAGATATAATTGTAAAATATCAATAAATAAGTCAAAAGTAATGGCATTTATTGGTAAACATGGAATTAGATCAAAAATTGTACTGGATAACAAAATAAAGAACAAGTATCACATTTCCAATATTTAGGATGTGATATAACTATAGAGAAAATAAGGATATAGAAAATAAAGTAAATCAATTTCAGGCTATTTGTGGAACCATAAAAAGAACCTTAGGTCGGAAAACAAGGAAAGATACAAAACTTAAATTATATAAAACAATGGCTGTTCCTTTGTTGTTGTACGGAAGTGAAAATTGGATAATGAAATCAAGGGATAAAAGCAGGATACAGACTGCGGAAATGCTGTTTTTATGTAATGTGAAAGGATGCACAAGAGCAGATAGAATAAGGAATGAAACTATACGAGAAGAATTAAATATACATAAAATTGAAGATAAAATCAGCGAAAATAATAAGAAATGGACAGATCACTTAATGAGAATGAACAACGAAAGAATACCAAAAAGAACCTTCCTGTATAATCCCAGAGGAACAAGAGATGTTGGCTGACCACGTAGAAGATGGACTCCACTTTTAACTTCGCCGGAACAGGCTGCATAGCCTAAACCTTGTAGCAGAAGAAGAAGAAGAATTAAATATTTTTTTGCTAATATGAAATCCTATACCATAGATATTTATAAAATGCATGGCGATAATATGTATGACAAGAAAATACACTTTCTCATTCACAACTTTTTAAATAATGGATAATGGAACAGGACTAGTTATAACATATTTTTTTTAGTGCCAGAGATAACATTAAAACAACCCACTAGACAATATCCTTCTGATTTCCTAACATCTAACAATAGTACAGAAAGTGTATATATCATAAAATTGGGGTGCTTATGAGACACTTTCCCTATCTGGATTAGGTCAATTATCAACTGCTGATTTGTTAATGGCAAAGGTTAAGTTAAAAGTTTCACAGAAGTAGTATTATGGTGGCTAAAACATGGTAGGCCTATTTAATATTTCAATACAATACCAACCTAGAGCAGTGCTTATCAACTATATACTGTAAGAATGTATAGCACTGCTTTAATGTAAAAGGATAATACCAGTGGTGTACATTCAACCCCAGCTACTCCAGCACTGCTGGGGTAATTAGTATATTCATAATTTTGGATTAAAATAAAATAATACAATCGCCAAATTTCATTCAAATCAATTATGCGTTAACATTAAAATTCCTGCCACACCAGCAGACATCTATCACATTCGGCTTGACGGAACCTCCTGCATTCTCATTATCCACATAGAGGAACACAACCAGAGTGTTTCCTTTATGTAAAATTGTAGACTTTCACGGCAGGTATTTTGATTCATGTATTTTATGTCTTTCGAGCTAAATGGCCGTGGTCTGGTTTTATTAAAACTCGACGTTTCGTCTACTACTGCGGTAGACATCCTCAGGAGATTCTGCGTGTTCTTTGATTTGTTAACTCTTCAAATGTCGGCTGCAGACTGGCTGTGTGTCTCGACTCGACTCGACTATGTAATGGAAGTAGTAACATTTCCCAGATATTGACTCTCCTTCAGATCTCGTCGAGGAAACATCCAGTTCACTGGAAGTGTCCTCGACAGTTGGGAAGGGAATCAGATCTATGTTACCATCTTCCAGCTATTTTAGGGCTTTCTTTCCCTCTTTAGCTCTTTTGATATATGATATTTCGTCGTTGATGATAGTGATTTATCCTCTGCCATCAACAGCTAGATGCAGATCAACAAGCAAAGGTCTAGTGGTTGGACATTAAAAAGCCTCCAGTCAGATTCTTGTTGAATATAGTTTTGTTTATTGAATTTTAGAGTCGTATTTTTAATGCCATCTGAAGACCTGTGACAAAGCATGACGCAGCCTCTCAAGCTTTGGATTTTATAGATTTAAGGGGTTGGATTTAGTGTAAATCTGAGGTATTTTTTATCTTATATATATGTATCAGTGCTATTGTATTATCTTTAGTTATTGCATTCAATTTCAATATGTTGAGGGTTTCTTTCTGATTGAATATGTATTAATAGTGTTCTTTGCCTGATGATAATTTCATTTTGTTTTATTCTATTTTGTTTTGACAATAATATAGTATTAATTTGAAGATATTTATAGTTCTTTAAGTTGAAATGCAGTGGTATTTATTGGTGCATTTTGAAATGTATTGCTTATTTGAGGTCTATTCATTGCTCTTAATTTATATTTTTGGTTGAGAATTTTTATGGTTTTGGTGATTGGTTCAGTTTTAGATAGGTTATGAAGTGGTATAGTAGGATAAGACTTATTTAAGCTTATACAGATTCTTAATGCTTTCCTGTAAACTGTGTTTAATTTGTTTGAATTTGTTTTATTTAAATTTAGTAGAATTGGAGCAGTGAATGTAAGAGAAGACCTTATTATTGTGTTAACTGGTGTACTTTTGTCATGTTATTTAGATGTGAATTTTTTCGTGAAAATAGATGTAGAGTTTTTGTGAAAGGCTGTGTTCGTATGATTAGTTTATTTATGTGTTCTGTTAAACTGTGTTGGAAATCGTGTCCTTATTTATAGTTGAGTGTTGTGCGGAGATGTTTTCTACACGGTCCGTTACTTTGGAGCTATTTTTCTGATTGGAGCGGACCGTATAGAAAACATATCCGCACAATACTCAACTATAAATAAGGACATGATTTCCAACACACAGCCAGTCTGCAGCCGATATTTGAAGAGTTAACAAGTCAAAGAACACGCAGAATCTCCTGAGGATGTCTACTGCAGTAGTGGACAAAAGTTGAGTTTTAATAAAACCAGACCACGGCCATTTAGCCCGAAAGACATAAAATACATGTTTCCTTTATGTTATCCCTGCTAAGACGAGCTATTATGATACAGATGAGTTCATGCATGCACTTATAATGTAGCTGCCTGTTAAGGCCAGCGATAACCACACCAGATGAAGCTTGTGTCTAAATCATAGATTTTTTGTTGAATACCAGCTAGCTGTATCTGGCGTACATCGCAACTCGAAAAAAGTGTACAAGATAATCAATAACCACAGGTTGAATGAAATTTCAACCTATCGATTATTGAGGAATTCCTTTGATGAGAAAATGTTATTGGATGTTTCTAGACAAGAAACATGATCGGGTATTTATGGGACAACAATACAAGCGTTGGAAATAATATTTTTAAGTCATAATATTTAATTTATGCTACAGTAGTTATTTTTTTTTACAAAACACAAAGAAACAATATAAAATAAGATTATACTGATAAATGTGATTTGCTAAGTGATTTGAAAATGAATGTGGGTGACTGCAATTTATTTTATGAGGCCTACACAAGATATTTTGATGCAGACCTTTCAATGAGAAAAATAACCTCATACAACAAATAGGTACCAGTATATAATCTATTAGATATTAGCTTTTGAGAGCCTTGTCTGGTTTATATTTTAAGTATGTATCATTTGAATATAATTGAATTGTGCATGCAAGAGTATGAATTCTAAATGTTCATTTTTATATACCGTACTATTATATTATGATATATTTATAAAAACACACAATTATGAATGCTCATCATTTATAAGATGAACAATTTGGAATAGAAAATGTTATAATCTATAAGACATTTTCGCCATACTAACTAACTCAATGGCACTATCAAACCCACAGGTTCATGACCACGCGGACATAAGCTCTCCATACATCCCTATCCAGAGTTAATGTTTTTTCAATTAGCAAGGATTCCCATTAGTAGTTCCCGTCCTGATAATCGAATGGGGGAGTATTTTAACTCAGGAAATTTTAACTCCAGTGGAACCCATGTCCGCGTTTCTTAATGGTTGTATTTTTATAGTTAAAGATAGTCACTCTTTCAACCAAGATACTTTTTTCGTCTGACTTATCGCCTTTCACCTGCCCGGTATAGATAATTCTTTCGGCAGCAAAGCTTACCGCCGGTATAGGCATTTTCGCCATACAGCTGGGGTAATTGCTGTGACCATCGCACACAACTGGATAATACGATTCTTGGCAAATTCCTCTCTCGAGAAATTAATTCCGTTCTATCACCATTCTCACCTAGGATCCGACGATCAAGAGCTCAAATCTGGCATGGGTCGATAGATTTTTTCAGGTCGTAAAACCGTTCGGAAAGTAAATAGAGTCGTGAATTCTATATCATACATTTATTGCACGCAAAATAATCTCAATTCTGAAATAAAATGTTTCTGAAAAAAAATGTAATTGTATGCTTAGCTTTAAATCATTTGAATAATGATTTGATGTTGTAAGGTAATTATTCATTACATACTGTCTAACCTTCCTGGCATGTATTAAAAATTATATTATTATTATTATTTCTGTGTTCTCTCTTGGCATTGGCGTAATTGTAACCCACTTCTGAGGTTGGGGGTGCCTGGAAGGCGGGGTTACGTTGCCCCGATGATATGATGGATGATGATGGTAATGGTACGCCAGGAGAGTCCTTAATCCT